>JAJHZJ010000413.1:5249800-5849800 GCA_023548195.1 Bettongia penicillata ogilbyi
GAGAGGGACAAAGAAAGAGCAGAGGGAAGAAGAGAGATAGAGACAGAGATAAAGAGACACAGAAATTGAAACAAACATGGCTAGAGGAGGCTTTCTTGGGTTCTGTACAGCTGAGCCCTTCTCTGCTAAGACACCCAAGGGAGAGCCTGTGAATGCAACCGACCTATAGCTGTTAAGAGTTCTCAGGCTGAATGTCTGGGAGATGGCAGTAAAACTATCCCTAAGGCCTCTGTTGCCTAGAACAGGCTAGGAGCAACATTTAGAGCCATAAATCAGACAGAAGAGAGCGTGGTCTTTTTACTGTGTTCACTTCTGCCTCAAGGACCCCTTTTTTTGCCCCATTTCCATGGGGAATCTGGCCCCATTGAGTTTGGCATTTTCCTTGGAGAGGTGCCTTTCTTGTGCATGTGTGTTCAAGCACCCTGCATAGCGCCTTGGGTGTTGCACACTATGTGCTTAATTAAAATGTTAGTTGAATTGATTTCAAGTAGGACAGCTGTTATGTTGCTGTCACCATTGCAGCCCTGGGATAGTAACAGCTCACATTTATAGAACACTTTGGGGATTGCAAAGCTCTTTGCATAGAGTATCTAGGTTGACCTTCACAACACCACCATGAGGTAGGT
Organism: Bettongia penicillata ogilbyi; assembly: GCA_023548195.1. Classification (NCBI taxonomy): domain Eukaryota; kingdom Metazoa; phylum Chordata; class Mammalia; order Diprotodontia; family Potoroidae; genus Bettongia; species Bettongia penicillata. The sequence goes on from JAJHZJ010000413.1 coordinate 5,250,427, forward strand.
GATCTTATTATCCCCATTTTACAGGTGAGGAAACTGAGGCACAGAGCAGTGAAGTGATTTTTTTTTCCAGTGTCACGCAGTCAATAACTGTCTGTGGTGGGTTTTGAACTTGGGTTTTCCTGACTCCCTACTGGGCTTGATCAGCCTGAGTCTTACCCAGGATGGCTGAGCTAGAGTGGTGGTGGTGGTGGTGGTGGTGGTGGTGGTTAAACCCTGACGTTGACTCAGTGCCTCCTTATCTTTGTACCATCTGTTCCAGTTCTGCTTTATGGTTTAATTTATTGTATGTTTCCTTTTTCTGGTGCAGATTCTGTGATATTCTTGACCGTTCTAGATTCCAAAGAGCTGATACCTTGTAGACCTGTGGTTTAGAGTATGTAATTGTCTAGGAATGGACAGTCTTCTACTGTTATTATCAGAAAGTCCTTAAGTTTATTGAGTGATGGAGAGGCTGCATGTAATACTGCAGGGATTCTTAACCTTATATTCATGTCTTGGACTCTTGGAAATCTGACGAAATCTAGTGTCATTTTCTCAAAATGATGCTTTAAAATAATTGAAAGAAGTGCTAAATTTCACTAGCTAAATTTCTCTCCTCTATGTCCCTACCTCTAAAAATATTCCCCATCCTTGTTCATGAATCTCTTAAAATCTGTCCACAGACCCCTTGGTGGTAGTGGAGTATCTGTGAATTCCAGATAAAGAACCCCTGCAGTAGTTGATAGAGAACTAGATATGAAGGCAGAAAGACCTGTGTTTAAATCCCACTGTATGCACTTACTAGCTTTGTGACTCTGGGCAAGTCCTTTAACTTCTCTGTGCCTCAGTTTCTTCATCTAGAAAATGAGAGAGTTGGATTCAGTAGCCTTGAAAGGTCCCTCCTGACTCTAAATCTCTTGTCCCATGTCTAATGGTCATTGGGCCGTGAACGTGGAGTAAGTATAGGGTAACACTAAACTTTTCAGATGACTTGCTTACCTAGTTCCCATGCTAACCAAGAGTATGCATCTGTGAGATCTCTGGGTGGGAGTAAGGCTATATAGTCTTTGGCCTTGGGGTAGAGCTTTTCTCCATGTGAAGTTAATCGACACACATGGGGATCAAAGCCAAGTAACAGAAAATCAAAACTCTTTATCCTGTCCTTTGTAACTTGGCACATTGACACAGCTGTCCCCCAAGGTTGATTCTGAAACAACTTTACAAATAGCCACTTGCTGATTCCCTTGAGTGAGTGATGATTAATGCCAAGAAGGCCATATGGAATACCAACGTATTGGTTGAGTATTTCTCCGTAAAGCTGGTTTAAAGTACCAGGCAAGTGTCCCCTCACAATTGAATATCATCACCTTGCTAGGGGAAGAGCCTGGAAGGAGTTGAACCCTCTGATTTCCATTGTAGGGTATACGTTGACCTGGTGATGATCCCATTGTGGGGTAAAGGCAGTAGACATGCTTTCATTCATGAGTTGAAAATCCCTTTTTTTTTTCTTCAAGTCTTAACCTGTTTTGGAATTTTATAAACATATTGAGGGATATAAAAAAGGAAATTGACTTTGCTTAGGAAACACTTATTATATTGCTTCAAACAGGTTCCTGCCTGTCAGTATGCTGTTTCTCTCCTCCATGTCCCTACCTCTAAGTTTCTTCTTATTCTTAAAAAAAAAGACATTTAAAATTGTGGAGTTTTTTAAATTAGCTTTAGAACATATTTTCTTGGCATTTTTGTTCTTACATCAGCTGCATTTCTGATTGTTTCCTTCCAACCCTTGTATCAGAGAATGAAAAAGAAAAGGGGGGGAATCAAGGTGGCAAAACCAACACATCAACTGACTGAAGGTGTATGTAATATTCCATATCCTCAGTCCCTCTCCTTTATATTAGCTTTTAAAAGTCTTCTAATTTTAATAAATTCCATTTAAATAAATCTTTTTAATAAATTCTGATTCTAATAAAAAGCTTCTTGTACAGTGCATTACAGTTCACAAAGCACTTTATATTCTTCAATAGTCCTGTTAAAGTATCATACCATTTTCCAACTGAGAAAAGTGAATTGATTTGACCCTGGCTGTATGGTCAGTAAGTGGCAGAACTGGAATTTGAACCCATGTTTCTTAGCTTCCCATTAATTGTTCTTTTTTAGAAAAATCTTATTGATACTTTTTGTCCATGGTTAATATTTCCCATGATCATTTCCCCGGTATAGCTTTCTTTAGTGAAAAAGAACTATTCCTGTACTTTTTCCCAAACCTATAGACCATTGCTACCTCACTTTTGTGGTGGCATGATTGACCCTAGCATTGATATGAGTCCTGCAGTCTTTCAGTATAATTTTCCTTTAGAGGATTGTGGTTTGTGTATGTTGTTTCTCCAGTTCTCCTTATTTGTCCTTGCATCAGTTCATACAAGTCCTTCAAGTTTTTCTGAATTCTTCCTGTTTAATTTTCTTTCCATAACACTGGAAAGCAAACATATATATGGGCTCTTAAAACAACTCCACTTTCGTCAGGGAATGGGTTAATTGTAGTTCTCCCTCGCACACTTACATCCTCCCCCATTGGTATTTATCATGTATAAAACCACTCATTTAATTTTTCAATAACATTTACAGAATCCGGCAGGATGTGTAAACTTATCAAGCCTTTTATTAAAAGACTAAGAAGGCTTTTGGATATATCAAAACTATAATGCTCTCTTAGCTCATATTTTCAGTGATAATAATAGTTTTTAATACATGTGCTTGCATCTCCCCTTGGCTCGTCCCCAGAATATCCTATTGTTTTATTTGGGCTCATCTTTTGTCCTTGTGAATTGTGTCTGCCCAACTTTTAGGACTACATATGGCTTGCACCAGAATTCTAATATACCAAAGTATAGGACTTAGTTCCTTTAGGCAGATATATATCCAACTACTATTTTCGGTTTTCAGTTTTTATTTTATTTTATTTTTTCAAGGAACATGTATTTTTTTTTTCTTTCCCTCTCATCGCCCTCTCACCGGGAAAAAGAAGTTACACCTTGGTATCAAATATCCATTGTCAAACAAGAGAAATTCCCACACTGGCTGTGTTCAGATATGTTTGTCTTAATCTTCATCTTGAGTTCATCAACTTTCTTTTAAGAAATGTATAACATGCTTCAACCCGGGTCTTCGGGAATCATGTTTGGTCATTGAGCTTGTCCAGGGTCTTATGCCTTCCATGAAGAAAAGAGATGTTAAACACTAGGAAAAAAATCATCCAGGCCTTAAGGCTGGAATATAATTTTGTTGGGGGATTTGACGTGCTTGTAAGAGTTGAGTGACCCTTTTATTAAAATCCTATGAATATTTGCCAATTAATATTGCCTGGAAGGACTGCTCATGATGATGATGATGGTGATGATGATGATGATGATGATGATGGTGGTGGTGGTGGTGGTGGTGGTGGTGGTGGTTTGCAAAGTTTTTTGCCTACATTATCACATAATAACTTTACAACAACCCTGTGAGGTAAAAACAGGTATCATCACTCTCATTTCACAGTTGAGGAGACTGAGGTGTAGAGGTAAAGTGATTTGCTCATGAGTCACATGGCAACTAAATGTTCAAGGGTCAGGTTTTCAACCATAGTTTTCCTGGGCAACAGTGTACCTGCCCCATCACAAAACAGAGAACTTAAGTGCTTTGTTGTTTTCTGTTCTACATTTCAGCACACTCAGAGACCTCTCACATCACTATAGTAGGTGGGTATTTTGTTAGTTTTGGGTTCAGATAGCGGCCCGGTGTGCTGCTCTTGAGTTCTACATGCTGGTCTCTGTGAGTGTCCCTACTCTCAATGTAGCGGACAAGGGAATGACAAACCAAAGGAGCTCAAAATCACTTAAATTGGGGGATTAGTTATTGGAAATGAGTGTCTGGTTTGTACCTCCAGCTCCCCTGGCACAAGATTTTCTGGTTTAACACAAATAGCTGTATTTGTTTATATTTTAAATGAGGTCATTAATTTGGACCACTATCAAAAAGGCTTTATAATTTGAGCAACCAGATTTGAATTATTGTTCCAGCCTTGTTGCTGGATAGCAATGGAACATAAATGATGGTCAGCTTTCTGAGTTCCTTCTGATGTTGCCACCACCTGGGAGTGAGACTTTGGGCACATCATTTCATCTCCTCTGAAGTGTAATTTCCTTATCTCTAAAATGAGGAGGTTGAACGTGATCATTTTAAAAGGCCCCTTCCGGGTCAGTTATTTTCTGAGTCTATAATTCTGTTTTTACAATAACAGGTGGGAGTTTGGGTGTGTATTGTGCGAACAGGTAATCTTAGTGGGGCAAAAAGCTTGGTCCCAGTCTTTAAAATTGTTTTGTTACCTATAAATACATGTATCATGAACGAAGATATGAGTAGGTGTTGATAAGCAAAATGATTAATGAAATGAATGAAAGATAAGCAAAATATTGATGAAAAACAAAACAATGGCATGGCTGATATTTCACTGTCTTCACTACTTAACTACGTTACTACTATCTTCACTTTCTTCACTACTTAAAAAAAGATATGATTTTATCTGTGTGTATGGGTCCTCCACTGATAAAGATTGCAATCTCTTCACACCTTAAATGAAGTTTTCGTTTGTCTTCCCTGCCTTCCTGCCTTCTTCCCTTCCCTCAAAAAAAAACCCCCCAAAAAACCAAAACATCAAAAACACACGAATGAAAATCTAATTTTTTCTTGCTTCAAAGGGATATATTCTCCATTAGGCTTTTCCTTGTTCCACTAAATTATTAGTTCTATCTTTGTCTCTGTCTTTCTCCCCTTTCCCCTCCTTTCTCTCCCTCTCCTCTTTCTCTCTCTTCTTTCTCTTTGTCTGTGTCTCCATCTCTGTCTTTCCTTTCTCTCTATCTTTCTCTGTCTCTTTCCCACCTCTCCCTCCCTCCTTCTTTGCTTCTCTCCTTCCCTCCCTTTGCCCCTCTCATACTTTGTATTTATCTATCTATCTATCTATCTATCTATCTATCTATCTATCTATCTATCTATGTTGCTTCCTCCCCTTCACCTCCAATTCTTATATAAGCTCTTTGAGGAGTATTTTATTTTTACCTAAGAATTGCCTTGCCCATAAGTACTTAATAAATGATTATTGAACTGAATTGATTCTTTTTACTCGTTTGAGTCATTTTATGATAATTATGCTTATTTACTCTTTTTTGTTTCTTTTTTTTGCCTTGAAGCATTTACAAGCTGAATATTTTACTCAAAAAATATCTCTTTCCAATAAAGGTTTTCTTTTATTGAAAGTCCAAGTTTGTTTTTTTTTAATTTGTGATTAGGTTCAACTTTGGAGGATATGTCATTTTTAGGTTGCAGGTTAAGATCCTTGACTGTTTAGAATACACTATTCCCTTCTCTTCTGTAGTTTCTCATGGCAGCAGAGTTATCCTTGGCTATTATAATTTACCTTCCTTCATAAGTGAAGGTCTTTCTTGGCTGCTTCCAAAATTTATTCACTTGTGAAATTATGTATTTTAATCTAATGAATTTCTCTGACAGTGATTCTTGGTTTTAATCCTTTTTTGTATTCTGAAATTCAGACACTTGTATTCTTTTCTGCCATATGACATTCAGGTTTTTTAATATGTCATTTTCTTCCTGGTAGACATACAATTCCTATGTTAAATCTACACGTTTGGTCTTCAAGGTCAGCCATTTTCATTTGTATATCAAATTCATATATCTTATAGGTGTTGCTTTTTGCTTCCTTTATGCCAACTCTTCTTCTACTCTTGTATTTTTGTATTCTAGAACTGTTGTTTTCTCTTTCAAAGTCACTGCTTCTTTGGAAAGATTCTCCATTATATTTTTTTTTCTATCTTCTCATTTGCCTATCAAAATTTTGCATTGATAACTTTGGTTTCTGACTTCATTTCCTTCCTTCTATCATACCTTAAAATTTTTATTTTTCTTTTGAACCATTCTAGAGTTTCTTGTTATTATTCCATAAGCTCTGGGGAGTTAATAAACATTTATGAAGCACTTACTGTGTGCTAAGCAAGCAGCTAGGTGGCACAGTAGATAGAGTGCTGGGCCTTGAGTTAGGAAGACTCATCCTCCTGAGCTCAAATCTCACTTCAGGCCCTTACTAGCTGTGTGACCCTGGGCAAGTCACTTAACCTTGTTGGTCTCAGTTCCTCATCTATAAAATGAGCTGGAAACAGAAATGGCATACCACTCTGCCATTTTTTACCCCAAAATGGTGTCATGGGGAGTCGGACACAACATAAACCAATGAATAAGAAGGATGTGCCAACCACTGTAATAAATGCTGGTGATACAAAGAAAAGTAAAGGAGAGTTTCTGTTCTCAGAGAATTTGTTGAATTTTTCTAATGAAGTCATTTTGATTCATTTTTCCTTAATAACTAATTGTAATAATAGCTAACATTTATATAGCACTTGCTATATGCTAATTGCTAAGTTTCGTTTCTGTTTACAAATAACATTTGTAAATATCATTTCATTTGTTCCTCCCAACAACCCTAGGAGGTAGGTGTTGATATTATCCCCATTTTATAGTAGACGCAAAGAGAGTTAAGTGATTTGTCCAAAGTTGTTGCTTGTTGTTCAGTCGTTTCAGTCGTGTCCTGTGCTTCGTGACCGGCAGAAATACTGGGGTGGTTTTGTCATTTCCTTCTCCAGCTTATTTTTCAGATGAGGAAACTAACGCAAACAAGGTTAAGTGACTTGCCCAAGGTCACACAGCTAGTCGGTGTCTGAGGTCAAATTAGAGCTCAGGTCTTCTTGACCCCAGGCTGGGCACTCTCTAGCCATTGTCCAAGGTTATATGACTGATATACATCTGAGACTGAATTTGAATTTCCTGACCTATCCACTGCACACCCTCCCTCTCTAATAATTGTTCGTTGTTCTTTTGTTTCTTTTTTAAATTTTTTACTTGTTTTCCTTTCTGGGTTAATGGGCCTCCTTCCTGTTAGTTTATCTGCTTGTGAGATAATTGTTTAATCTGACTTTTTCCATTTTAGACTTTGGGTCTTATATCACCATATTCCTAGGTGCTTGTCCCTGGTTTTCCTTCGGAGTATGCTCTGTGGATAGAGGGCTGTGTTTCCAGTCCACTTTCCCCCAGCATCAAGCCTCTAGCAAGCCCTGTACTGTGTTCTGTGCTGCCCAATATTAGATCACCCCCTCCTTTCTTGCTTTCCCATGCCTTCAATTGGCTCTGCAGAATCAGCATCTGCCACCAGTATGAGGAGGAGAGGACTGGGACTTGGTCTGAGTCCCTGCTTTGGTGAGTGTGAGGAGGGGATAACCCATTTTCCCAGCTAAACCTTGAAAAACCAACCAAGGAGTTTTGCTTGTATTTCCTGGGCCTGGCAGTGAAGAAGCTGAATGCTTAAGTCTCCGAGTTTTTCAGTTCTCTGTTATCTTGCATGAAATTTTACCTTGTGCAGTATTCCTGTCTATTTTTTGGATTCAATATGTTTTTGTTTTTAATCTTTTCATCATGTCTGAGCCTTTGGCACCATGTGGATCCAGGTACTCTGTGAGGTTTTCTTAACAAAAATACTGGAGTGGTTCACCATTTCCTTCTCCAGTGGAATAAGACAACCAGAAATTAAGTGACTTCCCCAGGGTCACACAGCTAGGAAGTATTTGAGGTCAGATTTGAGCTCAGGTCTTCCTAACTCCAGGCTCAGTGCTTTATCCACTGAGTCACCTAGCTATCTGGTTTCAACATTAATCACTCCCTACCTGGAATATAATTTCTTTTTCTAAAGTTTTTTGGGGGTGGGGAAGTTTGTAGAAAATTACTACTGGGCCAACTTGCTTTTCATATGATCAGAATTGAATTGAATTGGTGGCAGACCTCTTAAGCTTAGTTGGACTAGCCCTCAAATGACAGGTACACAGCCCATTGCCAGGTAAGGTCTGCTTGTTTTGAGAATTTAAGGTCACCTCCACACCTGATGAGGTATCAGGGGTAGACCAGATAATGGGTTGGCAACACAATCAGGGACTGGATACCTAAGAGCCACTGATTGAATCCTTAGCTTTTTAAGTCTTGCTCTGTTAAAAGAAAAAAAAGGCAAGAAAACTTTGGACTAGTCTTATCTTTCTCATGAGTAATAGCTTAAAATTCAGAGATTATTTCCAGCTTCTCTCACAGGGAAAATTGCAAATGCAGAATCTGAATGATTGCACATTCAGAATTGGTAGGATATAAATGTAATGAAGTCTGACTGTGACTTAATGCCCTTGGATTATAGATGAGCTTCTGTGTGCAGAGACAGGTAGAACAGCCTTGCAAATAGCCCCTTGCCCAGTAATACAACCAATATATTTTGCTGTATAAGTAGTAATAGCATTTATATAGTGCTTCACACTTTTAAAGTTTACAAAGTGATATAGGGATATTATTTCATTTGACTCTCACAGCAATCTTGGGAGACAGGTGCTAGTATTACCTCCTTTTTACAGATGAGGAAACTGAGGCATGGAGAACTTAAATGACTGCACAGGGTCACAGAGTTGGTAAATGTCTGGGGCTGGATTTGAGTCTGACTAGAGGAAAGATTCAGATCTCTCAACTGTAATAAAGGCTGTGCTCTGTCATTTTAATAACCTTAGGCTGGACACTGCTGACTGAGAATTATATGTACATTTCAATTATTATTATAATTTTTTAGCAAGTTTAGTTGTTTTCCTCTTTAATTCTGCCTAAATTAAGCTACAGTAGATAAGCCAGGATGGGGAAATGAGAGAAGAGAGAGATTCACTGAAAGCAATTAAAATTCTTTCAGGAGAATTGGGGCAAAGAGACCTACACACATCAATATTATCTTAAATCATTAACGAAAGGTTAAAGAATGTTGATTTCATTTAATTTACAAACATAGTGCCTCCAGATGGGATGATGGGCCAGAATGAGTTGGCTCCACAGATGTCCATCAACACGGAACTATTGTAAGAACGATTTTTTGTCAGTATAACATATTGACATATGGAGACACACATAACAAGAATAATGACAGATGATATTTGTATAGCTTTGTATAGTCCAGTCTCTGACACATGATTGTTTAACTCTGTGCAAGTCGCTCACTCTGATACTATAAATTACTGAGCCCTTGCTTTTAGATACCTTAGTAGAGGGAATCTGCTCACCAGTAAGTTCCATACTTCCAGTAAAATCCTAAATCTGGACTTTTTGGTTTGCTGCTGTTCGGTCGCTTTCAGTTGTGTCTGACTCTTCGTGATCCCGTTTGGGGTTTTCTTAGCAAAAGACACAGGAGTGGTTTGCCATTTTCTTCTCCAGCTCATTTTTTACAGATGAGGAAACTGAGGCAAACAGGATTAAGGGACTTGCCCCGGGTAACACAGCTAGCAAGTGTTGGAGGCTGAATTTGAATTCAAGTCTTTGTGACTAAGCCTAGTGCTCTCTCTATTCATTGCACCACCTCGTTGCCCAAGTCTGGACCTTAATGTTTACGAAGCACTTTTCATTCATGAGAGGAGAATTGTGCCATAATGGATGGACACCAGACCTCCAAGCCAGTCTAGCTTGTCCTCAGGTCAGAGTTTAAGTCCTGCTTCTGGCATACATGAACTGTGAGACCCTGGGCAAGTCACTTTATGTCTTTGTGCTGTAGGCAACTGTCTTAAGAGTGTAAGTTGCAGAGAAGGCCCCTGACCTGTATTAGTAGCCATTTTCCCTACTGGGGAGTTCCCTGTGGTAATAAGATCACAAGTCTACCTGCTATGCCCCCAATCCCCTAGCTTGTGTTTAAAAAAAAAGTGCCCACAAATCTACTGGCTTTTCCTATATAACTGCATGAAAGAAAAATATTCCTGGATTATTGTTATTAAAACATACTGTTATTTAGTTGTTTCCAACTCTCCATGACCCCATTTGGGATTTTCTTGGCAGTATACTAGAGTAGTTTGTCATTTCCTACTCCTGCTCATTTTACAGAGGAGGAAACTGAGGCAAACAGGGTTAAGTGACTTGTCCAGGGTCATACAGCTAGTAAGTTGGCCAGATTTGAATTTGGGAAGAGGAGCCTTCCTAACTCCAACCCCAGCACTCTATCCATTGAGCCCCGTAGCTGTCCCTGCTAAAACATATTGGGATCAAAGAAACTTCTTTCTATGCCAGCCCCTTGATTTTTCTCCTTCTCCTTCTGTGGAACCCTTTCTTCAAGCACTGGCTTCTTAAATTCTCACTTACAGAATTTTCGACATCAAGCGTGGAAGGCCTTTGGACTTAATGAATTCTTTCCTTCTCCCAGGATATGTAGCTGTTCTGTACCTTTAAGCTGGTGGAGGCAAAGCTAGGCTGAGTTCCTGCCTAGGTAATGCTCACTTTCTATAACTCCTGTGAAAGAAAAGCAGTCCATATTTTGAGGCTTCCAATTATACTTCACATGGTGAACTGTGTAATTAGTTTGGAAGACTTATGCTTAGTCATTGGTTTTTCCTAATCGGCTTTGGCTTTCCCCAACAACAAAGCGAGCTTATTTTGCTAAGCTGAAACTACTCGGTTCCCTTTGTTCCTGTCTGTGATTGTCTCATTCCTTTCATTCTGTTTTCCTGCCAGAGTTCAGTTTCATTAGGCCTACAAGTCATTTCCAATCCAATAGGCTGCTACAATCAAGCTTTTGTAACTCAGCTGCCCTGGTTCCCATGTCCCTTCTGGTTTCATGCCAGGATTTGTTGTTTGACATGGGGCCTTAACCCTTTTCTCTACCTGTAGCCCCTGTGGTTTGTGGATGACTTAAAGGTGAGTCTCCAGGTAACAAATGGTATCACAAGTGCCTTTTTTCCCTTCATTTACCTGAAAGGAACCATGTCAGAAAGAACACACAATCTAGTCCCAGACCCACTGACTGTTACGTTAGAGTTATGTTATTATCATTGTTTAGCTGTTTTAATTGTGTCCCGCTCTTCGTATCCTTGGCAAAGATACACAGGAGTGGTTTGCCATTTTCCTTCTCCAGCTCAATTTATAGATTAGGAATCTGAGGCAAACAGGGTTAAGTGACTTCCCCAGGGCCATATAGCTAGTAAGTATCCGAGATTAGTTCTGAACTGGGGAAGATAAGTCTTTCTGTCTCTAGACCCAGCATTCGACCACCTAGGGTTGTTAGTGGCATATTAAAATAAGTAAATAAAAGTTTACTTTAGCCCATGAATGCTGGGGTTGAACATCTTTTTATTGAGAACAAGGATGTGACTTTGCCTCTTATGTAATTAAAAAAAAACCTTTGTAATGAGGCTGTCAACACTTTCCTCATAGGAAGAAGGAAAGGCACATGGCAGATGGCCTCCCTGCCAGAGCCCAGGGAACCTTCTCATTTTGATACTCAGTGTGTGGGGAAAGTAATACCAAAAATCAAAACAGTGAAACTTCCTTTGAAATCTGAAAGACAAGGACTTTGGGAAAATAAATAAATTAATCTTCTTGAAAGCAGCCTGTGTTCCTGAGGTAGAGTTTTATCTCTTCCAAATGCTTGGGCTAGATAAACTGAGCCCTGTGCAGTGGCTCTTTGTGATTCTTTCAGATGAGACCTGAAAAACAAAAGTCGTGTCTGTTCTTTGTGGGCATCAAAGGTCCCACAAGGCATCCTTCATCAGAAAGGGTTTATACAGGTGGATTGAACTGAGTTTCAGAAAGCCTGAGTCAAAATAGTCAATATCTGAACTCCCCCTTTTTCTCCACCCCCCAAAAAAAAACTCCAAACGTGTGTGTGCGCGCACACACGTGTATGTACGTGTATGTACACACTGGAGTCCCTTGATGTTGAGTTGTCTCTTTTTTCTTGGAATAATCTGGGGAGACTTGGTGGAAAGGGGGGCAAGGAAGAGGGGTGACTGCTTTTTTTCACCGCCCCTGTCATCCCTGAGGGTTTCTTCTCTGCATATAAATTTTTTTCCCTACACTAGCCCAGAAGACAGTTGATGTTGTCCATATGTTTTGTTAATTCTCTGTCTGGTCTGTGTCAACCCCTCCCTCGGAAGTGGATCATGAAGAAAGTGGCGATTTTATTTGGGCCTCCTGACCTTAAGTGGTTTCCTGTGACCCAGACTCATGCCTTGTTAGGATAAGGAGCCCTCTGGACCCCTCTTGGGCTGGGCCTGTTTAGAGTTTGTGGCAGGGATGGGGAACCTGTGACCTCTCTAGGTCCTCACTTAGGCCCTTTGACTGATTCCAAACTTCACCCATGGATGGCAGGCAGCCTTTAGGGACAAACAAAAGAATAATCCTTCCTCTCCCCTGGTAATACAGTCTTTGAGGTTTGACAAGTTGAAGTATCTGGTTGTTTTCTTTGTTTTTTGTTTTTGTCTTAAAAGCCTCATGCTTCTGTTGTCTTCTTAAGAAACTTCCAGAGAAGAAGAAACTTCTTAAGAAACTTAAGAAACTTGGGGATTGGTTTAAGAAGGATTGTAGCCATAAGTATTATTATTGACACCAACCATCACTATGAGTAAATAAATGTTAAAAAAATTTTTTAAGTAACTTAATAACTTCTGTGACTACTGGCACTGACATATATATATGGCCAGGCCTTAAGGTTTGTGGAACATTTATTTATGGGTCATTGATTTAGAGCTAACAGGGCCTTTAGAGCCAACCCCCTCATACAGAAGAAACTCTGGGATCTTGAGGCCACATGTGGCCCTCTAGGTCCTCAAGTGCAACCCTCTGATTGAATCCAAACTTCACAGAACAGATCCCCTTAATAACAAGATTTGTTCTGTAAAACTTGGACTCAGTCAAAAGGCTGCACCCAAGGACCTAAAAGGCCTCAGGTTCCCTACTCCTGGCTCTAGAGAATAGGAGAGCTTACATTATTGCATTTGAACTTTGATTGTGAGCTAGGCAGCTAGAGGAAACTGAGGCTTGGGAGCATTCAATTGATTTGCCCTGGGCTCACCCAGCTAGTAAGAATTGAAAAGATTTGAAGTGTGTGAAGGAAAGTATGCAAGCTCCCCCTCTTACCCTTCTCCCCATGGGACCCCCCATTTCTGTTCCATGAAGTTCTTAATAGATTTCTTTTGGTACAAAAATATGCCCTCCTGGGGTTACTGCAAAATTTTGCTTACCACTATTGTCCTTCTACTTAGGTTCTTAAAAACATGCATGTTTTTGAATACCAAGGAAGAAAAGCAAAAATGAGACGATTCTACTCCTCTTTAGCTTCGTGCCTTTGGCAAATTCCCTAACCTCTGAACCTCATTTTCCAAAGCAATCCAGCTCTACCAATACTATTTTGTAGTTATGGTTCAGTCATGTTTTGACCTTCTGTGACCTTATTTGAGACTTTCTTGGCAAAGATACTAGAGTGGTTTGCCATTGCCTTCTCCAACTCATTTTTTACAGGTGAGGAAACCGAGGCAGACAGGGTTAAGTGACTTGTCCAGGGTCACACAGCTAAGAATTGTCTGAGGCTGGATTTGAACTCGGGTCTTATTGACTCCAGGCCTGGCATCTCTGTCCACTTGGCCACCTAGCTACTGACTTACTGTTTAGTGCCTAGTCTTAGCAAGAAACTTTCTACACAAAAACAAAGCAGAATGAATCTCTGCTCTCAGGAGCTCACATTTCTTCTGTAACCTTGGGAAGGGCTTTGACCTCCTAAGACTGAGGGCCCATTCTGCTAAGATGTGATGAATTTCTGATTAATTGGAAGCAGGCTTTTTATTCAGAGCTTTCCTTCAGTAAAACAGAAGTAGGCGCTCTTAATTTTCCCCAGATCATCCCTCACCCTGGTGCTAACTGACTTAAAAACTCCTCATTGTTTGAGTTTTCCAGTTCTTCAAGGCCTCAGAGATTGTGGGAAGGACTACCCTGCGTGTTGCTCCAAACTGGGCAGCAATGAGTTAAAGACCCCTGGTGCCTGAAGCACTCCAGCTCCTGTGAGCTGGCTTTCCCAGAGGCCCTGGCTGTGGCCTCGGAAGACATCACTTACAATGGAGTTGTTAGCATGAGAAAGGGAGTCTTTCTCTCAGGCTTCATTTCTGGGGTATTTGAAAGTGGACATTAAATTGTGGTTCAGGCTAGTGCCAGGGGGTGCAAGGAGAAGGGCTTGTCTCATTGGACAGAGAGCCCAGTTCATTTAGACTTGGCACTCTTTTTGAATTCCATTGTTTCCTGCATTGGACATTGATATGGAAATTTTATTGTTTTTTCAGGGTCAATAGGATTGCATTCTCAACCCCAACCCCCCCCCATATTACTCCTTGCTGCTTTTTATGTAGTCTCTCTCAACCCAGTTCCACCCCAAAGCATGCCGGGATGTGACAAGCGCCTAGTCTTTAAAGGGGAGAAAAACCGTGTACTCCCAGATTGAGTATTTGAGTTGGTATCACCAGAAAGGCAGATCTGGGCTCGCTATTCATATTCTAGGCGGGAACAGTCCAAGCTGAACAGTGAGAGCCCCAGAAAAGTCTGAATGTGCAGTTACTGGACAGTTTGTGGTTGGGCTGCATTGGTGTTTTTGAAGACAGCTTCTTTACAACCAATCAGGAGCTCCTTGGCTAATACTTAATAGCTTTTAACTAATTATTTTTCTTCTCCTCCTCCTCCTCCTTTTTGTATTGAAGTTGACCTGGGTGCACTTGAGCGGAAATGAAGTCATCTGAATGCTGAATTAGAATAATCCCAGGCCCTTAAGAATGAATGGGGGAGCGGGAATTGTTGTCTTGACATGCCAGACAAGGGAGTAAGAAAGGCCAGAATTAATAAGGCAGCAAAACTTTGGGGAAAAGGGGAACTTTCAGCTCCCCCTTTTCCCCAGATCTCACAACCCCTCTCGGCTACCTGTTGCTCCTGAAATTAATTTATGAGTGAGACAGTTTGATTTGGCGGGTGATTTGGAGCCTCTGATATATATTAATTGTATGATCTGGGAAGGTAGCTTTGTGGTTCCGTGGACCTAGCCAGACCTGAGTTCAAATGTGACTTCAGACACTTGCTAGCTGGGTGACCCTGGGTAAATCACTTAACCCTGTCTGCCTCAGGTATCACATCGGTAAAACAAGCTGGAGAAGGAGAGGGCAAACCTCTCCAGTGTCTCTGCCAAGAAAGCCCCAAATGGGATCACAAAGAATCAGACTGTATAGAAAATGACTTAACAGCAAAACTGTGACCATGAAAGAGTGAAAAAATAAAATCCCTTAATTTCTCAGTGACCCAGGGAACTCTGAAATTGTAAATTGCAAAGATATCAGAGATCCGAGGGTTTTCCCTCTGAGAGTTCCTTTCATCAGTGCGTCTCAGGAGGGGACAAAAATACTACGCACGCACTTTGTATTTAAGTACCTGCATTCTAGTCATAAGTCTCCCAGTAGAATATAAGCTCCCCAAAGGTAGGTAATGTTTCCTTCTTTTTTTTCTTTTCTCTAGCATCCAGCATACATGGTACCTGGCATTCAGTAGCTGTTTAATAAATGCTTGTTGAATCATGTATTTTAATTTTTTACTCCAGTAAGGGAAAGAATAACCAACGTAGAGTTCCTTGCTATAAACCTTGGGTAACACCACTTACTGTCTGTGGCTCTTGGAATCCTCATCTGTGAAATGAGAGGTTTGTATCGTGTGTCCACCGAGTTCCCCTTCTTACCTTACATCTCACATTCTATGAATTGTGAATTATGCCATGACTCTTCGGTTTGAATTTTCACCTCCCATCCCCCAAATGGTGGAGGTGCTCTCTAGGGGTAGAGGGAGACCCATGTGGCCTGATAATTGGGGTGCAGGAGGAAGGGGGAGGATGTTGAACAGGAGTAAAAAGCCTTAGAAGAGAGAGAATGGGATTGAGTTGCTGGGGAAACATTGGACATACCCAACAGATGTCATTGACAAAACCCTGGCTGGACAGAAAAATAAGGAGGAACTTGGGGAGGGAGAGAGGTGGTATCAAATGTAGTCACACACCAGAAGAGTGCTTGATAGTGGTGATAGGATTTTGAGCTAACAGGGACCTCAAACATCCTCTAGGCTGACTCTCTCATCTTACAGAGCGAGTTAAATGACTTACTCCAACTTACACAGGTAGTGACGATAACCCCCGCTTAGGCACACTTAAGAGCTTTCCAGTCTCTGTTTTTGTCCCCTCAGCCGTCTAGCTAGGTTTATTATGATCCCCGTTTGAGAAGTGACTGACTTCTGTTCCCACCCCTATTAAAGGAGAGCTCCTAAAATCAAACCTGGATCTTTCCATTCCAAATCTTACACTCTTTCTGCTAGACTCTAGTTAAAGTGTAGACTTTTGTTGACAGTGAATGTTTGGAAATAGGCTTTGTTTTAGGTTTCTTAGGAACCTTGAGATTTTTTTCCAAGCAGCTTAACGATAATAAATTCTGCCCTGTTGTAGTGAGAAGCAAACTCTTCCATTTGAAAAAAGCAAAATAAGGATTTAATTAAAGTTTTAAAGAAAACCAACCCAACAGAGTGATTTGTTTACAGGAAGCCAGTTTTTAGGTGGTCTGTGGCAGAAGATGTAATTTATGGAAAGGGATTAGTTATAAATCGGAGATTGGTTGTTGAGGTTTTCAGGGCTTTTATAATTGGATGCAGAGGTAAATATTTTAAGGCCAGCTTTATTGTGTGTGTTGTACTGGGGTTTGGAGAAAAATAGAGGTGCTTTTCACTTAAAAACACCATCACCTTCCTTATGGGTTGATCAGAGACAACCTTCCTGGATTTGGTTCCAGGGGTCCCCTTGAAGTGACCTCAGTTTCCTTATCTGTAAAACCGAAATAAATATGGCCTTTAGTGCTCACCTCATAACATTGTTTCAAAGTTTCAGTGAGATGGTGTAGGGAAGTCACTTTCCAAACTGAAAAGCATTATTAAATGTCATCTAATTAGGACTGTTTCTAATCCTTTAACAAATCCATCCTACCAGAAGTGGCCTATTAGTAGATTCTGTTCGATTTAATGCAATTGTTTAGAGGGATAAAAAAGATTTGTTTTCCCACCTCCATGATAATGAGATAAATATGGCAAGGAAATTTCTTTTTTGGGCAAAGAAATGTTGTAGTAAGAGAAACACTGTGCAGAGAAGAAAATGGGGTCTTATATAGGAAGGAGTTCCTGAAGGAAGGAATTGGACAAAAAATCCACTTTCATTGAATAGGTAATGTTATCACTGTGATAAATGCCACCTTTCTATTCAAAACAACCTTGCTAATGGTGGAGTTCCCCTGACACACAGACACACACACAGACACACACACACACACAGACACACACACACACACACACAGACACACACCTCTTCTGTAGGCTGGGAGAACACCAGAGAGTCAGCACTGCTAGGAGGGGGACTGTTTGTGGAAGTCGTCCTTGTCTGCCATAAGAAATCAGTTGAAAAGAGATGAGACAAATGCTTTAACATTTTCTTTTAAGGCAGCTTTATAGACTTAACGAGAGTGCTCCTGACTGCTGAGCACTTTAAAAAATACCTATGGGGAAACTTTCATCCTCAATAAATAATTCTTTCATATGACTAGGATTAAAAGAGCACATGTGACTGGAAAGGAGCCTAAAACACTTTTTCCTCCATAGGAAGTGTTCGCCCTAACTCGCTGGCGAGAAATTTCCTAGGTGGGTTCCGTGAAAGGATTCGGGTGGATTAAAACACAGACTGGTTCTAAGGCTCTCCTCTCTTCCCAGCACCCCTCTGTGTGCCTGTGGTAGTTTTATTAAAAGCTGTTTCCCCAAAGAGCATCAGTTTTTACCTTCATGGTTAAGCATTTTACACATTCTGCTTGAGCCTCATCAGTTTACCTTCTAGGCGTGCTCTTTGGCTAAAAGGTCCTACTTATTGGGACAATCTTCATGGCCAATCCACAAGTTCAGTACACAGAAGCCCCACCAGCAAACCCCAGCCTGGGGTAGGAGGGAAGGTGTCGCGGGAACCAGTAATATGTGCATTATCCTTTCCCTGTCAACCTATCCATCAACTATACCTGACTTTTTTTTCTATTAAAGCTGCCTTTGATGTTTATTTTGGCCTGATTCATTTTAGGAGGAAAAACAAGTAGGAGTATAGTAATGAAACTTAGACAGGATCTTAGGTTTAGAGCTAGAAAGAAGCTTAAATAGATCTTATCTCCTCCCATCCCCCAATTTTATAGATGACAACCTTGAAACTGAGAGGGTAAATTCGATTTAACAGATGTTTATTACATGCCTTCTACGTGCAAAGATATCAAAGACAATTGTGTGACATGTCTTCCAGAACCCCATAGGGATAGCCCTGGCCTCAGCTTCTTAGAAAGATCCTTCTCTGTACTCAGTGAAATAACTAAATGAAATTCCTCCACTTTATCAGCTTGTCAGTAGGGAGACACGGTGGAGACTGTACACCTCTACGGTTATTTCGTGAACCTGAACACTTTTTGCTTAGACTTTTGTATTAGCCTCCTGACTGGTCTTCCTGCCTCTCTAGGCTCTCCTGTTCCCAATCCATTCCTCACTCAGCTATCAGATCAGTATTCTTAAAACACACATTTGCTCTTGTCATACCTTCCGCCTCCCTCCTCATGAAAACTATTCAGTCTGTCTTCCCCTCCTTTCTTCCTTCTCTCTTCTCCAATATGTAGTTTTGAACTTGATCACTATGGAATTCTACTTTGCTTAACTATACCTTTATGATATAAAGATTCCTCCCTCCCTTCCTCCCTCCCTCCCTCCCTTCCTCCCTTCCTAATTCCCTTCCTATTAGAGGAGGTAGGAGGGAGAAAAAAAATAAATCCTTTGTAATTAAAAAGATATAACAGTTTTGCATAGAGAATTTAGGTTTTTAACTTTTTTTCCTAAAAGTAAGGGGACTCCTGTCTACAGGTGTCTAGAGTACTTGCATGTATATAGATACCCATTTACATATAGACAAAAACACGGAAATGATCCCATCTCAATTTTCATATCAGACCTTTACTGAAATCTCAGTCAAACATAAGAGACAAAAAATGGTTACATATTTGCACCCCCTAAAAAAGCTTAATTTGATGAAAGCTGTTTATTTGTCCATTGTGGTCGCAAGGGTTGAAGTTATAAATATGAAATGAAATTTGTCCTAATAAGTCCAGTACAGGTAGATTGTGAAATTAAACTGAAGCCTTGATTTTTGTATTCTCTAGCAAGTGAATATCTTTTTTTCCTGTCACTTCTGGGAATTTCAAATGACGAGGATTTCTTGAAAGGAAGAAAATAAGAGTTCTTGTTAGTAAGAGCCTGTAGCCTACAACTCCCCTAATTAGCCACCAGAAAAGGCCTATTTTGTCACATTTTGTGGCTAATTGTGAATGTAATTTCAAGGCTAGGCAGGGGACGTCTTGCCACCTTGCACATGAGGCAGATGTATCATCATAGGTATTGTACAAAGTCTCCAGGAATTGCGATGTGCCTTGGGGAGTCAGGCTCAGCTGTGATCCATTTAGTCTACCTGAGGAAATTGAGGAGTTTCATTTCTCCATTCAGACTAGAAGTTCCTTTGGCTGTTTGGCAGTCCCCAAAAGTGGTCACAGTTGTGTCTGATGGACTTCTGTAACCACAAAGGTGAAAATAGTTCTGTTTGACTTTGTTAATACAGAAAATGAGTGACTTATAAGTGAACCGACCTGCCCGGTTATTATCTAGCTTTCCTGCTTACCATTGGAGCGTAATGGTTTCCTAAAATGTCCTTGGTTGGGAAGCAAGACTTTGGCACAGTCTTCCCTTATAGATCCAAGGTCATGTATTTATTTTATTTTATATGCCTCTTTCTGATAACAGGACCATCCATGTTAAAACTACACTTTGTGTAGCGTCTGTGTGCAGAACAGTGGCATTCAAACTTAGGAGTGAATCACTTGGGTGGGATATAATGGCTACTGGGGGAGCTAGGAGAAAATGAGTTATGGGCTGCCTGGATTGTTATTCATCCATAGTGGCAAGAGTAGAATATATAGACCTTACTCTCCTGCCCCCCCCCTTCTCCTGCTTTCAAGAGCTTTTGTTTTCATCTGAGTCAGCATGACATGGCCTGAAAATTGCCTGTTTGCCTTTTAATGATGATTAATGTCCACAATCGTGTTTTAAAATTATGGTTTGAAGGATCTCCAAGGCTGTTACTATGAGCAACCTGCTGAGTGATTTGATCTGGCTGGGTTGTTTACCTCTCTGTCCTGAACTGGATTGCCCAAGTACTTGGGTTAACCTGGGAGCCTGTGACATTTTAAAAAGACAGAGTGGGAAGCCCGTGGCTTTGAGATGGAGATGTTTTTCTACCCTTCTGTCAGTGTTTTTTGGGGGGCTTAGTACTTGTGTTTTGCTTACGTTGTTAGGTCTGGAAAGAAACTTAATCATTTAACTTAGGCTTCTTTTTACAGATGAGGAAACTGAGGCCCATAGAGGTTAAGTGACTTGCCTAAGGTCACTCTGGTAGTAGGTCATAAAGGAAGGATTTGAAGTGAGCCCTCATACTTCCCATTTTCCCTACTTCAAACTCAGGATTTCTTTAGACTTACTGGTTATATCTGAGGGAGACTCAGGGTACGATGAAGTTATGGAGGGTGGGAGGGGTGGCAGACTACCCTCTTGGTAAATTGATCCTCCCCTCTCTTTGCCCTCCAGATGGCTAACTGGAAGGGTCATTCTTGTCCTACCCTTCCTGCCCTGCTCCCCCAAATCAAGGAGGCCAGTGAGCAGCTTAATTTTCTCAACAGCAGGTGCTTGTCATCTATCCGAAGAATGTTGCCAACATCTGGTACAATTGCCTTCCGCATACGCAGTAACAAGGCGGCCTGCAGTTCAATCGTAGAGCGAGCATCGCCTCTTTAATGATAACAAGCTGTTGGCTTCCCCTCGGAGATGAATTCATCTCACAGATGTTTGTCTAGTTTTGGCAATCTTATCACTATAGCTTTGGTGATTATGCTCAACTGGAGACTATTACAATAAAAGAATTCTGAACGTGTTCCATTTTTACTTTCCCTTCCTCTCTCTGACCCCCTCCCCCTGGGATATAATTTATATGAACAGCGGCAATAGTGGGCCCATTACTAAAGGCCCCCATTCCCTTTTATTACGTCTGTAGAACAGAAGCAGATACCTTGATGTTCCCCTACAGGTTAATGTCTTTCAGCTTCTACTGCATTCTAAATGTTCTCACTTAACGACCTCATGGCATTCCTTTCTCACTCTCTCTCTAAGCTCATGTTGACACAAAGATTTCCTAGAATGATCATGACCTTCCTTCCAGTGGTTTCCCATGACTGTGGGTATGGAGCAGATGTGTCTCTTGGAATGGGATGGGGGGGGTGTCAATGGATGTACATCATGGTTATATCAAGGGCAGAGAGGAAAAGGGAGAGAAGATTTTTCCCAAAGGAGAAAAAAAATCATCATAAACTACCAGACCTTTAGAGGATGATTGATAGTCTTCATGGTTCTCCATACTCCTGGCCTGTCACTGGCATCTTTAAACATCCCTGCTGTCTTCCGGGTTCAGATTGATGTAATGGAAAAGGAGGGTGCATTGTCTAAATCACCATTGGATAAATCACCAGCATTGTTTGACATTTAAGCTTTTTTTGTGGTTTTAATTTAAATATCACTTTGTCAAAGATTGTGGAACATAATTTTAGCTAAGTATTATTTTTGGCAGTGCTTTTCCAAGGAGGTGAGTCAGACCTGGGTAAAGATGGGTCACTGGAGGCAGGACTCTACATATTTCATTTCTTGAGCTGAAAATAGATATTGATGTGAGAACTGATGACATACCCTGGTGTGTAGGGTAACTGTGATAGGCATTTGTGTAACAGGATTTTTTTTTCTAGAAGGACATAGGATGGCCTTCGTTGATTCTTTTATTTTCTTTTTTAAAAAAAGCTGTATTGATGCATTTTTGTTTTTTACCTGATTTGTTTTTGACTGTTGCTTGCTATATTCCCCAACTTAGTTAGCCTTTTCTTGGAAGAAAGATGAAAAAAACAAACAGGTAAGCAAGACCAGTAGATAAATTGGACACATTTACTGGCATATGCAACCAATGTTCCACACACTTAGCCTCCCACCTGTCCCACCAAAGGAGCATCTTCCTTTTTTCTTTTGTTTTTACACCAAATTCACTTCCATATCTATCACTCCCCATCAATAAATATAACATCAACACACTCCTATAACACAGATTTTAAAACAAAGATAAAAATTCAGCAAAACTGAAGAATGCATTGACCCTCTTTTGACAATATATGCAATAGAACACATCAATAGTCCCTCACCTCTAGCAGGAAAGCAAAGAAATCGATTTGTCTTTTCTAGGGCCATTTTGGTCATTACAATCACAGTATTCAATTTCAATTTTTTTAGTTTCATTTTCATTCAAATTGGGGTAGTTATTGTATCTCCCTTGTTTTCTTGGTTTTATTTCCTTAGCTCTCAAGTTCTTGTGTCTTCCCATATTTCCATGAATCATCATGTTTGTCATTTCTTATGGTCCAATAATATTTCATTAGATTTATTTCCCCAATAAGTGGACATTCACTTTGTTTCCAGATCTTTGCTCCCAGAGAAATGGCTGCTATGAATATTTTGGTGTATATGGTGTCTTTTCTTTTGTCTTTGACCTCCTTGGAGGCATATACTTAATACTGGAATCTCTGGGTCCAAGGGTATGGACATTTTGGTCACTTGATTATACCAATTCACAATTTACCAGTGATGCATTATTGTGCCTCTTGTTTTTATTGTCCTGCTTTACAGATAAGCTATGGCTCATGACCCTTTGCCTCAAAGATAGGATGGTGTACTGTTTATAGTCTGAGAATCTGGATTTGAATGCCAGCTCTGCTCTAAGTAACAGCAACAGTAATAACCATGCATTTATAAAGCACAGGGGAATGCCTAGAAAACATGGAAGCTGAAGATGAAATGTTGCATTATTAGGACTAGTAAGGAGGCTGTTTCAGTTGGATTTTGACAGTCTAGAGCATCAAGGAGAGTATTGTATGATAAGGCTAAAAAGGTAAATTGGAGCAGGTTGAAGAGGTCTTTAAATGCCAAACAGAGGAGTTTGTATTTCATCTTACTGATAACAAATGGGGCATCATTAGAGTTAATTGCGCAGGGGAATGACGTGTTCATACCTATGCTTTAGAAATATCAGTTTAGCTGTTTTGTGGGTCATAGATGGTGATGATGATAATAAATAATATCCACAATAGCAAGATGAAAATGAAATTATAATAGTTCATATTTATAAGGCTTTACAGTCTATAGAGTGCTTGACCTAAATTTTCTCATTTGTTTGTATTATTTCTATGATATTGAGCCAGTCATTTAACCAGGTCTGTACCTCTCTTCTCCTTAAAATAAGGAAACTGGACTAGAATTCTGGATTTTCTACCATAGAATACATAAACTTGATTTTTAAACTATTTTGATAACTGTGTTTCAACATAATTTGTTTCTTTTGTAGATTGTACATATTTAATTTTATGTATTTAAAAACAATTTTCTCAGAAGGCTTCACCAGACTGGAGAAGGGTTCCATGACACAAAAAGCTCTCAGTAGAGGATCTTTATGGTCTCTTCCATCTTTAAATCTATGATTTCGTGACATAGTTCTATAGCCTACAAAGTAGGTTGCCAATATTGAGGTCGGGCATCAGGCAGAGAATATTTCTCTGTGTGTTTTGATGTATCTCTGTATCTTTCTAAATGTGTTTAGTTATACTCTAAAGTAAAGCAAAAAAGATTTTGGAAGTTATTTGTTGTTTTAAGTCATGTCTCCTCTTTCTCATCATTCAGTTCACTACACATTTATTCAATACCTACAGCATCAAAGACCATGTCTAGATGGTCCCTGATTCAACTGGACAAAAATACTATTTACACAGATCAGTGAATCCAGGAGATAGATATTCAAAACTTGACTTCTTTTACATTCTGTGGAGCCAGATCCTAACAATAAAATTAATAGTGGTGGTAATAACAACAGCTAACATTTATAAAGCACTTTAAGATGTGCAAAGCACCTTGCATATACTAATTTTTTTCCTTACATTTATCCATTAATGTGGGTGCTTTTCTCATTACCACTTTACAGATGAAGAAACTGAGGGTCACACAGATAGTAAGTATCTGAAACCACATTTAAAGTTGGGTCTTCCAGATTCCAAGTGCAGCATTCTGTCCACCACACCATGTAGCAAATCCACCTGTCTATATTTTTCAGTAGTTCTCTTGCTGTGGTTACAATATTATTAAAAACCCATTAAATTTTAATGTGCCCCATAAAGTATGTGCTTTTGTGAAGACAGGCACAGATAATTATTTCTGATGAATAAACCAAGAGAACAAGTATGGATAGAGTTTGTACCGCAACTCTCCGTTTTTATTGTCAGCATCTCCATCAGGGGCCATCACCAAGATGTTCCAGCTGGCTATTTCCAGGGCCAGACCTCCTCAGAGATTGCTGCTGGTCATGTGAGCCTTGTGTTTTCATGGAGCTTGTTGAAATAAGGAACCAGATGAATTCATCATCTCTTCAAACTCACCTTGCCTTAGATTCACCAAGATATAATTGCCCTTCCCCCCAAACTACCCTCAAGATGAATAGGGTTTTGTGTGTGTGTGTACTTACGTATGTATGAGTATGCATGTGTGTGTGCTTGTGCACATGTGTGCATGCATGTGTGAGAGACTGAAAGACTTTGAAGTGGGTTCTCTTAATATCTAAAAACAGAAAGATGGAGTTAAGATTTCCTTGCCTTTTAGACTCAGTGAAACACAGGGAATAGCTAACACCTCATGTCACTCCTGGTATTCTAAGCAACGTGCTGTGGTCCAAAGAGACTCTTCTTCTTCCCCTCTTCCCCCCTTTCCCTGTATCCTTTATGTCTAGGACCTGGTACTGGACCTACAAAAAATCATTTTTTTTCTCCTTATGGCTTGAAATGCTTTCCAGAAGAGGAATAAAGATTACTAGCTGTCTATACTCAGGTTCCAACCCATGGAGCATTATTACAAGGCTGCTTCAGGCAGCCATCAGTATCATCCAGACTTGGGGGGTGAGGGGAGGGGAATGAAGCTCCGAAGTTTTGATACATGGCCTCTTTTTTTCTCTTTTGCACCATCCGCCACACTCCCTGCTCCTACTAATGACCAAACTTCCTTTTGAGGCCTTTCTTCCAGAGGGAACTTCTGACTGGGCTCTGTTTTTCATAAGGTCTTAGGGGTCCCTAAGAGAGAGTTGTTGTAACTCTAGAGGGACTTGCCTTGCTTCCCAAGAGATGTTTTAGTTGTCTGGTACATCTTGACTCTGGGAAGTAAGAGGCAGTAAGCACTTAGAAATCCTTCAAAGGAATTTTGGGTAAATAATTGAACCTCTTTTGGAATCAAGATGCCAAATGCTGTTGGATTCTAGAAGACTGTTCTTTGTCCTTTCCAATCTCCTCTCTGCTTGGCCTTCCTGCCTTTATTTGTACCCCTGGTCCTTAGCGTAGTGCCAGGAACATAGTAAATGCTAGTTGACTGACTGACACTTTTCCCCCTTTCCCCCATTGCTGGGGTGGGATTGTGGAGAGTGGCAGAGAGGTGGAACAGGTGCTGTAAAAATTCAGATTTTATTTACAAAATCTCTTTGTATCCCCTGGAGACAATTGAGGGTAAGCTCCAGAGTGTGGAGAGCTTACTCTGGTTGGGAATTGACTGGTGTGCCTCAGAATTCCAGAGCTGTAAGGGGACATAGACGTTATGTATTATTTTACAGACTAACCACCCTCTTTTTACTAAATGGGAGACATGCCTGGGGAGGCTAAGGGAATCAGACAAGGGCATACAAAGTGGAATGTGTCAGAGCCAGGATTTCAATTTGGATTTTCTGCCCCTACGACCAGTTCTTTTCGCTGTGCTAGGCTGCCATTGGTAATGGTGGTGTTGTCAACTCCTCTCTAAGTATTCTTAATCTCTGAATTGTTTCAAATACAATTTCAATCAATCAGAAAGCATTTATTAGGCACTGTGTAAAGAGCTAGAAATATAAAGAAAGGTTAAATCAATGTCTGCCCTCAAGCAGCTCATGTTCTACTTAGGATGACAACATGAAAATTAACTACGTTCATACAAGATTTAGGCAGAAGGGGAAATTTGTCATTTTAGAAACATATTGGACCAAAAGAAGTGATTGAACTTAATTGACTTTTCTATCTTTGTCCATCTGCCTATTACAATTCTTTAAGAAGATGACTGATTTTAATAAAATATGACACATGACTAACAGGGTATCAAGATAAGCCCGAAGTTTAATTTATCCTTCAGTCAGTGATCTTAAAACAAAATGGCAGCCAATAAGAGCTTTTCAGATGAGCAAGTCTTTTCTGTGTTAAGATGGATTTTGTTAAAATGTGGTAGGTTAAAGAAAATCATGAAGTTGAATACCCATGGCAACTTTTGTCTGTACAATCCATGCCTTATGACTTCTTCTCATGTTTTGTCATTCTGAACCATTAATTCCAACCCTGTAGTTAATATCTAACTTCACAATTTTGATGTGGTGACACAATATGCTCACCTAGGGCAGGGACTCTATCTTGTGTGTATCTTCATGTTCTTTCTCCATACTACCTTTTAACGTTAGAGTTGCCAGTAAATATTTATGAACTTTTTGTGTGGATTTGACTCTTATAATTTTAGGATTAGGAGGAACCTTGGATGTTATATAATAGAATTTCTCAACCAGCATAGTAATCTTTCCTGTATTTTGAGGAAAATCACATATCTTCAAATAGGCACATTGGCTAGCTTGAGCATTTACACAAAGTATGAGTGATATATTGAATAAAACCTACTCCACAGCTGGGGCCATATTTTAGGATGAACTTGATTAGCTGGTCAGTGCCCTGAAGAAGACCTCTAGGTCATACTTTATGACACAATTGGGATGTTTAGCCTATAGTCAATCAGTCAGTCCATAAACACTTATTAAGTGCTGATTATGTGTCAGATACTGAAGGAAAGGTTTTAGAGGTGGGGGGAGGTGATAGCTGCTGTTCTAGTATTTAAAGGGCTGTTATATGGAAGAGGAATTTGATTTGTTTTGTTCGGTCCCTAAGGGCTGAATAAGGAACAATGGGTGGAAGTTACAGAGAAGCAAATACAACCTTCCTGATAATTAGAGTTTACCAAAAATGGAATGGGCTTCCTTGGGAAGTAGTGGATTTTCCGTCATTACAAGTTTTCAACCAAAGGTCAGGTATCCCTCAAGTTAGGGACATTGTAGACGGGGTTACTTTTTCTTTTGGCACCAGGCTAGATGGATTCTGAGGTCCCTTCCAACTCCAAGATTGTATGTGACTTAATGGGATCAGAGAAGGTGCCAACTTGCATTGGTAGAGGGAGTTCCCCTATACCAAGGAAATCATGGGTCCAGTCCCTGTACACTACCTCTATCAATCTAAAAATGTTACTCTACTTTTTTAGCCTTGGAGTGACAATTTAAAAACAAACTTTACCCGATGGAATACCATTGTTTCTTACATCATAGTAATGATATATACTCTATGTGCATCCAGCGAAAGAACTGATAAGTAGATGTATGTATAGAATGGTGTGTGTGTGAATACACACACATGCACACACGTTCACATTTTTGTGTCTAATGTTGTGGGGGAGGAGGCAGAAAAAACGAAAAAAATTATATGATATTATATATTTAAAAGGAATAGCAACTTGTTTATAATAGATTTGCAGTTTCATGGACAATCATCTTTTTCTATTCTGTTAAGTTATGGAAATGTTTATTTTGTTTCTTAAGTTCAGAATAAAATAAATATAATCTTTTAAATAATCTATTATATTCATATATCACAATTTTGGTTGTTCAGTCGTATCCTACTCTTCATGACCCCATTTGGGGATATTACTTGGCAAAGATACTGGAGTGGTTTACCATTTACTTCCACAATTTCTTTAGCTATTCCCCAATCAGTGAATGGGTATCTACTTGATTTCCAGTTCTTTGCTATCACCAGAACTGTCAAAAATAGATACCACCAAAGTCTATATTTACCCTTTTGTACTTTTGTACCGTATAAGAGAGAGCCCTTCAGACCCTCTCACAAAACCTATTTCTTTATATTTTTAGATGGTTGTAGCTACTTTGACTACCCCGTTTCCCAGACTAAAGTAGATTATAGAGAGCAAATTAGAAAAGGGGAGGGGCGGCTGAGGATCATGATGGAAAAGGGTCTTCTGGGCTCCAGAATCTAGAGGAAGGCACAGCAGCAGTAGCAGCCGGAAATAACAGTTGACAGACTGACATTGAGGCAGGAGACAGAACAACTCTAAAAGGCAGACTGGAAAAGCACAGCACTGTGGGACCATTTATTGTGGAGGCAAACGACCCGCTAGCACGGCAGGCCCGGAGGCAAGCATTTAGTAGCATAACTGTTCTTCATAACCATGCCCCTGAGTCACCAAGGAAAGGTGAAATTACATTCGGTAGCCTCCGTTGAAGGCGGCAGATTTCCATTCCAAGTGATTAAAATAAAATAAAATCAAGCAGTTGGCATTTAAAGGGGGCAAGCTTCAATTATGTGGAAAACTTGCTTATGCAAATTCACCTCATCCCCTGTTGATTCAGCAGCATCGGGGAGGTATGGCAGTATATGAAAATTGCCAAATGAAAGGTACGGACTGCATGTGTCATTGAGTTTGGTATGGGAGGGAGATTCTTATGAGTTGGGAAAAATTCACAGAGGAAGTTCTTGAGCTGAGCCTTGTAGGATTCAGATCAACTAAATGGAAAAAAAGGGCATTCTGGGTATTGTTGAGTCATGTCTGACTCTTCGGACTCATTTAGGGTTTTCTTGGCAAAGATAATGGAATGGCTTGTCATTTCTTTCTTCACCTCATTTTACAGATGAGGAAATTGAGGCCAACAGGGTTAAATGACTTGCCCAGGGTCACCCAGCTAGTAAATGTCTAAGGTCAGATTTGAACTCAGGAGAATTAGTCTTCCTGACTTCAGGCATGGCACTCTATCCACTGAGCCATCTAGCTGCCCTTCTAGGTGTAGGGAAAGGAATAAGTAGAGATATGGGGATGTGGGGTCTGTCTTTGAAATCTCACGTAGACAACTGACTATAGTGGAGAATTTAAGTAAGGCGCTTAGTTTGAAGCAGTTAGGTGGTACAGTAGGTAGGAGTCAAGAAGACCAGGTACAGTTCAGATATGGCCTCAGATTCTTACCAGCTGTCTGACCCTGGGCAAGTTACTTAACCTTAGTCTGCCAGTTTCCTTATGTGTAAAATAAGGATAATAATATCTACTCCCCTGTGTTCTTATGAGGATCAAATGAGATATTTTAAGTATTTTGTAAACTTTTATGAATGCAGTATATAAAAGCTATTTATTATTACTATTTTTACTAGGTGTACTACTGCTGCTACCATCACCACCACCACCATTGCCACCACCACTATTACTATTACTACCACCACCATCACCACCACCAGTACTGCTACTACCACCATCACCACTACCACCACTACTACTACTAGTAGTGCTACTGCCACCACCATAATGACGTTTACTACACTACTATTAGGGGTAAAGAACTTGTGATGCTAAAAAGTTATTTGTTCTGTCCCAGTCCTTGTGGTTCGTTATGCACATAGCTGTGACTAGAACCCAGTTCTTGTTGGACTGTCCTTTCACAGCCCACTCTGCTTTCTACCTATTCTTGCCAGTGGGGCTAGGTACAAAGGTGATAGTCCTAGGAGTTTGAAAATACTATAGGACTGGGGCCACACTGCTCCTTTGAGGGTAACATGGAGCCTGTTGAGATTCCTGATGCTTTTCCTGAGAACACTCCAGTCTCCCTAGAGTGGAGGGAAAATTTTCTCTCTGCCATTTCCTGGAGGTATGCTAGAGTCAGTTCCAAAAGGAGCTGCATGAATCAAGGCTTGATTGATTTGTTTGATTGGTTAGACTATACAAAGTGATGGAGAAGATATTAATAACACACATTAAACCAAAAAGTGTGTCCATATGTGTGTGTGTGTGTGTGTGTATTTTTTTTTTTTTCAAAGAGCCAGCTATTAAACATTTTTTCAGCATACTCTGGGCCTTTATCCCCAGTGCCTTGAAAATAAACACCAACTGAAATTACTGGTCTTGGCTTAATAAGAGACTGGTTGGACCACATGACATCTAAGAGGTCACCTTTCAATCTTTTGATCTTGTAAAATCAAACTGTAGAACAGCAATTCATAACCTTTTGGGGGGGTCATGTACCCCTTTGGCAACCTGTTCAAGCTCATGGCCCTCTTTCTCAAAATGTTTTTAAATGTACAAGATAAAATAAATAGGAAAAACAAAGGAAGGCAATTATTTAAAGAGAGATATTTTCCCCCTTCAAAATTTATAGACCTCCTGAAATCTATTCCCAGTGCCCTCAGGGATCCGTGGACCCCAGGTTAGGAACCCCTAAAGGAAGAGTCTCACTCCATGGGCCATCTTGCAACAATACATTACAGCCAAACACTAACATAAAGTCAAGAAGTCCCACGGTCATGTCATTTGGCTGGTCACCCATTTGTTCCTGTGAAACGAACTGTTTACCATAACATGTTTTCATCTAACGTCATGTTTTGTATGGAATATGCCTGCAGGTGAGAAAGTGAATAAATGGAATATAATGCACACGATGTGTACCGCTTTCAGGCTGTTTGTGCATGTATACCAGCCATCAAACCGTTTTGTTACGAGATTCAGTGGGAGATAGCCTGGTCCTGTTTTTGTACTTTTTTGTTGTTGGGAAACTGATGCATT
Source organism: Bettongia penicillata ogilbyi (assembly GCA_023548195.1). Lineage (NCBI taxonomy): Eukaryota > Metazoa > Chordata > Mammalia > Diprotodontia > Potoroidae > Bettongia > Bettongia penicillata. The sequence goes on from JAJHZJ010000413.1 coordinate 5,281,246, forward strand.
TTTCATGATTGATACAGCTCAAAATTCTGTGTTGTTTCAGCCTTTAAAAAACCAAAATAAAAACAAAACCCGAAACAGAACAACCCGCCGCTGAGATGAACACCAGCCATAGGAGAAACTGACCACCTTTCCCCCTAGCATTTTTAAAGTCTGTAAAGCATATTCCTCACAACAGCTCTGAGGCTGCATAGAAGAGGTACTCATCCCCCCTCATTCCCCTTCCCCCTGATTTTACAGATGAGAAAGACTCAGAAAGGGAGTGATTGACTAGCTGCAGCAGTTCAGAGGACCCACCTTCTGCTGGTAGCATTTTCTGGTCCCTTTTTCCATGTTCCATGCCCCCCCCCCCCCCCCCCCCCCCCCCCCCCCCCCCCCCCCGCTTTCCCCTAATATTACTTTCCTTTTACCCAGGATTGAGCTTTTATGTACATGGTTGTTTTACCTGGTTATCTCTTCCATTACAATGTAAGTTACCTGTGGGTAACAATTGTGAGTTGTTGGTGTTTAATTTTGGGGGGGTTCCCTCTTCTTTCTTCTCTTGGGCTTAGTGTAGTACCTGGCACCTCCTAAGGGCTTCCTAAATGTTGAGGACTGATTCAGTTTAGACCCTGGAGACCTTTAAGACGTAAATGATTTTATGCCCTGGCTGTACCTTGTATTTCATTTCAGTTCACACTGTTTATCAGCTCAACAGATATTTATTAAGCACTTAATATGTTCTAGGTACTTGGGATTTAAGGCCAGAAACTCTATAGCTTCTGCCCTCAAGGAGATTATATTCTGCTCCTAGTGGGGTTGGGAGCAAAATATGTGCAAAAATACAAGTAAAATGTCTTTTAAAAGTGATCCTCAGTACTTTCCTGAGGGAGGAGGGTGCAAAGGGAATCAGAAACCACCACATGTGTAAGTTGCATCTTGAACTGTGTCCTGAAGGAAGCGAAGCAGAAGTGGAGGCTTGGTATCCCAGACCTGGGGAGTAGTCCATGCAAAGATTTAAGCATACAGTGAAAGCAGAGTGTACTGGGCAACAGCTGGGAAGCCAGTTTGACTGGAGTGGAGAATGATTAAAAGGAAATATTATGAAATGAAATGAAAAATCTAACAACTGGCATTTAGATAGTGCTTTAAGTTTTGAGGAAAAAAACCCACTTTTTGGGTATTATTTCATTTGATCCACAACCCTGGGGAGTAGATGCTATTATTTTTCTAATTTTACTGCTGAGGAAACTGAGTCAGAGTGACTTGCCCAGGATCACATAGCTGGTAAGTGTCTGAGGCCACGTTTGAACTGGGGTTTTCCCTGACTCAGTTCTAGCACTCTGTCCACTGCACCAGCTACCTGCTCACTGATCCCTAGCTGTGGGAGCCTGATGGTGGAAAGTCTGGAAAATGCTGGGCTGAAGAATACTCTACTCCTAGAGGAAATAGAGAGCCATTGGAAAATTTCTGAATGGGAGCACAGTGGAGGAGAGGGGATGACATGGGCAATGCATTATATATAGATGGTATCTTAGAGGTCATCTAGCCCAACTCTCTCATTTTGCAAATAAGGAAACTGAGGCCCAGAGAGGTTAAGTGATTTACCCTGGATCACACAGCCAGTAAGTGTCTGAGATGCGATTTGAACCGACATGTTTTTCCTCCAAATTTAATGCTTTCTCCACAATCCTCTACTGAGCTTATAGAACCAAGGTGATTCATTATTTAATTCTCCCTCACTGTGGCTGGTCAAGCCCTAATGTTGATTGCTATAGAGCTTGTTTCTGGTTGGGCCATTCTCCCCTTCACTGTAAGTTTGTGTTTTGTTGGGCCATGCTGCTTAGTTCATAAAGGCTCACACCTGTGTTCTCCCTCGGTCCATCTTGAGGCAGCTCCATCACCCCAACTTGGATTTAGCTGATTCTCAGCTGGTGAATGCCCCTGTGACATGTGTCCCTGCACCTCCTAGAATTCTGGGGTTCCCAGCAAAGTGGTAGCTGACCCTGCAGCCTTTACCAGGTGAACAACTGAGCTTGGCTCAGCAATGATCCCAGAGAGCCCTTCCCATCCCACCCCACCTCACTCCCTTTGCTTGGGTTGATATACTTGTCCCTGGTAAATAGGAGAGCTGAAACTTGAACCCAGAGCTGTTCATTCTACATTCTGCCTCTTGGCCTCTATGAAAGTTATTTTCCCCTCCGGCAATCTTTGTTCTGGATTTTCATGTGATTCTTCCCACCTGTGACTTTCCCTTCTGGATATTTTCACAACTGAAAGCCACTCATGGTAACCCCCAAGTAACCCTGAGGAAGAATTTTTATTTTGGGGCCTTTAGTTTAGAGGGCACAGTGGTCTGGGAGGGGTGATGTTCCCTCTCAGGTGTTTTTAAAATGTTGAATAGCTGACCTTTAGACTGAGCTTCTTGAGATCAAGGATTGTCATTTGCCTATCTTTGTCTCCCCAGCACTTAGAACAGTGCTTGGCACATAGTAGGTTCCTTGATCCCAAATCTTACAATGCCTCCCTGGGGCTATTGCCCTGTGAACTTTCTCCCCCTCCCCCTCCCCTCCCTTTCCCCTCCTCCTCTCTTCTCTCCCTTCCCCCTCTCTGCCCCTCTCCCTCTTTATCTCTCCCTTTCTTTCTCCCTCCCTTCCTGCTAGACTAGGCTCTTCATGGACCCGAGGAGGAAAAACCCTGGGCCAGAATACTTGCTGTCAGACAGATAGGATGTACATGGATTTAGGTACATCAAAAATGGACCTTGCATGCAGCTAGGGGAATCTTGACTCAGGAGTGATGACAGTCCCTTTTCCTCCTTCCACATGCCCCACTCCCTCCGCCAGTGTGAAACCTCAGACAGCCAAGACTTGTATTTTGACTTGCTTACATTCATCAGGTAATAATCAGAATATTAAGCATGTAATATGTGCCAGGTGCAGGGTATATAAAGAACAGCAAAAGCATAGTCTGTGACTTCCGGAAGCTCACTTACAAAAAAAAAATGGGAGAGACATGGGGCAGTTAGGTGGCACAGTAGAAAGAACGATGGCCCTGGAGTCAGGAGATGTGAGTTCAAATCCAGCCTCACACACTTATTAGCTGTGTGACCCTGGGCAAGTCCCTTAACCTCAATTGCCTCCAAAAGGAAAAAGAAAATAGGAAAGAAAACATTAATAACTAGGTATGTCCAAGATCTACCAAAGTAGATGGGAAGGAATTTCAGAGGGTGACATACCCCATTTCCTTGCCATCACAAGTTCACACTTTGACCTTGTCTGGAAAACTCAAACCACGATTCTAACTAGAGCCCAGCAGACTAGAGGATGGGAGGCTGTTGTAGCCAAAATGGTGCTTTGAGATCTCTGTTTTCTTAAAGCAGTTCCAGTGCCACCTCTTAGATGAGTTTTCAAGGTCTGCCCAATTTTGAGTGCCCCCCTTCCCCAGTTAATTTTATCTGCCTTATTTTACATATATATTTATACATATACACACATAGTACATTTTGTCTTAATTTTCTGGATTCTTCTAGTTTCCCGGTTGCAAAATGTAATCTCCTTCTGGGCAGGTCTTGTTAGTTTTGGTCTGCATGGCAGAGCCTCTAGCACCGTGCCTTTCTCCTGTAGGTGCTGGAAAAATGCATTTGAATTCTCGAATGCCCTAGGCCACCAAGCTAGCCAGCCTGAATTTGCATTCTATTGAGGGAGCTAACATTTGTGCAAATAAGTAAATGCCAGATAATTTGGGGTAGAGAAGGGACACATTGCTCTGTAACTTCTTAATGCCCCAGTCTCCTCCTCTGTAAATGAGAGGATTAGACTAGTTGACTTCTGAAGGATCTTTCAGCTCTAGCATTCTGTGATTCTGTGACAAGGGTGTCTTGCCTTGGGTTTGCCATAGCCTTGTGACCATTGGTGTCTCACCTAGGCTTTCTGGGCCTCAGTTTCTTCTTTTGTAAAAAAAGAAAAATAAAAGGAATTATTAGAGTAAATGATCTCTAAGGTCCTTTTTAGCTCTAACTTTCTGTGATTATATGGTTTGCTTTTCTTTCAGATGTGTTTCTGAGAGGTCTGCAGCTCTGTAAACTTTTAGTGGTTTTATGAGCCATCCTATATTTTCCTCTGACCAAGGTCTTAGAGGGGCCTCTCCACCAAACCTTTTCATCAAACCCACTTCTGCCCTGGTGTGGTGATTGTTTAGACATAGGACTAGTGGAATTAGTAGATCAAGTGTGTGGAAAATCGCATCTGTTTTCCCAGGGGGCATTTTGGTGGGCAGGGCTGAGTGGTAGGCCTCTGCTTACCATTCAGTACTGATTCCAGGGGCCTTTGGGGGAGAGGGACCAGGGCTGAGTGGTGGAGCCTCCCTTGTTGTTATTCAACTCCATTCGTTTTGGTAAGCATTAATGGAACTGTGACCTTGTGTTCAGCTATGGGCCAAGTACATTGAGGCTAACAGGAAGGTCTAATTCCTAGTTTCTGTCCTCATGAGTTTCTGTCTAGAGAGGGAGATAAGGCATTCACATGTGAAGTCATTTCAAAACAACAGCAACAGTTCAGAGGGCATGTAACCTTGAGCAGCAAAGAAAATAATCCTTGGGGAGAAGAAAAAAGTGCTCTCTGCCCTTAACCTTTGAACCTTCTCCCTTCCAAGTTCTTTGTCTCCGACTGATGTAGATGTTGGTTCCTTGCGGCCAATAACTTAGACTGAAAAAATTGAGGTGGCGAAGGATAGCATGATGTGGTGGAGAATACTGGACAGGGAAGCAGGACATCCAAGCGGTTGCCAGAGTTTTGCCACTATTTGTTTTATCTTGTACAATTCACATATCTTCTCTGAACCACAGTTCTCTGCCAACTTCATAAGGTGGTTGTAAGGATGGTGAATGAATGAAAAAGCATTTCTTAAGTATTTACTATGCTCCAAACACCAAACTAAGTCCTAAAGTTAGAAGTGGAAAAGTAAGACAGTCCCTGATTTCAAGGAGCTAATGTTCTAATAGAGACAACATATCTAGGAGATGGTAATGCACAATCTTTGGAACTGGAAAGGTCTATAAGTCATCTAGTAAGACACCCTTATTTTACAAAGGAAGAAACTGAGGCCCAGAGAAGGAAGTAACTGGGGCAAGGTAGTAAGTAGCTGAACCAGGATATGGACCCCAAGCTGCTGACCCAAGACTCATATCAGCTCAAGCTGGACCCTGGAGCCATGTAGTGGCAACTCCACATTGGCTCCAAGGGGGTCAAAATAGCTTCTGGGGAATTGTCACCTGGGTTCAAATAGTGGCATGAGGCCCTGGTGGTGTCTTGGTCTACCACAGCCATCTTTCAACATGTGACTCTCATATAATGCCCACCCATTCAAGTTCAGGAGTTGGCAGCAGGTCTTCCGTAGTGTAGTCAGTCAGTATATAGATGTCCATGTGTACAATGCCATGTGTGGGAGAGGCTGAGTTTGGGGAGGAGGAAGGGAAGGGACAGGGTACTGTCTCTAATGCTTTTTCACACGTGATAAATATTAATATTAACAGAATTTCTTTCTTTGACCATATTTCCTCAGACTTCCTCTTTCCCAACTTTCCTCCTACAGCAGTGACTCTATGCCTTTGCTGGTTTGAGTTACTCTTTTTAAGACACTATCTTTCTTCATTATAACTAATATGCCCTGGCACAGGTGCCCATAGGCAATGAATAAATGAAGAAGGCATTTATTAAATGCTTACTATGTGTGATTTTTACTGTGAGCATTTACACCTCTGTTTCATCATTTCTGTTGTGTCTGATTCTTCATTCCCCCATTTGGGGCTTTCTTGGCAAAGATATTGGAGTGGTTTGCCATTTCCTTCTCCAGCTTATTTGACAGATGAGGAAACAGAGGCAAATAGGGGTAAGTGGCTTGCCCAGGATCACACAGCTAGTAGGTGGATGAGGCTAGATTGGAAGTAGGAAGTAGTGCTATCTGCCATCTGTTATTTTTACTCAGCACCAGAGGCCAGTGGTGTTCCATCTAGTCCACCTCCAATGAGACTATAAGCATCTAAGAAAACATGGACACCATACTCTCACTTCCAATAATAGTGCTCATTAAAACCCTATCAAATGTTCAAAAAGCCGCAGACTTAGAACTGCAAGGTACTTAGTTCTAGGATCAAATGAAAAACTTCTATTTGAAATTCAAAACCCTGGCTCCAACTTACCTTTCTAGGCTTATTACACTGATTCCATGTGATTTATGGTTTGGCTGAACTGGCTTCCTTTCTTGATGTTTCATCGCCCATCTCCATTTCTTTGTACAGATTCTTACCCCGTGCCTAACATGCCTAACATGCCATTCCTCCTCACTTCCACCTTTTAGAATCACTTGTTTCCTTAGTTAATTCAAGAGCTATCTCCTCCATGATGCCTTTTCAGATCTTCCCAACTGCTTCCCCTTGCCCTCTATCAAAGTACATTTCCTTTGCATCTATTATGTATATACTTCAACCACCAATCCATCCATGAACTTGCTAAGGGCCAGTCACTGCATTCATGGTGACAGTTGTATATGTAGTTATTATACTTTTGTAGGAGCTCAACAGAATGTAAGGTCCTCAAGGACAGGGACTGTTTCATTTTTGTTGTTCTATCCCCTAGCACCTAGTACATTCTAAGTGTTCAATGGCTAATAACACTTGATAACATCTATGAGGTTTGCAAAACACTTTACACCTGTTAACTTATTTGATCCTTACAACAGCTCTGAGAAGTACGTGCAGTTAATGTTCCCATTTTAGAGATAAGGACTCAGATGCCATCTGAGGTGAGGTGATTTTCCCTGTCTCATGCAAATAGTACCTGAGGCTGGATTTGATCTCAGGTCTTCCTGCTTCCAGGCCCAACACTCCCATTTGCTGTACCACCTCGCTGATTGATTGTTGACCTAAGGTCTCACTGGGAGCTAAGTTGGTCAAATTCAAAATCCAACACCTTTTCATTGGAAGAACTGGATGGGAACTGAGTTGTCTATCTGTGCTGGGTTATTAGTAGAGGCCGGAGGGCACCTGGGATGCTTTATGAATCCATCCATTTGCCTCCCACGCCTAGCCTCCGAACACTCCAGACCAGTATGACTCCCCATCCCCATCTCTTGGAACATGAACCTTTTAGCACTAAGCTTCATATTTTCTCCCCTCAACGTTTCCAGCCTTTAATTGTAACTATTAATCAAGCCGAGTTGTGTCCCACTTCATAACTCTTCCATTAAATATTAAGATTTAAAAAATAAAAATTGGCCTTTCTTAATTGAATTATGGAATTACCAAGCACTTAATGTGGCCCGAGTGAGATGAGATCTTTATATGCACACACATTCTCATATAAATATGTGTGCTCTCGCGGCTGGGATGGGGTTTATTAATGTTTTGATGAAGCAGTCATGACTGTTCTCACGGTTTGCGATAGAAGCGGGTTTCTTTTTCTAATTTTCTCTTTGTTAAGCTTGGATTTTGCAAGGGAAAAATCGCCTCAAATTACTCGAGGGGAGGTAGATATCAGAGGCCAGGCTCAGTTCTTTAAGTCTCCTCTTAATGTTTTCCTTGGGTTTTAGGATGCTAGTTCTAGATCTAGAAAAAGTCTTCACAAACCTATCCCCTTCATTTTACAGAAGAGGAAACTGAGGACCCCAGTACCTAAGGTAGAACCCATGTCCCTTGACTCTAGAGCTAATACTTTTTCTCACTGTACTGTGACCTTTTCTTGTAGGAGAGAAGTGACCAACCAGCTGTAGTGCTGGACGTAGAATCTATTAGATCTGAGTTCATATCCTGCCACAGAAATTTACAGGCCGTGCCTGGGGAAGTTATTTAACCTCTCTCAGCCTCAGTTTATTCATCTGTAAAATGGGGATCATAACTGAACTAATCTCTCAGGGTTGTTGTGAGGATTGAAGTCACGTAAGTGTGATACAAATATTGGCTATTTTATTATGATGGAGACATCAGTCATGCCTGTTTCATCAGAAATTCACAGATCTTCTTAGGATCTGTGGAACTGATTTCTGGTTTTTATGTACAATAGAAAACATTAAGTTTTCATTAAATAAGGTCATTGATGAGACAACTTGGGGGAAGCAGGAAGAGCACTGAGTCTGGAGTTAGAGAAGCTGAGTGAGGAGAATCCTTGGTCTACCAGTCATTCATTACCTGGAGAACCTTGGTTAAAGATACCTTGCCTTATTAGCTATCAGTTTTCTTTTCTGCAAGTTAGAGATTCTGTTTCTAGGAGCTGAATGATGATTTCCAATGTTCCCTTCTCATTCCAAATCCTGTGAACTTCCATAGCCTAGCATCTTGATACTTTCCATTAAGATGGGCTGCCTAAGTCAGCCATACCCAGTGGAGGCTTTTATTCCCTTCCTCATCTATGGAATGAGCCAACTCAAGTTCTTAATTTTTGAGAATGGCAGCGCCTTACTGGAGTAGGGATTGCATTTAACGCCTCTCCCTCCTTCCTGACTCTTCCCCCTGTGTATCATCTCCCCCTCTCCCCTTTCATCATTAGCAGCAACAGCAGCATGAGTGATATAGTAGCTAGTTAGTCTGGAAATTAGGACAATAACAAACAAATCACTGAACCATAGAATTTTAGAGCTACAAGATACCTAGACACTGGTTGGTCAGCATGTGGAAAAAAGTGCCAGCTTTGGAATTGGAGAACCTGGGTTTTACTCTGAGAAATCTATCTGGGTGACCTTGGGCACATAACACTTGGGTTCTTATATTTTAAATGAAGGACAGATAGATAGCTCAGTAGTAGATAAAGTGCCTGACTTGGAGTCAAGAGGACCCTAGTTCAAATCCGGCTTTGGTTACTTACTAGCTCTTTTGACCCTGGGCAAGTCATTTAACCCTGTTTGCCTCAGTTTCCTCATCTGTAAAATGAGCTGGAGAAGGCAATGGCAATCCACTCCAGTATCTTTGCCAAGAAAACCCCAAATGAGGTCATGGGGAGTTGAACGTGACAGAAACGACTCAGTGACATTTTAAATGAAAGAGATTGTTAGATGACCTCAGAGGTCTTTTCCTATTCTAATTCTAGGACTCTATGATCCAGTTTAACAAAGGAGGAAATTAGTATTCTTAATTAGGAAGACATGAGTTAAATGTCTTTAAAAGCAGTCACAGTTTGGAAAAGGCCATCCCCTTCCATTCTATTTTGCCCTTTGGGTCCTGCCAGGCTCTCCCTTGCCTGAAGATTATTTGCCAGTGAATCCAAAAGTAGCAAAATCATCTCCTAGTCTGGAATTTGGGTGGGCAGTTTGCAGCTGGTGGTCACCAGGTTGACCTAGGGCAGGTGTTCCACAGCCAGCCTTTCCAGGTCCCACCAGTAGAAAGGTGTCAGGGCTTCCTGTTGAGGAGGAGAAAAAGATACTCTGGAGTCTGGTCCTTTTGTCTCGTGACTAGCTAGATGAGGAGGTGATTTGCATGCCTTAAGGCCTTGTTGCTGCTAGACAGGGTTAGGCCAGGTCACAACACTGGAATACATCCTGTCAGAAACTCAAGACGCTAGAATTCTGATGAACCTTCTCAAGTGTGACTTACCTTTTCCACTGACCATTTCAGTGGTCATTTTCATTGGCAAGGTTGAGTTTCTGTGACAGTGAAAAAAATAACCTCTCCATTTGGTCATTTATTCATTCAACAAGCATTTATTTTTGGGTCTCTGAAAAGGGAGTATGGTGTCCCAGATAGAGAGCTGGCCTTAGATTCAGGGAGCTCCCTAGGTTCAGATCTTGCCTCTGACCCATACTAGCTCTGAGTTTCTTACTGCCCCAGGTAACTCTATAAGACTATAAAATGCTACACATTTAAAGGTATAATTTTCTAGCAGTTTCATCGGTAACTATATTGAAATCACAAGCTCAGGAAAAAAAAGAAAATGTGTAAGGTCACTGTGCTAGGTACTTGAGAGACATGACCATGAATGTTATTATTTTAGTGGGGGTTGGGGGAAGGAAGAATCCATCAATCCACATTTATTAAGTGCCTCCTATGTTCCAGGCAAGGCAGCTTGGTGGCACAGTGGATTGAGTGCTGGGTTTGGAGGCAGGAAGCCTGAGTTGCAATCCAGTCCCAGAAAATTTCTAGCTCTGTGACCTTGGGCAAAACACTTGCCCTTGTTTGCCACTGGAGAAGGAAATGACAAAGCTCTCTCTATATCTTTGTCGAGAAAACTCCATGGACAGAAGTCCGCAAAGGTCATGAAGACTTAGAGAAGACTGAAAGGACTGAACAACCCCAGCGATGTTCTAGGCATTATGCTAAGTGTTGGGGATACAAAAGAGGCAGAAGACAGTCCCTGCCTTCCAGAAGCTTACAGTCTAATGGGGGAGACGACTTACAAACAAATATATACAAAGCAAGCTGTATGCAGGATAAAAAGGGAATAATTAACCAAGGGAAAGTAGTGGACTTAAGAGAGGTTGGGGAATGGCTTCCTGTGGAAGGTGGTAGTTTAGGTGCGACTTAAAGGAAGCCAATATTTGGAGTGCAAGCATTTCAGACTTGGAAAGAATGCCCTGAACAGGAGAGGGCTCCTTAGTTTGAAATATAATACTAGGATCCTAAGGCTGAGAGGATTTACCATGTTCTATATTACAAATCCTAACATTACCGTGAACTGCCTGTAGGACCTTGACCAAGTCACTTAACCTCTTCAGGCCTCAGTTTCCTCAGGTATAAAAAGAAGGGGTTGTGAATGACCTAGAAGGTCAGTTTTACCTCCAAATCTGTGATCCCATAATTTTTGTTCTGATTATTAATTTTGATTGCTTCAAGACAAGGAGAAATTTTAAACCCAGAAAAACCTATCAGATCTCATAGCCAGACCCAGAGCAGCAGATAGAGTACTGGGCCTGAAGTCAGAAAATCTCTTCCTGAGTTCAAATCTGGCCTTAAACCTTGCTGGTTGTGTGATCTTAGGCAAGTCATGTAAGTAACCCTGTTTGCCTCAGTTTCCTCATCTGTAAAATGAGCTGGAGAAGGCAATGGTAAACTGCTCCAGCATCTTTGCAAAGAAAACCCCAAATGGGGTCACAAAGAGTCACACTACTAAAAACGACTCAAAACAGCACCTAATCCTCTCCAAAGCTCACAGGAAAGCAGTCCAGTCAGATAGTTGTGTATCCTGTTTGACAATCTGAACAGTTCGGTGGGGCAGTAGATAGAGGTCTAGACTTGGAGACAGGAAGACCCAGGGTTAAAGCCTCAGTTACTCCTCTCACAGTGCCTATTAGCGTGATGCTGGGAAAGACATTTAATATCTGTGCACCTCAGGTAATATTCTAGGACTTATCATCTAATTCAAAATGTCATAGATCTGAAGCCAGAAGAGACCTTGGGTCATCTAGTTTAACCTTTGAGCTCAAGTCTTGTCTCAGACACGTCTTAGCTGTATGACCCTGGGTAAGTCATTTAACCTCTCTTTGCCCCAGTTTCCTCATCTGTAAAATGGGGATGATAATAAGACCCACTTCCCAAGGTTGTTGTGAGAAACAAATAAGATCAAAGAACTTTGCAAACCTTAAAGCACTATATTAGTCCTTATTATTAGAGGCTATTTATTAGTATTATTTTAATAAGTTGGCCAAAGCCCAGAGTATAATGAAGTGACCTGATCAAGGTCACATAGGCAATGATCATCCTAAGAGGCAGAATTTGAACCTTGTCCCATGGACTCCAAAGCTGAGGAATTCTTGTTCCACCCGATTTCAAAGATATAGAGAGTTCCCTGCCCTGGTGAAAACACAGATCTTTCCATTTTTTGCTTACTTCACAGCTCCCTTCATGCATTTCTTCCTGCTCTTTAACCTAAATCTCTCTTGCTTCAGGCTCAGCTCGGTTTCTAAGTATGCTGTCTTTTCCTCAGTGCAGGCAAAGTGCATTTGGTCTCTACAACCACCCTAAACTGGATTGGTTTGGGGTTGATTGCTAGGGATTTCTGTTGAGCAGAAGCAGGCAGTTCCCAGCTGCTATGAATGATGGATAGGCCTAGGAGAAGTGGGCAGGTTGGCGCTTCCCCTTGCCCTCACTGGGCCACCTGTTCCATAACGGCTGTGGGTGTCAAGTGCCAGCTTCCACTGTGGATTCTCCAACGGTCCCAGTTTCTCAGAAAGAGCTGATATTTTTGCGATAAATCCTAAGTGACAAGGGCTGCTAATACGTACCTGTTTTTTGGGTCTTTTGGCACCCCCTTCCCATCCCCTCCTTCCTGAGGCTTGTGAGTTTAGAGCAGGCAGCAGGGTTTCTGTTCCTCAGATGCAGCAAAAACCAGACTTTTCTAGTGACTGAGTTTAATCACTTAGATGCAGGGTGCTGATAAACTAAATCAATTTAATTTCTGTTGCTCTGTAACTAGGGGGTAGGGGAAGAAGGAAGGTCACAGAGATTTCAAAAGCCACAACTCACCAGAAACCCACCCATTACCCCTTAAGGAATTCCTGCCCACGCACACTCATGCACACACACACACATAGACACATGCGGACACACACACACACACACACACACACACACACACACACACACCCCTACCCCTCCTCAAACCACAAGTGTCTAGAACTCTGGAAAGAAAAAGGTTACCATTGTAGGGGACATCATTGCCATTTGTAGGGTGATACCATATTGGAACATCATCAAAGATTCAGCTTGATCCTTCAGTTGCATTCTCTCATTCCCTCGTAGCTGTTCCTGGGATTTTTGGAAGGGGATGGGTGTGTTTATTTCATACCTGTTTACCCTTTGTGGGGGAACAGTTTCAAGAACACAGCTTCTTTGTCCTGTGTGTTCCATCTTTTCCAGCAAACTGAGACTTTGGGGTTGAATGATACAAGTCATTGGTCCTACAACAAAATTTTTTAAAAAAATCTTTCCTTATCATCTACTGTGTGTAAAGTATTTTGCTAGGGAGAATTATAAGCATAAGAAAGGTAGTGAGTAGGGTACAGCTGCAGAGACACTGTGGTAGTGGTTAAGAGCTCCATTCCTGGTCCTCCAGCAGGGTAAGGAAAGTCCCAGCTCCCTTTAATATGGGCATCAGGGTAATGCCAAGCAATGGAAACCTTAAATACTTTGCTGAGCAGTTTGGACTTCATGCCTTTGGAAGATTTGAAGGAAAGGAATTCCATGAACCAATCTATACCTGAGGAGGATAAATATGTTGCCAGTGTGAAGGATAGATTGAGATGGGGATAGTGGGCAGAGACTGATTAAATGGCTAGTGCTATTGTCCAGGGTTCGAATTAGGCATATGTCAGTAAAAATTGAAAGGAGGGAAAATAAGTCAGTGATATCATGGTAGAAAAATCAGCAGGACTTGAAAATTAATTGGATATCAGAGTTCAGGATATTGGAAGAATTTAAGTAAGTCCCAAGGTTGCTCACATGGCCACTAATGGCAGCAGCAGGGTGGTGCCTCTAACAGAAGGAATGAAATCAGAAGGTGAAACAGGTTTGGACGTGTTGAATTTCCCTGTGTCTGCACCTGCATAAACCATCCCCATTTCTTGGAATGTGGGATATCTTCACACCCACATGTTAGAATCTTAATCTCCCTTCAAGGCTCAGTTAAAGTACTGTCTTTTCTTTAAGGTCTTCTCTAATCTCCCCAAATGTTGTTACTCTCCCCCTTACCTTTTATTTACCTGTCAGCATGCATGTGGTAGTCCTCTCCCCTTAGCGCCCAAATGTAATTATAAATTCCTTGAAGATGGCGACTGCCTTTCTATTCCAACATTGAACTCAGTGCCTGGCTTATACTATCCCCTTAATAACTGTTGATTTGAATTTTAGGTGTTAGATGGAGATCTAGGAAGCATGACTATATTAAAATTGCATCTTTATCTCTATCTGACTTTTGGATATCTCTACCTTGAGGATTTTCACCTAGAGCAAAGATTCTTAATTGGTGTGTGTGTGTGTGTGTGTGTGTGTGTGTGCTTGCATGCACATGTGTGCGTGCACATGCCCACGCACTTCATGGACCCCTCTGGCAATAGTCTGGTGAAGTCTACGAACCCTTTCTGAGAGTAACATTTTTAAATGCATAAAGTAAAACATATAGGACTGCAAGGAAACCAATTAAACTGAAATAGCAGTTATCAAGATATTTTTAAGAACAAGTTCTTGGACTCTAGGCTAAGAACTTCTGACAGGCAGGTGTTTAGGGATACAGGTGTAGAGCTTAGGCAGAAAAGATCAGAGCTTAGGATGAAGAATTGTGAGTCATCTGGGAGAAGGTGATTGTTGAAACCGGCTAAATGAATATGGTTGCCAAGGGAGAGATTGGAAGAGAGAGAAGAAAAAAGGGCACAGGTCTGAACCTTGGTGATCACCACCATTAAGGAGTCAGTAAGAAGAAATGGATACTAGCAAGAGAATGGTGCTTGGAATTTGATTCAAGGCTGAAGAATATGTCCAGAAAGGGTGGATGAGAGCTGGCTATGTATAAGGAATGGTAACCAATTTCAGAGGCTGTAGAGAGGTTGACTAAGAAGGGGTGGGAGGATATTAAGGTAGTCTTTGGTGATACTTTGTAACCAGCAGTTTCTGTAGAGTGATAGGGACGTATGCCACATTTCAAAGAGTAGAAAGGAGAGCTGGTAATGAGTAGAAGAATGTGGTGTAGACTGTTTTAAAGAGATTTGGCAGTGAGTGGGACACAAAAGATGGGGTAATACAGAAAAATGGCTCATGCCACTACTGTTTTCTTGTCCATTCCTTACCTATCAGAGGTTCCTTTCAGACTCCTTCCAACTCCTAATTGTCTTTGACTTTCTTTTCTCCCTCCTGGCAATCATCTCCATTCCTAAGGCTTCCATGATCATCTCTATAAGTTTAATTCTGAAGTTTATATTTGTAATTCTCATCTTTTGCAAGGGTTCAGTATTTCCAGTGACTAATTGAACATCTCTATCTCAATGCTCAGCCTGCAGCTCAAATTCCACAGTGGAATTGATGTCGACATCTTCCCACTAAAACTCGGCTCTCCTTTTAACCTCTCAATTACCCCATCCTTCAGGTCAATGTTGTCAAATTCAAAATAGAAATGAGGTCACTAAACAGTAAATCCTGTGGGCTGGATGTTGACTTAGAAAACAACATATTAATATATTTCCCTGTTGTATTATATTTTATTTATTTTGTTAAGTATTTCCCAGTTATATTTTAAATCTAGTTCCTGTTCAACTGGGGTGCATTATGGCCTCCAGATATTTGACACCTCTGTTCCAGATGACCACATCTTGAAACCACTGAGCGGTTCTTTGACATTTCTATTTCCCGGTGTCCCAATCTGTTGACTTTAGCTCATATAACATATGGGCATATTTAGATCTTAAAAGGACCTTATTTTACAGATAAGGACTTCACAACCCCCTCATTTTACAAATGAGGAAATGTACTCCCAGGGACGCTCATTCAATTACTTGCCTAGAGTCATATAGGTAGTGGGTAGTGAGCAACGAGATAGGATTTCAGCCCAGCAAGGTCTTTCTCATTTCAAACCTGACACTTGTTATTTTATACCATTGACAATTGGGTGGATAGTGGACAGAGCTCTGGACTGGGAGTCAGGAAGATATGAATTCAAATCTGGCCTCAGACACTTACTAGCTATGTGACCTGGGCAAGTCACTTAACCTGAGTTGCCTCAGTCTCTGCAACTGTAAAATGGGAACAATAATACATAAGACTGTGAGGATCAGATGAAATAACATTTATAAAGCAGTTACCACAACACCTGACACGTACTATGCTAAAGTGCTTCATAAATGCGTACTCCCTTCCCCCCTCCCCATAAAGTCCTCTTTTATGTCTCTCTTCTCTGTCTCTTCCTTTCTTCTGCACTTTCACCCCTGTAGCTCAGCCCTCCTTACTGTTCTGTTAGATTATTTTAATGGCCTCCCAACTGATCTCCCTGCCTCTAGGCAGCCCCTTCTTTCATCCATCATTCTCAGCATCTGAGGTCATCTTCCTAATGTGTACATCTGACCACATCACTTTGCCTGCTCCAAACAAAGCATCTGTGGCTGCTCATTCCCTAGTGAATAAAATATAGACTTCTTGATTTGTCCTTCAGAGCCACTGACAGCCTTTCTTTACCCTTTCCCCCCTAGCTTTTTTCATAGAATTCCCATTTGTGTGCTCTCTACTCCAGTCAAATTGGATTACTGGCTATTCCCCTAGCTCATTTCTCAGTTGGGCTCCTGGTGGATAGGGAGAGATAATGGGGGAGGCAGAAAGGGAAAATACGGGAGGGAGATGATTAACATCAAGACCATGGAGACCCAGAACACAGGTAGAGGGATTTGTTTTGGCAAGGAATTTGGAATCTTACTCCTCTAAGACAGAAGAGAAGAGGGAGGAGAGAAGTCATCAACATATGGGTCAAAGATTATACAGAATCACAGATTTAGTAATGTAGTACCTGTCTAGTTCAGCTTCCTCATTTTACAGATGAGGAAACTGAGGCTGAGAGGTTAAGTGATTTGTCTAGGTTTCCATAGTTTGTAAATTTCTGATGCAGGGTTCACAATTAGATCTTCCTGAATCCAGTCCAGCACTCTGTCCCCTACCTCTGCTCTTAGATGTCTGTAGGTTATGGAAAGGTGGAATTAAAGGAGAGAACCCTCCTTGAGTTTCCCAGTGAAGTCAAAGGCTCCATCATCTGCTATAAAGTTGAAGTCCACTTAGGGGCTTGAAAAGGAAGGGAAAATGTTTGCAATATTCTCCATGTGGAACGAGAGCAAGGAATCTATGTTCTGCATTTCTAAGTATCAGTGAGTGCCCATCTGAGGTCATATGCTATCAGTTTCTAATTGGTAAAATTATCATGGTTTTGAGATTTTCTCCAGTGCTGCTCTGCAGCTGGGGACCTGGTTACCCAGGGTGGAGGTTTAGCATGTTCCCAATGTCACAATGTCAAAGGCACGATAGTTTCATGGGTAGAGACTGGTGAATTATTTTAAGTGGCTGACTATAGTACTAGTCTGGAAACAAGGGTAACCTTAAACAGAGAGATGAGGGAGAGAATCACAAGTGTTATAGGAGTTCACAATTAGGCCAAAATGCAGGATAATTATGGGGGGTGGGGTGGATAAGAAGCTGTGGTTGGAGAGTGGGATTTCAGAATTCAGAACTTTGGAAGTGGCAGAAATCTGTAGAAAGGAGTTCTTTTAATTATCCCCAATGGCTGAAGGAGAATAAAGATGAAGATTCTTGGTGCTGAGGAAGTCAGGGTGAGAAAAGGCTCATCCACTTGAATGTTAATAATGATCCTTCAGAGATGTTGATGTCATTGATATATGAACACCTGGGTCGCTGGTAGGTTGAACCCTCTCTGCTATTTGATAGAAAGCTTTCGAGAGGCACTGAATGACAGTTTCATCACCTTGCATCAGCCTTTTCAAACTTAAGTCAGTGGATTTTGGGACAAAGGGCCTAACCCATCATGGGGTTCATACCTGAATCCTTTTCAGTTTGGCAGGGATTTTGGAGTTTTTACAAACCCAACTCTCCATACCACTCTTAGGGAATTGGCATAGAACTTTCACTGAGAAATAATAGCCATAATAATAATTCACTTCTGTATTCCAAATTAAGATTGACACGGTGGTTTTGTTCATGATGACATGTGAGAGAGGAGGATAGAACAAGTATTGTTATTTCTCATTTTATAGATGAGGAAACTGAGACTAAATGAGGTAATATGTTTTCTCAAGGTTGCACAGTTAATAAATTTAATAAGACCTTGCAAGCATTTACTCAGTCAGCAGATAAGAACTTACCATATGGCAGGCATTGTGCTAAGCACTGGTGATACAAAGAAAGGCAAAGTTATAGTTGCTAATCTTACGAAACTCACTAACCTCATGAAACTCACATTCCCTTGAAAGAGATAATATGCAAGTAGTAACTATGTATATCCAGTATGTGTAAATGAAAAATAGTCTAGGAAGAAGATTATTTAATTTTTGCTACTATAGGAGTCAGGAAGACCCTGCTTCAAATCCAGTCTCAGAAACTTATTAACTGGGCAAGTCACTTTACCCTGTTTGCCTCAGTTGTTCATCTATAAAATTAAGCTGGAGTAGGAAATGGAAAACCACTCCAGTATCTCTGTCAAGAAAACCCCAAATGGGGTCACAAAAAGTGGGAAATGACTGAAAGGAATTAACAACAAAAATAAAAGATTCAAACCCAGGTCTCTTGATGGCTAGCTCAACACTCTTTGCATTACACTATAGTGTCTCTCAGTGACGATGAGGTGAAGAAGCCTGTGGGCTCGTTGCTGAAGTCATTCAGACTTCACACAGAGACCTCAAAATTAACTAATGCCAGCAACAAGGGAAGAAATTGTGTAAACAACATGTTGTCTATGGTTTTGCTAATTTAGGAAAGGAGAGTCGTTTATGTATGGCATGCAGATTTATGTATATTGCCACACACTTATGAAAGAGAACATCTTCAACCCAGAGTGTCTTGGGAAACCTCTTTGGGAGAACCTCATGGGTGCTGCAGACTGTCGGTCAAATGAGGATCCACACAACCTTTGGTGGGAGTGTTGACCTGCCAGTGTAGCTCAGCTGGAAAATACACGGGACTAGAAATGAAGAAACATGGGTTCTGGTCTCCACTATCTTACTAAACCATCTTTGTGACAATGAGCACATCCTCTTACCTCCCTGGGCATCAGTTTTTTCATCTATGAAATTAGAATTGTACAAAATGGTTTCATCTAGCTGTGACCTTCATAGGATTGTGCAAACATTTATGGCTGGAAGGGACCTTAGAGGTCATCACATCTGATCCTTTTTTTAAATAATGAGCAGATTGAGACCTAGAGAGCTTAAATGATTCTTTCCGGGTCACATAACTCATAAGTTTCCGAAGCAGACTTTGAACTAAGGTCTTCCTGATTCTGAGTCCAGTCTCTGCGATTCTATCCCATGCAGCCTTTCATGAATATGTACTCTTCAGCCTATCACAGTTTGACCTGATTATCCTTGCCTTTCTTGTTACCAGAATCCACATGATCAGGGTGAGGCTGTTTTGTGACCAGCGTGTCCACTTTGGTGATAATCCTCAGTATGACTGGATCAGTTTAGGTCTTTAGGTGCCAAAGTAGGGCAATGATTTTGTCTTTCCTTCCCTCCAGCTCAAGAGCTAGATAGACCAATTTTCCCCAGTGACATTGATGGAGGGTGACTTCCATTTATTGATGACATTTGTTCTATTCAGAAGCTACAGGTGACTGCTTTTGGGTTGGGAAGGATGGAAGGAAAGATACAACCTGGTGCCATTTGTGAGCCAAGGTAGTTTTGTAAAGTAACAGCTATTTTAGCCATAGGCTGACTAGGTGACCATTTCCATTTACCTTCCTGCTTGCTGGAATTTAATAAGCCACATTTAATTTCTTAATAGCACTATCTTTGTCATCATTATAATGTGGAGACCCCTTTGGACTCTGTGTCGTTGGTCCAAAACTAACTTGAGTTTGATGACCAGAAAGTCTTAAGGGAGACCTGGGAAGCGGGAAGGTTTTGGGAGAAGGAAGAGGGAGAAAGAAATAGAAGGAGAGGGAGAGGAAAAGGGAGAGGAGAGGATAGAGGGTAGAGAAGAGATGTGAGTTGAGAGTTTACTTAGCTAGTTGTTTGGGTCAGAGCAGGGTTCCCTGTCAAGCATCTGTCTAAAAGAGGTTAAGAGGAGGCAGGCTTACAACATTGCTAAAGGCCAGAGAGCTTTGCTGAATAGCTGGTCATCTTAAAAATGAGCTTGGCTATTTATAATTTGGCAAGCTGCCACATTGTTTTAATGAATGGCAAAGTGTGGCGGCTGACACACTTTGTCTACCAAATCCACGCCTATGTTTGGAAATGTTCTGCCTTGGGTCACATCAATAGATACTCTCTTTGCTCATTGGTTTGGATGTGCCAGTTTTTCAAGAGGCATTATGGCGTAGAGGAAAGAGGCCTAGCTCTGGAGTCAGTGGATCTGGATTCAAATCTTGCCTCTGATGCCTGTTACATATTACCATCTATTTCCTTCATTACACATTTGACTGCCCTCTTTTGGACGTGTTGATCATTTTCCCCAGGAACCTCACCATTCTACAAGGTTACTTAACTTTGATACTCATACCTTCTCAGTATCCTCTGTGCCTCGGATCTGAGTGTGCTTCTAAGGAAAGCACCCTGGCCAGACATCACTGTTTCCTATCTGACTGCATTCTTCCGTCATGACCTGTCTCCAGAAATATTCCTCTCCTTTTAGTTTCTTTTTGTATGTTGCCTTTCCTCATTTGATTTTAAGATCCTTGAGGGCAAGAACAGTTTTTCTTTTTCATACTTTTCTCTCTAGCATTTAGTATGGTGCTTGGCACGTAGTAGGTGCTTACTAAATATTTATTGACTGTCTATGGCCTAGGGTGGGTTACTTAACCTCTCTGGGACTCAGTTTCCTCATGTGTAAGATGAGACTGTTAAATGTGATGGCCTCTAAGTTCTAGCTTTATAAGCTTTATGAACTTGGTAACTGTTGGCATTTGAAGTAAGGGAAAGGAAAAAGTCAGAGTTAACCCCAAACTATCTAACAGCAGAGAGTGAGTGAGCAGTAAGGACACTGGCTGAAGTAGTGAGCAAAGGAAGGAGCAGGTTTGAGGGGAAAGCTAAGAGAAGCCTGGCTCATGTAGTGATGGAATGTCAGCTGTGGGCATAGAGAATACAAGGAAATGATGAAGGTTCCTGGTAGACAGAGAGCCAAGTCTGGAGTCTGAAAAATCCAGATCAAGACTAGAGGTGAAAGTTTGGGAATTATCGGGCTGATGGTGTAGGTGGAGTGAAACCATAGGAGTCAATAAGATGCCAAGGGAGAGAGCCAGCAGAGAGGCGATAGCCAGAGAAGGGGAGACTGACCCAACATCTGGCTTTGGGGAGCACTGCCCTGAAGGAAGTCAGAAAGAAGAGCTAGTGAAAAAGACAGAGGGGCAGCCAGGAGAGCGCAGTGTCCCTGAAGCCAGGGAGGGCCAGAGTCCCCAATAGGAGGGAATCAACAGGGTCAGAAGCTCCCAGCAGCGACTTGTTTTTTCAGTTTGGGATTATTCTTTTATGAAGAAAGAAGGTATGTTAGCAGCATGCTGGTGTTCTTGGCCCTCAGAGTGGTATGTTAAGTGGTACATGTAAATAACTTTTCATCTTTATAATTATTTTTCTTTTTCTTAAACAAAAACATATATTAATCAGCTGGGAAAGTAGTATTTCCAGATGTGACAAAAGACATTTCAGGAAGAATAAGCTTGGGTTTGAGTGGTCTGAACAGGGTTTTTTTCCTCCTTAGAAAGTCTTCCATATTTAAATAGGGTTCCTGGATATATGTTTTTTAATGCTTAACTCAGTGTGTTTGGTTTCCTAGTATTCTCAACCTTTCTTGCTTTCAAGCGTGAACAATTTGAACTCCCTCAAGGGGAAATTTCTTTTGAGGTTCTGAACCAAGGGAGGTTGACTTCCTGTGAGACATAAAGACAGACAGAGAAAGGGAGAGAGAGAGAAAGGGGGAGAGAGAGAGAGACAGAGAGAGACAGAGAGAGACAGATGGGGAGAGAGAAAGAGAGAGAGAGAGAGAATACAAACCGTTTTGATCACAGGGGTATCTGAAGGAGCCTTGTTGAGAATGGGAGTGGGAATGTTGAGACTTCTGGAATTACCAGTTTTAGAATCGAGAATCAGAGGGAGAATGGAATGGGAAAAGGAAGAAAAAGCTACCGAGCTTTATTGGTCTGAGGCCACATTGTTCTTGCTCCTCTCTTTCTGACAGGGTGTCCTATCTACACATCATTTATGGGTTGTAGGATATCTCTAGTGGAAAAGCTAGCTGTAGCTTATCTACCTCCTCCTGGTGGTCCATCACATGAAAGGGGAGGGGCAGGGAAAGTCCTTCTAAAAACCAGTGGCCCAAGATGTATATGAGAGTTCTGGGGAGGAGGTCATGGAGGAGGAGATGTGTTGGACTTGAACTCAACCAACAGCAAAGAGAAGTTATTATCCAGCCTCTCTTCTATACTCTTCCCTTCCCAGATGGCGGTCGGGGGTGAGGATGTCCAGTCATTCTGATCTATATCTGGCCCCCGGACTCAAATGACTCTGGAGGAGCAGGTGAGGCTGGTGACTTTGCACAGCCCTGCCTCACTTAAATCCATTTTAGTTGCATGTCATGGCACCTCCCTGATATCATGGTCCTCTTGGAGAAGATGGGACATACCTTAAGGATCCAGAGGAGGTACATAAGCCTCTGAGTGTGAGAAGGAACTTATATACCACTGCCTTATAACTGAGGGATATCATCGGGTCCTCAGGCTGGCTGAGGTTGAGAGACTCACTACTTCTGTCCCCTTCCCTTTCCCCATGTGAAAAGGTGGTACCTGCTGATCTTCATCTCTGAATTAACTGTGTGTCTCTCCTTCCAACTGAGGGACCTTATATATACATAAAAAAACCCAACAAAACTGTAATGTTATTGGTGGGTGTCTTCCCTCCAGCAGTATAAGTTACAACCTGTCTGCACCTCAGCAGATGGCCTTTGTGAGATGCTGGGACCAGAAAAACATCATTGATTTCTCACCAGTATTGGGGTGATGAGCTTCTGCAGACTTAGCTGGCCTTGGCTTTGTCTGGTCTGTAGTCCATGACTGAGCCAGTATTGGATACCTTTCTAGATTAAGAGGCCCAGCCCAGTTGTATATTCTGTTGGTCTAATAATCCCCCAGACTGAAGGTTCTTCTCTATGGGGTGATGACATAAATTCGAGCAAGACTTAGTGGAGGGAGTACTTGGGTCTGTTTAATCCATACCCCACTCCTATTTATAACATGCTCTTCTCTTTCCCACTCCCCACCCCCTCTGTCCAAGGTGGTACCAAGTTAACTGGTTTCTTTTGCCTCAGGACAGGTCAGTGTGGAGTCAGGTATAATAGCGTTGGACTTGGAGTCTGGAAAGCCTGGATTCACCTCTGGTAGCCATGGGCAAACCATTAAAAAAAAAATCTGTCTGCCTCAGTTTCCTCATCTGTAAAATGTAGTTAACTTATCCAGGTTGTTTAGATCCGTGTTAAATTGTGTTGCAAACTTCACGCCCTACGGGAATACTAGGGATTATTGTTGCGAACATCGTTCACCTCTCCTTACCATTTTTAATAGAGAAATTTTCCTGGAACAAGTCAGCATCTTGTTATTATTACTTTACATTTAATGTTTTACAGGCTCTTACACAGACATGTGATATTATCCCCACCCTGCACACATACATTGAGGGGGCACAGAACAGGTTTCCCCAGCGGTTTCTAGCTTAAGTGATAGCAGTGAGGGAGAGAAGGGATCTGAAGGAACACGGTTGTGCCCTGACTCTAGAACCCCCAGGCACAGCCCTGCTTTCCTAGCTCACCTTCCCCAGGATCCCCAAGGTTGGAGTGTCTCATGTTGCCGGTGCCCAGTGGGAGCAGCTGGTGAGGCTGACTAATGAGCCTTCCTGTCAGGCATACTGTATCTGCTTTTCAGAAGCTAGTGAGGAGCTTGCAGACCCATTGGGTCTCCTGCATGCATCTGGTGAATCCCTTCCCACTCCTAGGAGACAGGAGGCAGGAATGTTTGAGGTAGGTGGGAGGGAAGGAGTGAAAGGACTGGGAGAAGGTCTGTAAAGGCCTTGCTGTATAGTTCCTTGAGTTTCCAAGAAAAACAGGAAGTCTTCGAGAGTGTGCTGTATATTTGTATTATCTCTAACATTTAGCAAAATATTCTGCACATAGTGGATGTTCAATAATGTTTGTTAAATGGAAAAAAAAGAAAGAGCATGTGTTATATCTGCAGAGCCTCAGCCATCAAGGATTTTTGGGATCCAGCAGAACAGTGACAGCAGCAGCTAGCATTTATGTGGTCCTTTAAGATTTACAAGGGCATCTGGGTGGTGCAGTGGATAGAGGGCTGGGCCTGGAGTCAAGAAGACTCATCTTCCTGAGTTCAAATTTGGCTTCAGATACATACTAGCTCTGTGACCTTGGATAAGTTACTTAACCCTGCTTACCTCAGTTTTCTCATCTGTAAAATGAGCTGGAGAAGGCGAAGGCAAATAATGCCGGTAACTTTGCCAAGAAAACCCCAAATGGGGTCATGGAGTCAGACATGACTCAAAAATGACTGAACAACCACAAAACTTTATAAAATGCTTTACGATGGTTTCTCAGTTTATCCTGGGAGGTAGATACTGTGATTTTTTCCCCCATTTTATAGATAAGGAAAAATAGAGATTCAATGACTTGCCCAGGGACACACAGCTAAGAAGTGTCTGAGGTCAGATTTGACCTCAGTTCTTTCTAGACCCCACGTCCAGCACTCTATCCGCTATACCATCTAGCTACTTCTGGCTGTCATTGATGTGCTTGCCTTAGACGCTGGAATCTCAAATTCCGTCTTCTCTTCTTCTTATACGCATCCCTTTCCACCCCTTTCCCTGGGGAAGCATCATGGGCCCCAGCTGCCACACCTGTGTGAAAGGAGCCCATTCTGTCTGCCCTCATTTCAGTACCTCCTTCCCTTGGACACAAACACATACTTCTTCTGGAAGGACTTCCCCTTTGAGTTTTTCAAAGTATCAATAGCACTGCTTCTGATTTTTTTTTTTTTTTTTTAGGATCCATACATAGATTGTATTATGTTTTGGGAAGCTTTGTGCTGAGGCAAACAGATTACATTACCAAATGTTTTTGATTAGGAATGCTTCTTTATTGATATCTTTTGCTTTTAAATTACTTTCATTTCCTTCTAGCTGTGTGACTTTGGACGAATCACTAAGCTTCCATGAGCCCTTAGTCCTTTATCTGTAAAATGAGGGAGTTGTACTAACAGACCCCCAAGGACCCTGCCAGCCCTGAATGTGTGATCCTGTGACCCCAAATGTATCTCTCAGATCTCTTCACCTATAAAACAAGGGGGTGGACTGCCTGACCTTTAAGCACTCTTTCTGCTCTAGATTTGGGATCCTTTCGAGCTCACTGCTTTTCCTAACAGAGTTGTGCCTTGCAACAAAGGGGGAAAAAAAACATCAGAAAAGAGCAGTTCAGCAGAACCAACCAAAAAAGATAGAACAGTTAGTAGAGGAGTCAGAAGGGCTCCCCTTCATGAGTTCAATCCAGCCTCAGACACTTAGCTGTGTGACCCTGGGCATGCCATTTAACCCTGTTTGCCTCAATTTCCTCATCTGTATAAAATGAACCAGAGAAGGAAATGGAAACCACTCCAGTATCCCTAAAAAAAACAAAAAAAATAGAACAAAACCCAGACCAGTCATAAAGAGTCTGACATGACTGAAATAATGGAACTACAGTAACAGAAAGCAAAAGCAGCTGAGCCTGATAGGATATACAATAATCTACAAGCATTATCTCCCCCACCTTGTCAACAAAAATGCTGATACGGTAGAGAAAGTGCTGGATTTGGAATCAGGAAGACCTGAGTTCAGTTGCTGGCCTCAGTCACTGTCACTGTGCCCACCCTGGGCAAATTCCTTAATCTTAGTTTGTCCCAGTTTCCTCAACTGTAAAATAGAGATAAGACCCCCACCTATCTCCCAGGATTGTTTGGAGGATCAAATCAGAGATAGTATTTATAAAGGTGCTTAGCCCAGGCGTAGTAAGGGTTGTATTATATCAGTGCTTATTCCTTTGATTCCTCCTTCTCCCTCCTCTCCCTACCTATGCAAAGAAGAGGAAGAGATACATATTCCTGTTTTTTCTTCGTGGGGAGCTAACTGGTACAGTAGATAAAGTGCAGGGCTTGGAGTCAGGAAAACTCATCTTCTTGAGTTCACATTTGGCCTCAGAAACTTACTGGCTGTGTGACCCTGGGCAAGTCACTTAATCTGGTAAAATGAGCTGGAGAAGGAAATGGCATACCACTCTGATATCTCTGCCCAAAAAAAGAAGCCTAAATGGAGTCACACAAAATCAGACATGAATGAAACAACTCAGCACCAGCAACAAAAATCCCTTCTTGGTTATTAGAATTACACAGAATTAAAGGTTTGTCGTTGTTTTCCTTTACACTGTGCATATTGTTCACCTAGTTCCACTTCCTTCTGCATCAATTCCTATACGTCTTCCCATGCTTCTCTGAATTCCTCGTATTGGTAGTTTCTTATGGTACAGTAATACTCCATTTCATTTATGTGCCACAATGTGTGTGGTCATAAAGAATGCTTTTTGAGAGTTCTACTGTTAACACAAAGGAGAGCTGGAGAGAAACTCTTTCCCTTTTGCACACATTATAATTAAGCCATCTTGCACTTTTGCACCCTCTTTAAGGGTTCAAATAATAAAACTCTGTGTTTGGGACTACAGTTTTACACAGAGAGGCCTTTTCAAGTGGATGCTTATAGCATTAATGTCCAGACCAGGAGAACTGAGTTCAGCTCATACGTTCACAAGGCTGACAATGACGTCCATTCACTCCTACCACCTTCATTTTAGCTAATTAGTTAATAAAGTGAAGTCAGAATTGCCTCTGAATGCTGCAGATCTGGGCCTAAAGAATCTGGGGTATTACGTTGGGGAGAGCGACAGCTTCGGGGATGCCTTTCATAAAAATTCCACCGTAGATTTCTGTTTATTTTATTTTTTGGTATGCACAGCCAGTGCCCCAAAGAGAGATTTAGATGCTAAACCTGCCTGGTTGGAGAGGAGTCATTTTTGACTTCCTGGTAAATACCCCCAGGGCAGGAATGTTTCTGTGAAATTTTTAGAAGATCCTAGAAAAGCCCCTCTAAGTAAACACATGGAGCTCTCTTGAGCTCTGTCTCTCTCTGTATCAACATATATATGTATATATGTGGGCAGGTATGTATAAACATTCTGGGAACAACAGTTGCTCTGAAATGAGACTTTTTATACCCCACATACAAGCTTTTTATTTGGCAACAGAGTCAGATGTGAGCTGTCAAATATAGGGATTTGAAGTTAAAAGTTGACTTTCTCCCTGTAGCTATAGACAAAGGACTGTGTCAGCCTGGATTCCAATTTCCTGGGATTTGGTCTGTCTGTGAGCAAACTCAATGTTCTCTCAGCATTTAAAAAAAATGGGGGAGGGGGTGATTGCTGAGGTGGGGGGTGTCTTTGGGGGAGAGTTTAATCAGTTATTTTTTTTAGTGGGCTTAATTGTATAAAGATTATAATGCATATAAAACGTCTGTAATTAGAAGGGGGGCTGGTTCTATTAGACAGTGTTTTAGTGAAGAAAATTATAGTGTTCATAAGCAGTTTAAGGAGGAGGCAGCATATATTAGCATGCAACAAGTTTCTGTTCATTCAGGCTGAGTATTGAGTAGGGCTCCCTGGGAGTTCTTGTTCCCCTCCTTGGAAGTAAGTCTGTTTCCTGAATGCCACCTTGTCCTTTCCTCTGGCCAGACCCCTTGGGATTTAAGGTATTTGGAATACAAATCCTTTCTTTGGGACCTTTACATGACCCAAAGTTCTTTCCATCAAGAGACCTCTTTTGGCCACAACAAAATGAGTTTGAGTTTTTAGGTTGTTTTGTTTCTAATTTCTTTTCAGCCGTAAATCCATTCCCAATGTACTAGTGCCTCACTTGGGAACCTTTCTCAGCATAGCATTTGGGGTAGGATTTCAAGGTCAGAGAAGCCATATTCAGGAGATGACCATCTCCCAGAGACAAAGTTTGTTTTTTGGATTTTTTTAAAGGCCTATCTGTGTCTGGAGTTAATATTGGGACAATATGGAGTCATGAGAAACTAATAGAAATTGAGTTGGAGCTCTCTGGCAGGTTTGCCTAAATCCTAATGAAAACTTGGATTGCTTTGATCTACACATCTGAGTCATTTATGAGAGAAAAAGAGAGAGGGAGAGGAGAGGAGAAAGGAAAGGGAGAAGGAGGAGAAGGAGAAGGAAAGAGAGAAAAAGAATATGCTATCCTAGCACCCGTGTGAGTAGCAATGGCTGTGGGAGGTAAAGCTTTTAAACTAACCTCCTCCCCCTTTTAGAAACATGCTACAGTAGAAAGAATGCTAGATTTGGGGGAGTGAGAAGGGCAGGAAATAAGACTTTAAATATCACCTACTCTATCTGTATTAGGAACTGTGTCAAAACACTTTACAAATGTTACTGCATCTGATCCTCATGATAACCTTGGAAAGGAGGTGCTGTTATTATCTCCATTTTACAGTTGAGTAAACTGAGGTAGGATGAGATTAAGTGACTTGCTCAGGGTCACACAGCTAATAAGTGTCTGAGGCCAGATTTAAACTTGGGTCTTCCAGACTCCAGTCCAAGCACTATCTACTATACCTCAAGCCAACTCCCTCCCCTTTTTTTTTTCCAGGAACTGGAATTATTTTATTTACTTTTATTTCTTTATTATTTTAATGTATTCTATTAAACAAATAAATATTTAGTATTCTATTAAATAACCCTTCTAGTGGAGGGGCTTCAGTACCAGAAAGCTGATCCCATACCACATCCTCAAGTGACTGACTCTTGGCCTGCACATCTCCTGTAGTTGGTTTGGGGAGAACAGTCAGCACTGAAGAGCTCCGCTTTAGATTTCAGCCAAAGGGGGTACCAAGATAAAGTTCACCAATTCCTGAGAAGTGCTTGAGGAGAGGAAGCCTTCCTCCCATTGCCCATCCGGGCTCCAACTGGAGCTAGGCCTCCCTCTCTGCCTTCCTTCTGTTCATTTCAGTGAGGCCAATGTGAAGATTTTGCTGGATGAAATAAATGTGTTTGTAATTGTTTGCAGTATGTGAAAGCAATCCCGGAAGCATTAATTGGCTTGAGTCTTGTGTGAGACAGAGTGTCTGCCTGACATGTTTTTCTTTTCCATTAACACTCGTGTGATAAACAGCTTAGATGCGCAGAGAAGAAAAAATTAATGGAACTATTGTAACGATCATGCACATGTAGGTAATTTATTAAGGACAATTAAAAAGCTTTAAAAATCATTCATGAGGTGAAATGAACAGGAAGTCTAAGTGTGGTGTAGGTTGGCAGCCCACCAGCAGCAGCCAGTTGTATTTGGATTGTATGAATTTCTCTTCCCTTCTTTTGCCCCATCCCCTTCCTCTCTACCCCTCCTATCCCATTAGGATAACATGACAGCAATGAGCATTGGTTTCTGTTGCCTATGTTTTAAATAACCAAAAAAAAAAGTTCCTTGCTGACTTCCAGTTACTTCAAGCCCCTGAGATGTGAACCAATGTTCTGGATGCTGCTGGAGCAAACCCACCAGCTTCAGTCCAATGGATGATGTCCATCAGGGGACGAAAGGATGCTTTACATACGTATTCCAGAAAGTAAAAATGAAACCTCCTTTGCTTCCCTTCCCCCTCCCCCCTCACATAAATGTGTTCAAATATACCCACAGTGCCTCTTTGCTTTACCAGAAGTATGGCGAGGAGGCATTTTTAGAGCAGAGTCCCATTCCTACCTTAACCAGGGGGCAGCTAGGTGACTCAGCGGTTAGAGCTCTGGGCCTAGAGTTCGGGAAGTTTGTTTATGTTGTTCATTCCTTCTGTCGTGTCTGACTCTTTATGACCCCATGGACCACAGTATGCCAAAGTCTATCCAGGCTCACATCCATTGTTTCTGTGACATGGTCTATCTGTGATACATACGATCTATCTGTCCCATCCTCTGCCATCTCCTTTTCCTTTTGCCTTCAGTCTTTCCCGACATCAGGGTCTTTTCTGATGAGTCCCATCTTCTTATTCTATGCCCACAGTATTTAAGCTTCATTTCAGTATTTGACCTACCCATGAACTGAAAGACCTGAATGAATTTCTTTAAGTACTGATTTGATTCTTTAAGTACTGATTTGATCTCCTTGCTGACCAAAGGACTTTCAAATCCAGAGAGGTGAGCAAGATGCTTCAATTTGGACATGATTGTTTTGGAAAAAGAGAATTTGAACTTGTCATCACCAGTTATGAGTATGGATCCTTTGGAGAATGGTAAATTATAGAAACATTATCCTAAAAAAAAAAAAAGAAAGAAAGAAAAAAGAAACATTACCCTAGTTTCTAGTACACAAGAGCTTGTTCTTCAGAAGATTTAATATCGGATAGTGACCTCCCTTCATTACACTGAGATCACCTTGAGAGCAAAGACTGTCTTTCACCTCTTTTTGTATCCCCAACACTTAGCAGAGGACCCAGCACGCAATAGGCATGTAAGAAATGTTTTTGGCCATCGATTGAAGGAGAAAGACTTTATGTCCTTCAAAACAGAATGAGAAATAAATATGGGAAAAGACTTTTTTGTCTCTGTGGCAGAAAGAGCAATTTGAAATGACATCTCTCCTCTCTCACTTCTCTACTTATCAAATTTCATCCATCCTCTGTCTTTACTGTGAGAATGTAACTGGCAGGAGAAAAGTTCCCTCTCTAAGTGTTACCTGCCTGTGCAGTTTCCTTTTATGTGAGCACCACCCTGGTGCCTTTATTTCCTTTTCCATACTCAGTAAACTTATAGGAACTGATTTAGTTGGTCAATTAAGGGATTAGAGATTAGAGCTGTAAGGGTCCTGAGAAGCCATCTAGCCTAGCCCTCCCATTTTACAGATGAGGAAACTGAGACCCAGGGAGGCAAAGAAACTTGTCCATATTTATATAGACAGTTAACATAGATGTGTAATTTGCATACAAGACCTTTAACCCGAATGGGTGTTGGTTTCTCCCCCTGAACATTTGGGTAGAAAGAAGCTGAACCAGGGCTGAGACTTGAAGCCTTTCAGTGTAAACCCATTGTATTGTACTTACTGATAAAATTCATTGTCTCTCCCAACCATTAAATCTTTATTCGCATTCTGAGGTTTTAGGGAAGATAAATGACTTGCCCACAGTCACACAGATAGAAAGAGATAGAGCTGATTTCATGGCTAATGTTCCTTCTGCAGTACCACCCACCCTCCCCTCATATTTGTATGGGTTCAGGCTGTAAGAACGTGATTGAGGTTTTGAAATGTGGACACCCAGAAAACAGATGTGCAGACTGCGGTGAAGGCAACTCAATTTTACAAACATTTATTGAAGTATAATATGTTCCAGATGTGGTTCAAGCACTCCCTGGCTGTTCCCTCACTGGCCGAGGAAACACAAATATAGATGGGTAAAGTCCCTGCTCCTGATGAGTTTACAATCTATTATGGAAGAAAAGAAATATATTAAAAAATAGCTGTAGAAGGGAAAATATGGAAAGTGCAAAAGAGAGATTCAGATAAAATGTTCTGAGAAATTTAAGGAGAAAGACGTTGTTTTCATTTGAGAGAGTCAGGGAAGGCTGGTGCCTGACTTGTCCTTGAGGAGGAATGGGGTTTTTCAGTAGGCATTAAAGGGGGAAGAGAGGAAAGGAGATATGGAATTTGGCATTCCAGACGTGAGGATTTAGCATGAGCAAAGGCTTAGTTAGGGATAGTAGATAGTGGAATAAGAACGGAGAACAGTAATCCAAATGGAAAGGGCAGAAAAGGAAAGGAGTGGTATGAAATAAGATGGGAAACGGTAGAATGGAGTCAGACTGTGAATGACCTTGAATAGCAGGTTAAGTAATTGATGCTTTATTTTGGTAGGTGGTTGGCAGCTAGGAGTTGAGGGACATGAACCAAATGGTACATGGGGAGATTAGGTGGGCAACAGTGTGAATGATGGAGAGGAAAGGAAAGGAGAAGATTGGAGGAAGGAACTGATGAGTGAGGCTATTAGAATAGTCTTGTCAAGAAGAGACCAGGACTGGAATGATGGGAATGCCAAGGAAGGATTGGATACTAAAGATATTTAGTATTGGTTTAGTGTACACAGAAGGCTAAGTATGAAGGCTTGAACATGATTTTTAATGACATCCTCTTTTGCTTTTAGCTGGATATCAGCATTTTGGGAGAGTGACTATTCATGGAAAGCAAATGAGAGAGTCTGACTTTGATACTTACTACCTCTGGCTTTGGGCAAGTTCTTTTCCGGACCTTGGTTTCTCACTTTGTAAAATGAAAGGGTTGGACTAGATTACCTCTAAGGTCTCTTCCCAGCTCTAAATGAGTAATCCTAGGACATTTAATGATAGGTTTCATAGAAGTATATAAAACCACCAACAGAGCTGCCGAGTTTTTATTGTTTTAAAGGAGAGTTGTAGAAGAGAATCTTGAAAAAATAGTCAGTTCACAGTCAACAAAAGTTTACTAAAAGCTTACCATGTGCCAGTCATTGTGCCACTATCTCCATGGCGAATAATGTCTCCAAAGTACATACTGATCTTTTCAACAGGATATACTCTACCAGTTGAATCAGGCAGAAGCGAATAATACCGTACGACAGAAAGCACCGGGAAGGATCTGGTCGATTATGTGTGGAGTGGCAGCCAGAATCATCCCCATTGGGCAGTGAAGGGCTCTGTTCTAGCAATTACTGTCTTCCCTGTCATCTGTGTGTCTCTGAAGTGTCAGGGGTCAGATCCTGGTGTCCCTGGGTGCCGAGGCTCCTCCTCTGCCTATTTTTGTGAGTGTAACCAGTGGCTGTTTCTTGTTCTCACTGAGGTTGCCTGAGAAAAGGCCCCTTGTCTGAATTCGTGACTGCTGTTAGGTAGACTCAGGATTAGGCAGAGACAATTGCTGGAGTGTTTTTCCATTCTATGAAAGGTAAGGAGGAAAGTCCAGGATGAAAACCCAAAGAGGCACATATGCAGAGTATGAGCATGGCACATAGGTCAAGGACACTGAGGAGAGCTGGGTAGTCTTACCGGGCATCATTGCTCTCCACTCTGCCTTTGTAAGCAGATTCATTTTAGGTATCTTTTTACTCTCCGAAGGAATGAAATCCAACCTTTTAGTAGGATCAGTCAATCTGTCAATCAACCACGTTGTCAAAAGTCATTTTTGAAGTGCCTACTACGTGCCAAGCACTGCTATACTAGGAATACAAAGACGAAAGACAATGCCTTCTCCCAAGGAACTCACGGGGGAGACAATATGCAGACGACTATGTATAAACAAGCTACGCGCAGGATCAAATGGAAGTAATGAACTAGAGGAAGGTACTAGCATTAAGGGAGACTGGGAAAGGCTTCTTGTAGAATATTGGATTTTCATGGGGACTTGAAGGAAGCCAGCACACCAGAAATTTATTAAGAGCTTTGTATGTGGCAGGAATTATCGTAACTGTTGGGGTGCAATGGAGGATATGAAAAAGATGGGAGAGAAGGGAGAAATTTTGTTATGCTATTTTCATCTAGGAAATTAGTCCCTTTGGGAAGAAAAGGGACTGATTTTCACCCATCTCAGAATCAGAAAAGACCTTAGAGGTCATATAGTCCTACTTGTGTCTCAACAGTAATTTCTTCTATAACATTCCTGATGAATGGCTCCTCTTCCTCTGACTTAAGACTCCACTAAAGGAAAAGCCATTGTCTTCTAAGGCAGTCCATTCCACTTTGGGATACCTTTAATCATTATGAAATTATTTTTTACTTTGAGCTAAAATCTGCTTTACTGTAACTCCCATCCATTGCTCCTAGATGTTGAAGAGACTCAATCTTGATCTCCCAGTCTTTCTTTCTCTGGCTAAACATCCCCAGTTTCCCCAGTCCAAATATGGCATAATTTGCAGTCCCTTCAACAGTCTTGTTTCCCTCCTCTGGATGTGTTCTATTTTGTTGTATATCAGCACCTAAAATAGCAAACTTTGGGATGTATAGTTTCATAGATGAACTTGTGAGAATGGATTACCTCACATCCCTTTGTGTTTCAGCATCCTTTCTTCTCTGACCTTGACCATGGGTGATTCTCTTCTTCTTCATCCAAGAAGGGTTTGTTTTAGGTACTTAGATCCATCACACGTGAAGGAGAGACACCTTTGTCAGCTACCCTCATCCATCATCCACCAATTAGAAGACATGATATATTGATGCCCTTTAACGTATATACCTTATATTGTAGATTCTTTTTCTGTTCTGATTGGTTGGCTTTGGAAGGCATAAGCCAGACCCTTTCTCTGAAGTTGGCTTTATCTGTTCATATCTGGATAACTAAGTTGTTCAAAGCATCCGAATCTTCTTGCTGTATTTCTTCTCTCTTTCTACTTTATCTGTCTATTACTTAACATAATGAGACAGTCTCAAAGGACATCTCTATTTTCTCCATTAAACCAAGAACCTAAGATTTTGGATTTCTGAAGTCATAGAACCCTATTTAGTTTTTATTAAATGTTTCTTGGTGGAAATCAAGACTTTAAATGCTAGGCATGTTGTTTGGATGCCATGTCAACTCCCAGGGCTAAAGAAACAAGGTAAAAGGACTGCATGGGGAAAACTGAAGTGCCAGTCAGTGATGTTGGCAGCTCAGATGGCTCTGAAGAATGTACCTCACTCTCTCAGCTGCAGCTGAATTTTTGGTCCCTGGAAAAGAAAAAAAAAGTCCTCTGTCCCGTGATGATGGAGAAAGCTGGTGTCCACAGAATCACGTGGGGACTCTAATGTCCCGGTGAACCATGGGGCTCTTAGTTAACTTTTGGCCCATCTACTCAGTTTCACAGATGATGAAGCTGCCTCAGAAAAACAACATACCTTCTGCAAGGTCACAAGGTTAGTAGTAGCAGTAGTAGTAGTTAGTAGTAGTTACTTAGTAGTCTAGACCTCAGGTAGCCAGTCTAAATCTCACCAATCTTCATTCCATTCCATTGTTTTCTGTTTATCAAGGTTCCGAAGTATAATGAAAGAAACTTTGATCTGTTTTATGTTCTAGAATTTAAGCATTCTTCACTGAGAGTTCATGAACTTTTTAAAAAAAATACTTTGATAGCTGCATTTCATTATAATTGGTTTCCTTAGTAAGCCTATGTATTTTATTTTATACCTTTAAAAAAGTGTCTCTGAGAAGGGATTCATAGACTTCACTAGTCTGACAAAAGGGTCTGTGATGTGAAAAAGATGAAGAATCCCTGATCTAGGACATCCCAAATCCAGGGCTACCTGGCTTCATGTACGTATGAGTTCCATGATTTTTTTGGGGGGGAAACATTTCCATATAGTTAAGCAGGTATTCCACTGTTCCATTTCCATCATGAATGAAGGGATTCTTTCTAGTTCCCCATTTTGCAGCTAAGAGGACAAGAGTTTCTAGTTAAGCCACCTTTCCAAAGCCAGTTAATAGGTTTACAGAGCCATGTTTCTTTACTCTGTCTTCCTTTCCTTTGCACTGTCTTGAAGAGCCTCAGTCATGATCTCCCAGTCTTTCCCTCTCTGTGTAGACATCCCCAGTTACTCCACTTTGATTATGGCATAATCTCCAGTCCCTTTGAAAGCCCTGGTCTCCCTCTTCTGTGTTCTATGTTATTATTCATCAACATCTAAAATGGCAGATTTTGGGACGTATGGTTTGGTCTATGGACTTTTGCGAGTGGGTTCCTGGTATCTCTTTGTTTCAGCATCTTTTCTTTTAGTTTACTGACCCAGCTGTGCAGTGTTTTAATTGTTACTTTTCGATATTAGAGTAACTTTAGCCTCCCTCTGTGATTGGGATGCCATTACTATTGTTGTCATTGTAATAATTTTTAGAAAGTCACAGTTTTCCTCCTGATTGGTTACAGCCCTGTGTTACATAATCACATGAAAACTGTACGGACTTGGTTTCATCTGGGACACTGGACCTGTGTAAGTGAGAGTGATTTCCATAAGATAGGGGAGGTTCAGTGAAGGAGAAAAGGGAGTTTCCAGGCAAAGGGAGTGGCATGAGGAAAAGAAAACCATTAAACCAGGAGATGAATGTACCGTGAAGTGCTTAGATGAGGGGTTCTTGCCAAGAATTTGTTTGAATTTCCTCATGTCTTTGATTGAGCTAAACAAGTTGTTACCACAAATGAAGAATGATTAATAAATGGCTGTGATGACGACTAACATCTTCCCCTTCCCCTCCAAGAGATGATTATATTAATAGGCCATCTTTCATAGTTGATGACCCAGCCTTCCATCAACCAGATGCTTTGAGCTGTGTTTCTCAGATCTACTTGCTCCCAACCCCTCTTGCCCCTTTGCTCTTGTGACTGACAGTAAAGCTACACAAGATCTGACTGGGGCTAGGGCTGTAGTTGATAGCCATACAATACAGTTTTTCTCTGTTCCAACAAAGCTAAGTGGCCCATATGGGAATTGGACTCATTTGTAACAGCCTAGCCAGCCAAGGCCCCAGACAAAACCCAGAAAGTGGCCTCCTAGGCATGGTTTGGGAAATGGGAATGACAAAGCTCCTCTCTGTGATGGCCACGCTCTCCTCATGGTATGCTCTCATGGTCCAGGAACTGTGTTTTCACTCATTTTCTTCTATGGTTAAACATGTTGGCCACTGCTTGTCCTCAGGCAGGACTCAGGCTAACTAGGGAACTCTGCCAAGGGGAAGATTCTTCTCTGAGACTGTTTTGTGGATGACACCTAACCCACTCCCACTCCCCCCCAAAAAAAGGAAAAAAAAAGATTTATGACGTAGCAGGCTGCTGATCCCTAGCCATGGCCCACAAGTCAAGACTTGAAGGAAGGGAGCCTAAAATCAGCTCCAGTAAATTAAATAAGCGTGCTTCTCTTTTTCTCTTTTGAAATCTTACTTCCTTTGCAGAGGCTTACATTAGAACATACCACAGAAGGAGGGAGCAGGCAGCCCTCTCCTTTGTCTGAGTAGTTAGTGGGGGCAGTTATGAATAAAAGATTGGAGCAGTTGAAAGGAGATCAACTTTAAATCTAATACCCCTCACTCTCCCCACCACCCCCACTCATTTTTTTAAGCTTTCGTATACAGTTAGTCCAAAACAAACAAAGATGTTCTTCAAAGACACCGGGAACTGGGAATCTGAAACAACCCAGAATCTAGGGCAATACAGCAGACAATGAAAACCAGCTTAGCAGGAGCATATTGGAGTTAAGTTGTTCTCCGGCTATTTGTATTCTCTCAGAAATAGGGCTGCGTAGGGAGGTGGGCAGGCTAGGCCGCAGGCTTCAGAGGAGCACATTTCATCCCTAGTTTGGTGCCTGACCTTGGGCAGCCCATGGGGCTCTATTCCTCCTATTCCACCAGCCCAGCTTTCAAAATATTTAAATAACAAAGATTGTTGCTCTTTCCCTCCTCTCCTGTGGTAGTAGGATTCTCAAAATATGCCTAAAAATTGTTTCACTCTCCTTGGAAAAAGGGCCTCAGTGTGGGACCCAGGAAAGGTGCTCTGAGAATATTATCTGTAAGGTTTGATTCCGTGCCTGACTGCCTGGGGTGCCGGGCAAGGTGTCTCTACAGAGGGTCTGCCTGATCTCTACCCCCTCGAGGCCTCATGTGGCCCTCTGGGTCCTCAAGTGCAGCCCTTTGACTGAATCCAAACTTCACAGAACAAATCCCCTTAATAAAAGGATTTGTTCTGTAAAACTTGACTCAGTCAAAAGGCTGCACCCAAGAACCTAGAAGACCACACATGGCCTTGAGGCTGCAGGTTCCCCACCCCTGTCCTAGAAGCTTATAGTTTAAAACAGACAATTGTATAAAAGACATTCATGCTGCAGAATGAAACAGCCCGGTCAAGGTATAAATAATGTGGAGGCAGCTTAATGGTGCAATAGATAGTGGAGAGAGTGCTGAATCAGGAGTAGGAGGACCTGGGCTCAAATCCTGCCTCTGACAGTTGACTAGCTGTGTGACTGGGAAAATCACATCAACTCTCTCAGCCTCAGTTTCCTCTTATGTAAAACTTTTTTTTTGTTTTGTTTTATTTTGTTTTAACCTGTGTTACCTTGAGATCCACTGGGTCCTAGTTTTTTTCATCTGTAAAATAGAGGAGATTGGATTTTCAGTGACTTAATATCTGAGTTCTAAAATCATGTGATCCTAAGATAAGCATTTATTAAGCTCCTACTATGTGCCAGGCACTGTGCCAACTGCTTTACAAATATTATCTCATTTGGTCCTTACAACAACCCTGGCAGAAAGTATTATCCCCATTTTAAAGTTGGAAAGACTGAGGCTAAAAGAGGTTAAATGACTTGCCCAGGATTGTGCTAGTAAATGTCTGAGGCCAAATTTGAACTCAGGTCTTCCTGATTCCAGACCCAGTTCTAGCTGCTTGGAAGGTGCAAGAGCTGGGGAATGGCTATGGGAATGTCATGACCAGACAAAGCAAAGAAACACTGATCATTTGGGAAAGCTTCATGGAAGAGATTGGACTTTAGGAACCAGAGCCTAACAGTAGAGATGATACAAGATGGATTTCTGGGTGGCTTCTCCCTCTTTTCTGCCAATCACATTCCATACGAGCATTAATGCCTAGGAGAAATCAGAAAAAAAATTCAGGCACCAAGGACCAGATCCTACTTAAATATGTCAAGTTCACCCTTGCCTCTCAAAGTCACCATTGTTAATCTTTAGCCAATGTCTGGAGAACAATGCCGGAGTGTCCAGCAAACCAGTAGTGAGTAGGAGCCACATGAGCCCCAGGTCAGTGAATGCTTGGCTTCGCTGTTCCAGTCACATGTGCTCTGGGCCCCACATGTTTCTCCGGAGAGTCCTGGTGTTAGCTGGAATGCTGACTCCTCTTTTCCGTTGTTTTGACCCGTGTTACTGTCTTTACAATCAGGTTAGGTGCACCTGTCTAACCTATCAAGGTGCTCTTGGGCTAGCAGTGTCAAGTAGCGTCAGCAGGACAATGAGTCGGGTCCAAGAGAGCTTTTTCTTTCAGTGAACAGTACTATGCAGTCTTTCTGTCTCCCTTTCTATCTGTGCACTAGTCACACATCTTTTCCAGGAAAGCCTTTGGCTATGTGATATTGGCATTATAGCTTGGCCTGGTCTGCATTCTTCCTTGTAGGCCTGGGAATCCTGTTGCATTATTTGTACTTGATACAGATTTTTAATTTGTACCTTTAACTGCCATACCCCTGGGAAATTGGCCTTTGTTCGTCTTTTGGGATTGATTTGTTTTTTGATAGGAGTAGCAAGAATTGAGAGGGTAAGAGGCAGAATTTGAGTTAAGATGAAGGATGTTTTAGTCCTTTTTCAGGCCTTTATAACAGAATTCATGCAAAATGTATACTGGAGACAGCCTCAGGGAGTTTTTGGGACTTTGATCTCCTATTAATAAAATGAGGGGATCAAATTAGATGATCTCAGAGTTGGTCATGATAAATGAAGCTTCCCCCACTATCATATAGCTCACCTATGTGTGTGTATGTGTATATCTATATTGATATCAATACTCTATCTGGCTTTCCCTATAACTGTAGGAGACTCTCTAAGAAACCCCAATCTTATCTTCTTAAAAAACTTAATTTTAGTTATTTTTAATGAACAAAAATCTATCTTCTTTTCCTCCCCCAAAGAAAATAAAAACAAAACTTTTAGAAAAATATGCATAGGCTAGCAAAGCAAATTCCTGCATTGACCATGCCCCCAAAATAGTTGCCTCCTTGTAGAACAATGAGTCTAGAGTCAGAAAGACCTGAGTTCAAATCTGGACTGAGACACTTATTAACTGTGTGATCTTAGACAAGTCATTTAGCCTCTGTTTGCCTTAGTTTCCTCTACTGTAAAAATGAGGATAATAATAGTCACCTGCTTCCTAGGGGTTGTCGCTGGAATCAAATAAGACGTTTGTAAGAAGTGTTTAGCACAGTGCCTGGCACATAGTAGGGACTGTGTAAGTGCTTATTCCCTTCCTTCTCACCTCTCCCTGTGGAAGTAGGTAGCATAGTTTGATCCTCTATATTTGTGGATGATCATTGCATTGACCAGTTCCTAAATTTTTTTTTACTTAATTATTTGTTTTTACAATGTTGTTACTGAATAAACTGGTCTGGTTCTGCTCTCTTCAGTCTACATCAATTCATAAAAGTCTTCCTAGGTTTCTCTGAACCTCATTTCTTTCTCGTTTTTTTAATAATATAGTCCTATTCCATTCCATTCATATACCATAATTTGGTTAGCTATTCCCCAGTTGATGAGCACCCCTGGGTACATTGGAATTTGAAACTGGGGGAGAGGAGTGGGTAATGGGAATTGGGAGGTGAATCATAGGTTTAGAGTGCTGGAAGAAACCACAGAGGAAATGTAATAGAGCCCTCTTTTTTTACAAATGAGGAAACTGAGGCCCACAAAGGTTTAGGGACTTAACTCAGAATCACACAACTAGTAAGTTACTAAGGCAGAATTTGAACTCAGGTGCCCTGACTCCAAATCCAGTTCTTGTTTCCTAGGCAGGAGTTTCCTGTTAAACTGTTTCTTTGGTTACAATTCACATTGCAAACTAGGCTTCTCTGGTGCTGGCTTGTCTCTGCCTATACTCCACAGCTAAATCAACGAGGTCAGAAGAAAGCTTCCTACTATGGGACAGTATTTGAGTCCAATTTTAAGTGTTTTTCCCTCTTTAAAGGAAGGTATATGATTAAAGTTAATATTGCTTTTAAAAAAAGGTAATAGAGAAGACTGAATAATTGTAATTTAAGTTTTTTAAATTCATACTTAAATACTGATAATAGAAAACAACTATAAAAAATAAATAAGGGCAGGGAGTGTGTGTTTAATGCTAGCTCTTTCTCTTCCCCTTCCCTCCCTCCTAAATACACATCAAACCTGGGAAATAATTCTCTGAGTGCTGCTCTGTTTACTTGTAACATTTCTCAACCACTCTGTCTGCTAATGTTGGAGTAGGGACCCTGCCTCATTGCACCCCGCCATTTTCAGGCACTGAGTCCCCTTCCCTGGGAAGGGCAAGTGACAATCACCGTCTCTTAGAACCTAAAGCAGGTCAGGCATGTAACATCAGAACATAATTGGGCTGGGAATTGCTTTTGTGATGAGACTCTCCAGCCTGGCTTTGGTGTTGGCAGAGGGAGCCTGGTGCAGGCCTCTGGTAGATAATTTAAGAATTCCCTTCCCTGTCGGTTGTGACTGCCCTGCTGTTGCTGGGCACCTGGCGGCTGGCTGGAGTTGTTTGCTCTGGGTAGCTATAGCAGCAGCATCCAATCGCCACCAGCTCAATTCAGCCCCATGTTTGCAGCTGGCTGTTTCACTGTGCCATTTGGGAGGATTCTTACCTATTTTTAACAGCTTGAAGAGTTTTAGCAGCGTGCCTCTAACTACTTAATGGCTTCCCCTCCCATTTTAATGTGTGGGGCAAAACTTTGGTTTATTTTTAGTGTAGTTATGTAACATAAACTAGAATCATTCATGGTTTCCCAGCTCTTGGAATAAACCTCTCTTGTAGAAAATCAATGTGACATTTTAAAGAGTTCCATTTTAGTGAACTGGAATCATTTGAATACTTTTCCAAAAGTGATTCTGCTCTAATCCCGGGAGTAGGAGTGGGGAAGAGACGAGTAAGTGACTGGTCCAGCATTTGGGCCCTCTGTCCCCTCCTCCCCACTTTCTGTGTCTCTAACTGTATATGCTCAGGCAGGGCTGCTCCTCCTACAGAATCCATCTCTTGCCACCTTTTTGGCTACACTACTGGAAAAAGATATTTTAGACTGTCTCTGTTTAAACATTTGATTTCTTGGAACCCAAAGTCATTTTACTTATTTATCTCAGGTCCACAAATCTACTAATCCCCCTGGATGCTGAGAACACAGTGCCTAGCACATAGTAGGCACTTAATAAATACTTATTGATCGAAGCTTCTTCCAATAGAACTTCAAAAGCTAGCAGATAAACAGTAACGTAATACTCATAGTCATACCTGGAAGGAATGTCTTTTCACTGAGGGAATTAAGCTTGAATGCTGGGTCATGTTGACAGGTAGCAGGGTCTGGAGATCTCACCTCCTAAGGATACCTCACTTCCTCAGAAGTATTAGGTCAGGTGAATTTTCCATCCTGCCTCTCCAGGAAGGATAGGAATAGATGTTCAGTAGGCAACTCTGCCCCTAAAATGCCCTTTGACCAATTCAATGCACAGGCACCCTTAAATACGTGGTCCAAACCAATGAAAAATAACTCGACCCTCCCTCTAATCTTTGGAGATAGACAGTGGTTTGCCCGTTTCCCCAGCTGATGGCAAGGTCATGTCTAACAGCTGTTCAGTCATAATTAGCTAGCCCCATAACTGCCTTGTCTCAACCACAGAAAAATTATAGAGCTCAATGACTCATCATCTTAAATTTTAATGAATACATAAAAACAACGTGCAGATTTAAAAAAAAATTATCCCCATATTGAGGTTGTTTGGTCAGTAGGAAAGAGGAAGGCACTGTGGTGGACAGATGATAGGAAATACTAAGGAAAGGGTGAGTTGGTGGAAAAACCTTTAACACTTCTCCCATAACAACTAACATTTATATAGCACCTTAAGATTTGCAAAACAGTTTACATATATTATCTCATTAGATTCTCACCATTCAAAAGACCATGAAGAGAAGAAATTATCCTACATGGGATTAACTTGGATTAAATGTTTTTGATTGGTTGGTTTGGATGCAGTCATTGATTCCATCGGTTTATTGATTGGTCTGGTGTTGGAATGCATCCTGTCTCTGATACGTTATCTATATCACTTCATCTATAAGATACAGGGGCTAGACTGGGTAGCCTGTGAAGTCCCTTATAGTTCTAAATCTATCATCCTTTGTACTCTCAGAGGTAGGTGATATTTTCCCATTTTGTTGATGAAGAAACTGAGACTGAGAGTGTAAGTGACTTGCTCAGTCACATAGCTAGGCAGGATTCAAACTCAGGTCTTCCTGACTGCTTCCTTCCTGTCTATATCCTCTACAACATTTAGTTGCCTCTGTTCTATAGCCCTTAGCCAAACAACAAAATGGTCGTTAAATTAATTCAGGTCCTGCTTTGCAGAGGACATGGTAGCCTATGCGTAGAGAGTATTCTCTCTCTTTCTGCCACAGCTGAGCTGTCCTGCTGATTCCCTGTCCATTTAAAGAAGTGAGTTGTCACATTCTCTGGATTCAGCAGGTATTCTGCAGTGCTAAGCAACCAGCATCACCATCTTGCTTCAGCATCCTCTATGAGGGTGGCCTCTAAGCTTCCATTGTCCTTCTCATTGGATGATTCCATGTTGGGGTCCTTTGGGACCTTCTCCTATTCTGGATAACTTAGAGCTAAAGTTGTATGTCTGGGTAAGATTAGCAGCATGTCTACTGGTACCAGTGGGAAGGTTTCTTTTATGTCAGAAAATACACAAAAGAATTCACAGCAGAACTATAACTAGCAATTTTTACATCTGGGACAAGTGCCCCAAACCATGCCCAGGGGAAGGTAGTCTTGTGTTGTTGAATTGTTTCAGTTGTGTCCACCTCTTCATGACCCCATTTGAGGTTTTCTTGGCAAAGATGCTGGAGTGGTGTGCCATTTCCTCCTCCAGTTCATTTTACAGATGCGGAAACTGTGACCAACAGGGTTAATTGACTTGCCCCAGAGTCACTTTGAAGGCTGGATTTGACTTCAGATCTTCCTGACTCCAGGTACTCTATCCCTTATGTGATCTAGCTGCTCAAATGTAGAGTATACCATAATTTGAAGAGAGAAGAGTAGGAGAGATGCACATTCCAGCTCATTCTCTGTTAGCTTTCTGTCTTGACTATTCTTTTTTTGTTGCATTAATACAGATTTTCTTTTAAAAAGGTCCATGCAGAGGTCCTTCCTTTCAGCCTGGGGCACATCCTAAGTCACTCCCAATCTTCAGGCAGGCAAAGAATGAAAATCTTTCTTCTGTTGATCTTACCAAAACATGATAGGGTTGAAAATAAAGGAATTTAGGAAAGTAAATAGGAAAACTACAGCACTATCTTGACTGTTCTTGCTAATTGATCAGTGAGACAGTGGGATTGATGCTCAGGCGACTCTCTCTAAGACTAATTGCAGAGCATGTGGCAATTCTTCTAGATGGAGTTTCTTTATTAGGAGTCCGATGCCAATGAAATGATAGATTTGGTTAGGAAGAAAGGGAGGGAAGAAGGAAGAAAAGAAGGAAAGAA
This sequence comes from Bettongia penicillata ogilbyi, assembly GCA_023548195.1. Taxonomy (NCBI): domain Eukaryota; kingdom Metazoa; phylum Chordata; class Mammalia; order Diprotodontia; family Potoroidae; genus Bettongia; species Bettongia penicillata. The sequence continues at coordinate 5,325,238 of JAJHZJ010000413.1, forward strand.
GAGAGGGAGAGAGGAAGCAAAGGAGAGAAGAGGGAAGGGAGGGAGGAAAGAAAGAAAAAGAGAGAGGGAGAGAAGAAGGAAGGAAAGAAAGAAAGTTTATGCTATGTAAGTACCAAGCTAGATCAGTCCTACTTGCTGAGAGGCTCCACTTGCTCTGGAGAGCTCCCTGAGTGAGTTGCCTTTGGGAAAGCTCGAGTCTCCCCACCCTGGTTTCAGCTCTGAAGCACAGCTTCCATCCCTTTTCTACTCAAACGCAAGCCATTTAGGGTAAAGGAACTCATAGCAACCGATTAAAACTTAGTCACAAGAGTCTTATTTTGCCACTCTAAAATGTCAGAGACTATTTTCATTGTCTGTAACGTATTAAAGCCTTTTCAGGGGCCGCTCGCTTTCCTTTTCCTTGCCTTTCCCCTTCTCAAACCTTTTATTTTAAACCGAGCATTCACCCTACCTGCCGTTATTTGTTATCATCTTATTATATCTGCAGCAGAATTAAAAGGAGAGAGTTTTGAATTCTAAAGTATTACAAAGCAGTACATTATCTCTGCCACTTTAGGAGATGAGTTTCATATTCTTTTCCTTACAAGAAACAGGACTTGTATTTGTGATCAGGCTTTGGGGCCCATCTAGAAAAAGTTCTCTAAGAGAAGGTTCCCAACAGTACCAGAGCACCGCCTTTGTTCTCCTTTATTTGCTACCTTGGACTGAAATTTTAAAATGAGGAGGTTGGATTATCAGAGATTCATAGTTTCTTTTGTATAGAGGACCTCTTTGGCCCTCTTGGTGAAGTCTATGGTTCCCTTCTTGGACTGTTTGTAAATACATAAAATAAAATACAGAGGATTACAGAGGAAACAGTTATGTTAAAATGATGCTATTAGAAAGAAAAACAAACTCCACAGATTTTAGGTTAAGAGCCCCTGGACTGAATGATCATCAGAGGCTTTTCTAATTACAGATCCAGGTCCACTTCATACCCTCAAGAAACTCTGAGTGGTCATGGGCTCCAAAGAATGATGCCTTTTAAAAGAAAAACAAGCTTGAGTTTTAGGCTCCTTATTGAGATTTGGTCACAATAGGTGGGAATAATAATGGGAGGTTGGGGTTAAAATCCAGAAGTTCTGAAAAGGCTTGATGATTTCAGGGGCTTCTGAGCTGGATTTAAATCGACAGTCTGGTGAAATTGCCATCTTCCCCTTCATCTCTCATATACCCAATGAGTGACTCTGCACTAATTAAGGCCTTTATCACCTATTATTAATTATTACTGTTAATGGATCATTAATAGAATTAATAATAACCAGCATTTATGTACCCTTTAAGGTTTGCAAAGCATTTTAGATTATCTTACTTTATCCTCTCAATACTCCTGGGAGGCTGGTGCTATTATCAGGTGTTATTATCATCCCCACTTTACAGATGAGGAAACTGAGGCTCAGAGAGGTTAAGTGACTTGCCCAGGGTTACACAACGGATTAGTGTCTGAGGCTAGATTTGAAATCATACCTTTCTGAAGCTAGGTCCTGTGCTCTATCCACAGCGCCACCTAGTGGCTTCCATTATGTCACCATCATGTCTCCAGTTGGGGTTCTGTGCCTGACTTTTTCACTGTTCTGATAGTGACATGAATTAATTGTCCCTAAAGCTCTCCTTTTATCGTGCTGCCTCCTTGCTCAGAAACGTGCGGTGTCTCCCTCGTATTTGTAGAAGTGAACCCCTAATTCTTAGCCTAGATTTCAAGCACTCTACAGTATAACCACACTCTTACCATAATTCCCCTTCCTTTACAATATTTATCCTTTGCTTGGCTAGTCTACATAATATCTGGAATAATATTTACAGTCTCACCTTTACATTCTTTAAGACTCCTACAAAGTTAGAATTAGAAAGAACCATAAAATCATTTAGTCCAGCCCACTCATTTTCCATTAGCTGTTGAAATGTTAGCTATCCTTATTGTTATCGTTATTATATAATATCTCTTACCTTGAATTCCTCTAAAGTAGAGCTGCAGAGAGACCTTGAAAGAGAAGATCTAAAAAACGTCTTCTGCACTCCAGAGTTACCAATTCGAATCCTCCCCTCAAAGGAGTAAAGCTAAACTCATTCTTCAGAAAGAGGCAGGAGGAAGGCAAAGAAAGAGAAAGTACTGTAGTTAAATGAAAGCAGGGTCCTAGCTGAAAAGAGGACAGGGTCATCTTTCCATCAGGAGTTATCTGAGCACAGAATACTCATTCCCAACCTTTTTCCGCCTTTGTGGAACAGGACTTCCCTACAGGGGAAAAATTCCTTGGGGGCATTCATGGAAGAAGAATGGAGACCTAATGGACTACCCATTTCCATAAGGGTACACAGCAAACACCCTTCTCCGTGGGTATTTCAAACCTTCTGTCATTCTAAGGGTGTGATTTTGGCAAAACACATCAGCTCTTTGGACCTCAGTTTCCTCATCTGTAAAATGAGGGCGTTGAACTTGATGAGCTCTGAAGTCCCTTCTGGCTCTAAATCAATGATCCTCTGAATCCTAGTACTATGTTTCCTTCATGTTTCTTTTCTTTTTTTCTTGAACTGACAGAAATGTAAGTTCTTCTATTTCCAACTTTCTGTAGCTTCTGTGTGGTTGAGGGCAGGAATGCCCTCACCTGATTTTGTAGGAAGCCAGTTGTATGAAGGAAGGGTTGATAACCAGGAGGTAACAGTTATAAATGGATGATGGGACAGACTTCCCAATGAGGTTGAATAAGGGACATCAGCACATAAACTAGGTTGAAAGGGCTAAGTCATCCTGCCTCCGTTGGCCTCAGTTTTTTCATCTGTAAAACGAGAAGGCTAGACCTGATGTCTTTTAGGGTCCCTGCCAATGTCCTATCTATGAGCCTGTAATCACATATAGGGCTGAAAAGATGTTATGGAATCTAATATTTATAGGAGAGGAAACTGAGGTCTAGAAAGCTGGAAGCAATTTGCCCAAAGTCAGAATGTAAATAGTGGAGCAGGAATTGGAACCTGAGTTCTCAGTCTCCAGCTACACTATTTTTGTCTCCCATGATTGTTCAGTTAGACTCCTGGGGTACATCCCACTCCAGGAATCACCTCTGTTGATGTGATTCCAAATGCTGTACAAATAACAGATGGTTTTTCTTGAAGGAGCCTTCAAAGATGGTTTTAAGGTAGTTTTATTACTATGCTTGGTCTGATAATGGTTTTCCAAGCAAGATCGAATGACTTTACTGGAATATTGCAAATGAAGACTGGTGGCATTCTGTGTAGCATAGAATTTGCAATGACCATATTGTAGACAAGCCATTTCTATAGTAAAGAGCTTTTTTGGATTCTGCTGGGGGTGCCAGCAGGGACAGAGACAGTCCTGGATCTAATTGTTGAGTCTTAGGATGATGAAGATATGTTTGTTGCTCCTTGAGCAACTCTTCTTGAGCCAGCTCCCTGGACCCCACACTGAGGAGCCAGCTTCAATGTCAGTAGAACTGGTCCTGTTCCACCAGCAGCACCCATGTTCCTGAGGGGAAGGTAGAGGAGAAAGGTGAATCTTTGTGGGTTTCATTCAGAGCACCTTTTTTCTTTACTATGAGTTAAGTTGACATAGGAATTCCAAAGACCACTGAACTTTAGGGTCTAGTGATTGTCAGCTTGCAGCTAATTGCTCCATTCTCCCTTCCATTAACAAATACTCTTTTTCGTTGTTCTATGTGTATAGGCAGATGCTTCTCTTTTTAGCCCCTCAGCATACACACTATGCCACTGCCTTTTCCAGTTGGCTTGGAGTGCAGGTTGGAGAAGAGATTCCATTCCCATCATTTTCCCCTGAGTTCCTAGGAGACTTTCCCTTCTCCTAGTCTTTTCATTCAGGTTCTAGGCTTAATGTTACCCAGAAAGCTAATAGCACTTCAGCCAGATGGAGGAAAGAGTGGTTTCTTTAAAGAATGAGAACATTGAAGAGTAGCGGAGGCTTTATTAATATACTTTTAGATAACGTTTGCTCAGCTCAGCACTCAGGTAGATTTCCAAAGTCTATTCGTGAGGCAGCAAATACATTCGTGGCTTTTTAAATCATAAGGTTTTTCTGAAAAATTGGCACCTAATGGCTTACAACTGGAATAAATGTCTCATAATTGGACTGTAGAGGGAAACTTTTGTGTGCATGTGCCTGCATGCCCCGAACTCTTGGAACTGCTTGTCATTTCAACCAGGAGTCTAATTCCCACCCCCAGCCCCAATTAGGAGCAAAGACAGGAGTTCAAATCTGTCACTATTCATTTCTCAGTTTTGACCACATATTGAAAGGGGGTGATTGTTGAGAACTCCTGCCTGGAATTTCTCCCTGCTGATGTTTGAAAGGCCAGAGCCAGAAAAGCCCTGAAAAATTAATGGGGTCTCCATAGGTTCTCTACACTCCAGGCTAACCTCTTCTCTCCTCTCCCCACCTATGGTGGCCAATGAAAAGTTGGGAGCATAATAGCTGCCCAGCAGGTGGTCTTTTGAATGCAAATATGACCTAAAGCATGCCTAGAAGTCAGTGCTATATTGATGCTGGCTATGGTGAGTTTTCAAACAGACAACACAGGCTTTTAAATTATTCCAGACAGATATTGAAAATGTCATCAGCAGGTTTTGCCCACATACTCTTTGCTGCTCTCCCTTTTCCCTGCTCCCTCCCCTCCCCTAACCACAAAATATAATCAAAAAGCTGGTAAATAATTTTAAGAAGTGCCTCAAAGGATTTTCAGACTATAAAGAGAGTCCCTTCTCTAGTTTGGAAGGAGGGGGCTTGGCAGGAGGAGAAGAAACAGTATTTGGGTTGATTTCTTTTTCAAGATTTTCTAAAATATTCAGGAGCATCCCAGTGGATCCTGAACTCATAACTGTCTGTATTTTCCCCATTATATGAGAGTCCCCTTTTTTATTGAATTTTTTTTTCAGTTAACTGGTTGCCAACATTTGGGGCCAGCTTTTAAATTAAAATCATACTTGAGATATTGGACTGAAGTTAGGCTGTCTTTGGTATGTTTAGTGGAATTGAAAGCTGGAAGAGGTCTGCTGAGATCAGAGTTCAGTCTGTCATTGTCCTAGCTTTGGCTTTCTATCTTCTCCCCCTCCTCTTCAGTTTAAAATGAAGTATGGGCTGCTCTTGCTGCTTTCTGCTGGCAAGCACTGCCCCATGGTGGTCTGGGGAGGATGGGGAAGGTCGATTTATGCATTAGTATCTTCATTTGGAAAATGAGGAAATTGGATTCAGTGACCTCTAAGATCCTTTTCATCTTTCAATCCATAATTCTATGATTTTCTGTGCTGTGGACTCCTCATTCAGAAAATGAGGGGATTGAGCACTGACCTCTGAGGTCCCTTCCAGCTTTAACTCTGTGATCCTATGATTCTCTATGCCTCAGTTTCCTCATCTGGAAATGAAAAGTTTGGACTTGTGACCTGTAAGATCCCTTCGGGTCTTAACCTTTCAAACTTTGGAGGTAACTTATCAAAGAGTATGACAAAAGTGACCACATACATCTTCCCAGACCAAGCTGACTTTGCCCGGCCCCCAGCACCCATGGCAATATCTTGTAAGGTCTAAAGTGGGCAGAAAGGGTCTCCTCCAGAGGACTAACTGTGCTTATGCACGCTTATCCAGTCATTGCTGAGCCAGAGTAGTTTGGACCATGAAACTGAAAACTCCATCCTAATTTCTTTGGTTTTTCTTTTTTAGAAGATTCTGACCAAAAGTGATCTACCATCTTGTTTGTCTAATGGTATTATTCTCTCTTTGAGATCCCAAGACTTCCAAGGGTTTCTTCTGAAACAAGGAGAGAGATGATACAGGAATCTGATGCCAAGGAATTTTAGACTATCTCCAAAGTCTTAGTGTTATTAAAGCTTAGTCCCTGCACTAAGACTTTGGGGACATCCTGGATAATATCAGTAACAGTCTATCTTTCATGTACAGAAATGCCACTTTTGACCCTCTATCCAAGAAGGATGGAGGATAGTCATGCTGCTCTGTTGTATTCTCTGTAATGGGGATGACCAGCCCTGAGCACTCCCTGCAAACATTCTTGGGAGCAGCAGCCCACTTTTCTAAAATGGGAGCAAAACTCAGGGCTGCAACCCATTGCCATTGGACCAAGCAAAACTAAAGGAATTGTTAGAGAATCAATCTGTCTACAAGTGCCCACAAGTGCCAGGTTCTAGTCTAGGTTCTGGGAATACAAAACTAAATAAAGTTTTCTGACCTCAAGCTTACAGTCTACCAAAAGAGACATATTAGATGTACATTTTTTTTTAAGTGACAGGCAGTGTGGCTTAGGGGAGGAAGTCCAGGCCTACTTTAGAGTGGGGAAGTCCTGGCCTCAAGTTTGTTCTCTGACAATGATAGACTATATGGTCATGGCAGATCACTTGGGCACCTCCCCACCCCACAGTGTCCTGAGCTCCAGGGAATTTCTTAAGTTGTCTGATAGTTGCCAATACAAAATAATTGAAGAGGGTGGGATAGGGAGAATCAGACCTTGTGTAGGAGTGGCATTTGAGCCAAGCTTTGAATAAAATGAGAAATTCTAAGAAATGGAGGTGAGAAAAGAATGAATTCCAGCTAGGCTTATCTGTGCAAAGGCATGGAGATGGGAAATGGGGTCTGATGTGTGAGGAAAGGTAAGGGGCCAATCTGATTCCAGAGCCTGGGAAAGGCAGTGATATATTTAAAAAGCTGGAAAAGTAGGTTAAGGCTAGGTGGTAAAGGGAATTATGTGTCTTCAAGAGGAGTTTGTATGTGACCAGCAGCCCCTGGTGTTTATTGAGTAGTTTTACGGAGCACCCCTGTGTTCTGTCAGCTAAGATAGCCAGCCCATTCAAGGAACTGTTAAAGTCCAGCATGCTAGCTGAGAGAATGACCACCTCTCCATACAGAGGTGAATAGAAAACAGCTCCCACTGTCAATCCTGCCATTGACTGGAGCTGGGCTGTTTTCCCCTGGATGCTGAGAGAATTAAATCGATTTAGAGCTTATGGGATTTGGAAACACTGTGCCCTGGGTATCTCTACATGAAGAACTTTCAGATGTTGTGCATTTGAAGAGGGTCTCCAGTCTAATCTGAAGACTGCTTTAAGATACTCTGGCTGCCTTTTGAAGAGAGCACCTGCATTACAGTCAGGGTGATGAGAATGGCAGAGAACAGTCATTCTAGCCTCCTCCTCCAGGGCCCAGATTGGATATGGTGTGATAATGCTTATTCTCCTCAGATGACTGACCAGTTGTGCCTTGAAGGGCTGAAACTTGGGGCAAGCTCTGTTTCTTCCCTATTTTTTTGGTGAGTTCAGAGGCCTCTCTAAATAATACTTTTCTCCTTTGAAGACAGAAATACTTTTGCTTCGCCTGGTTTGCAAGTTCTCTTTAGGCACCACCATGCATGTAGTGAATGCCTAGGAGAGACTTCTGGCTTCCACTGATGCTTGGAAGTTTGTTTTCTGCTTTGAAGAGAGATCAATTTCAAGTTGTTTTTGCCCTGGAATGGGGGACTCTGGGAGTAGTGAGCTGGCCTCTGGGTTTTCTAGAATAAGGGCCCTTCCCTTGTATCCTTGGACAGCACCTCCTTGTAACTAGCTGCCTGCATACTTTTCCCTTACCGGAGAGAGCTCCTTTGTGCCCCCTGAAAGGGAAGGCATTCCATGCTTTTTTCCTGACAGAGCAGGGGCAGGCCATGTTTATGTGACACCAGAAAACTTCTTACAGGAGACCAACCGTTGACTTTCCAAAATAATGAAAGAAGGGCCAGACTTTCTCCATCCTCTGAAAACACTGAGTCTTTTCATTTAAAAAAAAAACCCTTAAGAAAGGAGGCAAGAGGGCCACAAACTATAAGCATCAAGGATTTTTTAAACTAAACAAGAAAACCAATTATTTTTCTAACTGTTTTACTCCTTCAAATCTCTCCCTGTAATGGAGATTTAGAATCCATCACTGTTGGGCTATTATTTCTGTGTAAACAGTGTCATGCCCTATTGCACCAAGCAAGCAGTCAATTTTTTCCATTACACTTAGGCGAAAACAACAAGAGTGCTGAGTTGATGATCTCAAGGAGCATATTTTAGCTGATGGGAAGCACGTGTTTGGGGGCCCTGGGCAGGAGAAAAGGGTTAAACCTACCTAGACTCTGAATTACGCAGAAAGGGCTTGTCTTCATCAGGATGATTAACGTTTGAACACTTAGCTCTAGAAATCTGCTTCATGCTCCAGGGCTGGTCTTTTCTAAATGAGAAGAACAGGGAAGAAGGGGAAGGGAAGGGAATAAACATTTATATCCTGCCTGCTGTGCGCTTATTACGCTAAGTAAGTGTCTTTTACAAATATTATCTCATTTGATTCACACACCCTTGTGAGGTACATGCTGTTATTATCCTCATTTTATAGTTGAGGAAACTGAGGCAAGCAGAGGTTAAGTGACTTGTCCAGACTCATACCTCTAGTGGGTATCAGAGGTCAGATTTGAACTCACATCTTCCTGATTCCAGCCTCAATGTTCTATCCACAGTTGTCCAGTAGAAGACAGAGTAGGGTTAGGATGACCCTATACCCACGTGCTTGAGCAAGAACTTTAGGCTGTGGAGTTAGAGGATCTGGGGTCATATCCTACTTGTGATGCTTACCATGTGACCTTAGGGAAGTCACCACTTTCCTGGGCCTGAGTTATGAAATAAGGAGATAGGAATATAGGACTTCTATATATAGGAAGGTAAGGTCCTATATATAGGAAGAAGGGACTTCTGAGGTCCTTTCTAACTCTAGACCTATGGTCTTATGGTCCCTTTTAAGGAAACCAATAATGTACCTGGTTGGAGATAGATAAAAACAGTGATTAGCTATAGTCTTAGAGGGTTCTGCCCCACTGCTATATGAGCTTGCAGAGGAGGGTAGCCAGAGTAGTAAGGGGTCTTTAAGCACTTACTACCGTGGGGCTGGTTGAATGAATTAGGAGTGGGGTATTTAGTCCGGCAAAGAGGGTATCTATGGGGAACAGGATAGTCTTCAGGTATCTGAAGGGCTGTCCCAATGAAAGAAGATTATATTTTGCTTGGCCCCAGAGAGGAGAACTAGGAGCAAGGGGTTGATAGGTGGATTAAGATTTGATGCAAGGAAAAACTTCCTAATGATTATAGCAGTCCAGAAGTACAGTGAGCTGCTTTTGGAGATGGTAGATTCTCCTTGAGTGGAGGTTTTGAAGGGAGAGTAGATTCTAGCATGTCCAGTATACTAGAGAAGAGGCTTATTGGCTAGGCCCTTTTAAAATTCCTGGATCCTGCCCATACGGACTCTGGAAAGCCTATTATTAAATTTTCCATGTTAGTATCTGTACCTCAAAAATCGGCAAACGCTAGAAATCAAGGCTTACTTTATTGCTTTGTTGATTGTCTAGGTTTTAAAAAGTGATAGGGGACATGTTAATATTGCAGATTAAATTTAAGAGTATGCTATTTTCAGGGAGCTGGTTATTAAATACTTAGCAGCACTACCCTGCTTATGGGCAGCCCCCCGATTCCCCAGCTCTGCCCCATGATGCTGTGACACTGTTCAGACTACCACTCTTGCCTGGACCCATAGCATGTCTACCTGACCTGCTACTGCTTCTACTTTTTCCATAGCTAAGTGTCATTATTGCTTTGTCCTTGGAACGTGTTGAACGGAACATCCCTTTTGAGGTCTGTGTTCTAGCTAGTCTCCTTCTTGTGCTTGGCTGAAGTACACTGGGATTTGCAGAGAATGAGTGGCAATGCTATTTGTGGATTGTGTGTGTGCCTTGGAATGATCCTTTCTGCTAGAGGCTTTGCCCTGAAGCATCATGATGAGATTAGAATGGTGACTAAGGAGCCTTACCTGTGCTGTGGCTAGATCTTGGTGTCTCCCTCCTGCATTCTAGTTGCTTTGTGGCAAGATGATTAGCTCACTGGCCTTGGAGTCAGGAAGACCTGAGTTCGAATCCTGCCTCAGACAAGTATTAGCTGTGTGACCTTGGAAAAGTCATTTAACCTCATTCATTCTTAGTTTCCTCATCTACAAAATAGTATATATGCAATATTAGTAACATCTACCTCAGGGGTTTGGGGAGGATCAAATGAGATAAAATACATATAGTGCTGTAAAAATGTTAACTGTTTAAAGTGCATGGATTTTTAAGAAGTATGTAACTTGCCAGATAGTTTTTGTTTGTTCTCTCTCTCTCTCTCTCTCTCTCTCTCTCTCTCTCTCTCTCTCTCTCTCTCTCTTTCTCTCTCTCTCTCTCTCTCTCTCTCTCTATATATATATATATATATATATATATATATATACACACACACACATGTAGATAGATATAGCTATATATAGATACACATCTATATATAGATATATATACACACATACACACCCACACACATATATACATACACACATAAATAATGTTTCTGCATACAGAGAGACAGAGAGGGCAGTGTATAACTTCTACTGAATTCTACATGTTTTTGCACCTCGTTTTCCTCACTAAGAAACTATGTGCTTTAAAATTAGAAGTATAAAGACATCTCCAAGAGCCATCATAGAATTGTTCAACTAATTTCAAGGGGTTAATTATGTTTGATGACCGCTACCATCTCACTCCATTTGAAATTTGTTTAAGCAGTAGCAAAGCTTGAAATGTTGACTCTTCCAGGGGAAAAAAAATACCTTTTAGCTCTAAATCTTGGGCTCCTCTGAAACTGTGTTGGTGCCGAGCTTGGCCTCCTGATTCCTCATCCTCTATTCTGCTTGTCAGCCCATGCTGTCTTGCTTCGGTGGGACTTTTCACTTCATTAGCTTCTTTTAAAATCCCACATGGACGCTATTTAGCATCTAGTTTCCTGTCAAATAGTTTTCCTTTAAACGCCCTTTGAAGTCAACCAACAGGCCTCACTCCCCTTCTATAGGCAAGAGGCCTCAGAGCAGTAAGGATTGATGGTTTCTTGGGATTTCTTATATGTTTGGTCTGTAATACATAAAATACACACACGCACACACATATTCATGGATGTATATATAACTCATTCCCAATTGGGAGATTTATTTCAAGTAACAAATGCTTCTGGTTAGCTTCTGTATGGAATGAGTCCAGCCCCAAATCATTGCCATGAGTAAAATTCATTGACAGCAAAAGGAAATGAAAACAAACGTTCCCTGACATGGGGCATTTCCGTCTGGGGGCCTCTGGGATTTCTCCTCCTCTATTAAAATATCCACCAAATTACATGGAGTGGAACTTGGCAGCCACGGGCCAGTGGAGGCCTGTAGCCTTGTTTCAGGAGAGAGGGGTCCAGATGAATTGCTGTTTGAAAAATCATTCTCCTTCCCCGACCCTGTGCCCTCCCTCCTCCATTTCGACCCTAGTTTAGGCTGCTCAAGGTCTAGGTGGGTCTGCGCTTCCCCTACAGGCCAACAGATGCTCAAGGACTCAAGTACCTAGATCACCCGGATGAAGAGTGTTTGCCTCTGGCATCGTCTTCATTCTACTTTTTGGGAAGCTGCCCCTCTAGGGATAAGGTTGGAGGGAGTGTCGACCGCTGAAAAGCCAACATTCTTGAGGCTGAAAAACCCTACATTCTTGAGACAAGTCTTAAGCTTCTGGCTTAGTCCTGGACAGACAAATTCTGAATATGGTTTTGATCAAAGATGTTAGATTGAAAATAACTGAGGTTTATGAGGTGAAGTTTTTGCTGTCCTCCATTTCTTCCTCCATGTCTTCTTCCCTCTCCCTCTAATCTCTCCTTTCTTCTCCTCTTCCTCCTTCTCCTTATCTTTCTTCTTTCTCCTCCTCCTTCTTTCTCTTTCTCCTTTTTCTTCTCCTTCTCTTCCACCTTCTCCTTCTCCTTCTCTTTCTCCTCATTCTCCTTCTTTTTCCTCTTTTTTCACTTATTTCTTCTCCACCTCTCCTTTCTCAACCTCTTCTTTTTTCTCTTTCCTCTCTTTCTCTTTCCTCTGTGGTTTCTTCTACAAATGAATTTATTTTAGGCATCATAATCCAAGATTGCACTAGACCACTAGATGCATTCCTCTCCTGTGTTCTTGGGAGCTCTGGTGATTTGCATCATGGTGTGCAGGGAAACTACCTTAAAGCAGGGCCACTCTTTTCTGGGGCCCTAGCCACCATTGCCCCTAACAAAAAAGTTCTAGTCATGCGTAGTTCCTCCTTTCCCCCTCTAGCCTAGTCCCCAGAATCCTAAGCATGTGTGCCCCATGGTACTCTGGAAGAATCCTACCCTACCAAAATGGTCATTAAGACTGAGCCAGGGGAACAGACTGATGGCCTTGATTTTCAAGCCCCCAATGCCAAAGCTCTCCTACTAGGTATTGTTTTTATCCATTATAGGCTGTGATGTTTGGAGTAGATATCAATACTTTGGGCTGGCTTTATTGTGAGTCCAGCAGATACACAAATGATGGGGGAAGGAAGTGAAACTAAGTGACCTCTATTAGATACTCAATACTTGTCACTGTGACCCTTGCAAATACTCTTATCTTGTGGCCACAAATAAGGCACTTTTCTTGCCTAAGAGCCTATGTGTGTTTCTGGAAAACCAAAGTTTGTGCGCTCTCTCTCTCTCTCTCTCTCTCTCTCTCTCTCTCTCTCTCTCTCTCTCTCTCTCTCTCTCTCTCTCTCTCCCCCTCTCCCCCCACCCTCTCCCTCTCTCTTTTTCTCTCTCTGTTTTCTTTGTAAAGTTCTGTTTTGGAAAATGATCTTTGAAACAAGCTAGCGATCCAAGGCCGTTGGGCCATTTACATTTTCTCCATCCGTCCATGTAGTCCCCAGTGCCAGACTTCCAGAAGCACAGATCTCCTTGCAGGTCTGTCTTCTCTGCTGCAGTCTCTTTACCAGTGAGCTTCCGAGTGGTGAATGTCACATTGTGTGTGTACATGTATGCATGAATGAATGCATACATCTAAACTTGTAGCGCAGGTTTTCCAGAGAAGGCTGTTTGTCAGCCTCAAGGGGTTTGGGGTTCTGTCTGTTTGTTTTCCGTTTTCAAGGTTTTTTCTCTATTTTCCTCCTTTCTAACCTCTCCTCTGTCTCCTACCCTTTCCAACGGCTTGGTTTTCTTTAGGAATATTCAACAAGATTTGAGAGAATGCATGTTCTTCCTTTCTTTGCCAGTGGTGAACTCTGGGTGTAGGATACCCCATATGCTGTCAGACATGGTTAATGTGTTCATTGGTTCTGCTGAGCTGCTTTTTTTTTTAAGGTTTTATTACAAGGGGTGACTTGCTGGATGGAGGACGAGGAAGAGCTATATTTGAAAATGAAGGTGATGCAAAAACATAAGATATCAATAAAAATGTTTTACCAAAGTATTTTAAACAAACAAAATAGCCCAAAGCAAGACCTTCCCTCCTCTCCTGCCCTTTTCTCCCCTTCCCACTCCATACTGTAAACCCAAAAGCAGAACTGTTTCTGTTTTTCACCAGCCCTACAGAATGGGATGTGGTCTCTGTATTCTGGATGACCTTCAGTTCACACAAGAAGAGAATTTAGCCAGTGTCTTTTTTTCTTTTTAGAGGGGAGAGGGGATATTGTGTAAAACAGTTGCCTGACACTTGTATATGAGAAACTGCCTTGATGCATCTGTTTCTTCTACTTTATTGTTTGATGTCAGTGGCAAGGCAAGGGGAGAGTACAAGCAGGACTGAAAGACCAGTTAGTAAAAATAAGGCTAAATGACCTCTTCTGCAGTGATGCTGTATCTTAAACATCAGGCTGTGGCTGTATGGGGCTCCCATCAGTGCAGAGCTTTCTCATGAGCTCCAAGTAGTAATTTGAGGCAGTGTGCAAGGATTGCCCTTCAGAGGTACACCCGGATCTCTTGTTCTTTGCTTTTGCTTTGTATAGTCAGAAGGAGTTGGTCCAAGGGCCCTGGCTTCCCACTCTTCTGCACAGGGATAACCTTGGACTGTTTTGTTCTCCACATGTGCTCTCCCACAGCAAGGCATGGAAACCAAATGGCTTGTAGAAGAGATGGAGCTCAGAGCTTTTTTTTCCTATCCATCCCTCTTGCTAAGGCTTGTTTAAAAAGGGATTACTTGTGGCTCTCTGGCCAGAATAGGGGAATGTCCTTACAGGAATAGCACTCAGCTGGCCTTGGGATGTAGACCAACGTACGTGGGTTTCTAATCAAAGGTTCCCACCCCCCTCTGCCCATTTCTTTCCATTCATAAGATATAGTTCTTCTTCATGGTGATTTAATAAGAAGTTGTCTGGGTTCTTTGATTTTCTCATCTTTGCCTTTCTTTTCACCTGTCTCTGTCTGGGATTTATTTCTGGCAGTTAAAGCTTTCCCCCTGCCTTTACTCTACTCCTACAAATGGTTCCATTTTAGTCAATGTGGCAGAAGAGATGATAAAGTTTCTTTTTTGGTTGTTCAATATGCTTTATTTATCCCCTTTGTCTTGATATCACAATTGTTTCCCATTTCCTTCTAGACTAAACCTTCCCTTGTGCAAGGGGAAAAAAAGCAAAAATTCCAGTTAGAAACCTTATCCAACAACAACAACATATTATTATTACATGTTATATCTACATATTATAGTAAATATATTATTTAATAATAGTAATATATTAGTAATAATTAGCATTTATATAGTTAGTACTTTAAAGTTTGTAAAGTGATTCAGCAACATGTCATTTGAGCCTCACAACAGCTCTTTGAGGTTGGTGCTATTATCATTGCCATTTTACAGATGAGGAAACTGAGGCAAAAAAGAGATGAAATGACTTGCCCAGGGTTCCACAACCAGCTACTTCTTTTCTTGGTCTTTCATTGATTGTTCCATTACTTAAGAGTTCAATCCTTTTAGTCATTTTGTTTACATTGTTGCAGTCATTGTTATCTATTCCCTTGGTCCTGTTTATTTTACTTTGCTTTAGTTCATATAAATCTTCCCACATTTCTCTGAATTCTTTATATTCATCATTTTTTATGACTCTCTGATAACATTCTGTTACATTCACTGACCAAACCCTTCCCCTAGAACAAGGATTATTAACTTAGGATTAGTGATTTTAAATTATAATTTATAATTGTATATAATTGATGATCTTAAATTATAATTTAAAAAATTATAACTTTCAATTTCATTTGCTTTCCTTTGGAATCAGATGCTTTGTATTATATTCATGTGAAAACATCCTGAGAAGGGAGTTGGTAGACTTCACCAGACTTCCAAAGGGTCTACCATACAAAAAGAGGCTAAGAACAACCATTTTTGAGTGATTTCCTAAGGAAGTTTCTTGGGTGTTAAACCCCTTTTGCTCTTGTTCAGTCATTTCAGTCACGTCCAACTCTTTGTGACCCCATGGCAGATTTTCTTGGCAGAGATACTGGAGTGGTTTGCCATTTTCTTCTCCAGCTCATTTTATAGATGAGGAAACTGAGGCAAACAGGGTTAAGTGACTTGCCCAGGATCACTCAGCTAGAAAGTGTCTAAGGCCAGATTTGAACTGAGGAAGATGAGTCTTCCTGACTTCCCTTGGTTCTTTGTGTCCCACTTCCCCCTATCCTGCACTTTATCCACTCTACCACCTACCTGTCCCTAGGAAAACCCCTAGGAAATCTGAATTCTCTCATTTGTAACCTTTTCACAATGTTTTCCCCAATTCATCATTCTGCTTGCATGCTGTATTTCATATCATTTCCAGTGATGTTTTTACTGTATCATCCTTTAGTCCTTCAGACACATCTTTCTAAGTCCTTCAGTAGTTTCATATACATGGAATCTTGTATCTACATCTAGGTTATAACATCCATGATGATGGGAACCATTCTTCCTGTTGTCTGTGTTCTACTCACAGCTCTGCATACCAGTAATGCCTGCTAGAGGCACTAATATTGAGTGCCTATTCAAGCTTCCTGACTTGAATGAAACTTCCTGTGGAAAAAAGGATGTGATTTAAAAAAAAAACTCCAATTGAATTTATGAATGTGCAAAAGAAAGATCTGTTCAAGCAACGATGGGTCACTGCTCTCTCTCACCCTTTGCCCTGTTTAGCATTTTAAACCAAAAGGAACTTTTCTTTATTCCATACTTGGCATGTGTTTCTTCCACCTCACAGATTCCCTGCCTTTAGAGTTCAGTCCAGGACTCATCTTCAGCTTGAGTCCTTTCCTTATCTCCCAGTTGCTACTCTTCCCCAACAAAAACATGATGTGTCTACTTTTCATCTATCTAATAATACACATGTTGTCTCCCCCCAGTACAATGTAATCTCCTCGAGGGCAAGAACTGGTTTACTTTGTATTCCCAGATCCTTGAATAAATGCTTATTGTCTGATTCCAGTACCATTTCTGTAGTACCAACCGAGTGAGTTTGCTTCATTGGATATTGCATGTCTGTTCAGGCTAAGGCTTCATCAGGTTAGAGGGAAAGTAGGAAATTCACTAGACCTTACTGAGATCTCATATTGTTTCTCATCACAAGCATATGCATGATGAGAAGAAAAGCATCACACCATGGAAGGGGGTGCTACCTTGGAAAACCCATCTCTGCTACTCATTCCCCCTATGATCTACTGTACCTGTCTGTCCTTCAGTTTCCTCTGCTGTAAAATAACCAAATGCTCTCTGAGGTTTCCTCCCCACTCTGAATCAACAATTCGATGACCTTTCTTCCCTTTTCCCATCAGGAAGACCCCCTCCTTTTGGGGTTTCTCCATATGACTGAGTGGCAGGTGGTCTCAGATCTATAGGGTAGCTGTTTATTTAGAAATCTGAAGAGATAAACACAGCCCATGTGAGCTACAAGACATTTCTGTTGACAGGATGGGATTTTTCTTTTTATCTTTCTATCCTTTTTTTTTTTTTTTTTTAAAAACTACCACTGAGATGAAACTTCCTCCAGACACAACTGATTGTTAATGGATTCAGAGTCTGGCAGCTCCACTGAACACTGACTGCAAAGGAGGCAGGCTGCTCCCATGCACTTGACACTGCCGATCAGAAGTGGTCTTCCTTTTTGACGTCCCAGTACTGCTTTGCATCTGTGCTCAGAAAATGGCCTTGATCAAACCACCCAAGTCATTAAACTGAAACAGGGCCCTCATCACTCCCTTTTTTTCTTCCTTTTTTTTTTTCTTTATCACTGTAAGAAAGTGAACTGACATCTATTCCTACAGAAAAAATCAAATGGACTGGGGATTCTCCCACACATACTCACACAAACAACTGTCAGACCCTCCCCTTTTCAACCCTGGTCCTCTCATATACTTCAAGATTAGACTCCTTCTATTTGTGCTAGTCCTGAGAAGAATAATAAGTTGGGTTAACCAAGACTGGTAACCCTGAAGCAAGCCCAGATGGTTAATCCAGCAACCATTTTTCCCCAGAAGGTCCGAGTCACCTTCCCAAATCCAGTAAGCCTGAGTAGGAGACCTTGACTCACTTTATTCTGGGCATTAGAATTTGTGCTGTTTCCTTTTGGAGTCCCTGCCCATTGGAGAGGCTAGAAGTGTAACTTATAAACCTCTCCTACGAGACTTTTTTTTAAAAAGTACTACCAAGATTAGGGACTTTTAAGTACCATCAGGATATAAGTGTATAGAAACCCAAGATACACACTTTTATTGTACAGTACTTACAAGTATTCTCCATAAGCCCCACTCTGCTGCCTTATCCTAGCAGAGAGGGGATCCACTTCAGCTTCTTATATCGTATGCCAGCAGGTCCTGCTAAGGCTTGCAAGCCTTGGAATTGGGCCTCAAGATGAATTGTGGAGCTAGCACAGAGATATCAACCTAAGTAATGGTGGAGAGAGACACTTCTCTAGAAGCTGGCACCCTGTAATGAATTTTTTGGGTCACAGAAACTTAGAAGATCACCAGTTAAAGCTGGAGGGGGTTCCGACCCAGTCTCAGCAGCTACCAACTAGGCAATAAACCTTTGAGGAGGGGGATGCATCCTGCCCACTCCCCCTGTAGATTATTTGGCAGTACCTCCAACTACAGAAGATCTAGAAAATAAAAATTCTATCCACTAAAGTCCTGGCAAAGGGTTCATTATGAGAAATGGATATAAAATAACATTTAAAATACCATCTACTTGGCCACTGCACCCTAAGAACTATGGGACTTTCTTATCTGCTTTGCCACTGAAACATCCTATGTCTTCTCCCCCCTTTTAGAATGCACAGCACTTTGCATATTGTAAGGATTTAATAAATGTTTTTATTCATTTGTTCATTTTGAATCAGAGGAAGGAATAGCCACACCAAAGAAAGTGTAGAGCTTCTGAAGTACTATAAATTATGATGGATATATGTGTGCACATATATGTGTATATATGTATGTATGTATATGTATACAAGCTTAAATTATATGTGGGTGGTACTTGGAACTTCTTGAAAGAGATTGTGCTTCCTTCCCTCTAGCAGTGAAAATAATGACCAGACCCCATTCTGGCCTCCTTTGCAGTTTTCAGCAGCAAAAGAAAGACCTCTCACTCCACCACCCTTCCTGTACCTGACTCATCTTCAGCTCATCTTGCTCCTAACTCCTCTTACGATGCCTCAAGGAATCATGACTGAAGAGAGCACAGATATTAAGGCCTTTTTTTCTACCCATTTTTGAGCACATATCTGATCATCCACCAAGGGCATTTTAGGCAACAGCACCTCATTTTGGATGCAGCTTCATAGCAATTTACTTTGTGTAAGAGAAAGTACCATGCTGGGAAATGCATCTTCTTGCAATGGAATACCCATTGGCCAAGGAGACAGGAACTGGCAAAGCAGAGCTTTAGAATAACACAACTTGGATTGAATCTTGTGGAGAATTCCCTCCCACATTGCCAAAACATCTCTAATGGGAAGGTATGGTCTGCTAGGGAGAAGGAAGAGAGAGAGAAAGGGAGCTGCAGCTGTGTCTTTCATTTTTATTTAATAAGCATTTATTAAGTTACTTACACTATACTAGGCACTGGGGATATTAAGACAAAATGAAACAATTTCTAGCCTCAAGGTGCTTACATTCTACTCTTAAGACAATGAGGTTCTCTAAGTTAGAGACATGGGAGAATTGACTGGGGTCTAGACTCCAGGATATGGTTGGTATTCCCCTTCTCTTGTGAGTAGATTTTAAAGCACTGTATAAAATGCTAGCTATCATAATTCAAAATATGACTAAGTGATAGGACCTTTGATATTATTAGAATAGAAAACTCCCACATAAAAAATTTTCTCCACCAATGCAAGTCAGCACTGTCTCTGCAAGTGACCGTGTCAGGGAGTGTTGCCTGGAGCCTCTTGACCAGGGTCACAGAGCTGCTATATGCCAGCGTAGAGACTGGAACCAAGGTCTCTTTGGCTCCAAGGTCAGCTCTTTTACCTACTAACTATACTACCTCTACTTTTATTGTTATTATTTTAAACTGTACTAAGGTATTTCCTCCATCCTCATCAGTGACTGTCATTTTGCATAGTAGGACCACTTATATTCCCCCTAGAATCCGCAAGTTTAGAATATCTTAGCTTCCTTCCTCAAAGGAAGAAATATAATGGACACTAGAACCGTGTTACCCAAAGGTTCTTAAAAACTACCAAGGAGAAGGGGGTTTGTTTTGAGAAACGGGAGGCCAGACTTTCAGTTTCAAACTTTTTGCTAATTTGCTTTTTGACCTTGGTCAAGTCACTATCTCTCTGGGCCTGGATTTTTATATCTGCAAAGTGAGGGGTCACCATCAGAGGTCCTCCAAATCCTATGAAGTCTAAACTAAATTGTTATATAAATGGCATCTTTTTAAAAAAAAATTTAAATTAATTTATTTCTTTTCAGTTTTCAACAATCACTTCCATGAGTTCTAAATTTTCCCCTCTCCATCCCCAAGACAGTATGCAATATATGGATACTACACATACATTCTTATTAAACACATTTTCACGTTTGTCATGTTGCATAGAAGAATTAAAATGAATGGGAGAAAGCATGAGAAAAACCAAAACAAAATAAAAGAGAAAATAGTTTGCTTCACTCTGCATTTCAGTTCCATAGTTCTCGATGTGGATGGCATTTTGCATCAAGAGTCCCTTGAAAGTGTTATAGGTCTTTGCATTGCTGTGAAGGGATAAGTCTATCTGAAACAGTCCTCAAACACTGGCTGTTACTATGTACAAGGTTTTTCTGGTTCTGCTCACTTCATTCAGCATTTGTTCAAAAAGTCTTTCCAGTTTTTTCTGAAGTCCACCTGTTAGTCACTTTTACGGCGCAATAATATTACATAACATATACCACAACTTGTTCAGCCATTCCCCAACTGATGGGCATTTCCTCGATTTCCACTTCTTGGCCACCACAAAAAGAGCTGCTATAAATATTTTTGTACATGCTTTTTTCCTATTTTTATGATTCCTTTGAGATACAGAAGGGCAGCTTCTTTTAACCTTGTTAAAAACTTATGCACATTTAGCCAAAAACTTCTTGAAAGCAGTTATGTTTTACTATGTGAAAATGGAAAGGAATATTAATTTAAAAAAAAAAAAAGATTCTAGAATTACACATTGGAGATCCAAAAGACACACTGGCTTCTGACCTCTGCCAATTTTTTCTGCTTCTATTGGTATGAATTTCTTCTAAGACTTGCTCTTTAGTAGATTCCCCCACTCTCACCCCCTTAAAAATAGGTTTTATCTTCTACTTAAATTAATTTACTTATATAGTGCCATACCAATCAAACTATCAGACAATTATTTTCTACAGCTGGAAAAAATAATATTAAAATTCATCTGGAAGAACAAAAGGTCCAGAATATCAGGGGAACTAATGAAAAGAAATGCTAGGGAGAGTGACCTAGCTCTACCAGATCTTAAATTGTATTATAAAGCAGCAATCATCAAAACTACTTGATACTGGCTAAGAAACAAAAGGGTAGACAAGTGGAATAGGCTAGATACTCAAGACACAGTATGCAATGAATATAGCAATCTACTGTTTGATAAACCCAAGGACCCCAGCTTCTGGGATAAGAACTACTATTTGACAAAAACTGCTGGGGAAATGTGGTGGAAACTTGGCATAGACCAATGCCTGATACCATACATGAGAATAAAGTCCAAATGGGTACATGATCTAGGTATAAAGAGTGATACTGTAAACAAATTAGTGGAGCAAGGAATAGTGTATTTATCAGATTTATGGAAAAGGGAAGAATTTTTAACTAAACAAGAGATAGAAAGTATTATGAAGTACAAAATGGATAATTTTGATTACATTAAACTGAAAAGTTTTTGCACAACCAAATCCAACGCAACCAAGATTAGGAGGGAAGCAGAAAACTGGGAAAGACTTTTTGCAACTAGTACCTGTGATAAAGGCCTCATTTCTAAGATGTATAGAGAACTGAGTCAAATGTGCAAGAATACAAGTCATTCCCCAGTTGATAAATGGTCAAAGAATATGAACAGACAGTTTTCAGAGGAAGAAATTAAAGATATCTATAGTCATATGAAAAAATGCTCTGTCACTATTGATTAGAGAGATGCAAATCAAAACAACTCTGAGATACCACATTACATCTATCAGATTGGCTAACATGACAGAACAGGAAGATGGTAAATGTTGGAGAAGATGTGGGAGAGTTGGAAAACTAATTCATTGTTGGTGGAACTGTGAGCTGATCTAACCATTTTGGAGAGCAATTTGGAACTATGCCCAAAGGGCTACAAAAATGTGTGTACCCTTTGACCCAGTAATACCACTTCTAGGACTGTATCCCCAAGAGATCATAAAAATGGAAAAGGGTCCCACATGTACAAAAATATTTACAGCAGCACTCTTTGGGGTGGCCAAAAACTGGAAATCAATGGGATGTCCATCAATTAGGGAATGGCTGAATAAATTATGATATATGAATGTAATGGAATACTATTGTGCTATAAGAAATGATGAACAGGAAGACTTCAGAGAGGCCTGGAAAGACATATGAACTGATGCTGAGTGAAAGGAGCAGAACCAGGAGAACTTTGTACACAACAGCAACCACAGTGTGCAATAATTTTTTCTGGTAGATTTAGAACTTCATTGCAGTGCAAGGGCTTAAAAAATTCCCAATGATCTTTTAAGGCAAAATGCTCTCCACATCCAGAGAAAGAGCTATGGAATTCAATCACAGCTTGTAGCAGATCATTTTCTTTTGTATTATGTTTTGGTTTGTTATATGATTTCTCCCATTAATTTTAATTCTTCTATACAACATGACTATGGTGAAAATGTATTTAATAGGAGTGTATGTGTAGAATCTATATAAAATTATATGCCATCTTGGGGAGGGAAGGAAAGAAAAAATCTAGGTTGTATGGTGTGTGTGTGTGTTTGTCCTTTGTTGCCGAAGAAGACCATACCAGCAGAGAAATAATCACAACTTGCACCTAACTTTTGTTTTTGAGCGAGGGAGGGCTGTGCAGGTCAGCAGCCTCATTTCTCCTCCAGGGCCATCTGAATCCAGTGACCAGATGTTCATCAAGATATCTGGAGATGACCCAGGATAAGGCAATTGGGGTTAAATGACTTGCATAATGTTACACAGTTATTGAGTGTCAAGTGTCTGAGGTGAGATTTGAACTCAGGTCTTCCTGACTCCTGTACTGGTACTCTCTCACACTGCACCACCTAGCTGCCCCAAGATTGTATGGTAGTGATTGTGGAATACTGAAAATAAATAAATAAATACATACATAAAAAAAGAAAAAGAAAAATAGGTTCTATCCCTTTAAGAAAGTATAAGTGTGCCTTCGGGCAACTAGGTGGCACAGTGGATAGAGAACAGGACCTAGAATCAGGAGGACCTGCGTTCAAATCTGGCCTCAAATACTTACTAGCTACGTGACCCTGGGCAAGTCACTTAACCCTGTTGGCCTCAGTTTCCTCATCTGTAAAATGAGGTGGAGAAGGAAATGACAAACTGCCTGTATCTTTGCTGAGAAAACCCCAAAAGGGATCACAAAGAGTTGGATGCAACTGAAAATGACTGAACAACAAATAAATTTGCCTTGGGAATTTATACAGTGATGTTTGGGCCATTTACCACATGGGGCTATGTCTCTTTCCCTCCATCCTATTTTATTTTTTGATTATGGACTTAAAGGTCAAACAGATTAGGTTTTTCAGAATTGCCCCAACTCTCCCCATGTGAACTTCACCTGGATTCCTCTACCTGTGCCTGCAGGCATCTAATTTAAGACTTCCATTATTCTTGTCTGGTTTTTGCTTTATTCTGCAGTCCTTTCTCCCCCAACTCCACTAATTAACAAACCTTTATTTTACTTTATATGTCAAAGATGAGTCAAAATTGTTAATAATGTATTTTGGGGCTTCTTAGATTTGACAGGCTAGCTGGCTTTCTTCTGTCTACTCTAAGTACAATAACTGCCTTAAGTCTTTATTGCTGCTCTTTGGGTTTTCTTGGCAAAGATACTGGCACGCTTTGCCATTTCCTTCTCTGGCTCATTTTAGAAATGAGGAAACTGAGGTAAATAGTGTTAGGTGACTGACCAGGGTCACTCAGCTAGGAATTATCTGAGGCCAGATTTGAGAGCTCAGGAAGATAAATCTTCCTGCAAGTCTGGTGCTCTGTGCACCATGGTGCCACCTAACTGCTGATCTTAAGTGTACTAAAGGGGTGTAATGAACAGTGTTGGAAATGTAGTCAGAGTTAGGGAGGACCTATGGTTGAATCTTGGTTTGAACTCTTGTTTCAGTTGTGTGACCCTGACCAAGTCACTTAACTTCTCAGTTTCTCTCTCTCTCTCTCTCTCTTTCTCTCTCCCTTTCCCTTCTCACCCCTCCCCCACCTCACGTTAGGTAATATATTCAGGCCATTGAGATGGGGATCAGTTAAGCAGGACCTGACAGGTCTACATCTTCCTAGCTCCTGGCTGAGATTCAGACCTCAGTGGTAGAGATGATACTACTACATAGAAAGAAAGGAGAGGGTTTTAAAATAACATAAAAATGCTATATTCTCTGAATGAATATATTATGTCATTTGAGCCAACTTGTCTTTATACCCTGAAACTTACATAAGTTGAAATTTGCCCATGTAAGTTTGGGGTCCTGGAGCACCATTTTCTCCATACTATAATTCTGAGGTTGCCTGGCAGAACCATTAGGAACTCACACATGCTAAGAACCTACAAGGTGCTGTTTGCTAAACCCCATCTACAGAAGAGACCATCTCTGGCCTCTACAAGCATCTACCTGGAGACAGATCCATACACCAGCGTGCTAAATAAAAACCCTTTTGTTCTCAGACAGCAGAGGCAGTGTGTCCATATGAGCAAAACAACTACCGATCTAGGATTTTGTGCAGTCATCATAGCCAGCAGAAAGGTAAAGAAAGGGATTGCCAGGAGTGTAGGAGGTACACTGAACTCTCCCAAACACCTTCACAGTTAGAGATTGCTACCTTGTTCTATGGATCACTCAATCTCTAACCCAGGTAGCAGCCTTCAATTTTCTGTGGTTTACTACTCCTTAGGACCAAAGAGTTTGGGGTTCCAAGCAACAAGGCTTTGAAGTTAGTATTAATGTATAATTCATTGTTTCTCTGGTGCCTTTTCTTAGGAAACCGGAGAGAAACGGTTGACAGTATTGGGAACTTCCTTCTCTCTCTGGTAATGTGTCTCAAATGGAAATATCCATTCTGTAGAAAAACACAAAATAAAGATAATCTGTAACCTATGCTACCCAAATAAATAAGTTGGCAAATAAGTCTCCTGGCTTTTGTATTGTCTTCATAAATATCCTTTAAATTGAGACTGAGTGACAAGATGTGTTTCTGCCACTGAAATGGGATCACTGATGATATTGAAAGAGTCTTTTAAGATATGTTTTTCTACTACAATTGCCATTGAAACTATACTTAGCCCTTTTTTCCCCTTTTCCTTTGCTAGTAACAAGGTCTCTTTGGGGAATTTTTAGTGACAATTGGTAGATTGAAGATGGTGAAATTTCTTCCACATAATACTACCGAATGCCACTCAGCCCTTCCTTGATTGGCTCTGAATTTCCCTAAGAAGAAAAAACATTTCTGTTTGAAAAACATCAAGCTTATTGGAGGCCATATTCATCTTGATCCCTTCTCTCCGCCCCTGCCCATTTACAGAAAGGGGAGGGAAGGTAGGGAGAGAAGGCAGCTGTAATGGGATTTGACCTCAGGGGAACACACTACCATCAAAATCAATCTATACCTTTCTGCTTGAGCAGGGAGTTTTATATGCTTATTAGATTCTCAAATGTTATTCAGCTTGATTGCAGTCTTTATACAAAGGAGTTAAGACATGGGTAGGAAAGATAATAGAACTATAAATTGCAAGACAGGTTCTTATGAAATCAGTAAATTATTCATTTAATAGTTCGCTCCTTGTTAATTTCCATGTTGCTATGGCATCTTAAAATGGAGGCGTATGGGTCATCCTGCCCAGCCAGGGGCCTCGCTCAGACGCTGCAGTTCCTTGTGGAAGACAGATAATGCTTTACGTACAACCTTCAGCCACATGATAAATTGCCTCTTTATCTGGTGTCGTCCAGGGAGATCCACTGCAGAGAACTGAAAGAGATATCTCATGGTGGCTAAGGTTTTTTGGAAGGGAACCAAACATCTCCCCATATTTAAATCAGAATCTGTTTAAGCATGCATTGTCTCAGTGTTACTTCCCTGTCTCCCAAGATACAGGAAACACTGTGGTCCTCTAAGCTAACTTTGGCGTCTGCTCTATAGTTAAAGCCTAGTTTCATTTATTATTTTGATAGGCCAAGAAAGCTGCCTGGGGAGACCTTGATTCCATCCCAAACTCTCCCCCACCTCCTCCCAGGCCTTGTCTCTACTTGCTTTTTTTTTCCTCTGCTGATTTCCCCTGCCTTTAAAATTCACCACCCTAGAGGAAACAGAACTCTTGGTGTTCTCTGGGAACAGGATATCCTAAAAATCTGTCCTCCATGCCCACTGGCTTATAATGATCCTTTGGGTGCCTCCTTCTTGGTGGCAGTGATTGTCTGACCACTGGAGAACTGTTGGATTTGATTGCTTCTGGAAAGTTAGCCATGTTTCTGAGATGCATTGACTACATGGGCATTTTGCGTAAAGAAGTGTTTGAAGGATTCAGCAGGCCTTTTTGTCATTTTGATTGATAGGATGGTTTTGCATGCCTCCTGTGTCAGAAGTCACTGAATGGGAAGCATTTTTTGAGAAAATATGGTTGTATGTCGATATGTGTTTACTTCTCAACTTTGTTATTGAAATGGCTTTGTGGAAGATGATTTGTGACTTAGGATTGCTCCAGGCTTGGAAGAGACCTTAGTTTGAAGGCTTGTCCAAGCCTCTCATTTTACAGATGAAGAAAGTGAGACCTAGAGATACTGTGACTTATCCAGGGTCACACAACTAGTGTGTGGCAGAGATAGGATTTTAACCTAGGTTATTTGGATTCCTGGCTATAAATCTAGTATACATCCCACTGGACCACATTATCGTGCTCCCACATGACTAAGTCCAGTAGCCATAACTCAGTTTTTATCTTTTTGACTCTGGTATTTAAAGAGCACCTCCCTCCTAAATTACTTTACTCCCTTGATTAATTAGATACAGCACTGTTTCTCTAACCATTCTTTCTCTTTTCTCTGTAAGTGGTTTCTCTGTCCTTTCTGGCCCTCTGAATGTCAGCATTCCTTAAAGGTTGTGACCCTAGCCTTCTTTTGTTTCCTCTGTAATCTCTTTACTTGATGATCTCATGCACTTTCCTGGGTGATTCCAGAAATCCTGTCCCGAGTCTCCATTGGTCTCTAATGCTCTCTAGTTCTATATTCCGAAATGACTGCTGAGCATATCTTTCTGGATGTCCTGTTATGTGTCAAACTCCTCATGTCCAAAATAAAATTCATCTTCACCCCTCCCAACCATTTTTCTTCCTAATTTCAGTTTTTCTGTGAACAGCACTGGTCCATCCCTTGAGTACTTTCTCATATTATTTCTTTGTTGGAATATCCCCCTACCCCTTAAAATCCTACTCTTAGTTGAAGGCCCATTTCTGTCCTTTCCTGATCTTCCCAGGTGAAAATATCTCTGTCCCTCCTCTCAGCCACCTCTCCAGGCATTTTATTTATGTTTCTCTTATGCTACTTACCCTTCCTACCAAGTCTAACATGTTATTCGTAGACGTCTCACCTCCTCTACTTGCCCGCAGAGCTCCTTGGGAACAGGAGGCCACTATGTGTATTCATCCATGTATCCTCCCATGGTACTCTGCCCATAGCAAGCATCTCTTTGAAGATTGTTGATTGAATTTGTTTTCAACAAATATTTTCTACAATTCAGCAGCGCACATTGCCAAAGTTTGCATATAGGCAGTTTGCACATGAGTCAAGGTTTAGCCTTGACCCAAACCTGCAAGAATATGGGAATGGCAGGGGACCCTGAAGGACTTGGAATATGTCTCTGTTGAGTTTCTCTGTTGTCCATTCCATCATGGCTCTCATGACTGCCTTCCCTATTAAGAGCATTTGCTTTTGTTCAATCATTTTTCTTCTAAAAAAAAATGAATATTAATTTATTTTTAGTTTCCAACATTCACTTCCATAAGATTTGGAGTTCCAAATTTTCTCCCCCTACTTCTCCTCCCCCCTCCACAAGAGGGCAGACATCTAATATAGACTCTACGTATACATTCATATTAAACATATTTTCACATTAGTCATATAAAGAATTAGAACCAATGGAGAAACCACAAGAAAGAAGAAATAGACAAAAAAGAGAGAGCAAACTGTGTGCTTCAAAATGCATTCATCCTCCAAAGATCTTTCTCTGGATGTGGACAGCATTTTCCATCATGAGTCTTTTGTCTTAGATCCTTGCATCACTGAGAAGAGCTAAGTCTATCAAAGTCAGTTGTCACACACTGTAGCTGTTACTGTGTACAGTGTTCTGGTTCTGCTCACTTTACTCAGCATCAGTTCATGTAAGTCTTTCCAGGATTTTCTGAAGTCTGCTGCTCATCATTTCTTATAGAACAATGATATTCCATTACATTCATATACCCGAACTTGTTCAGCCATTTCCCCAATTGATAGGCATCCCATCAGTTTCAAATTCTTGGCCCAAATTTGAACTTCTAAAATGAAGTTCTGACTAGATCACCCTTCTACTCAAGAAACTCCTTGTGGCTTCATATGGCCTCCAGGATCAAACATTCAATCCCATCTTTTAAAGTCCTTCATCATCAACTGACTCCTTCCCACCTTTCCAGTCTTCTCACACTTTAGTATGCCCCATGGAGTCTGGTCTAGTTTCTTGTAGACCCTCCATCTCCTGGCTGGGAATTTTCATTGCCTGTCCCACATACCTGAAATACTCTCCCTCATTACCTCTGACTCCAGACTTCACTCAAGTCTTATGTAAAATCCCCCCTTCAGCAAGAATTCCTTCCAAATCAACATACCTTCATGCTAGTATTTTCTCTTTACCTTGTCTTATTTATTCATAGTTGTTTGTATGTAGTCTATTAGAATGGGCACTCTGAGGGCAGGGAAGGACAGGCACTGGTTTTGTGCATTTCTTTGTACCCTTAGCATTTAGTCTAGTGTTAGGCACATAATAAGTGTTTTATAAATGCTTACGTGCAATCATTTTTCAGTTATGTTTCACTCTTCATGATCCCATTTGGGGCTTTCTTTGTGAAGATACTGGAGTAGTTTGCCATTTCCTTCTCCAGCTCATTTTATAGATGAAAAAACTTAGGCAACCGGTGTTAAGTGACTTTCCCAGGGTCACACAGCTAGGAAGTGTCTGAGGCTGGATTTAAACTCAAGACTTCCTGACTCTAGGCTTGGTACTCTATCCACTTCATCACCTAGCTGCCCATATTAAGATCATAAGACAGTCTCTTTAGCTTCAAATTTGAGCAGTCAGGAAATTTCTCCCACTGGGTCAATTTTTTATCTTCATACAAAGGTTTAGCCACATGGAATCAAATAAAAAGAACTCAATTTGGAGGCAGGTTTAGTGATGAGATAGAGAGGAGCTAGAGAGGTGTTGGAAATAACACTCAGCTTCTAAGTTTACCTTCTTGTCTGTAACTAATTTTTTACATTGTCTCCATCATTGGATTGTAGGCTTCTCGAAGCTCAGGACTTTGGATCCTCAATGCTTAGCCAAGTGCCTGGCACACAATAAGTCAAGTCTGCAAACATTTATTAAGCACCTGCTCTGTACCAAGCAATAAATAACACGAAACAGTCTCGGAACACCTCAAGGATCTTCAGTCTCTTTGGGAGCTAACTTGCGAATAACTGATAAATACAATATATGCAAGGAAAATTGGAGATCTTCTCAAAGGGGAACCAGGAAAGGCTTCTTGCAGAAGGTGGGACTTTAGCTGAGACTTATGGGAGGCCAGGGAAGCTAGTAAGTGCTTGCTAAGAACCTACTAGTGATTGAAGCTTGAGAACTCCTTTTTAACATTAAAAAAAATTCGTGAACCCTTTTCCTCCTGGAATAAGTGTTTTATACCATTAGTACCTACTGATTTGTCATAGGAATTAGAGCAGGAAGAATCCCAGAAGAGAAAGGGAATAAACCTTTATATCACAGACTACTATATGCCATTGTGCTATAAGACATTGTGCTAAGCACTTTTTACAAATATTGTTTCATGTTATCTTCATGACAAATCTGAGAGGTAGGTGATATTATTATCCACATTTTGTTGTTGAGGAACCTGATGCAAATGAAGTGAAGTGACTTGCCCAGGGTCACACAGCTAGGAAGTTATCTGAGGCCAGATTCAACCCAGGCCTTCCTGATCCAGGCCTGCCTGTGCCATCTAGCTCCCCCTGGAGATTTTCTACCCCAACTTCCTTATTTTACAGATGGAGAAATTGAGGTCCATAGACATTGGGTGACTTACCCAAGGTCACACAAGGTGTGTATGTTAGAAGTGAGATTTGAACCAACATTCTCTGATTTCAGAACCAGTACTGTTTCTGTTGTGCCCAGCTTACGTCCTTAAACTGAGTAGATATAAGATGACAGCAAGACAATTCAGTAATGCTTTTAAATGAATTTGTATTTTATTCATCACCACGACCTACTTATATCTGAGTAATCGTAATACATCTGTATTTGTGAGATAGTAGGTATTCAGTCTACAGAAAGTATATTTGTTAAATAAAGGTAGAAATGACAACTCTTAGGATGTGGGTGTGGATTTAGGAGTCCACTTCAAGAAGTCCTGCCAGGGTCGGAGGCCCACAGACTGGGGACCATTTCCATTGTAATGAAACTCATAAATCTGCATGAATAATCTCACCTAGGCACCAAGCAAGGTTCGGGTGGGGAGGCTGGGGGGAGGGGAGAGAGAGACAGATCTGTGAGTTTGATCACCATGGTAATGGTCTCTAACCTATGTCCCTTGGACCCTGGCAGGTCTTCCTGGAGGCAACCCCGGAATCCATATCAGAGCAGTCCCCCTCCCCTTTGCTTCCCGTAGCTGGGCAGTCTATCCCCTCAGACTTTTGAATGTTGCTCAGTTCCCTGGCTGACCATCCTGCTGGGCTGAGGAGCTAGTTTCCTTGATCACATCCCAAGAATGCACTGTCAGCCCCTCATTTGCACTGCCTCTGAAATGAGTTTTTTCCATTGATGCAAATTACTTTTTGACTTTGAAAATCCATGTGGGTGGGAACAGTGTTCTGACCTGCCCAGCTCAGAAAGGAGAAACATCAGAGCAGTCTTTTCTCCTGGCAAATGCAGACAGTACCCTGCCTCCAATCAACAGGTTCATAACTATTTGTCTGAGGACGAGAAATGAATTTATAAAAGGTTCTCTGAGCAAGCCAGAATTAGATCACAGCTTTTGCCTTCTTTTCAGTTCATCCGAATGAGATAAATATTCTTTCTCTAGGGAAGCTGGGAGAAAGGGAACAAAATAAAATTTTCTTAAAGCACAGCTCATAGCTCAGAGACCCTGGGAAAGTCACCTAATCTCTCTAGGCCTCAATTTCCATATCTGTAAAATGAGTTCAGATTCAGTGACTTCTAAAGGTACATTTCAATTCTAAGTCTGTGATTCTTTGTTGATAATATCCTGAATTTACATTGTGTCTTTCTTCAGAAGCAGGTACCTCTATATATGTGTTTTGTGTTTGGTACCCTCCTGCCTCACCTTTCTTTCGTGGTGATGCCCTGTGCTGCTGATGACTAAGAACCTTAGCATCCTTGCCAGATTTGCATTCCTTAAGCTTGACTCCTATGTACCTGGACCACCTTGTACCTACCTCCAAGCTTTGTCATCTTGTGTTCCATTCCTTTTAGATACTACCAGAATTTCAGATATGCTAACTCACAATATGGTTATTAATGACCAATAAAGGTTTAAAGCAGCCACCTGTATTCCAACAATGAAATACGGACCCGCACTGCTTTCTTTTTTCTCCAAACTCAAAAATTAACAGTTGGTGACACATGATCTCAGAGGCCATTTTAGGATTCTTCTATGTGCATTCATTTTGCTTATTCAGCTAGATTGGGGGGTTCATAGATAGATTTCAGTAGGTCCCTAAACTTGGATGGGGAAAAATAATACATCTTAATTTTATTAACTTTTAGCTGAAATTTAACAATTGTTTCAATTAAGATCTAAAAATATATGTATTCAGAGAAGGATATTATAAGACAGAATCCTTGGATGAGACTACAGATTTATTGAAGGCAGGGACCCGTTTCACATATTACTTTTGTATCCCCTTTTGTATATATTTGTGTTCTGTATAGTCTTTAAGAGAATGTGGGGCATTTTGGCCACAGGTTTGCTAAGGAGAGATCTTTTGGGGAAAACAGATGACTTCCTGGCTGCCTCCTCCACAACATGGACCAGGTTAGATCCCACCAAGCCATCCCAGGGCAGACCATGTATTTACTTCCACTGTTGTGGATTTATCCTTATCCACATTTGCATCTACCTCATAAAGAGAGATCAGTGATTTGAAGCTGAGAGGAAGCTTCAGAAACATTGAGTTCAATTTCCTCATTTTATTGATGTGAAAATAAAGATTCATGTGTGAGATCTTGGTCCCACATTAGTACGTGAAAGACTCACAACTTGAACCCAGTCCTTAGATTCCAAATCCACTTCTCTCTGTACTCTGCCATGTTGCCTCCAGTCTTTTTGTATATCAGCCTGGTATTGTGAGTTCCTATTGCCTCCACACTCTCTCTGAGTATAATCTCTGAGAAGATGGGAAGACCCTGAACTCTTGGCTTAGCTTGCTTTCTGTTGTTTTCCATTCTTCTGGAGAGGCTACCTTAGAACACACTGCTTCATTCACTTTTCTGATCTTCATTTTCAGGGAAGCTGCTGCATTAACTAAAGAAGGGAGCTTCTCATGTATATAACAGCCGCAGGACTCTCCCTCCCCACCTCCTTCCCAAAAGGAAGACTGTATTTTCATACATCCTCAATGCCCATCTCCTTTTTAGCATCTACAGAAACATAATTGAGTAATGAGAAGTAATCAGATTGTATTGAAGTGCCTTGTCCAGCAAACTCTCTAGCCCAGTGGTTCTCAAACTTTTTGGATTCTTTTGTAGTCTTAAAACTTGAGGATCTCCTTCTCGAGAACTTTCCTTTATATGGTTTATATCAGGATTTAGCATATTGACAAAGCATCATATTATTATGAACGTA
Organism: Bettongia penicillata ogilbyi; assembly: GCA_023548195.1. Taxonomy (NCBI): domain Eukaryota; kingdom Metazoa; phylum Chordata; class Mammalia; order Diprotodontia; family Potoroidae; genus Bettongia; species Bettongia penicillata. The sequence continues at coordinate 5,357,958 of JAJHZJ010000413.1, forward strand.
GTTTTGACCTTGTAGATACCCTTGAAATGGTCTTGGGGACCCCCAGGGTCTCCAGACCATACTTCAAGGACTACTGCTGTAGCCTAAATTTTCTGCCTCTTCCTTCTGCACACCAATCAATCAATCAGTATGCAGAGTACCTACTATATATTATGCCAGATACATTAGAAGGTGTTGGGTATACACAAAGACAAAGTGAATCATTTCTTGCCCTCAAGGAGTTTATAATCTAGCTGAGAAATACCTGCATGGGTAGGTACGAAATAGACAAAGAATCAGACATGCCTGAATGTCCCAATTATAATAACAACAACAAATGAAATAGATACAAGGTAATTTTGAGAAGAAGAAACTAGCAGCAGCTAGGGGACCAGGAAAGGCTTCATGTAAAAACCTTTGAATTTTTCCTTGAAGGAAATTATGGATTCTAAGAGTGCTTAGGAGGATACAAATTATAGACATTGTAGGTCAATATAGAGGTGAGAGATGGAGTTCTGTCTATTAACAACAGTTTGGTTCTAGTATAAAGTGTTTAAAGGTGTTAAAAAGTTTTGGGGGAAAAAGGAGGTTGGGACCTGGTTGTAAAGGCCTGTAGATTCATCTAGAGTCTATGTTTTGAGATTCAGGGCCCTACTTAAAACTCTCTTTTTTATTCTTTTGTAGGAAACTGTGGTATACACCGTATCAGGTGGCTTGAAATTTACTCTGAGAATCATGGGATTTCAGGGCTAAAAGTGTGGAAAAATCAACAGGGAGGCAGAAGGTGTGGTGAGATGATGTCAGTAAACTGGGAAACACCACCCTGAAGGCCACCAAGGCCTGTAGAGACTTCTCTTTCTGTGAATCACCACTGGATGTAGTGATACAGTAGCAGTTAGTTATGGGAGCATCTGAAGGTTATTACTATGCTGCTATGTAGAGGGATGAGATGGGAAGAAACAGAGAGAGAGAAAGGACCTGGGAAAGAGTAGGGATGCTCAGGCATGTCTGGAACAGTAGGACAAATAAAAGGGCAGGAAAGAGAATGATAGTAAAAGAAAATTTGACTTCATAACAGAACGAAACGAAGGAGCAACAGTGAGGAAATGAAAATGTCTGAAACTCAATCATACTTACTGGAGGGTAGAAGCAAGCTCCTCAGGCTTCTGGGTTCTGTCTCCCACCACTGTTAGAATATGAGCGGATTCAATTGCAAGTTAGCTGTGTGCCTTTGGGTAAGTCATGGCACCTGGTGGAGACTTAGCTTCTCTTTTTCTGAAATGCAGATGGACTAAATGACCTCCAGGGTCCTGTCTAGCTCTTGACATTCTATGACAATCTATGAGAATTCTATGAGGGAGGACTTACAAAATCCTTTCAACTTCTCAAATGAAAAAGGCCTTCCTTCTTTTGTCTTTGAATCCCTAGGCCTTAGCACAGTGACTGATGTATATAGTAAGCAGTTACTTAATAAATGCTTGCTGGCTGGCTGACTGATTGATTATGTTGGAAAGCAGTGCATTGGGGATGCTGATTAGGAAATGAGCCTTGTGTCTTTCTTGGTACTGACTGATCCAGGTTTCACCTCTTCCTTTGTCCCTCATCCCCATAGGGATGCCTAGCAGCCAAACTCTTCCTGTTCTTCATGTCTGGCATAGTGGAGAGAGTATCAGACTTGCAGCCAGGAAAACCCATCAGTTCCCACCTTTAACACTACTCGTTGTGTGACTCTGGATAAAACATTAAAAACTTCTAGGCTTCAGATTCCTCATCTGTAAAATGAGGAGGTTGACTTTAAATCAAGGATAAGAATCTTACTGTTTCAACCATGCCCACATACATATGCCTACAAACATATGTACATTAATACATGCATATATACATCCACATAAACACATACATACATACATATATACACACAGCTCTCTTCTCATCTCCCTGGTATCCCCTCTCCTTCTCACTTTGTCTCCTTTTCCTCACCTCTCCCTCTCTTCATTTCTCCTGTTTCTCCTTCCTTTTTTTTCTGTATCCCTGTACCATTCTTTTAATAGTAACAACTGAGATTTGCAGAATATTTTACTCTCACCACCCTTATGGAAATTTTATTATTCCTGTTTCAGAGCAAGGTAAACTGAGACACAGGGATTAAATGATTTGCCCTGGTTGTCTAGCTTAATAATATATGTTTGAGTCAAGAACTGACCCGGTCTTCAGACTTGAGCTCTCCATGTGTTTGGCCAGCCAGCTGCACCTCTGGACAATGCCCTCCCCTTCAAGGGAGCTGCTCAGAGCTTAGGAAGCTGTGAACTCCTGCGATACTATATGGGGAACAGACAGTGCATATTCTAGAGGGGAAACTTTAGGCAGAGATGCTTTGGGCTTGGTTTATGACAAGGGTCAGAATTGTTGCCTTGACCTCTAGTGGCCATAAATAAGGGAAACCAGTCCTGGGAAAGGGAGATAACCAACAACATGATAAATTTTAGCAAGAGAAGTTGGAAGCAACCAGTGGAACATTCTAGGAGGACAAGAAAGTGGTTCAGAGGAGCAGAGATTTTGGGCTAGAGGTGATTTCAGAGGTCACCTTGCCTAGTCCCTTCATTTTACAGAGGGGAGCCTTTCCATCTCGAAATCCAAGTTTCTTGGGAGAAACTAAAAAAACCAAGGCTTCCAGAGGGTATAAGTGGAGTTGTCCAAGATCACATTTGATGTTGTGCCTTTGGTGGTAGGGAGACCTGTTGAGTCCTGTTTCTACAGCTAACTACTTTGGATGAATTACTTATCCTCTCTGGATTTCAGTTCCTCATTTCTGAAACAAAGATGTTGAACCAACTGTCTCATAAAGTTCCTTCTGGCTCTAAATCCAGTGAAGTTAGGACATGAGGACTGACATGCTATTGAAGCGTTGGAAGGAATTATTCACTTCTCAGGTCAGTTTGGCCTGGGGCTGATGATCATCATCATATGTTTCTGGGACTTTTTGAACTTTAGAAAACACTTTCTCCCAACAGCCCCAAGAGACACAGGTACTGTTGCTGGTGGCATTCTGCCCAGGGCCTGGCCTGTTCTACCAAGGTGTGGTAACTAACCCCAGGACCTTCTCCTATCCTCATCATTTCTCCTCATTGACAAAGGAGCAAATGGAGGCTAACGAGGGTCCATGCAATTGCATTAACCACGCAGCTAAGAAGTGTCAGTGCCCAGACTGAGAGTCAGAGGCTTTCACACTGTCTTCCCTTGTGGGGGAAATAAATTTGGAAGGGTGTTGTATTTGTTGGGAGTAGAGGGGAATCCCAAACCTTTCTGTGAGAGCAGAAGGCTACTTGACTTCTTCTGCCTCATCCTTAGAATTTCCAGTATTTTAGGATCAAGGCAGAATTTAACTTGTGTTCCTATCTGCTGAATGTGTTGTAGTTGATTCTAGAAAACCACTAGTTTGCTCAGCATCTTTAGTTGCTTATAAACCAAGCTGCTCATCCATGGAACCTACCATACTTTATCCATTTTGGATCAGCTCCAAGAAGTGTTCTAAAGAATCCTCTAATTAGAGTCTAGAGAGTTTAAGGAACTGTTTTTGAGTTTCTGATACTGAAGACAGATGTGTGTTTGATCCTTCTTCTCTCCCTTGGGGTTGAATGTGTAGTTCTAGAAAATCTGCAAATCCGCTCTAAAACAAGAGGGGGTCAGTAACAAAATGTGGCTGTAAGAATTCAGGACTGGGAAATGATGACGGGCAGGTCGGGCAGTGCTAACATAGCTCTTGGTGTGTGTTTGTATTCTGGCTCCTAAAACAGATGGATTATCTCCATCAAAGGAGATAGATTTAGAATGAAATACCCTCAATATCACAGCGCAGTTGGCAGCTTTTATCATTCCAGGACTTGACACAGACTGTGGTGGGATGTCTTGTAGACAGAGGTGATGAAGGTCTAGAAAAACTCTGCTCCCCTCCTTTTTTTTTTTTTTTTTTTTTTTTTTGCTTCAGGTATAGTGTTTTCTCACTCCCAACTCATCCAGCCCCCTCAAATTTAACTGGAATTAATATCATGGATTTTTTTTCTCCTCCTTTCCGGCTCTTTCCTCCTGAGCCAGGTAACAGCTTAGAACTTGAAAGTATCAGCTTAGAAAAGCTCAGACTTCTTGGAGCCATAGGTTCAATCCTGGCAGCATCTCTTAGAAGTTATACCCCTTTCTACACCTCCCCCTCCCTTTCACCGGTAGTAGGCATGATACCATACCAGTAATGTCAGCTTTTCGACTGAGTCCAGTGCAGACATTTCTGACCTCCCCAATCCCCATCCCATCTCCTTCTCCATCAGTAGAGACCAAAGTGGGCCATCTTAGGGTTTGTGCTGATGACCTGAGTCAGTTTTCCGAAGCCAACTTCTATTCTGCCAGCTTCTTCTAATTAATTAATGGAGTTGGTAATTATTCTTATTTCTGTAGTTCAGTATGTCATTCTGAAGTAGAAGATAGTCCAGTGATCAAGAATATATGCATGGCTTTGCCTTCTGACCTGAGAAACCCAGAGGGGGTCAAATAAACGATCAGCTTTCAATAATCAGTAACACTGGAAGCAAGTAGGGGCATGGATAATCAAAATGCCCTTTGAAATGTCTACACATTGAAAGTCCTTACCCTAATGAACACTGTAAAAATGGGGATCTTAATAATACTATCTCCCAGGGCTGCCGTGGGGATCAAAAGAAGTACCCTTTGTAAAGTGCTTATATGGTACATGGTACATAGTAGGTGTTTAATTCCATTCCCTTCCTCTTGTACAAGTTGCTGCTTTGGCACTTTGTCATGGCTTGGAGTTAGGGCTGAGGCCCAGCAGCCATGAATAATAAAAGTGAGGGGTAGTGGGTAGGTGGGTGTATGGACTCTTTCCTTGTCACTGCTTCCTATCACTGCTGGCAGGACAGATGTGGGACTGGCCCCCTCTCAATTTGGGAAGTACTGAATAGTCAAACTGCTCAAGTATTAGGAGGTCTCATGTAATAATGAATGCTATTCCTGCCCCTCTACCCCCAATCACAGTGACAGAATTAAATCTGGGAATGGGGAGCTATATCTGCCTCCCCTCTTAGGCTCACCTTAGCAATAGTGCCTACGTTTCCATCTCTGAATGTGGCAATTGACAGTAGCAACCTTGGAGGGATGTAGTGACTCACTGGGAAAAAGAGAACCATGATGAAAGGAACCATTTTACCATTTTTATCCTGTTTTTCTTATTTTAAATCCTGTTTAGTCAGAATAATTTGTAACACAGTGTAAATCTTTTTGTGATTAAAGCATTTTTTAAAAAAATCAGGTTTACTGCCTGGTGTTCACATGTTGACCATGATGGAAAGAGAGCTATTTTCTGATTTATAATGTTCCAGGGTTGTTTAATCCTTCATTTATATTTCAAGACAGAGCTTTGATAAAAAGGAACATTCATTCTTTGTCAGGGTTTCTGTAGATTCCTATTTTTAAAAATGTGAATGTGTGTGGGAACCACTTGTGGGGAAATAGAAAGGGGGCATTTATGGTGATTGACTATTATAAATCCAGAACAAGTAAGTTATTTAATAAACTATATTTACTCTCCTCTTTTGCCTCCCCCCTCCATCATTTCTATTATGTAATGAATGTACTGGACAAACCTTCTGGGACCTTTAAGGTTGAGAAACCAGGAAATAGAAACCTTGTCGTATTTGCCCTAGTCATTATTGAAGGCTCCCAGATAGATATCTAAAGTCTTTGGCAGACAGTGTTGGAGAGGAAGGGGAGAAACATAATTAGGTTTTGATAGGTATTGAAGAAATCAATCACACGGCCACCTCTGAAACAGCCGGGAGACATTTATTTGTGTCATTCTTGAGGACCAAACTGGAGATCCATTTTCATAATTCCAGGTGCCTTTGTTTGCCCAGTATCCCTTCTTGTGGTATTCTTCTTCCCAGAGTGTGTGAACAGAGAATGGGTTAAAACTTGACAAAGGAGAACAGAATGGGATGAAAAATGAAGCCTATTTCAGGATCTGCTCATATTGAGGAAATGCTGCCTCACATTGAGAACATGAGAATCGGAGATTGGATTTCTAGGCTCATAGTCCCAATTCTGCCACTGACTTATTCCCAAGGCTAGCCATGGGATGAGCAGGCTCGATGTGCATGTATGGGATGCTAAGAGCAGTCTTCTTTTTCAGGATGAATTTACCTCTCAAAATGAAGGTAGTTCTTTCCTTGTTGAGGGAAGTTTGGCAGACGTTCTGGGGGTGGTGGTCAAGGGCCAAAGGGAGCGTCCAAACTCATGATTCCACCAAGACATTAAGCTCACACAACTGACATTTATCAGAGGTTGGATAAAAACTAAGCTCTTTCTGATTTTAACACTAAACTTCTATCCCCTATGTCTTACTTTCTTTCCTGGAGAGACTAGTGATTTTTAAATGATCTAAGCAAAGTTAAAGTAATTATTGCTCTTAAGAGTTATTCGAGTTACACGTTAACGGCCTTCAAAATTTTCTAGAGTTATCTGATTTTTTAAATGCTCCCCGAAATATAATTCCTATCCCCTGTCTCCTGTTCATAGTTTTGTTTTTTAAAAAAGTAAACTCTTAAATTTAGAGAAATCATGGTAGTGGATATAGAGTTGACCTTGGAGCCAGGAAGACCTTAGCCTAAGTCCAAACCTTGACACAAACTGGCTGCGTGGACCCTGGGCCAATTACTTAATTTTTCAGTGCTCTAGGCAATTTTGTAATATTATGAGTTGCAGAGAAATGCCAACCTATATTATTAGAGGGATTTACCTCATCTGGGAGTTCCTTATACTGATGAAATCTCAAGTTCAATCCCTATGTTTATGCTATCCCCAAACCATAAATAAAGAGATGATAATGCACTTAGTTGGGGTCTTGTGAAGGCTCTCTTTGGAGACAGAAAAGGTGATCAGGTTCTCCTGTGCATGTCCCCCTCCATGTAGTAACAAATATTCTATAAATGGATGATGTGTGTGTCTGTCTGTCTGTGTGTGTACTAAGTCTGCGGCCACACCAAAGAAATAGACAACCGCAAAAATCACATAAATCTAGAGGCAAATTTGTTGAAAGATATTGGTGTCTTGAAAATGGGTGATAAGACTGTGAACACAACAGCTGTTTCTAAGTGCTTCCCTGTGCTGCAAATGGTGTTTTTACCTGACTTGTGGAGTTTCCAATTCCTTTGCCAGCTAATGACCCAGTCCCCATGAGGAAAAATATTCAGTCCCAGCTCATAGGTCGACAGCAGCAAAAGAGCTTACCAGCTTTACCCCTGTGTGCAGGAAAAAAAATCCTGTCTCTGGCATTGTGTTATTGACAGTGTTCCTTTGAGATTTAGATCTTAGCAAAGAGATTCCCTCCTTGAACATAGATTAATTTTGTTTTATTTTATTTCGAATCTGAGTTTTTGGGTGAAATTTTCCATCTACCTGAACTTATTTAAGGCATTATTTTTCTACCTTTTCTATTGAAAAAATGGTCTCAACATTTAAAAAAAAAATTTCCTACCTCTCTCAGATAAACCATGACTTTCCTGCCTGTAGGATCATAGGTCTGTATGATAAGAGGGTGTGGTAACTTTGGAATTCTCCATGCCTCAATTCACATTTGTCTGGGTCAGCAAGGAAAGAGGGAGATTCGTTGTTTGAACTGGATGAGTGTTTTCTCCCCAGCAGGGGAGAAAAACAAGCTTTCAGTCCTGGATGGTCATTCTTATTAGTCACTTATCAGTACTAATAAAATAGCAGTAATAAATTAATTTAAAAAATTAATAAAATTAATGGCCAGTATTTAAGTACATAGGATTTTCTAAGAGGCACATTATAGTGGGGAATTCCTTTCAGATATATGGATTACACTAGCTAGCTCCCCTGGACCCTCTTACCTCTGAAGTTCTGTGATCTGAATTCCTTCATGTTACAGTCCTAGAATTATACATTTAGACCTGACAGGGACTTTTGAGGGCATCCTGTCCAACTCGTTATTCCACAGTGGGGAAACTGAAACCCTGAGAAGAGAAATGACTTAAGTAACAGAACTAAGATTCATACCCAGATCCTCTGCTTCTGTGTAAATCCAGAACTCTTTCCCCCACACCAAACTGTCTTCCCTGACACCAGTTGCACACTGATCTCTGTGTTAGCCTCTGGAAGACAAAGATGGGGGAAAACAGTCACTGCTCCCAAGAAACTTCCATTCTAATTGGGGAAGGGAGGAGAAGGGGAGGAGTTTACTATACTAGGTATACCAGTAAGCAAATAAAAGTAATTTCAAGAGAGAGAAGGTATTAACAACCTGGGGAGATGAGGAAAGGCCTTATATAGGAGGTGGCACCTGAATTAGGCTTTGAAGGAAGTAGGGATTCTTAGAGGCAGAGATAAATGGAGGGAGGATTTTCCAGATTTGGAAAGCCACTTGTGAAAGGGGAGAAAAGCAAGAGACAAAATATTATGATCGTGGAAGGAGGGGAGAACTTTAAATGCCAGTCTAAAGAACAAGCATTTTATCCTAGAGGCAGTAGAAAGCCATTGAACATTTTGGAGTTGTGGGGGCAGGAGATGATCTGGTCACTTACACCTGTGCTTTTCTAATAACAGTTTGGAAACTATGTGAAGGATGGATTGGAGGGAAATGACTCAAGGAAAGCTGTGAGAAGTAATGGTGGCCTGAAATTCATCTGAGTGATTAGAAAAAAAGAGGCAGATTTTTGATGTTGTTAGGAGTAAACTTGACAAGATTTGACAACTGGCTCTGGAGTCAGGGGATCTGGGTTCCAATCCTGCTACTGATGCTACCTAGGTGACCTTAGACAAGTTACAAGACCCCTTGGGTCTTCGATTTCCTCATTTGTAAAATCAAAGATTTAAACTAAATGGCTTGTCCGGTTCCTTCCAGATATAAACCTCTGATTCTGTGGTCATTAGGAAGCTATGGACCAGGGACTTTCTGTGTTTTGTTTTTTTTCCTCCTCTTAGGGTGGTGGGAGAGAAAGAAAAACTCTAGGAGTAGGAGGATGAGAGGAAGCATGTGACATTAGGAGAAAAACCTTTTGCTCTCTTTTTCCAGAAGAACATGAGTTCTCCCCCTAGCACCACTTCTCAGAATCTGAATGAGGAGTTAATGCTTTTTATTTGAAGAGAACTGCCTCTGTCATTTTTGATATCTTTCTGTTTTTGTATGCAGAAACACAAAGCACAATTAGAATACAGTTATATATCCTCATAGTTATTAAAGCTTGGATTAACATGACATCAAGTTTTGTCTGGGGAGTCTTTTGCTATGGCTCAGGGAGCATTTCTGTGTGACAGCAGTAGGCTACAGTTAATATACTTGAACGATACGAGAATCGGTGTTATAAGGCAGAACAAAAGGCTTTATCTGCAGCTGAATTACAAAGGTGGAATTATCACTGGGAATGATCCACAGAGATCTGAGCTTAATTATTGTCGCTCGTGCTTTTTTTCATCGCTATTTCGGCATATAAAAAAGGGGAGTTCATAGAGTTAGGAAGTCAGAAGGCTGTCACCCGGAAGCCCAGACTGGTGGTCTTTCCCCCAGTGGTAATGCAAGATTCCCTGTCCTGCTGCCAGCCCCTGTTATTCTGACTCCTGTCATTTTCTTGGGCGTCCTTAGGGTGCAGGAGACGTCCCCAGCTCTGTGGGCATTCAGAGTAGTAGATAGCTGCATGAATTCTACCCTGTTGGTCTCCAAGGGTTTGAGTGACAGACATTCTCTGCTCCAAATCTGGAGACTCTTAGGCCAAATAAGTGCTTGATGTTTTCATGTTCTAGCATTCTTCTTCTTCTTTTTTTTTCAATTTAACTCTGTACTTTTATTAAGTGCCAGTTGCACTCATGAGACTGGTGGGCACTGGGGTTACAAAAAGAAAAGCAGCATCTTAGATCTGTAACGAGAAGAGCACTTCAAAGCTTTGCATTTTACACATAAGGAAACCGAGGTCCAGGGAGGTTAGGGATTTCCCCAAGGTTGTGAGCTTCTCAAGAGCAAGGACTGTGTTTTAACTTTTCTTGTGTCTCCAGTACCCAGCGCACAGTAGGTGCTTAATCAATGTTTCTTGACTGACTTCACCTGGGTAGTAATCATCAGAGGTGGGATTTGAAAATCTCTCTTTGTCTTACGGAGTTTATAGTCTCCTGAGGGGATAGAATAAAGACCCATATGATGAAATACAAAATGTAAACTTTAAGAAGGAAATGGGGATAAGAGTGGACTCATGGAGAAGATTGTACTAGCTCTGGCCCCAAAGGGCAAAGAAAACATGAGACATTTTACAAATTGACCTCCCTCTGCACCCTACCGCTGCTGAAGCATTCTTTCTCACCCGTCACTGCGTGTGACTTGGAGGGGGTGGTGGGGAGATGTCCGTTCCCAGGTTTGGCTCCCCGACTGCCTCCACCAGGGTGGCTTCTGCTGAACTGGGCCCCCAGCATGCTAGTTATGGCCCAATTTCATTTTCACAGCAGTTGATCCTGCTGGCACCTTCAAAAGCCTAATTGTTTTGACAGGCAAAGGCAGTGAAATAATGTGCACTGTCAGCCATTTGGTTAAAACACCAGGCTGTAGTTGAGGCCAGGTGTTTGGCTGCAAATGGTGCCCTGGGAAAGCTCTCAGGTTCAGGAAAAGAAAGTCTACTTACTCCCAGGGGAGAAAACTAAAGAGCAGCGTCCACAGTGGGCCCAGCCACCCCTTTCCACTGTGCTCAGTCCATGGGTCTGACAGGTCATCTCAGGGAAATGTTCTATTAGGGATTTGGGCTCTTATTTTAAATGATGAGGGTAGGAGTCAGCACAAACAGCTCCCATCCTGTGCAAATAATCTATTGTCATGTCTATTCATTTGTAAATTTTCTCTTTGTGTTTATCCTGCATGTATTTGTGTATGTCCTTATTAGACATGCATCATGTATGCATATATACACATATGATTTCAAAGAGTCTATACATATATGTATATATACATATATCTATATACATTTGTACACACATAAGGGTTGTTATAAATATCAAAAGTGCCTTCTCTCTATTGATCATTTCCTATTTATCCAGTACATAGCTTGTTTATATATATTTATTTTTATGTTGTCCCTCTTCCCCTCAGTAGATTGTGAGCCCTTTGAGGGTAGGGGTTATATCTCTTTTTGTATCCTTAGTGCTTAGCACAGTACCTAGTGCATAGTAAGCGCTTAATAAATGTTTATTGATTGATTGACATACATGTAAAGCATTTTGCAGAGCCTGAGGCTCCATGTAAATGCTAGTAGCTCTCATAATTATCATTCTTCTTCTTGTTAGCTATTTTAATTTCTCTTCAAATGTAAGCTTCTTACAATTAAGGCTTGATTTGTTTACTCTATTTGTACCCCTAGTACCCAGTACCTAGTAAGCACTTAATATATGCTTGCTGACTGTTGGTTCTTAGGATGATGAATTAGTAAGGACTAGCTTTGGAAAGTCATTCAGTACAACCCTCTCACAGAGGTGAAGTGAACCTTCTAAGGGTCATCCTAAACTCTCACTGTGTTGTCATTGAAATGAGTTTCCATTTACAACCCATTTATATCCTCCATAACTGTGACTCTTGTTCACATCTTTGCAAAAAGCTTAAGGTGGGAGATGTACTCCATGTACTGGGAGTGTTCTTCCTGATGCCCTGGTGATACCAGGGGAAGCAACGTATGCCTGGGATCAGATAGGTAGTAAATAGCAAAGTCAGGACTTGAACCTAACCCCCCTGGCTCCAAATCCATTGATTTCAGCCACTGCTCCTCTATAACTCTCAAAGTGTAATCTTTCCTGATTTTCTCTCTCTCTCCTGACATTTCTTTATTTTGCTTCTCTGTACAGATGTCATATCTCTCCAAGAGAAAGTAAGCTCCCTGAGAATAGTCACTATTTTGTTTATGTCTTTGTATCACCAATGCCTGCTACACGGTAGCTACTTAATAAATGTTTTGGGGATTTAACCGCCCTGAAATTCTTTGTTGTGTCCTTGTCACTCCATAAGCACAAACTTTTAGAAATGCTGGCTGTAGAGGTGACCGTAAATTCCTTTCCTTTTTTTTCTATCAAAAATCCAGCCAGCCAGGGTACAATCACAGCATGCTTTGTTTGTTAGCAGGAAAGGTGAGGGAAAGGGTTGAATTTAGTATCCAAAAAGGGATGGGTGGTTATTTTAACTGGTGACAGTCTTCCCCTGGAGGCTTCTTCCTTCTTCCCTCCCTTTCTCCCTTTTTTCTTTTCTAAAATTTGGCTTCTCTTTTATTAAGAAACATTTTCTTTCAGAAGGTTGTGGTTTCTGCATCATTTGGAAAGTCAGTGCAAATATACTCCTCCTTTGAAGAATAAACTTAAACTTAACTATAATGTCAACTTGGTCTTTCCCTATGAATCTTAGGAAGGGAGCTGGGAAGGAATGTGGGCATTGAACCAAGTTAACATTAATGCCCTGAGTGAGGATCCCCAAATTATGGGAGCTAGAGTTAGCAGAGAAGTGGGATAATGGGTTACCTAACAGATTGTGTTGGCATTAGAAAGAATTGGAGGTCATCTACTCTAACTCAGCTATTAAAAGCTTAAAGGAACTGGAGAGATAAGTTAGTCTAACCCCATAATTTTTTTATTGTTATTAAGATGTAAAGTGGTTTATTTCAACCTACAGTAGCATCCCTAAGAAACAAAACAGGCTGAATATTGCCTTGGAAGGAGGAAAGAATGCCTTTATTGTTCCAAGTAAACCATTTTTCAAGAGGCAAGGTAGGATGGTAGCCAGAGAGTTGGTCTTAGAGTCAGAAAGATCTGCATGTGAGTTCCACTTCTGTCACCTGTTGCTTGTGTGACCCTGGACAAGTCACTTAACTTTTTGGTATCCCCATCTACAATGAGACTATAAATTGAAGAACATGTATCTGTCTGCTTTAGTACAGGGAGCTTCATCACGGAGCATCCTCTGAATCAATGAAATCACAGATCCAGTCTAAATATTTTCTCCTTAACCTCAGTCCCAATAAACAAAGCCCACTTCCCATAAAAAGCAGGTAAGGAAAACAGTTTAATAGAGTGTGAACAATAGCACATGTACCTTTCCATTGTTGTCATTGACCTGTTAACAGAGCTGAAAGATGTATGCACTTTGACTTCAGTAACCTGGTAGCAACATCTTCCCTTCTCTGTAGTCTGAGCCTTGCCTGTTAGCAGTATTCTCATGTAAGTGTTTGTAGACATCCCTCTTATTCCTTCGATTCTGCTTTTTTCTCACGGAGTCCTAGATTGAGTGCTAAAGGGACACCTTCCATACCCTATAGTCCAAGTTCTTTATTTTACAGATGAGGAAATTGAGATTTGGAGAAAGGATTACAATTGCTTTGCAAGACTTCTCACATTCTTCTAAATTTTTAATATTCATTGTTCCTCTCAGCAAATCATGTCACTAAATATTTATTGGGTGCCTCTTAGACACTGGACTAAACACTGGCTATACGAAGAAAGGCGAAAAGAAAAACAGTCCTTACTTTCAAGGAGCATACAGTCGAATGGAGGGGATACTGTGCATTGTAGGTACTCTATAAATGGTATGCAGGATGTCCCACAAGTCTTGGTGCAGTTTTATACTTTAATAACTTATCTATAGGATAAATAGGAAATCATCTCAGAGGGAAGACCCTAGAATTAAGGAAAACCAAGAAAGTCTTCTTGCAGAAGACTTTTATTTTCATTGATACTTGAATGCCAGGAAGTGGGGATGAGGAGAGAGAGTTCCAGGCATGGGAAACCACCATTGAAAACACCCAGAGTCCAGAGAAGGAGTGTCTTGTCCAAAGAAAAATAAGGAGACCAGTGTTACTGTCTTGCAAAATATGTGGAGGGGAATTAGGTATAAGAATGGAGATGTAGGAAATGTTCAGGGTATGAATGGCTTTGAATGCCAAACAGAGGATTTTGTATTTGATCCTTGAAGGTAATGGGGGAGCCACTAGAGTTTACTGAATATGGGAATGACTTTAAAAAGCTTTTGCTTTAATAAAGTCAAAAGAGATAGAATTAAGAGAAAAATGATTCAGTAGGAGGAATATTTGCATCCATTATTACAACACAATAGTAATCCATTATTCATAAATCAGTCAATGTGCATTTGGTTGTTTGTCCTTTGTTCTTGAAGAGGACCAAAATGACATCACTATTTTAGGGTCAAGGTGCAGTCTGTCCGACTGTCTGATCAGACCAATACGAGTTCGGAATGCTCTACTGCAGCTCAGGTACAAATAGTTCCTATGAATATTTGGAGTAGAGATACCTCTAAATTTGCACATCTCATGGTTGAGTTGGGGGTTTTTTTGTTTTGTTTTGAGCTACTGCCATTCTGTTTTGCTCATAGAGCTCAGTGTCTTTGATGAAGGCACGCCATGCTGGATGGTCCTATGCCAGTGTCTCTTGTGCCTCACAATCAATAGTAAAGTTCTTCAGAGAGACCTTGAGAGTGTCCTTGTATTGCTTCTTCTGACCTGTGTGTGAGCACTTGCCTTGTGTGAGTTCTCTGTAAAATAATCTTTTAGGCAAACATATATTTGGTATGTGCATTTTAAAGAACTGTGCTCAGTAAATGGGGATAACAAAGGCAAAGTGTACCTGCCCGCAGATTTGTTTAGCCAGGTTTCAAACACTGGGCATATAATTTGTTTCCAGTTTTGTGCCACTCCCAAAAATTCTACTGTGAATATTTTGTAGGAAAAGGAACATTTCCTTTTGTCATTCACCTCTTTTAAGGGGCATAAGCCCAGCTGTTTGAACCCCTCATTTTCCAGGAGAGGAAACTAAGGCCACCAAACAAGGAGAAATGAATGACCTGCCTGTGGTCACTTAAAGAGTTAGTGGCTTTCTATACAGCTTTCTTTCTACCAAACAGCTTACCATTTTCAGAAATCCCCATCACCCCCTGCCTCAATGTTGTGGGGCTGATTTCAAGGGAGACTTGTTTTTAATTGGAATAAGCACAATATTTTTCTTGCTGCAACAAGGCTTTCAAGGAAGAAAAAAACTCAATACCCCAATTATGCCAAAGCATTCCCAGTTCTATCCAGGAGTAATTAAAAAATACAGCGGAAGCTTGTTCTCTTGCTTGTTTTCAAATGAATAGCTAAATATCTGTCAGGATGATGAGCACTCTGGCTGTTGATGAGACTTACAATCTCAATTTACTTCCAGTTACCACTATGGTAAAAAGCACACAAATGCTGTGATTCAGAGAGGGATAACACCTGGTCACCCCAGGCATAAAAATTACTTAATGAGAGAAAGGATATCCTCTCCCCATCAAAAAAAAAAATGACCAAGGTTTTGGGGTAGAGAAGACTAATGGATAGAGCACCCTCAGATCTTGGGATTTGGTAATGGTTCCCTTATCACTTCTGGAAGTAGCAGTCTTTGTTTCCTCTTCCAAAAATGTGGAATTTGGTTTCCTGAGATGTAAAAAGCTGGGATTTTAAGTTCTATATTCCCCAGGCAGAGTTGATGTGAGCTTCTTTGGAAAAATTCCATGGACAGAAAAAAACAAAGCTAGTCTCCTAAAGAGATTTCTAACCCTTTCTTTTCTTCAGGATGGTTTTGCAAAGTAAATTCCACCTCTTCACATCTTAATATCATAGGATCATAAATCTAGAACTTAGACATCATGAGACTTAAGGTAAAGGTTGAATGAATTGCCCAGGATGACACAGATAGTACGTCACAGGTGAGGTTTGAATCCAGGTGTCTGACTTCAGAGCTGGTGCCCCTTGCCACTCTATCATTCTGTGGGTCAGTCAGATTCATCCCTAGAAGGTGCCTAGACATCACCCCTAGGAGATGTGTGGCTTGGACAAATAATACTATGTTCCTTCACTTTTCTTTTCCCTGCTTTCATTGCAATTAGCAAACATTTATGACTTATTGTGGGCTAAGGCAGTCTGCTAAGCCTCGGAGGCACAAATAATCACTGCCCTTAAGGAGATTGCATTCTACTAGAGAATACTTGTACCTAGGGGAGCTGGGAAGACTTCATTCATCACCTGGACTGAGCCTTTAAAAAAGAGAAGAGGATTGTGGGAGGGAGAGGTGAAGTGGGCAGGCATTCGGGTCATAGGAGTCAGCTTGCAATAAGGGCAGGTAAACACCAAATCCCAGAAACTGCCGAGTCAGTGTGACTGGAAGGTAGAAGGCCTGAAGGAGGATATAGCATGGAATAAGACTGGCGAGGTTGGTCACAGGCACATCAGGAAACGCCTTAACTGGTAGGCTGAGGGGTCTATATTTTAGCTTAGAGGTGATAGGGAACCATAGATGGTGTTTCAGCAGGGGAATGATATGCGGTCAGATGGATACCTTAGAATGATTAATATGGTGGTTGTGTAAAGGATGGGGTGGAGAGGGAAGATCATTGGAAACAAGGAGGCCAATGAGGAGATTACAAAAGGCTAGGCAGGAGCTAGTGAGGACTGGACCTAGGACCCACAGCACTTTTCTATCGTTAAGTTAGCTTAAAGTGAACATACAGTACAGGAAAAAGAAATTGTCCTACATACCTCCTGAATGATGTATCTAGCTAGATCCAAGGTCAGCAAGTCCAAATGGTTTGTCTTCACCTCTAAAATTACCTTCCATTTATTGGGTACTTACCTTGAATATACTAAGTTATTATTATTGTCTCCCCTTTAGACTATGAGCTCCCTGAGGGTAGGAATTGTTTTTACCTTTCGTTGTATTCCCGGCTCTTAGCACAATGCTCAGCATATTGTTCAGTTGTTTTTCAGTTGTGTCCAACTCTTCATGACCTCATTTGGGGTTTTCTTGGCAAAGATACTGATGTGGTTTGCTATTTCCTTCTCCAGTTCATTTTACAGATGAAGAAACTGAGACAAATAGAGTTAAGTGACTTGTCCAGGGTCACACATGTAGTAAGTGTCTGAGGCCATATTTGAACTTAGGAAGATGAGTATTCCTGACTCCAAGCCAGGCATTCTATCCACTGCATTACCTACCTGCCCAGCATTTGGTAAGCATTTAAGAAGTGCTTATTAACTGACTGGATAATTATGCTGAGAGACAGTATACCTGGGACAGTTTTCTAGAAATGAGAATTGGGTCAATTTTAGTAGTAGCTAGTCCAATCCTACCTTCTTTTCCAGTTTTTCATCCTCTGTTGCTCATCACCAGGCAGATGGGTAGTATTCAAATCATTCCTGCCCCTCATACCTATCTAGCTGAATAGATGGCATGCTGAACTTGGAACCAGGAAGACCTGAGTTCAAATCCCACCCTGACATTTACTATCTGTGTGACCAAATCACTTAACCATCCTAAAGCTTCATTTCTTTTGTTTTTATTTATTTGCATATTTAATCTGTAATAAGATGGGTGTTGGACTGAATGGCTCCCCTCCCTAGAAGCTGTTGTTTGGACAGAACCACTCACACTTGAAGTCTTTGACAGGTGAATAAGTTGCTAGCGACTGACCTTCTTGCATATTCAGAGCATACCTATCTTATTACCCCACGATTCAGAGACTGGCAGACTGGAACAGCGACTGGAAGAGTGTGCGTAATAAAAGAATCGCTCAGCTATCCTATTTTTTTGTATTATTTCCTATATAATTACTGGCTGTAACAAAAGAATCCAAAGAGGCTTTTCTGGGCATATAGAGATAAGTCTTCACAACAGACTTCACAACAAAATGAGGGGGGAAAATCAGCAAGTTTAATGCGTTGGGCCAATTGCTTGTTTGAGAACTGTGCTCCTGCCCTAATTAAGACCCTTAGCAAATGGGAAGTGTCTTTGCTGCCTGGTGTGTGTGTGTGTGTGTGTGTGTGTGTGTGTGAGAGAGAGTGAGAGAGAGAGATTGATTGATGGATAGATAGGCAGACAGACAAATACACACATAGTACATAGATATAAAGTGAGTAAGCATTTATTAAGCATGTATTATGAGTCAGGCACTATACTATGAGATACAAATATAAGCAAGCTAGTACATCAGAGCTGGGAGACCCAAGGATGGATTCCAGGGTATGGGGGATAGATTGATGGGGATGATGGCCTGAGTTCTGAACACCAGTGATGAGGAGATAGCTGGGAAGTGGTAGGAAGATGTAGTCCTGGCAAGATAAGACTCAGACCATCCAGAGCAGAGTGATCCCAGGGCGATGTCCAATGTTGCCATGCAAGGCATGGTTTCCTTGTTGGAAGGGTGCCTGACTTGATAAATGCCAGTTTACCATGATAGGTTTGCTGCCATACTCAAGCAGAAATCTATATTCCCTTATTAGAATGGAAGTTTGTTGAAGGCAGGGATTGTATCCCCGGTTCTTAGCACTGTATCTATCACATGTGCTTAATAACTGATTATTAACTGACTGACTGATATTACTACATTCTTTTAAACCTTCCCTGATTCTCCATGGAAAAGCTACTCTTTTCCTCCTTTTGAACTCCTATAGCACTTTTGACTAAGGCACTTAAGTAGAGTGTAAGCTCTGTTTGCATTTTGATCTAAAAAAATAAAAATCTTTCATGCTTTGTATATAGTTATTATTCAGTTTTTTTTGGGGGGGGGTCATGTCTAACTCTTTGTGATCCCATTCAGAGTTTTCTTGGAAAAGATCCAGGAGTGGTTTGCCATTTCCTTCTCCAGCTCATTTTACAGATGGGGAAATTGAGGCAAACAGGGTTAAGTGACTTGCCCAAGGTCACACAGCTAGGAAATTTGAAATTTGAATTCCGGTCTTCCTGACTCCAGGCCCAGCAATCTATCCACTGTATCACTTACCTATACATAGTAGGTTCTTAACAAATGCTTGTTTCTCTAAACTATGCTCAAATGCCATTACAGCTAGAGGAAACCTACCTGGAAAGACCATCCAGCCCCACCCCCTCATTTCACCAGTGTGAGAGCTAAGGCCTGGCCTGGGAAAGGAAAGTAAGGTCCCAGGTCCTAACCTAGCACTCGTTATTAGAGTATCTTTATTTCCCCTGCTGGACTTTTGTTTGTCTTGTTTTTGAAGAGGATCAATGACATCGTGATGTTGAGGGTCGGGGTGTGTTCGACTGTGGCTGATCAGTCCCATACGAGCGCGACCACAAGTTGGGTACAAGTAGTCCATTAGAACATTGAGGATGGAGAGGTCTCTGGATTTGCACAGCTCACGTTTCCTTTGTACTGAGATTCTGCTTTGCTCTTCAAGTACAATGAATGCTTTCTTTGTTGTGGACACACCATGCTGGGCAGTCCTCTGCTAGCATCTCCCATGTCTCACAGCTGATAGGAAAGTTGTTCAGAGAGACCTTGAGAGTGCTGTTGTATGGCTTCTTCTGACCTCCATGGGAGCACCTGCCTTGGGTGAGTTCTCCATAAAAAAGTCTTCTAGGCTACATGGCCAACCCACTGGAGCTGCGCTCCCTGCAGTAGAGTATGGGTGCTTGGCACTTCAGCTCAAAAGGGGACCTCAGTGTCAAATACCTTATCTTGCTAGGTGATCTTCAAAATTTTCCTAAGAAAATTCCAGTGGGAGCTGTTCCTTTCCTGGCAGAGTACTGGTAGTCTGTCCCAATGAGGTCAGCACAATGTTCTCTGTAAACCTTCACTTTGATAGGCAGCCCAATACGTCTTCTCTCCCACACTTCTTTTCAGAACCTCCCAAATGCTGAGCTAGCTCTGGCAACATGTGCATGGCAGGGCACTGTGTCTCCCTCATCTATACATGCGCTTTGCCCACCATAGGCACTTGAGGGGTGTTTGCTGAAATGAGCTGGGTTAAAAATAATGAAACCTTCTCCAAGACCCCATTAAGGTACCCAAATTATATGATTTCCTTTTCCTGGAGCCAGGAGTAGCTTGAGAGCTTTGCTTTGTTGATAAAGCATGATTCCCTTCTGTAGGAATATCAATTGTTCCTTTTTACCTGTTACCCCAAATCATTTCCTTTCCCTTCCACCAGACACCCTTGCAGCAAAAGAGACTTTCATGCATGGAGAAGCAGCATAATGTAATACTTGTCTTATCTTTCCTCTTACCCAGCAGGTATTTACAAAGGAGCAGCGGATGTGTCTTTAAAAAAAATCTATTTGGTTGCTCTTGCATAGGACTGTTTCTTTTGAGATATGCTCACCTGTGTCCATCTGGGACTGGCTTGGAGTCCTTTCAGGGCATTTAGATCTGTTGGGAGCTTTACTGCCGCCTGAGTTCCCTCTCTTTGAAAGATATTAATGCCCCCCTCCCTTTTTTTTCCTTTGCTTTAAATTGAACAACCAAAAGACTTTTCCTGGAGAGAAACAGTATGCAGTGGTATATCGTCAAGACTGGGAAAAACCTGTGGGGTTATTATGGCTCATTTGCAGTATGAGAGAAATCTATAATTTCCTTTTGTGTATTTGTATGCATAGAGATATGATAAAGATGGTTTCTGTCCTCTTTAGTTTTCCAGATGTCTCACGAGTGGATAAACATCTTTGCTCTCTTTGGTGTCAGATGTAACATAGCTGGTTTAGAGTAATGCCTCCATATACACATGGAGCACTGGTGGCTATTTTAATGTCTCTGAAAACTGTCCATTTTGTTGAAAGTGAACTGCGTGTGTGTCTGTTTCCTCCAGATTCCCATTGATCCTCCAAAGGAGGGGGAGGAAGTCTGCCAGCCTGCAAACTCCATGTTTTCTATGAGTACTTGGCTTTATTTTTCAAGACCTACTAAACATCTGGTTCTGTTTAGCCCATTTGATTAGAATAGAGTAATGCCCAAAAATAAGAAAATGGAGCTTATGGGTTTCAGAGGTAAAACTTGCCTGTAGCCTTCCTCACTGGAACTCACTGTCCTTGGGTGGGATCTTGTGAAGTCTCATGAAAAGTAGTCCTGAGGGTGCTGTAAAATACACACACAACATGGTGGTGGGAGGTGGAGTTTGGGGAGTTTCTGGAGAGAATATACTGGGCCTAGCCCAGGAAACATTTCACCCCTTCTTGATATTTGGTAAAACCATTCTGAGGTGTACATTTGGTTGAGAGATAAGATACTGGAATGTTTTTTATTGTTGAATGTGCAATATTTTGCCTGGTGTTAGATTCTCTTGGGACTTTTTTGTTTCAAAGTAATCAATCTATAGGAATTTCAGTAACCCGCTTTGTGCCAGATGTTGTACTAGGTGCTGTGGTACAGAATGAGGCATTTACTGCTTTCAAGGGGTTTATATTCTATTGGTGGTAGAATGGAGAGATATTCGTATAATACTTAGAAAATACAAGGGATAAGGACTAAACAACCTCTTATTTTATTGATTGGCAAAACTCCCTCTACCAGTGTGCATTGGTACCATCTCCAAAATGTGTAATCTTAAGAGAGTGGCCTAGATCCCTGAGAAACTAAGTGGCTTATCTAGGGTCACACAGCCAGTATTTGATAGAGGCAGGATTTAAACCCAGGTCTTCCTAGTTTGAAAGTAAGTATGCTGGGACAGCTTAGTGGAACAGTGGATAGAGCACTGGCCCTGGAGTCAGGAAGACCTGAGTTCAAGTCCAGCCTCAGATATTTGCTAGTTATATGACCCTAGCCAAGCCACCTCCCACTCACCACCCCCTTCGCCCCCAAAAAAGAAAGAAAACAAGCTGCCTGGTGTGCCAAACTGCCTTTCATATAAAATATAGACAAAGAAAATAGAAGGTAATGTCAGGGGAGAGGCACTAATTACACCAATAGGAAAGGGGGACAGGAGAAGGGAAAAGCCTAATGGAGGAGATAGTGTTTTTGAGTTAAACTTTGAAGGAAAGTAGAGATTCTAGGAAGTGAAGAGAGTGGGCATTCCTGGGAATGCAAAGACACAAAGAGGGGAGATGGAAATTCTGGTGCATTTCTTATGTAGTATAACGCATATATAGGTTATGGCTAGATTGGCAACAGACCAGAGTGGTTAAGTAGTTTGAGGCCAACAGTGCAATTTGGCCCTTCTCTCTGTCATTGCTCTGATCAGAAGCTCCAGATAAGGGGATGTCCTCTTCCCAAAGGGAAGGAAACAACTGGGGTTAGGGTGGGGTGGTAAGCTTTGCCTCACCAATCCTAGCATCCCGGAGTATAGACTGACCATACAGAGGCTTCAATCTTCATGTGGTCTGTGCTCCCCTACTCCATTTCTGCCTCTTGATTTCCTCTTTCAGGGCCACCTTTTTGGACCCTCCCAGCTCAAAAAGGAACTGTCCTTTCTCAAATTTCTGCTAGCACTATGACTGGACCTAGCCTTGGGGAGAGAGGAGGGAAAGGGAGAGAAGAATTATACCTGCTGAGACAGCTAATGTTTTGTCCAGGCCTGCACCTGGAGTCCCGAAATGCTGAAGAAGCAATATTCCAGCAGTGGTTTTGGATAGTCAGAGCCCATCAAGTTAGGAAGAAAAGAGTGGCATTCTTTTTATGCCAGAGTGCGTATAGCTTTATCTTTGTTAGTTGGGACAGGGGCTCATGATACTGACCACCTTAGATCCTTTGAAAAGACTTACCTCTGTCTTCTGGGTCTGGATGATGGGGATAAAACTAACTTCTCAAGGGTGTTGAGAATTAATGAGCTGACACTGTGAAAATTGCTTTGGAGATGAATTGGACTGGGAGTGCTAAGTATTACTATTTTATACAGAAAGCTGAAAATAGCCTCCCTCAAGCCACCCTGATAAATAACTAAATCTGATTAGCAATCTGATTTTCAACCACCTCTGTGGATTTTTTTTCTTAATAATTTTTTTCTCCCAAAAAGTGAGAATTAGAAGAAATTTTAGCAGGGTGAGTCATAGGCCCACATCAACATTGCACCAGTAAAAAAAAAAAATAAACAAATTGGTCACTGTATGCTTGGATTGATGAGACACCCCGGCTTTCATTCCCTTCCTTGTGGCTGTGTACTTCCCCAGGGAGTGCATGAGGGCCTTTCTTTTTCAGTTCTAGTCAATTTCATGTCCAGCTTCCATTGCTGCCCTTAACACAAAATTGTATCAAGAAGTGAATGTTGAAAACTAAAAATAAATAAATTCTTAAAAAAAAAAAATCAAAATCTTAGCCTTCCTTTCAAGAACCAGCTGAAGGTCCATAGCTTTAGTATGAAGGTCCATACTCATTCTTACTGTGTATCT
This sequence comes from Bettongia penicillata ogilbyi, assembly GCA_023548195.1. Lineage (NCBI taxonomy): Eukaryota > Metazoa > Chordata > Mammalia > Diprotodontia > Potoroidae > Bettongia > Bettongia penicillata. The sequence continues at coordinate 5,381,112 of JAJHZJ010000413.1, forward strand.
TCTTATTAGGTGTCTTGTCTCTCCAACGAGAACTGAGGTTCTTAACTTTTGTGTGTGTGTGTGTGTGTGTGTGTGTGATGGACCCCTCTGGCAGTCTGGCAAAGACTATGAACTCATCAGAATCTTTTTAAATGCTTAAAATAAAATACATAGAAATATAAAGGAAGCCAATTATAAGACATACACAGACATATATACATAGACACATGTATGTGTGTATGTGTTTATGTATGTCTTAAAACAACTTCATCACCCCTCAACTTAAGAATACCAAAATTAGTAACCATGTAGAGGGTAGAGACCATGCATTAGACTTTTAATAGCCTTGCTTCTTTTTCTGAACTATCATATCACTTGTCCTTTACCTCTCCTGTGGTATCATCCTATATGAGGATCTATCGTTTCAATGGTGTCCTTCCACTGACATGTCTTCTTATCTTCTCTGTACCTTAATAGATTTATCTTCTAAAATTCCTCATCCTGTGGCCAACCTGGTAACAAACTTTGTAAACTTAGCTAGGTTGATCCTTGAAGCACAGTCTTTCACCAGGTCTAAAACCCTTCCAGTGTGGGTAGGACCTGTTAGTGTAGCTTCCCAGGACCCCCAAGGGTCCATAAGGAGAGAACTCCAATGTAGGATTGATGATATCAACTACTTTTCATGAGTACTTTTCACCTTTCCAAATAGACTATAAGCACCTACAGCAGTGATTCTTAACCTGGGTCCATGAACTTGGATGGGGAAAAATAGTTCTTTATTTCAATATCATTGGTTTCCTTTATAATGATACATATTTAATTTTTTATGCTGTTAAAAATATTGTTCTGAGAAAGGGTCCCCAGGCTTCACCAGACTGGCAAAAGTGTCCTTGGGACAAAAAAGGTTAAGAATCTCTGACTAAAAGGAAGAAATTGTGCTTTTTCTTTGCATCATCTACTACCTCTGGCACAGTGCCTAGAACATAGGAGGTACTCAGAAAATATTTGTGGATTAATTTAATTACTAACTCCTAAATTTTATCATTTGACCTTTTCTAGGACTCTCCTTTTCTTCTCTCCTCTCTTCCTCATTCCTTTCTTTCTCTGTCTTTTCTCCTTCCTTTGTATTTTTGTCTCTTCCCACAGCTTTTCCTTCACTTTGCTTTCTGTTGGGCTCTCTTCTGCCTCTTTTCATCCCCCTGTTGAACCTTACTCAGCTCTAGGCTTGACCTTCTGGCCCCACACAGCTACATCCTAAACAGACCTTGGAGAAATCTTGTAGTCCAATAGTTTTCAAAGTGTGGTAGGGGGAGGGGGTCCCCAAGACTTTTAAGGTCAAAAATATTTTCAGGGTAATATTTAAATGACTAATTTTGGTGCAAGGGCAGCTAGGGGGCACAGTGAGTAGAGCACCTGGCCTGGAGTTAGAAGAACCAAAGTTCAAATCTGGCCTCAGACACTTAGTAGCTGTGTGACCCTGGCCAAGTCACTTAACCATATTTGCCTCAGATCCTCATCTGTAAAATGAACTAGAGAAGGAAATGGTGAATTACTACAGTATCATTGCCAAGAAAAACCCAGATGGGAGTCAGTGAGAGTAGTCATGACTGAAATGACTTCCTGACTCTAGGATTGGCATTCTATCTACTGTGCCACTTACCTGCCCCCTCTTTACTATACGGCTTCCTTATAAGAAAGGGAAGTATAATAATGGGATTGTTGATATTTTGGATGCTTTGATACTTTGAATTTGTGTATTGTTTTCTTACTTCTCAGAGTGTTTTCACATATCTGTATATATTATCTCCCCTGATCCAGGATTTAATAGTTCATAGCCTTTCAAGTTGGAATGTACTTGTGTAGTAGAAAGTCAGCTACCACCATGCTTCTACCTCGAGGATCTTCCTAGTTACCCAGCCCTGCCTTGACAGCACATAACTCTGGATCATTCTCTTCTTCCTCATCTAAATGTGGAATCAGAAGCCCTGGGGAATTTTAAAAAGTTGTGGAGTCTGACTGCTTGGGGCCACCAGTTGTCAAAAGAACTCCTGTCTAGTTGATAGGATGTAACTGGCAGGTGGATTGGGACCATGCCTCCATTTTTAGCCTTATAGCACTTGATACAACAGTGCACTGGAAACTCAGCTCATGCTTCTGGATGCTTTCACTAGGTCAGCCATTCATCTGTGTGAGAGGTAATGGGACATATTGGGTGGAGTGCACTGGGCTTAGAGTCAGCAAAATGGGTTCAAAGCTTGTTTCTGATGCTTGCTGGGCCGAACCTCTCTGAGCTTCAGTCTTCTCATCTGTAGAGATAATATACAATTGAGTGCTTACATCACAGTGTTGTTGTTACAAGGCTCAAGTCAGATGATGTTTGTAAAACACCTCACAAAATTTTTAAAGTGTTGGCCATATAAATACTGGAAAACCTGAAATTTACTGCAGAGAGCCTGAAATTTACAGTATAGAGGGTGTGTGTATGTGGGGGTGTGTGTGATATAATGTGACGTTAAAAATGTAGCTCAGAGCCTAGAGGTTGTTGGAGGGTCTTGAATACTAATGAGAAGACTTTGGCCTTTAATCCTGAAGGCCAGGATCTAGAGAGTCATTAAAGTATTTGACATGATCAAGACTGTGTTTTTGGAAAAGGTAGGTAGGATGGATGTCAAGGGTGGAGTGGGCCAGTGATCAGTCTTGGAGGTGTTATAACAGAAAGCAGGTGAAAGGTCATAAGGAACTTAGATGAGGTGGAGCCTTAGTGCCTTAAGATGCCCAGCACTAACATTTGAGATGTGGTTTTAGTATAATAGCAAGTGGGTAAACCTTCAGCCTCCAGGGAGTGTTGACTGTTGTCAATTTTAACTTGTGAAACCTGTGAAAAACTGGTCTATGGTGAGGGGATTGGGTAACCAGACTGTTAAGTTGTGGGGAGAAGCTCATTTCTCAAGTTCCCAGAATAACTAAAACCACGACGCCCCATCAAACCAGACTATTGAGACCAATACATTGCTACCTGGCAGGGATTTCTCTATGTTGACTCTTCTTTCAAGTGAAATTTCTGAAACCACTTTGAGTTGGTGGTGGGAAGCCTGACGGATATTTCAGCCATGACAGAGAATCTGTTGCCAGCTTGGGCTATGAAAAGATCATATGAAGCCTGTACTTCGGGATGGAGGGAGATATGCTCAGAGCAAATCATCTAGCTCCACTGGCAGCTCATAAATTGGAAAAAACAGGGGATCTTGACCTGATATCCCCAGGTTCATACCCTGACCCTGCTTCCTACCTCTTGCTTTGGGATTGATAACCAAATCAATGCTACCCTTTTTTCTTTGATGGGTGTGAACATCTTCTACCCTATCATCCCACTCAGAATCCATGTGATTCTGAGCTGTAGGCTCTCAAAGTTCTCTTTTTTCCCTGTTCTCTAATATCCATCTCTGGCAGCCCCATCCATCCTGTGTCCCATATCCCACTCTCTCCTCTGTCATTTCCTTTCTATGGCTAACACATAGCCCTTGGTATTAGATCTGCACCTACCAACAATGAGTTCAAGGTCTGGGACAGAACAGATACACAGAGCTCAGGAACCCCCTTCCCCTCACTCTGTTTCTTGGCTTCTCCCCTCAGGAAAAATAAGCCTGTGCCCTCTGTGCAGAATACAAAGGCTAGCACTGTTTAGACCTTTAGATATCTAACTAGGTGGATTGTGGGCAAATGGTGGAGGTGAGGGGATGAAAAAGAAGGGGGTGGAAAGAGTATCAGAGAATCAAATGAGTCTTTGTAAATTCTCCTCGACCTGACTCATGAGACCAGTGGCCTTTCCCTCCTTCAGAATAAAAGATCCCTTGGTTTTGGTCTCATAGGGACCTGTGGTCTCGCCTGTTGATGTTTCTCCATCAGAGCCGACTGGGGCCTCCCACAGGAGGGGGCGTCGCCCAGAACATCTGATGTCAGCCTTGATGAGGCGGTGAAAGCTGAGTATGTTACCCATGTCTCCACATAGCCCTCATGCTCTCCCCTGCCATAATATTTTACAGTGAGATATTAATGAGCACTTGGCTTGGTTGATGTGAAGTAATAAATAATGCTATGTTTCTCCCATCCCTTTCCTGATTCTTCAGTGTTACAGTGGTTCTAGAGGCTGCAGATGTTGACCAGTTCTGGGGGAGAGAGAGAGAGAGAGAGACACACACACACACACAGACACAGAGAGACAGAGACAGAGAGAGAGACAGAGACAGAGACAGAGATAGAGACAGAGACACAGACAAAGAGAGACAGATGCAGAGATAAGACAGAGAGAGAACTGTATAGCACATCCCATGTCATCTTGACTTTAGACCTATTGCATAAAAATAGAAATTTGTTCATCCGCCTAGCTCAGATATCCTTCTACAGGCACCTCTCTCCATACATGTCTATTGGGGGGAATGCAAGAAGCAGGAGAGGTCAGGGAGCCAGTGTCTGTGCCCAGAATTCTTTTTTGTGTGATGACCCCAAACTTCAAGGGTGTTGATCAGCTCTGTCCCCTTTGCATTGTTGGATGCAGGCAGGGATGGGAGCAGCTTGTATATTGCCATCGATCTTCATCCCAGTGGCATGACTGGGTGCACTAGAGCGCATCTGTCAGAAGATGGGCAGCTGCAGAAGTCCAGTGGCCAGCGTTGTAGGCGGAGTACCCAGTAGGCACAGAACCCTGTCCTAAGCCTAAAGGGTGGCCTGGTGGAGTGGCAAAGAAGTACCCAAGGAGACCATGGAGAACAAAAAGGAAAAAATAACAGGCACTTGCAGCATTTGGAGGTCTGGATGGGGAAACTTTGTTCCCTTGCTGGTTTTTGTGAACACAAGTGAATCAAATAACCTCTTTGAATGTCAAATTGCTTCATCTGTAAAATGAAGATAATGTCTTTACTACCCACCTCACTGGATTATTGTAAGGAAAAGAGAGGGACGGGGGACTGAGCCTACAATTTCATTGATATAGGGAATTCCTGTGTGAGAAAATTCCCTCTACCAATGCAAATCTGTATCTTCTCTTCAGCTCAGTCATAGAGAGTTACCCAGAACAATGAGTTCTATGATTTACCTTGGCTTAGTTGCTGTTCAGTAGCATCTGATTCCTTGTGACTCTATTTGGAGTTTTCTTGCAAAGGTCCTGGAGTGGTTTACCATTTCCTTATCCAGCTCATTTTTGGATGGAGAAACTGAGGCAAACAGGGTTAAGTGACTTGCCCAGGGTCACATAATGTCTGAGGTCAGATTTGAACTCAGGTCCTCCTTACTGTAGGCCCAGCACCCTATCCTCTTTGTCACCTTAGCTACCTGTACTAACAAAGCCAGTCTATGGCAGAGGCAGAATGAGGCCATCTTGCTTTGCACTAAGCACAGTGCCTCTCATTGTGAAGAGAATGTTATAAGCCTTTAAAGTTCTGTATAAATGTGTCTTCTTATTCAGGGATGATGATAAAGGATCCTAGAACCATATGTTTAGAGAGGTTATATCCTTGGTCCAAAGTCACACAGAGAGCAAGGGACAGAGAAGACATAGAAGTTGCAGCTTTCAATGAGTTTACAATCTAGGCAGTGAAGATAGAATGAGGACTCTAACTTGGGTGGAGTACCTGGTGCTTGTCCATGGGTATCAATTCTGGAAGGCATGTAAAACACTTGTGGTTTTTCATCAACATAGAAATCATAGCATCTGGCTAACAAGGACGGTTCCTTAAAATAGGAAGTTGCAAGATGGTACTTTTCCTGGGGTACCTGCCTTACCCTGGCTCTGGCATCTGGGTTCAAATCCTGCCTCTTCTTGTTATCTGTGTGACTAAGAGTAAGAGCCCTCTGTATATCTGTTTTTTCATCTGAAAAATGAGAGCATTGGGCTAGATGGATGACCCTGGGGGTCCCATCTGTCATAACTATGATCTTATATTTCACACACTACCTACAACTGCCCTTCATGCTGGTGTCCCAAGACCTCTCTCTCCCATTCATCCTCCTTTCCACCCCAACCCTTCTACCATAAATATGATTCATGATATTTTTCCTGGATAGGAAATTTGTGGTAATTGCCCAGATACAAAAATATCTAGTTAAGGATCTGGGAGGCGCATCCCCACCTGAGGGAGCTTTATACTCACAAAGCAAACAGGAAGTGTAAATTATTATAATGCAGACTGAGGACCTCTAACTACTGAAGAAATGCCAATGGAAAGCCTGGTGGGACTCTCTGTGCACGAAATTTTCTGGGGAGGGTGCAAGGTAAGACATGCACATGCATGTGCTCACATGCACAAACACCATAGCTTCACATAGCTCACTGGAGCTGTCAGAACAGTAGTTAATTCCCAGCCTAGGCCTGAATTTTGAGCTTCTGGGGAGCCTGGCTTTGTAGGGACAAAGAATAAAGTGAGGGCCCTGGAATGAGGGAGGAGATCCCTATGTGCACCTCCTCCCTTCGTTCTAGAGTCAGCCCCTTCTGACTCTGTGCTCCTTGCTTGGGAAAGCTGCTCCTTCCTTTTTCTCCTTTTCATACTTTGGCCTTGTTACCATAAAATCATAGGAACGTAGACGGAGAGCTTGGAAAGGGATTTTATTTGTCACTTAGCCTAACCACCTCTTTTTACTGATGAGGAAACTGAGGCCCAGAGGTTCAGTGACTTCCCCATAGGATTCTAGGTTGAGAGGCAGAAGGGACTCTGGATGAGGTTATGTAAACGTAATCTAACCCTTTCATTTTATAGAACAAGAAGCTGTGGCCCTGAGGGGGTAACCCTGCTGAGCCTAGTAAGGCAATGTGATTTTATTGAATCAGCCATCTATGGGATGGCTAATGCTGGCTTACTCAAAGCTACATAGGGGAGCGAGCAGCAGAGGCTCCAGCTTCAGACCTCTGTGTCCTAGTGATAGCGTCTTTTTTAAAAAATTAATTAATTTCGTTTAGTTTTCAACATTCACTTCCATAAACTTTTGAGTTTTAAATTTTCTCTGTCCCCCTCCCTGCTCCAAGATGGCGTGCAATCTGATATAGGCCCTGCATATACATTCTTATTAAACCATGATAGCTTTTTTTGAAACTAAGACCTTAACTGAAGACTATGGCAGCTTCTGGCCAACTCAGTCCTTCTCTAGGTGAGCGACCTGGGGGATCTTCATCAAAGCTGCCTGCCCCTCTGGTCATGGCATCTTAAGATGGTTGGCAGGCAACATCAGCAGTACAGCTGATGTTCATGTGCTGACCCACCCAGTGAGGCATGGCTCCAGTACAGAATGTGTTACTCATTGAGCAAAGTCTGAATTTCCCAAAGCAATGAACGTGCATACTGAGAAAAATCATGTTCCCAGGATGCCTTGGTGACTCACTACCCTTGGGGGGAAATGTTTTCTTGCCACCCAACCCTTGGAAACTAGAACTTAGTCTTACCTTACAAGTAAAGAGTGTTAAAGACCAGCTGTCCTTTTGGTCTTTCTGCCTGCCCCTACCTTTTCATTTTAATTCATGGACTTTATCTGAACTCTTAGTCAACAAAGGGAAGCAGCAGAAGGGGGGTGGGGGGTGGGGAGAGATGTGAATATGTATAGTGGAAAGAAAATTGGTGGTGGAATCAGAAGCAAGCCCTGGGTTCAATTCCTGTTCTGCTACTTCCTGCCTCTGTGACCTTGGGGAAATTGCTTGACCTCTCTGGGCTTCAGTTTTCTCACATGAAAAATGAAAGGCATTGGACTAGCCAATCTCTGAGGTTTCTCGCAGTTCTAAATCCTAGGAGAAGATACCAACATAAATAATCATTACAAAATGAAGCTTTCTGGCTAATAGAATGAAATTTCCCCTACCTTGGAATCATAGGATCATTGAATAAAAGCCAGAAAGGGACCTTCGAGATCATGTAGTCCAGCCATCACTTTTCATAGATGAAGAAGCTGACACCCAGGAAGGCTAAATGGGGTCACTCAACCCATAGGATTGGAGATACAGAACTGGAAGGGACCTGGAGGTCATCTAGTCCAATCTCCTCCTTTCCTAGAGAGAGAAACCACAGTGACTGACCCCAAGAGACAAAATGACAGAGGTCTACTTAAGGAGTTGGAGGAGGAGAGAGGTCCTTTTACTCTTTTTCTGGAAGCATATACAACCCTTCTCAGTTCAGCTAAGGCACCCCATTTCACCAGCTAAGTTAGACAAGTTTACAAGGTAGATGAAAACAACTTTTCTGATGCCAGGACTAGGCAATTTTCTTTGGAAAAAGGTAGAGGGTGTGGATAGATCCCATAGGCCAATGGGAAGTGTCTCCATACTTTGAGTCTGTTGGACCCTGTTGAGTGCCTTAGAGGTCATGGAAGCCATGGAAACTTCCTGGTCTGAATAGGTCTACTAAGCAGACTTGCCTTTGAAGAGGGCGCCTGGCTACATTGCCTCCTAAGTAAGAGGGCACTTCAGCAGCCGAGATAACCAGAGAAGCCTCATTCCAGGGCTTACTGCTCCTTTTGGCACTGACAACTCTAAGGTGAGAGGATGAAAACTCCTTAGTCAAAGCCAACCTGGCCAAAGGCATTGGAATCTGGCAAGCTTTGGAGAGTAAGGGTGGGATGAGGTGCCTAGAGGCAGTGGTGCCAGGAAGGTTCCCCCCAAGCCCTTGAGTCAGAGAGGGGTAAAATACCAAGCCTTCCAATAGCCAGTGGAGTTTTAATACTTTTTAAAAATGAAAATAAATGTAAATAAATTAGTGTCCTTCCCCCTCCCCCAACATTCAGCAGAGGCATCCTTGACAGAAGAGGAGAGTGCAAGAGATTGAGGCTTCCTTTTATTCCTGTTTATTTAATTTTGTTTTTAAATTCCATTGTAATCAAAGCCTTAGGCCTGATACAGAAACGATTTTCAGACAGCCCTGCATTCAGTGGGCATTTGTCTTTGTTAATTTATATGGGTAAAGGTAGTCAGTCCTCTGGAGCCAGCTGCTGGCTCTTGGATTTCACAGAGGTATTTAAAATAACAGTTCCTGGCAGTTGACTAGCAGCTAAGAGATTTTTTTTTTCTCCTTCAGAAAGCAAAATATTGCATAAGCTGTGCAACATATACAAATGATGAGAAGATTCAGGCCACAAATGCATAGCATAGTTTTTAGCAAAGAACTGAAGACTTCATTGAGTTATAAAGTTAGCAAACAGAAGGAGAAGAGAGGGTAGGGTTTGGGGAGGGGATGCAGTACCGGTGCTGTGGGGTGGGGGGGATACAGCCCAGATGTATTTTGTTGCATATCATGTTTGTTAATTTCCCTTCTCCTCGATTTCAGTTCGAATTGCCAAAATACGTTAGATTACAGCACATTATTTCATTTGCCTGCTTTATAATTCCTCCTTACCTCAAACAGATGAAAAACATTGCACTAAAACAAATTGACAGCTCTTGAACCGAGGAAGATCTTTATCCTTCAGAGTGTTGATGTAGAAATAAATGAAAGAAAAACATACTTGCTGGGTCTTGAAGCAGCTTGAATTGGTATGTGTTTTTGGTAAGGATTGCTATACTTTTTTTCCATCGTTCCTTCCACCTCCTGCTTTGTTTTTTTCTTTCCCTCTTCAGAGAGCTGCTTACCTTAGATTAAAAGGTCAGTGTGACCTTCAGCAAATCACTGCCCCTCTCTGGGCCTTAGTTTCCTCCCCTGTAAAATGACAAGATGGTGTCCAAGGTCCTTTCCAGCTCTGGCATTCGGTGTCCAAAGGCACGTCCTTCTACTAGTTGGAACAGTCTGTATTCTGATATTCTATTTTTTAAGTCTTTCCTGGCTCTTACATTCTATGTTCTAATGTTCTTTGTCTTAACGTTCTATGTTCTAAGTTCCCTTCTCTTCTTTTATTTTATTTTAGACTCCAACGCCAGAACACAGATACAGAATAGAAAAAAGGAACAAAAACATATCTTAAACTTGAATATTGGAACTTAAATACGAAGTTAGAAAAAAGCGTCATGTGTGTAGCAGAACATAAGAGAGGATTCACAATATACAACAATAAATTTTACTTTCAAGAAAGTTTATTTGATAAATAATACTCGTGTTGAAAATTGTCCATCTTTTCTTTGCTTCCTTGTGAGTTTGTTTGGTTCTCTGTTGTGCGTTTTTTTACTTTGTCCTTTTTTTACTCTCCTCTCATCCCCTAGAAGGATGCAATAATGTTTAGATGTTTTTCTATAGCTGTGGTTATATACATATACATATGTATATAGACATATACTTTCCCAAAACATATTCTACTCCTGATCTTTGTTTTTATGTTTGTATGTATCTCTTGTTTCCTATCCCTCCTGCCTCCTCTGTTTTAGTTCTACTCACTAGTCTGTCCTTCTGTTTCTTGCCTACCCCACTCCAAGGATCCCTCCTCTATCCTTCCACTCCCATAAATCTGAACACCTTTCTGTAGCTCCCTTTTACCTAAATTCCCTTCTTGCTGGAATATTGTGTTCTTACATTCTACTTTCTAAGCCTGTTCTAAATCTGTTCTGACATTCTGTCTAAATGTTCCATGTTCTAAGTTCCCTCCTTCCTGAAACCTTCCATATTCTAAGTCCCTTCCAGCTCTGACATTCTCTACTCTTAAGTCAAGGTGACTGTTTTGAAATCTGTTGAAAATCTATGGAATAACTTGAGTTTGCACTTAGGTGGAAAATATTCTCTAGTACCTAAATGTTATTAGTACTACAAAATGTCCCTAAGAGTCACTTAGATATATGTTGTATTCCTACTCTATGTAATGCAAATTGCTAAGTGCTGTTGTTTATTGTTTTCAGATATGTCCAACACTTTATGATCCCATTTGGGGTTTTCTTGGCAAAGATACCGGAATGGTTTGCCATTTCCTTCTCCAGCCTATTTTACAAATGAGGAAAGTGAGGCAAAAACATAGTTAAATGACTTGGCCAGGGTTACATAGTAAATCTCCAAGGCTGGATTTCAACTCAGGTCTTCCTGTCTCTAGGTCAGCCCTCTTTCCACTTTGCCATCTAGCTTCTCTGCTAAGTGCTATGAGTAATGGGAAATATAAAACATGTTCCCTGCCCTCCTGAAGCTTATAGACTTATGGAGAGAGGCGAGAAGGAAAGGAAATAAAGATGTGTATTAAATATTTTCATATGTTTTTCCATGTGGCACTTGAGCTGTACATGAGATCAGTCTTACAGAATTTTGGAGGAGGGGAGTGCTCTTTGAAAAGCTAGAACTACTAATATATTCACAGGTAAGTTTCAGAGGGGTAGTGACTTGCCCAAGACTGCACAGCTTATCAGTGATAGAGCCAGGACTAGCGATACACTCAAAAACGTGCTCAGTTTCAATTTAGAGGACCTAGGCTTGAATCCTCATCTACTATTTATTATCTCTGGGTTCTCAGACAAGTTATCCAACTCCTGGGTCTCAGTTTCCTAATCTGTAAAATGAGGGGAATGAACTAGGTGGTTTTTAAGATGCTGAGTCTCACTAAATCTGTCATTCTGACTTATCTCAAAATCTCTTTTTTATTATGACATTATACTAAGTAACTAGAGAGTCTTACAGTCATATTCTATACTATTCTATATTACAATTTCACATTACAATCATAGAACATTGAGTTAGATGGAACCTTAGAGATCACTCCTTCACCTATTCATCTCTGTCATGCTTCCTAGTCTAGAAATCCAGCACAGAGGATTTTAATCTTTTTCTCCCAGCACTCCTACCCTGGGACCCAGTTATCTTAATTGGTGATTGTCTCAATTGCCCACATCACCAAGATAGTTCTAAGACCAACCCCAGCCATGCGTCACTTCACTCCTTGACAGCCCCAGTCACTAATCCTTGTAACTTTCCAAATGGGAAGACTTCTCCCTGGCCAGCACCTCCCTATATGTGTTCTTTCCTGCTATTAGAATTTATGGTTTTTGAGATCTGATACCGTTTTTGCTTTTTCCCATCCAAGGCCAGGATGGACACATTTATATGAGAAAGTCTATTTCACTGTTAGGCAGGAGACCGTTTTTATAGTCACATTTTTCAATTTCTTCGGGGTGCACAATGGTAAGATCAACCTATCAAAAAGCATTTATTAAAGTGTCTTTACTCTTTGCAGGATATTTGCAGTTATTTGTAGGTATTTGCAAGCTATTTGCAGGACACTGGGCAAGCAGTCCTGACCTCAAGGAACTTATAATCTTGCCAGGGATAACAACAGATCAAGAGATAATAGATACATATAGATTCAAGATAATTTTTGGTAAGAACAGGAAAGGCTTCATGTAAAAAAAATGGCATTTGCAATAAGTCTTGAAAGAAACCAGGCAATTCTAAGAGGGAGAGGTGAGACAGGTGGGCATTCCAGACCTGGGGCGAGGGGCAGAGTTGGGGTACCCAGTAAACAAAAAGAAGGAACAGTTTTTAAAAGTCTCTCTAGCCGGGCTGTAATGTGTGTAAATCAGAAATAATGTGTAATTAAATTGGAAAGGTAGGTTGAGACCATTTTTTTTAACTTATTTATTTTTATTTTTCAACATTCACTTCCATAAGTCTTAAATTTTCTCCCCCTCCCTCCCCAAGACAGCATGTAATCTGATATAGGCTCTACACACACATTTCTATTAAATACATTTTCACATTAATCTTGTTGCATAAAAGAATTACAACGAATGGGAGAAACCATGAGAAACAAAAACAAAAAAGAAAGTAGTCGACTTCATTCGGCTTTCTGACTCCGTAGTGCTTTCTCTGGGTATGGATGGCATTCTCCATATGAGTGGGACCGGTTTTTAAAGGGCTTTAAATGCCAAACAAAGGAGTTTATGTTTGAATCTTTAGGCAGCTGAGGACCATTCTGATTTTTTTGAGTAGGGAAGTGTCATGCTCAAACCTAGGCTTTAGGGGGGACTCACTTAGGGGGAGCTCTATGTGGAGGATAGATTGAACTGGGGAGAGACTTGAGGTAAGGGCCAATTAGGAGGCTGTTGTACTAGTCTAGGCAGGAGGTGAGAGGGACTTGAACAACTAGGGTTAGGGTTGTGGTCATGGGAAAGGGGGTACCCAGAGTTAAGGGCGGGACAGAGGTAGAATTATACAACCTGAGTTTATTCTCTGCCACTTACTAAAGCCTGACTTTAGACAACTCACATCCTCTCTTTGAGGTTCTGTCTTCTCTTTCCAGTGGAGATAATATTTTCACTACCTATCTCACATTAATATGGAGTAGAAACTATTATTAGATTAATGTGAACTATTATCATTAATGTAGATAATAATGATATTTGTAAGAGTAGTGTTTGTGTAACCTCACAAGGTCCCATGTCAACCCAGGGATTCTTTTCCTCCTTCCATAATTGGGGCTTAGAGATTCTTGGCATCCTACCTTGTTCACCAGGTGACAAGTCATAGGGGAAATAAATGTGCTACTCCTGGGAACAGTGGGGCATGGAGAAGCAGCATTGTGTTGCAGGTAGAAAGAATGCTCCTTTGGGATTCAGGAGAGCTTGGTTCTGTCTGATTCTGACACTCACTAGCCTTGTGATATTGAATAAATGACTTCCCCTCCTTGAGTCTCTGCATTTTTTGTCAGACGGGGGATCAGACTCAGAGAGATCCCTTCCAGGTCTCTAATTAGGTGAGTCTGTGTATCTAGGGCTTTGGGGAAGAATCTGCTTTTTTTGCTCCTTCCCATGGGAAAGAAGAAAGTAGTGATCTGAGTGCTGAAACCTTCCCAGAACCAGCATTGTGGGGATGTAGCAGGTCAGTTTTGTGGAAATCATCACCCTGCAATTCAATGTCCCCCATTTTCTAGATGAGAAAGCCAAGGCAGGGAAGGGAAAACCAGCTGCTTAGTTGTTTTATCAAGGCGTTGGAGTTAGCATTCAGGCCAAGAATTCCCAGTCCCATTGAGCTCCCTCCCTGAACCACAGGCTGTAGTTATGCTTATCACCATCCAAGATTGCATTGGCCACAGGAGATGAGGACGATTTTTCCATTTGGTCCTGATGTTTATTTCACGCCCATCAATATCAGCACATATTAGGACAGATGAGGTGGTTATTTACAGACTAAGCTTTTTCACACTTGGTAATTATAAACCCTCTTCCACCAACCCCCCAATTGGGTCAAAGTCGTGGAGATCTATTTTGGCAATTAGCAGTTTAGTATTTGTTTAATGGGAATGCAAGCGAGTGTTACAGCGCATCAGTGCTACGCTAATGATTTGACTCTCTCCTCCAGAGCTAGCGGGGTTGGGGCTTTTTTCACAGTAGGTGAAGGCCCAATATGGGGACAAGCGGGGAAATGGAAAAAAGAGAGCATAAGGCATCTGGATCATTTGCCTGCTTGTTCTCCCACCCCTTCCCCCAGATACTTACTTGTGCTCACACACACACACACACACACACACACACACACACACACACACTCACACAACTAATGCTGTAAATGGGGCCATAGATTTCCAAAACATAGCAGCAGCCACTTGAAGGAGCTTTGAACAAGAGGCCCATTACACCAGATGCCACTTCTGCATGACAGCTGTCATGCTTGCAGAAACCAACTGCTTCTCCTCAACAGCTAATGCCAAGCTTGTTTCTGCACTCTTCCTCTTCCTCTTCCTCCTCCTCCTCCTCTTCCCTTTTCTCTTTCCACCTTTCTGGGTTCCAGCTCCAAAACTGCAGAATGTCTCTCCCCCAACTTTCAGATTCAGACATGTCCTTGTTCTGCCAGACTTCCCTCTACCTTTGCTTCCTCTCCTCTGCCTCTATGGACACATGTCCATACGTCTCCGAGATCTGTGTGCATGCACACACACTTACAAATGCAGAACCTGTACATGGAGTCATCCTTCTGCCAGTTGGTGTGCTCTTTGGTTCAGGGTGTGTGTGATTCCTGTGACTCCTCTGTGAAGCACAGTGGCCCCATTATGTCTGTTCTCTTTGTCCCTTAGCTACTGGCTTGTACTGCCAGAGGAAGTGGGGTCAGACTTGTGGCTATGATGTAGGATCATGGATTTCTGTGGACAGTTAGTCTGTCATTTAGGATCATTGGTAACATGAACAGTGGATTAAGTGAGGAAAGAATATTATCACCCTTGAAGTAAATATTGATAGCTTTATTAGGTAGTAAACATTAAATAGTTATCACTTAAAACTTCCTCAAAACTATGAGACGAGACATCAGCCTTAGGATTCAAATGCTTATTTATGCTTTAATGGCTAGCATACACTTTAGCAGAGTCATCTAACAGAGAGAGCATTGGGCTGAGATTCTGGACCCCTGGATTCAGATTCCAGAGTTGCTGCCATTTTGCTCTGTTATGTTGGGAAGATGATTTCATCTCTCTAGCCCTTAGTGTCTCTGATTGTAAAGAGAATTCTGACCCTTCTTATCGCCTTGTTTTCTCTCTAACTCCTTAACCCTCATCCCAATAGTCTTTATTTTTTTGAGTCTATTAGCAGCAAAAGATATTGGTCAATGTGATTACCCCATTACTTGATTTCTTTGAATGGTTAAAGGATGGATCTTGTTTCTTCTCTACCTGAGCTTATAATGGTCAATACAGTAATTTCATGTACATTAATTGCATGTGTTTGAGTCAGAAACTTATCTATCATATGCCAGTATGATAATGATGATTTATGTAGTGCTTTATAGTTTGCAAAGTACTTTACAATAATTTTATTTTCACTACAACTTTGGGAGATAGGTACTATTATTATTTCTATTTTGTAAAAGAAGAAATGGAGAGAAGTTAATGGATTTGCTCAGGAGAAAGTATTTAAGGCCCTATGTAAACTCGGGTTGTCCTGCCTCTGGGTCCAGCACTCTGTCCACCATTCCACTTAACTGCCAATAGAGTAGAAGAAATCTTTCAGTACTTAAGAAGGTGAGCCAGGTAACTATCCAGGACAGGTAGTTGTCTAATGTTGGCCAAGCAGTCTTAAAGAAAGAGAGCTTGATTTGGAGTAAAAAGTCATAGGTTCAAATCCCAGCTCTGCTGTTTGCTACCTCCTGTGATCATAGGTGAGCTGCTTAACCTCTCCCAGCCTCAGTTTTCTCTTATGTATATTAAGGGGATTGAACTCTTCTTCTAAGGTCTTGTCCAGCTCTAATTCCTTTGTTCTTTTGGAAAATCTCTGGGGATCAAATTCTTCCTTGCTTTCCTGAGAGTTAAGAACCTGCCCTTCCAGGGGTGGAGCCAAGATGGCAGAGTAGAAAGACTCACGTATGCTAGCTCCGAACCCACAGCCCATATATTTCCTGCAAGAAGAACTCCCCTCGAATTCTGGAGCACTGCAAGGCGCGCAGAAACACAGTGGAAAAGATTTCCATCCCAGAGAGCCCTGGAGAGCTGTGCCCAGGGGTCTGTCATGCCCCGGACAGTGGAGTCAACCACTGTGCTGCCCTGGAGGCATGGCCCCAGAGGAGCAGATCCGAGCAGGCTTCAGGGACGGAACCTCCGGCGGCCGGGAAGGTCCCTCCACCCACAGACGCTACAGGTCAGTGAGAGAGACTTCTGGGCTGGCCAAGAGGGAAGCGGGGTGTCTCCGTGGCTCGTGCCCCCTTGGGAGGAAGCAGCAGAGGGAGCGGCAGAGGCAGCGGCAGCGGCCCAGGACTCCCCAAGCAGGCAGAAGTTCAGGGCCATTACCAAAAGTCTCTGCATAAACCGCCTGAGGGAACTGAACGTGGGAGACGGCCCTGCCCCCACCTGCCTCCATCACTGAAGGTCTCTGCATAAAGCCCCTGAAGGAACTGAGCCTGGGAGGTGGCCCTGCCCCTACCTGAGCACCAGAACTTAAGCTCACATTGAATAGCAGCCACGCCTGCCGCAGAAAGCCCATTTGAACCTCAGACTCCAAGCACTAGCTGGGCAGATCTAGGCAGGTGGTGGGGGTGGACAGGAATCTCAGAAGTCAAGTAACTGGCTGGGAAAATGCCCAGAAAAGGGAAGAAAAATAAGACTATAGAAAGCTACTTTCATGGGGTACAGATGTTCCCACCTTTCAATTCTGATGATGAGGAAGGATTCTTACCATCAGGGAAAGATGTGGAGGAAGAGCTCAAAAAGGATTTTGAAAATCAAACTAGACAGGTGGAGGAAAAACTGGGAAGAGAAATGAGAGAGATGCAAGAAAAGCATGAAAAACGGGTCATTACCTTGCTAAAGGAGACCCAAAAAAATGCTGAAGAAAATAACACCTTGAAAAATAGGCTCACTCAATTGGCAAAAGAGGTTCAAAAAGCCAATGAGGACAAAGAATGTTTTCAAAAGCAGAATTAGCCAAATGGAAAAAGAGGTTCAAAAGCTCACGGAAGAGAATAGTTCTCTCAAAATTAGAATGGAACAGATGGAGTCTAATGACTTTCTGAGAAACCAAGAAATCACCAAACAAAACCAAAAGGATGAAAAAATGGAAGAGAATGTGAAATATCTCATGGGAAAAACAACTGACCTGGAAAATAGATCCAGGAGAGACAATTTAAAAATTATGGGACTACCTGAAAGTCATGATCAAAAAAAGAGCCTAGACATCATCTTTGATGAAATTATCAAGGAAAACTTCCCTGACATTCTAGAACCAGAGGGCAAAATAAGTATTGAAGGAATCTATCGATCACCGCCTGAAAGAGATCCAAAGAGAGAAACTCCTAGGAACATTGTGGCCAAATTCCAGAACTCCCAGCTCAAGGAGAAAATCTTGCAAGCAGCTAGAAAGAAACAATTCCAGTACTGTGGAAATACAATCAGGATAACTCAAGCTCTAGCGGCTTCTACATTAAGGGATCGAAGGGCGTGGAATAGGATATTCCAGAAGTCAAAGGAACTAGGACTCAAACCAAGAATCACCTACCCAGCAAAACTGAGCATAATACTTCAGGGGAAAATATGGTCTTTCAATGAAACAGAGGACTTTCAAACATTCTTGGTGAGAAGACCAGAGCTGAAAAGAAAATTTGACTTTCAAACACAAGAATGAGAAGAAGCATGAAAAAGTAAACAGCAAAGAGAAGTCAGATGGGACTTACCAAAAGTGAACTGTTTACATTCCTACATGGAAAGACAATATTTGTAACTCTTAAAACTTTTCAGTATCTGGGTAGTTGGTGGGACCACACACACACACACACACACACACACACACACACGTACACACATGCACGCACACACACATACACACATGCACGCACATACAGAGGCAGAGAGCACAGAGTGAATTGAATAGGATGGGACCATATCTTAAAAGAAATTAAGGTAAATGGTGAGAGAGAAATGTAGTGGGAGGAAAGAGGGTGGAATGGAATGGGGTAAATTATATCTCATTCAAGAGGCAAGCAGGAGACTTTTTAGTGGAGGGAAAAAGAGGAGAGCTGAGAAAAAAAACAAGAAGTTTACCCTCATCACATTCGACTAAAGGAAGGAATAAAATGCACACTCATTTTGGTATGAAAACCTATCTTACAATGCAGGGAAGTGGGGGAGAAGGAGATAAGCAAGGTGGTGGGGGATGATGGTAGGGAGGGCAATGGGAGGAGGGAGCAATTTGAAGTCAACACTCTTGGGGAGGGACAGGATCAAAAGACAGAATAGATATAATGGGGGGCAGGATAGGATGGAGGGAAATACAGTTAGTCTTATACAACACGACTATTATCGAAGTCATTTGCAAAACTACACAGATATGGCCTATATTGAATTGCCTGCCTTCCCAAAGGGAATGGGTGGGGAGGGAGGGATGGGGAGAAGTTGGAACTCAAAGTTTTAGGAACAACTGTTGAGTATTGTTGTTGCTACTAGGAAATGAGAAATACAGTTAAGGGGGAATAGAAAGTCATCTGGCCCTACAGGACAAAAGAGAAGATGGGGATAAGAGAAGGGAGGGAGGATAGAAGAGAGGGCAGATTGGTGGTAGGGAAAATTAGATTGCTCGGTGTATTGGGGTGGGGGGAGGGGATAAAAAGGGAGAAAATTTGGAACCCAAAATTTTGTGAAAATGAATGTAAAAAGTTAAATAAATAAATTAAAAAAAGAAAAAAAAAACAAAAGTGTTAGTGCAGCTTTAATGCACTCATGAGAATAGGGGAGACCCTTGACCATTCATTAGAGTGTAAAGATTATCAAAGAAGCTTTTCCTTTGGTGACTGGGGTTGGGGGAGGAAGAGATAGGATCAGAATAGGAGTGGGCAGTCTATTGAGAAAAGTATCACATGTCCCATCTCTGCCATGACTCCTCTCTGATAGGGGGCCAAAAAAGTGAGTGAATTTAGGAAACGTGGACAAACTGGATTTGGAAATCTTGCCTTTGGATGTATTATATATCCATGACAGATATGTTCTAGAGGCTAGACTGGCTTAAAAAAACCTTTCATGTGTGTCTCGAGGTCTTCTAGTTGCTAGGCAACCAAGACTGTACAAACAGGTCTTCCTTTCGGGCACCATGCTCCAACCATTGGCTCCCAGGGAAAATGAACATGGCATGGTTGTGATGCAATGCTATCTGGCTGCTCCCTGAGGCATCCAGTCAACACAACAGTGCCATTTCTGGGCACAAGAACATCCCAGAGATCTAACACAGTTCCCCTACCCCTTTGCCATAGAACTTTCCCACCTCATCCTTCCCTCCCAAGGATAAACCAATCCCACCAGCCAGGCTTCCACGAAGGTCTGGACACTGGCTGAGACAATAAATACATTCTGTTCCCCTGTTTTGACGTCCTCTATTCAGCCCTAAGTATGATCAGTTCAGCTGTCTACACAGAGCGGGACACTCATGTTTATGGAATCACAGAACAGATCAAGTACTTACTAAATGTCAAAACCAGAGAGAAAGGGTAAGGATGGCAAAGGGAGAGTTGGCAGGAAGTTTCAAGCCGGTACACAGGGCACCTGTACTGCTCTTATCTCTATAGACTATTCAGAAGAACCAAGCCCTTATCTCAAACTCCAAACTCACAGCAGCAGGAAAGCTAGCTGCTCTTAAGTAACTTAATTTCACTGGCTAAAACCAAAAGCTGTCCAAGAACGACTTTAAAAGTGTCTTTTAAAAAATTCATATTTAAAAGTGTTTTTATTTAATGTCACCACTTAAAATTGTCTTTAAAATATCATTTAAAATATAGTTTCTTTATGACATTGCTACTTTAAGATTATCTTTTTAAATTCTTTTTTTTTAAAAGTTTCCTTCTGATGCCACCTAAAAATTGCTTTTTAAACTTTAAGTGACCTTGACAATACTATCAAAAATTGTCTTTTTATATTTTTTTAAATCCATAATCTTCTGATAATATATCCCTTAAAACTGTCTTTTAAAAATTCTTTTTTTTTAAAGTGTCCTTTTCACAGCATTTAATTAGTAACTTCTTTCCCTTCTTAAAGTTGGAACATTCTCTCTATGCCCTTTTGATACTCTCCCCCACCCTGGTGAGTGTGTGGGCTTTAGGGATTTTCTTTCTTTCTTTCTTTTTCTTTCTTTTCTTCTTGTTTTTTTTTTAGGGCAGTCATTGTCACACAAGAATAGGACTCTTTCCTCTATAGTCCAGTTTACACAATGGGACTCTCAAAGGCCTGCTGAATAGATAAAGTGGCAAAGCCAAAGAAAAATTCTATTAACACTTTACAAAATAAAACATCTTGGTTAGGGAAGAGAGCAAGAAAATCAATATGGATAAGGCTCGGGTGCTTAGGAAAAAAAAACTTTTCAGGGATTGCAAAACACTACTTATTAATTCAGCAAAGCCATCAATGCTATGGAAATCTGGTAGAATGGCGACAACTGAATCTAGGAGAATTTGAATATACAAAGGCTGAATAGGGTGAAAAACAGCCTCCTCGACAAGGCCTGTTTCTCACGGTTCTAGGAGAACCAAACAGAAGCAGCTTGTGTGAGGCGCCATCAAGGGAAAATAAGCTAAGGCAGTCAAGGTAACTGGCAACAAACCCTCCCGTGAACAAACTGATCTCCCCTCCTGCTCTCCTCTCTTTGAAATAAAAGAAACCCAAGTCGTTAAGGCAGATCATTGCACATAGTTATGGTTGACCAATTTGGGTCCAAGACTTGGTTAATGTCCAACAGTTGCCCAAAAGTTTCAGAGGATCTATCTGGAAGCATGAAGTGGTTGGGCTTTTTTTTTGTTTGTTTTCTGAATATCTTTCACTTTTATATGCCAGTCTTTCTGGATATGCTGCAAGTTTCTCCCTTGTCCCCACAACATCCTTCCTTGTAAGAAAGAAAAATTATTATGCAATTAATCAATACAGTAACTGTCTATGATAGTGGATACAACATTGTGAACCCCCAGGCCCCCGCTTCTCCATTAAAAGCAGGGAGGCACATTTCATCAACTGTTCTGACTTTCAAACTATTGTGTTTCATCCACTAGACTGATCACCATACCTGTTCAGCTCTGGTTGAATGATCTTTTCATGCACATCAATGTAATTTTTGTACATATTGTTCTTCAGGTTCTGCTGAGTTGATAGAACTTACAGTGGTTCATATTAGTCTTCCCCCCATTTCTCTGAATTACTCAGTCTAATTATTATTTCTTACAACAAAATAGTATTCCATTACATCCATGTATCAAAACATACCCACCATTTCCAAGTGGATGGGTACTCACACTGCATTTTTTATTCGTTTTTTGCTACTACATAAAGGGTTGCTGTGAATATCCATATATATATAATATATATATATGTGTGTGTATGTGCATATATATACATATATGTGTGTATGTAAATGCACGTGTGTGTATGTATGCATATATAGGTCTTTTACATCTCCCTTTAGCCTCCTTGGGATTTATATGCAATAGCGCTATCTCTAGGGTCAAAGGGTATATGAATATTACTAGACTTTTCTCACATGATTCCAAACTGTTTTCCTCAGCAGTCGGACCAGTGAATAGCTCTACCAACATCAGTGGCTTAGTGTAAGGCACAACTTTTTTAGGTCTCAATTGGAAGACATTTCTAAACCTCCCAAGGGAGGGGGATACTACTGTCATCCTGAAGATGAGTGATTTACCTAGTGTCCAATAGTACTCTTACCCACCTTGAAGATGAGTGGGTGGGGTGGGACTTTCCCAAGAAAATAAATATATGTACTTTGCTAATAGATTTTATCCAACAGTAATTTTGACTTGGAAACTTGGTAATTTTCCAGGCCTGCTTTGGGGCTGGCAGAGAGAGGTTCTCTCCACTATGACTATATACCTAAGTTTGTATCAAAGCCACATGAATAAATGTAAATCTCTTTTTGTTTAAAAAAAAAGTTCGTAGAACATAATGCAGTTTAATATAGGTGGTCTTGAGATCATAGATTCATCAAGTAAGAGCTGAAAGGGACCCTGGAGCTCATCACATCTAAGAGGAAATTAGAGGGAAAGTGAAATACCCTGGGTCACATAATGGACAAGCATCCAAGGTAGGATTTGAACTAGTCTGATTCCAAGTCTATTACTCCCCATTACTCCCCATTACTCCCCATCACTGTCCCTCATGAGCTAAGAGTTCACACAGCTTGAAGAAACTTCTTGGGTTCCTCCATCCTCAAACAAGACCTTTTCAGACTCCCTCTTCTACAGTTTTTGCAAGGGTCAAGCTAAGATGAAGCGTTCTGTAGCTCACCCATACCACACACAATAAAGGATAAATCCCAGTATGAGTTTCAATGGGCTAGTGCAACTGAGGGTTCAGTCTTTTCTTCAGGGTCGAAGAATGAGAAAATATAGATAAATAAATGTTGGTCTAGAACAGATTCTTTCTCATTTGACATATCTACATCCATATTCATATTTATCTATCGCTCTCTATACATCTCTCTTCTCTTTCATTCCTCTCCTCTCCTTTTCTCTCTCTCCTCACACAAACACACACAAATCTCTCTCAATACATGTAACATCACCCATCACCGGTTGCCTAGTCAATGGGCCAGCTGCTCTTGATCCCCTTCCCTCTGGTGGCAGCTCCCACCTCTTTGGTAAACAGTTCTTCCAACCCAGGGGTAAGCCTCGAAGTCACATGCAGACTTCTAGGTCCTTTGGTGAGGCCTTTTCAATGAGTTCAAGTTTTACAGAATAATTTCTTTTATTAAGAGGATTTGTTCTGTGAAGTTTGGATTCAGTTAAAGGGCCACACTTGAGGACCTAGAGGGCCACATGTGACCTTGACAGCACTGCTTCCCCACCCCTGTTCTAATCTGTTTAAAGAATGGCCTCTTCTACCTGTCATTGTTGCCTCAACACTTACACAGTGTGGGATTCACCATAAACAATTAATAATTAAAATTAAACAATAACACCTAACACTTATATAGTGTTTACTATGTGCCCAGCACTGTGCAAATCACTTTACAATGATTATTTCATTGGATCCTCACAACAGTTATGGGAGGGAGGTCATTAATCAATGCTTGGAGACCTGATCTGATTTGACTTTCCATTCTGGGATCCTGAGAAACCACTGTAACAGAGTCCATAACAGAGGAGGGGAACAGAAAAAAAAGATGGGGACATTTTTCAGTTGAACAAGCCTTTATAAACTGCCTGTAATGTGCCAGGCACTATGTTACGTGCCAGGGAGATGAAGACAAAAATGTTCCCCAGAGGGTTACAAGGAGCTATTGAGGGGATACATGAGCAGATGAGAAAATGAAAAACATTTCAAGAAGGAACAGATCAAAATAACAGGAAGTGGGGGAAAGCCTCCTCTAGGAGGGCACCTAGGCTGTATTTTTAAAGAATCTAGGAGATCTATGAGGAAGGAGGGCATTTTAGAGAAAGGAGAAGCACCTGCCTCAGTTTTTCATTGAAGATTAAGATTTATTTCCTTACTCCCCCCAACAGAGAAGAATCCTAATTGGACCAGTGATGACACAAGCACATATTTGATGATTTGCTATAAGTTAAAATAAAATTCCAGCTAATAACAACAAGAACTGGCCAAACTAAACGCTGCCCAGAGGTCCAACTAAAGTTAAATCTCAAACCAGCAGAAATTTGTGACATGGTTAACACCATAATTAATGGCACTAAACCAAACAGTGGTACCATAGAATTGTAACAGTTGGAAAGGACCTTGGCAAGTCATCTAGTCCAGTAATTTTATTGGGGAGACTAGCACCTGAGAGAGCTGACGTGATTTGCCATAGCCAGTAAGTGGCAGTCAGGATTCAAACCCAAGTCTTCTGACTTTAGATCCTGGGCTCCTTCCACCAAACAAAAAATTCAGTTTATGAATAAACATTGTCTATTCTTCAGGAGATTTAAGTTAGCTGGACTACACACTGAATGATGGCAGAATTCCAAAAGTAGCATGATAAATGCAGGCATCTAGACATTAGCCTGTACTGGCCACATTCTAACCAAAATTTTAGAATCAAAAAAAGCAGGAGGGGTCATACAGAGAATCCAAAATTTCTGGGAGCCAAGTATTTGGCCATTGAGTATGAATTAACAGATTCCTGTTGAATTAGGAGTGCCCCAAGTGGCCAGCTTCAGACCATTACTCCTGCCAATATCTTGTCTGTGGATCCCCCTGATTACACCATCAGGAAATGGAGGCAAGATGTAATCAGGGTATGTTAGGGAAATCACTTTAGGTATATAAACTGTTAGAGGCAAAATAATCACCAGGAAGATGATGGTAGAGATAAAAAAGGAGGGAAAGGGGTTCAGGGGGCAGACCATCTCTAACAGTACCCTTGACCTCCTTCCACAACACTCCCCAGCATATACAAATAAAATTCTGATTACAGCCTGTTCCTGGCACAGGGGTTTATTCTGGTTTCTGAAAAAATTGTCTGTTTCGCTTGGTACATATGTGCTGTGTGCACAAAGTAGAAAATAATACTTCATTAAACTTTTCTGGTCAAATGCAGATTAACAAAATGAGTAGACCTTTTTAAGTTTTTTTAAGATTCTCTAAAACAATGCCCCTCCCCTGCCTCCAATCAGAATCTCAAAGTGTTATTTTAGTTAATGCCTGAGAACCCCAAACAATTGTCCCACAGTGCAGGAGGCCTCCATAGAGCTAATTAATCTCAACAAATTAGGGAGCACTGGAGGACAACAGAACGGGAATTCCTACAATTGCTTGGCTGTGACTGAGGGCCAGGTGACTTCAGCCATTACTCCAGGGAATTCTTCCTATGACAAGGGCTTATTTTTGGAACCTTCTCTATCACCAACCTTCCAAAGACAAAATCAAACCTGTGTAATGGGTTTCAGTTTATTTAACAAAACCTTTCAGGGTCTATTTTGGACCATGCCACTTTCACTGCTTGAAAGCTGAAGAAGGTGGGGGCTTTAATCATCGTGGGGTGATGATGATGATGATGGTGATGATGACGATAACGATGACAACGACGATAGGAGCTGACATTTACTTTCGTAGCACTCACTAGGTAACTGGCACTGTGCTAAGCACATTACAAATATCTCATTTGATCTTCCCAACAATCCTGAGAGATGCTATTAGAATCACCATTTTACAGATGAGGAAACTGAGGCAAATAAAGTTTAAGTAACTTGCCTAGGGTTACAGCTAGGAAATGTTTGAGGTTGGCTTTGAAGTCATTTTCTTAACTCCAAGGCTGGAGCTCTATCCGCTGTGTGCTACCTAGTCACATCTAAGAAACCTCCAGTCATTCCTCTCTCAAAATCGAAACCCTTTCATTAACCAGTTCTGTTCTACATTGCCTCTTGACTCATTATCCTATTGCCTCTTACCTCTCCTCAAACTTCAGCCCTGGATTACTCCCACCATCTCTTTGCCCTTGTTCTGCTAGGGAACAGCCAAAGGAAGTCACACAGTCTTGTTAACCGGTTCACGACAAACTTATTTTAGCTATTATTCAATCCACTGTCCCTAATTGCTATATGCCAGTTACTCTTTCCTCATCAGTTCTATATCATTCCCCTCACAGGGATTATCCCAAACATTCCATTCTCTCCTCAAACCAATTATAGTATCATCTCTTCCTTCCTTTCAGAAAAGCACCTGAGGACGCAATCTTCCATATGTGTTATCTCTCCCATAAGAATATAAGCTCCCTGAGGGCTGGCACTATTTTTGCATGTCTATTTGTATCCCCAATTCTTGGCATATAGTAAGTACTTAAAACTTTTTTTTATTCATTCATTACTGAAAAAAGAAAATGAAGCTAGCTGTCCTGAGGTCCTTCCCTTCCCCAGTTCCACCCTTCAAAATCACCTCAGCACCATTTCCCAGATTCTTCTATTGCTCCAGCCTCGGAAAATGATGACTTAGCATTAGAACTGAGATTTGAACACAAGGTTCTCTGACCCCACTGAGGGTGAGGCAATGCCCATTCACTGAATAGGCCTGTTTAAGAAGTAGCCAGGGCATGACCCCTTTAATGAGGTCAAGAAAAAGAAAGACATCAGGCTGTCATCCTGATGACTATCTGGTCACTGGATTCAGATGGCTCTGGAGGAGAAGTGAGTCTGGTGACCTGCATAGCCCGCCCTCACTCAGAACATAGTCAAGTGCAAGTCATGTCATCATTTCTCTGATGGCATGGTCTTCTTCAGCAACAAAGGATGAACACAATCTCTGACCCCAAATATTGCATTGCTTCCCTTGCACCACAGAACAGAGACATATTCCCCTTGCTTTCTTTTGGCATTTTGTTCATTGTAATGGTCACAAAGATCTCTTTCATGTTCACCTAAAACTATTGCTTCTCTCATTCAAACTCATTCTTTTATCTGGTCCTCTGTGATCATGGGAAACAAGTACTCAGTATCCTACTTTCAGTGTCCTGAAAACAGTATCTGAATTGTCCTTTAGCCCTTTTTCCTTCAAGCTTAAATCATCCCAATTTCTTGGACTCATCTTTACAAGACCTATCTTCCATCCCTTTACTTAATCTTGCTCTCTACAGGGACCCACTTGCAACTATACATCATTCTAAGCCCACAGCACTAGGAGAGGAAGCAAATTTCTAATCATAGCAATGTGCTTGCATGAAATCAGGAGATTCCTAAGCCAAGCAAAAGGAAGGGCAGGTTCCTCTTTTTTTTTTTTTAATAAAAATTTATTTATTTAACTTTTTACATTCATTTTCACAAAATTTTGGGTTCCAAATTTTCTCCCCTTTTTTCCCCTCCCCCCACCCCAATGCACCAAGCAATCTAATTTTCCCTATCACCAATCTGCCCTCTCTTCTATCCTCCCTCCCTTCTCTTATCCCCATCTTCTCTTTTGTCCTGTAGGGCCAGATGACTTTCTATTCCCCCTTAACTGTATTTCTCATTTCCTAGTAGCAACAACAATACTCAACAGTTGTTCCTAAAACTTTGAGTTCCAACTTCTCCCCATCCCTCCCTCCCCACCCATTCCCTTTGGGAAGGCAGGCAATTCAATATAGGCCATATCTGTGTAGTTTTGCAAATGACTTCGATAATAGTCGTGTTGTATAAGACTAACTGTATTTCCCTCCATCCTATCCTGCCCCCCATTATATCTATTCTGTCTTTTGATCCTGTCCCTCCCCAAGAGTGTTGACTTCAAATTGCTCCCTCCTCCCATTGCCCTCCCTACCATCATCCCCCCCCCACCTTGCTTATCTCCTTCTCCCCCACTTCCCTGCATTGTAAGATAGGTTTTCATACCAAAATGAGTGTGCATTTTATTCCTTCCTTTAGTCGAATGTGATGAGGGTAAACTTCTTGTTTTTTTCTCAGCTCTCCTCTTTTTCCCTCCACTAAAAAGTCTCCTGCTTGCCTCTTGAATGAGATATAATTTACCCCATTCCATTCCACCCTCTTTCCTCCCACTACATTTCTCTCTCACCATTTACCTTAATTTCTTTTAAGATATGGTCCCATCCTATTCAATTCACTCTGTGCTCTCTGTCTCTGTATGTGCGTGCATGTGTGTATGTGTGTGTGCATGTGTGTACGTGTGTGTGTGTGTGTGTGGTCCCACCAACTACCCAGATACTGAAAAGTTTTAAGAGTTACAAATATTGTCTTTCCATGTAGGAATGTAAACAGTTCACTTTTGGTAAGTCCCATCTGACTTCTCTTTGCTGTTTACTTTTTCATGCTTCTTCTCATTCTTGTGTTTGAAAGTTAAATTTTCTTTTCAGCTCTGGTCTTCTCACCAAGAATGTTTGAAAGTCCTCTGTTTCATTGAAAGACCATATTTTCCCCTGAAGTATTATGCTCAGTTTTGCTGGGTAGGTGATTCTTGGTTTGAGTCCTAGTTCCTTTGACTTCTGGAATATCCTATTCCACGCCCTTCGATCCCTTAATGTAGAAGCCGCTAGAGCTTGAGTTATCCTGATTGTATTTCCACAGTACTGGAATTGTTTCTTTCTAGCTGCTTGCAAGATTTTCTCCTTGAGCTGGGAGTTCTGGAATTTGGCCACAATGTTCCTAGGAGTTTCTCTCTTTGGATCTCTTTCAGGCGGTGATCGATAGATTCCTTCAATACTTATTTTGCCCTCTGGTTCTAGAATGTCAGGGAAGTTTTCCTTGATAATTTCATCAAAGATGATGTCTAGGCTCTTTTTTTGATCATGACTTTCAGGTAGTCCCATAATTTTTAAATTGTCTCTCCTGGATCTATTTTCCAGGTCAGTTGTTTTTCCCATGAGATATTTCACATTCTCTTCCATTTTTTCATTCTTTTGGTTTTGTTTTGTGATTTCTTGGTTTCTCAGAAAGTCATTAGACTCCATCTGTTCCATTCTAATTTTGAGAGAACTATTCTCTTCCGTGAGCTTTTGAACCTCTTTTTCCATTTGGCTAATTCTGCTTTTGAAAGCATTCTTGTCCTCATTGGCTTTTTGAACCTCTTTTGCCAATTGAGTGAGCCTATTTTTCAAGGTGTTATTTTCTTCAGCATTTTTTTGGGTCTCCTTTATCAAGGTATTGACCCGTTTTTCATGCTTTTCTTGCATCTCTCTCATTTCTCTTCCCAGTTTTTCCTCCACCTGAATAGCTTGATTTTCAAAATCCTTTTTGAGCTCTTCCATGGCCTGAGCCCACCAGATATCCCCCTGGGATGTCTGGGATACAGAGGCCCCAACCTCCATATCTTTCCCTGATGGTAAAAATCCTTCCTCATCATCAGAATTGAAAGGCGGGAACATCTGAACCCCATCAAAGGCGGGAACATCTGAACCCCATCAAAGTAGCTTTCTATAGTCTTATTTTTCTTTTCTGGGCATTTTCCCAGTCAGTTACTTGACTTCTGAGATTCCTGTCCACCCCTGCCTAGATCTGCCCAGCTAGTGCTTGGGGTCTGAGATTCAAATGGGCTTTCTGCGGCAGGCATGGCTGCTGTTCAATGTGAGCTTAAGTTCTGGTGCTGGGGTGGGGGCAGGGCCGCCTCCCAGGCTCAGTTCCCTCAGGGGCTTTATGCAGAGACCTTCAGTAATGGAGCGGGTGGGGGCAGGGCCACCTTCCAGGCTCAGTACCCTCAGGGGGTTTATGCAGAGACCTGAACTTCTGCCTGCTGCTGCCTGCTGTCCCGGGCCGCCTCTGCTGCTGCCTCTGCTGCTTCCTTCCGAGGGGGTCCAAGTCATGGAGACACCCCGCTCCCCTCTCGGCCAGCCCAGAAGTCTCTCTCACTGACCTGTAGTGCCTGTGGGTGGAGGGACCTTCCTGGCCACCGGAGGTTCCATCCCTGAAGCCTGCTCAGGTCTGCTCCTCTCGGCTGCGCGGCCAGGGCAGCTCAGGGGTGGACTCCGCTTTCCCGGGCACAACGGACCCTGGGGACGGCTCTCCAGGGCTCTCTGGAACGGAAATCTTTTCCTTTATGTTTCTGCGCGCCTTGAAGTGCTCCGGAATTCATGGGGAGTTCTTCTTGCAGGAAATATATGGGCTGTGGGTTTGGAGCTAGCATTCGTGAGTCTTTCTACACCGCCATCTGGGTTCTACCCCCCTGCACTAAGACTTTTGGAAAACAGTGTGGGTGTATTTGGTCCAAGTGTGTGATCTTATCCATATAGAGAACTTCAGTGAGGAAAAACTCCATAGACCAATTCAGACCAATATCTCTTTTGCAGCATATTCTTATTGCAAGAATTGTTAACCATTTTGGGGTCATGACCCTCTTTGGCGACTTGGTGGATGCTTTTTTAGAATAATAATTTTTAATGCATAAAATAAAATACCTAGGATTACAGAGGAAACATTCTACTGAAATGCAAAAAAAAAAAAAACTTTAGGGGAAGAAGTTTATGGAGTAAAGGTTAAGAATCTCAATCTACAAGAGTTTTCAGGGAGCATAAGAGGTTAAGTGATTTCCCCACAATCATATAGTCTATAGACATATATGTGTCAGCCCCATGTATATGTATGTATATCTCTATACACATATCAAGATGAGATAAGCCTTTATCTCAAACTCCAGACTTATAGCATCATGGCATATAAGTGTGTATGGGGTATTCAAGGAAGACTAATACCTCTAGTGTGAGGGCTGCCAAGCCCCTTTCAGAACTGGTCATTCACCATCTTGGTGATTGCCTGATTCACCCCACTCTCATTTATGGCTCTAAAAAGCTGTGTAATATGTGTAGCAGTCACACTCTGATAAGCCATCTTAGCAGATGTGCTAAACCAGGAACTGTGGAGTGCTTAGAGCTTAGGCATTGAAGACGCCAAGGTCATCCATCGCCAGTTGTGTTGACTTTTGTCTTTCTGCTGGACTTCAATGACTCTGGTAGAGAGAGTGAGGCTGATGACTTTGTGCAGCCCTGCCTCACTTAAATCCACTTCACGCATGAATCAAAGCATGATGTCATCAGTCCTCTAACAAAGGACAAACAGCAATATGCATGCATGCATTCATACATTGTAGCATGATGTAGAGAACTGATTATATTAGAAAATCAACAGTATAGTGTGAGGCCAATCATATAGACCTGAAACAGTATCAGTCCACATTCAAGTTGCTAGGGTTGTATCCTTCCTTCCTTGTATTTGTCCTTCACTCAAGGAGGTGGCACTGATAGTGATATGGGTGAAATTGGCAGCCTTGTACAGAGTGTAGGTTATTTCAATGATGACCTTGTAGTTACAGGTTTTAAAGCCCACAGAAAGCGTTAGGTCTGGAGCAGAGGCAACCCTGCCTATTGGAACCAAACCAGAGCTGAACTGAGCTGGGTTGGGTTCACAAAGTGAATGAGAAACACTCTCCTTTTTGCTAGAAGGAGGTCAGGGTCCTAGTGTAAATTGGAAAGATTTGGTGTTTGTGTTTTGTTTTTTTTTAATTACCATTTGATTCTTTTGGAAAGGTCTAAGTAGAGCCTATCCTGTGTTATGTTTTTCAGGTGGAGGATGCTATGCTGATGTTTGATAAAACCACCAACAGGCACAGAGGTAAGAGGCCTAAGGCTAAATGGTTCTTTACTTGATTTTTCCTCGTATATCATAGCTTCTGAAGAACCTCATCAAGCTCCTCAAACAAAAAATAATTTATTCTGTCATCAAGGTGATGTGGACAGCCAGCTCTTGGTTATTTGTGTAAATGGGCGAGAAGAAGGCATGAATGATCCCAAACACTGGGTTATACAAAAATCCTGCTTGTTTGGCTTTGGAAGGTGCTGTGAGATGGTTTTGGCCTGGGGAATTTGTGTTTCTTGTTACTGCTTGCTTAGTCTTAACGTTCACATAAATTTATGGGACTGAACCCTGGAAATATGCTAAGTTATGAAGTAAGAGCAACCTTGGAATTGTTATGGGTAGTACCTGTGTGGGTCAGATGCTTATTCTGTCATGCTAGAGGGAGACAGAAAAACAGACCAACAATGATGATGCGTGCAGACACATGTACCCTGCTCCTGTCACTCTCAGAATGTACATTGGTATTTCATGGATTGTCATTGTCAATGCATTCTCCCACCCATCCTCCAGCCCCTTCCTCTGGTATGGAACATAGGTGATCTAGAGTAGGGAAAATTGGCAGAATGTTGAAAGTCTTTCCTAGGGATAAGAGACCTACAAAGAATGAATGTGATTTAACAACATTCCTCCATCCCCCACAACCTCAAGCCCAAGATTTCTGGGGCAGTTTTCTGCTCTGCTAATAAAATGGGGTGATAGGGACCACAGGTTCAGAATCAAGAGTAAGATGTTCCATGTCGGTTGTGGTAACAGGAAGGAGTGGAGCAGCATTTCTTGTCCATTGCTGAGCTTACATCTTAGTGTTTTGTTTATTTGTGTTTTTGTTTTGTTTCTGTTTTTCTGTTTTGCTGATTAATGTTACTGTAACATTAGGTAAATAAGTAATATTCATATTACTTCTATTATCCTAGTTAGAAACAATTGCCCTTCTTTAAATTGAGGAGGTCAGTCTGGATGACTTATAATGTTCCTTTTAGCCCCAAATTTATGATCCTATGACTCTGAACAAGTCACTTAATTCTTCTGGCCTCAGTTTCCTTGTCTATAAAATGAGCTGGAGAAGGAAGTGGCATACCATTCCAGTATCTCTGCCTAGAAAACCTCGAGTGGGGACATGGAGAGTCAGAGAGGACTGACTGAAAAAAACAAGTAAACAGCCACAAAATCCAGTCCAATGTACTTTTCTCAAAACCATAGAAAAGCAATATGAAAGATGTGGGGGGAGAGGGATGTGAAAGAGAAAAGATAAGTTCTCATTTGATGTGTCTGATAATCTCTGTCCTTAACCTCAGCTCCTAAGATTCCCTAAACAAGTTCTAGGACTTGGACGGGATATTTTAGATAGGGGGGGAGGAAGTGTTTAGGGGTCACAGGAAAAGAGTTAGGGTGTGAATGAGAGACATTTAGGACTTCTGCATCGTATATTTCTTTAGGATGTGTGATCATCCCTATGGGTTGGCAAAATTATGCCATGAAAACTATGGCCCCTGACTATTTTCCTAGGTCCTTTGAGCTGAGAATGAGTTTTACATTTTTAAATAAAGTTTTTATTGTATTTAAGATATATAAAATCATTCCTAGATTAAAAAAGAAAACAAGGCAGTAGTGTAAAAACAGGTGGTGGGGCTGGATTGGATGTCCTTTCTAGCCCAAGATAAGGCAAGGATTCTTAACCTCTTTTATGTTATGTTCTCCTTTGTCAAAGTTGTCACTTTTTCCCATTTAAATTTTCAGACACCCTGAAATCTATCCACGGACCCCCTGAAGGTCCATGGTTCTACGGGTTAAGAAGCCCTCAGTTTGCATCTAACTTCAGTCCTGAGTAAGCAGTGCCTTACCTAGCAGGATGTACTACCAGAATTTACACTATTTTTGATATCAATTGGAGTATAACTAGGTTTTGGTTTTTATTAAAGCATCTAGTCCTTGGAGAGGCAGTATAGTATAATGGCAAGAGTACTAAACTTGGAGATAGGAAGACCTGTGTTTGAATCCTGCCTCTGACCCTTACCAACAGCACAACCATAGGCAAGTCATCCTTTATGTTTCTTGGCCAACTCCCTAGGACATCTAAGCTCAGGGGGTTATGATACTTGTCAGTTGCAGTCATTCCTATAAGAGGAATTCTTTGAGCCCATGAAATAATATTTTCATGTATTGCTGGTTACCTTCATGTAGCAGCTAGGGAGTGCAGTGAGTAGAGTCCTAGACCAGGAATCAGGGAGATCTGAGATCAAATCCAGTCTCAGACAATTAGTAGTTATGTGACCCTGGCCAAGTCACTTAATCGCTATTTACCTCAGTTACCTCAACTGTAAAATGGGGTAATAGTAAAACCTATTGTAAAGCAATTGGCACAGTACTTGGCACATGGTAGGTGCTATATAAAAATGCTTATTCCTTTTCCTCCCTTTCTGTCCTTAGTGAGACATTGAGGAGGAACCCTGCTTCTGCTCACATCCTGCCATTAATTAGCTCCTGCAGTCCTTATTCCTCTGTTCAGTTCAGCAAGGAATGTGTCCAGTGCCTACCATGTGCAAAGTACTAGAGAACAAACAAAAAAACCAAAACCCACAGTTCTCGCCCCCAAGGAGATTACATTCTTTTAGGAAAATATAGGATAGCCTTGTGGTTCTGGGACAGGGTGCAGGGTCAGTAGCTCCAGACGTCTGCAGTGACCACTTGTCTAATCCAGACAGATTGGATCAGGACACGGAGTGCCAAGAAGCCCCCAAAGGCTTTGCCCATCCTCCTTGCCACCCCCTTCTTCTGGGCTCCTTGCCTCTCCTTATCTCCCAGAATCCTTTTAGCTTCCTTCCTGTGTGGGTGGAGAACATTTAGCCCAAGCCACCTAAACCACTGACAGAAAGACTTTTTCTTTGATCTGGCTGCTGTGATTATGTTGTATGTCTGTTGATGGGTCAGAATATTTGGGGAGTTAAAGAACAACAACATAAACACTCATCATAGCCACATAGAAAAAGGTGCCCACGCATATTCAGAATTAATGGAGCGGTTCTTTTGGCATCAGATGATGATAAGCACAGGAGAATAAACTTAGTCAAATACCACCTTCAATCTTTGTTCTTTCTCTCCTTTTCCTGCTCTGCTCCCCTGCCTCATCGTTCCATTATCTTATCAAGCAAAATGAAAGGGAACCAGCCTCCTTGGCTGGAGCAGTCCCCAAGGTGAAGTGCTCTTTCACTTGAGGTAAGGAAAAACAAGGAGATTCAATCAAGAAATCAGTTCTTATTTCATTTGCTGAACAGATCTAACAAAATATGGCAACAGAAGAGATAGGTTATGTAGAAGATTGTGGCTACAAAAAAGAGATGAGCAATAAATAATGGAGAGGTGAAAATACTTTGTAATTAGCCCACTAATTGTATGTGTAAAGGAGCTCTAAGGTCATCACTCTAATGGAAAGTGTGCTAGATTTGGAATGAGAGGACCTGAGTTCAAATTCCAGTTCTATCACTACCTTGTGACCTTGGGCAAGTCATAACCTCTCTCAGTCCAGTTTCCTTATTTGTAAAAGAGTTGGAGTATCTCTAAGGGTCCCTTCTGACTCTAAGATTATGATCCTGTGACCACTGACCAATTTATAAACGAGTTCTTTTTTTTGGGGGGGGGGTGAGTTTTATCATCTACTAGGAAATATTTTATCATAATAGGCTCATAGATCCAGAGTTGAGAGAGACCTCAGAGCCCCATCCAAGGCAGGACTTAAAAGTCAGATTGTCACACATCACAGCCATAGCCAATGATCTACCCATTGTGATTCCACACCACGTAATCCAAGCCCTTCATTTTATAAATAAGGAAACTAAAATCCTGTAGCGCAAATTGCCCGGTCAAGTCATAAGTAGCAGAACTGAGATTTGAAGTTGGTCCTCTAAATCCAAGTCCATTGTCTTTTAAGGTAGAAGTGTAAGAGGCTTTGTTGTTCAGTTGTATCTAACTCTTTGTGACTCCTTTTGGGGATTTTCTTGGCAGAATTATTGGAGTAGTTTGCCGTTTCTCATTTTATGGATAAGGAAACTGAGGCAATAGGATTAAGTGACTTGCCCAGGGTCACACATCTGGGAAGTATCTTAGACCAGATTTAAGCTCATGAAGAGGAGTCTTCCTTACTCCAAGCCCAGTGCCCAATCCACTGCACCATCTAACTTCCCTGAAGTGTAAGCGGACATAGGTTCCAACTGAGCTCTACCATTCTTGCTACCTGGACAAGACATTTAACTCATCTGTAAAATGGAGTATAGGAGTGGTAGTCATTAGACCTAGACCAGAGATTTATAGATGATGATTTTTGTCTCACTAGAGGTCAAATGAAGGCTGAATGAGCATTTGTCATGGATGTTGGGGGGAGGTTGATGTTGATCAAAATGTCCACTAAGGTTCTGTCCAATTCTTCAGAATCTTTGATTCGTAACATGGCCCCAATTACTGATTTCAACATATGTTGCTTAAAGGATTTCAAATGTTATGAATACTAAGCTTTGATTATTTCTTAGCTTCTATTTTCAACTAATTAGGGTATTGAAAAATTGAAGGTATTCTTTTGGATACAATGAAGTTTGACATTTCAGTCTTCAGACTATTTAAACATTCAGCTATTCTTCGTGAAAATCTGAAGCTCTGATCCTGGCTCAGCTCAAGCACCAACATCTACTTAAGACCTTTCCTGATCACTAGAATCATTAGCAATTCTCCTTAGCCCCACTTTTTTTTACTTTTTTATGAACTTTAAAAAATTTATCTTAATATTTTAATTATAATTTATATTAATTTTAATTTTATTAATTTAATTTTAAAAATTTTATTTAAACATTTGTTTATATAAATTTATATTTATATATTTATAAAATATATTCTAATATTTTAAAATTTTCTCATCTGGGTACCTCTTATGTACGCTACCTGAGGGCAGAAACTTTTCAGATTCATCTTGGTGTTCTCAGAATCCAGGACACTACCTGAGACATGGCAGGGACTTAGTGAATGCTTCTTATGTTTTTTAAAAAGAAATCAAGGGAAAGCAATAGGAGAGAGATAGACAAGCTGGGGATGATGGGAAGGCTGTCTTTGTGGTAGCACTGAAGGTAAGAGCAGAGTCTGCTGATTAAAGTAAAATGCGAAAGCCTAGGAAAGGCCTAATACAAACTCTTCAATACAGATGAAGAGCCTGAAACGCTATGGACACGGTGATTTGTTTCTTGTCACATAATGAACCAATAAGTACTTGACTGATTAATAGATTTGAAAATTAGACTTCTCATCCTTTAGGACTTAAGTTGAACTCAGCTTCCAGCCATTTACCTACCTTCTCAAAAAGCCAGTATCTGGTGAGGGAACTTCTGTGTCTAGGGAGCCAGTCAGTTACTATGAGAAAATGGTGGTGATGGTGAGGACGACATGACTGTTTTCAGGCATTTAAAAAAAAATCAAAGACCCTTTTCTATGTGTCATTGCTGGTCACTTTTAACAGCAGCACTTTCTTCTGCATAACACTATGTACCCTATTTTATGTGTAGGGAAACTGAGGCACAGCACTGTAGAATGAATGCCTTATGGCACATTTACCCAGCCTAGTGAGTGGCAGGACTGGATTGAGAAATCAAAGCCTTTGTTGGTTTTCCTATGTCCTCACTTTAGGGCTTTCTGAGATCATCTGTGCTAAGAGAGAGAGAAAGATAGAGAGAAACAGCTTTCACAAATTTTTTTTGGTGGAACCATTCAGTTTCCTCTTGAAAAGTTGATAGAGGCTGTTGGAAAACTATTGAACTGATCTTCAGAGGATTTAATCATTGAGGAAAAAAAAGTTTGTTGAGTTACCCTTGCAAACTTCAGATAAAATCTTGACTTGGGCAGTAGGTATTGATCCTGCAGTCGGGAGGCAGGAGAGAGAGGAGACTTTCCAAGGTGTTGTCCTTCTGACTGTGTTATATAAGAGGGTTTTAGGAGGCCAGACATTTGCTGACTGGCTCAGCATTAGCTGGAGAGTGCTGGGGCAATAAGGTGAAAGCATTTCCTCCACGTGAGGTAGGTTAGACCTTTCCAGGCATTCTCATCTCCTCTGTCCCCCCAGACTTTATTGACTGTGAAAGGGGGAGGCTTTTGGGGGAGGAAGTTTATGGTGCCAGTTCCTCTACTTCTCAAAACTAACTTTCAAAGAAGGGAGCAATAAAACCCCACCCAGCTTGGTCTTGGTTACAAGGAGATGGTACTGCCAGTGTCCCCAACCTCTAACACTAGAAGCAGTCCCCTGATCCCTGAAGCAGCTGGATCCCTGGCCTTTGGGAAGGGAAGCTGAATGGTTTGGATCCCAATCAACAGCTAGGCTGGTATATTTAAAGTATATAGAGTAGGAGGCTGGCAGAGGGCAGCTGGGGAGGGATTGGTTTCTAGCTGAGTATAGAAAAGGATTTTTGATCACCACGGCTCTTGCCCTCCTCCCTGGGTCTCCCATTACCCAGCAGGTCTGTTTGCTTCAAAACAGTGCCAAGAGCAATGGAACAGGATATGCTGAGAGAAAAATAAAGACTCAAGTGATAGATGACTCGTTTCCCAACTGTTAACAATCACTTATTAAATGTAACAGTAATGGTTTTTTAGAGGAATAACAACCCTACAGATGGTTCCCCCCCAAGGGTGGCATTGGCCAGGGGAAGAGAAGGTTTGTTACACATGAACTATGGATATTTAATCTCAGAGATTAACATGGACAGACTGCCTAGGTGACTTGGATACTGGTTGGAAGAAACTTCATATTATCTGTCTCTTACTGTGTGATGGAGCCATGGAAGATGAGGTTGGGGATCCAATCAAGGGACCAGATCAAGTTGTGGTCTCCCATCTGTGACTCCTTGACCCTAATGAATTGTTAAGTGCCCCACTCTAGTCCCTTCCTTTCTTTTTTAGCATTTGCCCTTTCCCTGAATTTCTGTAGGTCCTTTGTTCAGTCCACTCCTGCAGTGGCAGATCTATCAACATCCTTCCTAAAAATACCACACACAGAATGTGCTCTGACCAGGGCAAAGTGCAGGGGGCATAATCACTGCCTTAGTCTTGTGTGCTATGCCAGCCTTTTTGCAGCCTGAGATTGCATCCGCCTTCTTGAGTGCCATGACATACTGTTAACTCATTGAGCTTGAAATATATCGGCCTCCTCAGATGTTTATCTTTAAAAAAAAATTACAATCTAGCTGTTCCTTCCCAGTCTTATAAAGCTGATTTTTTGAACCTAAGTATAAAATTAACAACCTCTGCCTTCCCTCAGGGTTCAGCCAAAAACCATCTCTTAGTTGTCAGTATCTCTCCATATTGTGTATTTGTATGTATTTTATATATAAGAGCAACAACATGTAGATTTGATCTCAGAGCCAGAAAGAATCAGAATGGAGTCTTGCTTCCAACGCATGTTGACAGGGTCACCTTGGACAAGTCACTTAAATGTCTCAGTGGTAGAAACAACTCTAAGATCGTAAGTGGCAGAGAAGGTGCTGACGTG
Organism: Bettongia penicillata ogilbyi; assembly: GCA_023548195.1. Classification (NCBI taxonomy): domain Eukaryota; kingdom Metazoa; phylum Chordata; class Mammalia; order Diprotodontia; family Potoroidae; genus Bettongia; species Bettongia penicillata. The sequence goes on from JAJHZJ010000413.1 coordinate 5,419,980, forward strand.
CATTGGTAGCGGAAGTTTCCTCATTGAAAGTTCTCCGTCCTAATAAAATTCCCGATCTGGTTCAGGTTTCCTGCCCCTATATGTTGTATGTACTTATCTGTGTATGCTATCTTTCTGTTAAGGCAGAAACTGCTGTGTTTATTGATTTGTTTGGGAGAGGGGGCCTTTATATTTGCAATGTTCAGCACAGTGCACAGCATTTAGTAGGCACTTAATTAGTGCTTTTTGAATGGGAGAGAAAATGACTATCTTATGGGGGTGATAAGAAGAGGAGTAACAGGCTTAAATTCCTTGAGAATCCATGTCAAGGACAGTGTCTGGGTCATCGATTTGTTCCACAAAATATTTATCCAGTGCCTACTGAATATAGACTGCTGTTGGAAACATTAAAAAAGATTAATAAAATCTGATCTTCGCCCTCAGGAAGTTTACTGTCACACATTGACCTCCTATGACAAACCTTTGGGAAAACTTAACGCAAGGCTAGAGCTTCCCAGAAACGTCCTCAGCGGAATTGCTGGACATAGTTACCTAAACCAAGAGAGGGGTGTAGCATAATAGTCCTGTGCTCTTCAGTTCATCCAGGGGCTGCTATTTTCATCCTATCACAACCCTACCACCCACCCCACCTCTCGCCGCCATGAATCTGTATAGTTGCCTTTTCCATCGTGTCTGACCCTTTGTGATCCTTTTGGGGTTTTCTTGGCAAAGATTTACCATTACCTTCTCCAGATCATTTCACAGATGAGGAAACTGAGGCAAACGGGATTAAGGGACTTGCCCAGGGTCACACAGCTAGTAAGTGTCTGAGGCTGTCTTTGAACTCATGAAGATGAGTCAGCCTGGCTCCAGACCTGGAGCTCTATGTACTGTGGCACCACCTAGCTGCCCCTTAGAGTGTTTCATGCTGAGCTTGCGCACTTTCAGAATCCTCAATAATCTTGCCTGATTCTGTTTACCCAATATTTCCTTCCCACTCTTCCCTACTGGAGCCTTTATTCTTAGCAGGTTGGTCTCCTTAAGGTCCCTGATAAACAAAAATTTAAATTCCTCCTTCTCCACCTTCAGTCATGTTGCTTCTTCTGCCTGGATTCCACTATGTCATCTTTTTCATCTTTTTGGATCACATTTGTTATTCAGGGCCCAGGTTTTCCATTAAGCCTTCCCTGTGCCACTGCAATCCCCAGTAATATCTGTCTCCTGATTTCTTATTGCATTTGCATCCTGTATCTCACCTTTAGTGCCAGGACAGGTACTGCTGTTTATTGCTCCCTCGTTATCTCATATGTCTTAGGTCAGTACCCCCAGCTTGATTATAAAACTCTTAGAGGGCAGGGATCCTATTTTGCTTCTCCACGGCTTGGCTCTAGAACCTTATACATTGTAGGGCTTGGAGTAGGGGTTCCATGAGCATTTGAAATGTTGATTTCTTCTTATAGTGGTAGATTTCAGAGTCAAAACTGTCCTTGGTAGCTGTATTCCTACCCATCCATGAAAGAAAGAATCTCTTTTTTGATATATCCATCAACTGATTATTGGAGAAGCTTGATTTAAATCCTAGTCCAGCCTGAGTGACTTTGGGCTAAGTCATATAAGTCTCTGAGCCTCTGTTTCCTCATTTATTAAATGTGAGTTAGACTAAATGACCTTTTAGGTTTCTTCCTGATCAGAATTGATGATCTTTTGACAGTTTCCAAAGAGGCCCAATCCACTGCTTCCCAGGAGATCCCATTCCTCTTTTGAATAGCTCTAATGATTGGGAAGTTTTTTCTTATGTCAAAGCCCAAGTCTGGATCCTTGTAACTTTGACTGTATTTTTTCCCTAGTTTTGTCCTCTGGGGCAGAGCAGAAAAAGTCTAATCCCTTTTCCAACTGACAACTTTTTAAGTACTTCAAGATAGCTTTCATGCCTCTTCCCTCCAAGTTTTCTCTAGGTTAAATGAGCCTGGTTTCTTCAGCTAATTCTTATATGGCATAAACACTACTTTAGATACTCTCTTAATGGGAATTGCATCCTTCCAGTGGGATTCTTGATTTTCATTTTCCAGCAATACTATTATTATCATAACCATTATCAATTATATTAATAATCACCAGCATTTATATAGTGCTGTGCAAATAACTGTTTTCATCCTAACAACCACCCTGGGAGGGAGGTGCTGTTATTATTTCAATTTTACAAATGAGAAAACTGAGGCAGACAACAGTGCAGTGACTTGCCCAAGGTCACAGAGCTAGTAAGTGTCTTGAAGTTAGATTAGATATTAGAGGGAAAACCTAGCAGAAAGTCAGTGATATCCTGGAAATTGTGAAACCTTTTTTTGAAAGCTTGGCTCTTGTGATTCCCCCAGGACTCCTTAAGGACCTGTTGCTTTGCTCTTAGAAGCCAGACTCTGAAAACAGGAAGAGTGTCTTTGTTGTTCAGTTCTGTCAGATTCTTCATGACCTTTTGTGGGATTTTTTGGCAAAGATACTGCAGTGGTTTGCCAGTGTCTTCTCCAGCTCATTTTATAAATGAGGAAACTGAGGCAAACAGGGTTAAGTGACTTGCCCGGAGTCACATAGGTAGTGTCTGAGGTCAGATTTGAACTCATGTCTTCCTGAATCCAATCCTGGCACACTATCCACTGTGCCACCTAGATTCCCCCCACAATAACAACATTCCTTTGGTTGTTTGTGTCGGAAGAGCCCAAAGTGCTTTGTGCTTAGAAATTTATACTCAGAATTGGCAAAGTTAGATTATGCCTGTTTTACAAAAGGAAAAGCCAGAGCTCAAAAAAGCTAAGTGACCTGTTCAAGGTCACACAGCAAAGCAATAGAAAATCCATATAAAGGATCTAGCTCTCACGACAGACTATGCTCTCTGGAATTCCCTTTGGTGTCTGGAAAGGATGTATAATGAAAGGGATTAGGCCATGAGTTCTTAATTTGAGGTCCCTGAATTTGTTTTTAAAAATTCTGATGACAATTTAATAATTTGATCTCCTTTCGATCCTATATGTTTCCTTTTTTGTATTTAAAAACATTCCGAGATATGGGCTGTAAGTCTGATGTTATTGTTTAGCACACTGACAAAGGAGACCGTGCCGCACCAAGGTTAAGAGCCTGGTTTAGGGGCTGGGGCCCTAAAGTTTAGTTTGTGTAGGGGATTGTGTGACGGAGAAGGCTGAATTGTCTTGGATTCTCTTTGAAAACCTAGATTGCATCTCAATACCTAAAGGCAATTGTCCTAAGTGTGAGGTACAAGCCATTCACATAATCACTTTATTCATTAAAGGAAGAAGTGATGGAGCCCAGATGGTTTTTCAGGAGCTATGACCAAAGATAATGCTTTTCGAAGGAGTAAAAATAGCCTCCAACATCCTGAACGCCTGCCAAGCCTGCCCTTTTGAAACTGACCTCTGAAGACAAGACTGACATTTTTATATACTCTGTATAAAAATGATTAAGACTCTCTCTGCAATCATTAATTTATTGTTGCCTGGTTCCAGTGAGGAAAAGAAGTATATGAAACAGATAGAGTTGTTTGGTGAGGTGAGGCAGCTAGGTGGCTGGGCCTTGAGTCAGGAAGACCTGAGTTCAAATTTGGCCTCAGATAGTACTAGTGGTGTGATTTGTTGGGCATATTTGTTGATTGCAAATCACTTAACCTCTGTTTGTCTCATTCCACCAGAGAAGGAAATGGCAAAATCCTCCAGTATCTTTACCAAGAAAACCCCATGGATAGTATTGGATATAATATGGTCCATGATACGGGCATATGGACACAGCTGGACAGCATTAACAAAAGTGGTGTTTGTTTTTAAAGATTCTCTCACCAGTTGACCAAATCTCAAATAAAAATGAACAAGTCTAGGCTGATAGGTTGTAGCTAGAGTTTTTATATACATGGTCTTAATAATCCAGTGTTATATATTGACTCTCTTTACCTGGAGAAAAAGATAAGAGCTGTCCAGTTGTGTAGGTGACTGAAAAATATGAAGGAAGATATACGGTTCTCTCGAGCTCTCTCCCTCCTCCCATTTTCTCCCTCTCCTTCCCTTCCTTGTTATTGCTACATTTTGTTTTGACACTACAGATACTTCCCAACAAACCTCTTATCAGAGCAAAATCCTTAAAACAAGAGTTAGCTTAATAATTTTTAACAGAAAAAGATATGTACTGCCTGTGATAGAGTAACAAACGATTACTGCAGAGATTCTTGGATTCACCAGGTTGACTTTATTGATAAAGTTATTGCCATTGTGTATCTTGTGCTTTTGTTTATACAGTCTTTGCTTTGTTATCACTTCCTTTAAGGTTTTCCTTAATGCTTCATTGTCATCATTCCGTATGGTGTAATAGATCGTGGTCATCAAAACACTAGACCAGGGTTAGGAACCTGTGGTTCGAGGTCACATGTGGCCTTCTAGGTCCTTGGGTGCAGCCTTTTAACTGAGCCTAAGTTTTCCAGAACAAATCCTTTTATGAAGGAAATTTGTCCTGTGAAGTTTGGATTCAGTCAAAGGGCCGCACCTGAGGGTCACATGTGGCCACAAGGCCACAGGTTCCCCACCACTGCATGAGGCTGTCCCCCAGATATCAAGTACATGGCTCATTTCCATCTTTTTATCCTTTCACACAATACTCCTCTGACTATTTTTGTACTTAGAGGTCATTTCTTGTTGCTGATGTCTTTTGGGCACAGTCCTTGTAATGGAACCTTTGGGCCAAAGTTTATGAACAGTTTAGTAACCAAGAAATATGCTTTTGCAAGATAGCAGTTGCCTTTCTGCCAGGTCCAGTAAGAGAAATGCTTGTTTTAGGAAGAGTTGCTACTGTTACAGCCGAGCAAGTGTCTGAATTCTTGAAAGAAAGTATTCTATGAAACCATAGAGTAATAACTACTGCAAAGACTTGAGGTTCTATGCAAAATAGAGAGTCTGATCTGCAGCTGCAATCTTTCTTTTTTCAAGCCCCAGCTCAGGTAACACCTCTTCTGTCTGGCTTTCTCTGACTCCTACTCAACCAAAGGTTCTTGAGATCAGCTCTCACTGGATCTGTTACTTCATATATATAGAGGGAGTTGGCCTAGCCCTAGATCAACCTTAACCTACGTTCCTGCTTTAAGTCTATCATCTAAGAACCTTTAGAAATTGTGCAAAAAGAACAGAAATATGCAATCAACAAGTTTTTATCAGATGTCTAATATGTGTGAGACACTGTGCTAAGCTTTTGGAAAGAAGGTTATCACATGTCCCCTGAACTCAAAAGAAATTACAGTCAGTCTTTTAAAAGGGATAGTCTGAATGCTGGTGTGGTATCAGGTCAGTTCAATTCTAAAACTGATGCAACTGCTGGATTTATTCTTTATGTAATAAACAAGACACACAGCTAGCCCTGGAGATGCAAAGACAAAAGAAAGACAGAACAAAAAAATATAGAACAGCCCTTTCCTTCAAGGAGCTAATGTATTGTGGGATGTGTGTGTGTGTGTGTGTGTGTGTGTCCTAAAGCAGTGAATGTAAGGCCCCTTTCTGACCTTTTTTCATTTTCTGGTGAGATGTTTACTATAGGTTCTCAGCCTTCAGCCTCTCCCTGCATAGCAACTCTTCAAGAATGGGTACAAATTGTTCCCATGTATCAGGTCTGTCCACTGTCTTCTTTCAGAACCTTTGAGATAATAGAAGACAAAGGTGATACAAAGAGAGAATTCCACTTTGGACCACACATGTCTCTCAGGTCATTTCATTTAAATTTGTAGTTGGACTAGACTTGGGATTTCATTAGGATAGGGAAGACTTCTTCCACCAACTATGATCAATACCTGTTCTGTAACATAGAGTTGTAGATAGAGCATTGTCTGTCTGTTTTATGTTCTTGCTAAATAAATACCATTAGACTTCTGGAGAAATTGAAACAAACATGTCCTACCAAACGGCCAATTAAAGAGAAAGGTTGAAGGTGAAGACATGTAGCTGAGCCTCGTAAAGATGCTGCTTGTATCCCAGCACTGGCAACACAGATTCAAGGACTTCATCTCCTTAGCTCAGGAAAGCAAAGGGGTAGGGTAGTCTTTAATTTATTCTTCAAAGCCAAGTTCCAGAGGCATTCATGTTAGCATTGTCATTGGAGAGGTTAATCAACATGTTTGCCTGTGTTCTGTTCCTTCACCTGCCTTTCTGTTTAGAACTAGGATAATGCAAAGTAGACAAACTCCTTGGCAACAGGCATTAGGGGGAGGAGTGGGGAGGGCCCTTGGGAGGAGGAAGTGAGTTAACTTGAAAAGTCAGGGGACCCTAGGCTCCTTAGGGGTGCTGCATTTTCTTTAGTGGAAGAGTAAATCTGAAGCACATTCCCTATTGACTAAAAGCCTTGGCACCAGAAGGGTGGTGAACTCATTGATCTCTCTCCCTCTCTCTGGGCTGGGGGAAGGAGGGGAGAAGCAGATACTCCAGAGAACCAAAGATGGTTTTCTGTAGAAGAGGAACAATGAAGCTGTTGTTCTGCCCCCCACCCCCTCTCTCTCCTCCCAATGGTCCCAGCACTCTTCTCTCTGCTCCCTCTAAGTTTGAGGGGCTCTACAAGGGCAGAATGCAGATTCTTGAAAAGAAAGGAACTCTTCAGTGTTTGGTGACTTAATCAAAGCTCCTCGCCTTCCTAGAATCAGAGCGCTAGCAAGGGGCCTAAGACAGCATGGACTCCCAGGGTAACAATGGATTGAATAAGCTGCCTCATTGCTGAACAGGGTTGCTGAGGTGGGGACTCCTGGGATCTCATTTCTTCCAAGACCCTATTCTGCAATAAAGTCCAGAAGTGTGAAAAAATCAAAGAGCAAAACCTTAAAGGAGATAGCTTATTTAGATACTTCAAAAGTTTTTTTTCAAATTGAAAATGAGGTGTTTTGTTTAAATCAACGTTCAGTACTCTTCAGTCTGACTAATCAGTCAGCAAATATTTCTATGTCCCTACTTTGCCTAGCATTACACTGTGAGTTATGAAATGATGAAGCTTACCTCATTAGTAAGTATTTCCCATGACTATATCCAGTGGCATTCTATTCTCTAATGCGCATATCATATATTATTGTCTGTATTATGGCTCTCTGTATTTGTATCTTAGGGGAAGCTGGGTGGTGCAATGGCTAGAGCACCAGCACAGGAGTCAGGAGGACCTGAGTTCAAATCTCACCTCAGGCACTTGACACTCACTAGTTGTGTGACCTTGAGCAAGTCACTTAACCCCAATTGCCTCATCCTGGGTCATCTCCAGTCATCCTGATGAATATCTGGTCACTGAATTCAGATGGCTGTAGAGGAGAAGTGAGGCTGGTGACCTGCACAGCTCTTTCTCCCTCAAAAAAAGTCAAGTGCAAGTCATGTCATTATTTCCCTGATGGCATGGTCTTCTTCGGCAACAAAGGACAAACGCACACTTGTATCTTATACTTTGTTGTTCAATTTTTCAGTCATGTCCTACTCTTAACGACCCTGTTTGGGTTTGGGTTTTTTTTTGTGGGGGGAGGACAAAGATGCTGGAGCAATTTGCCATTTTTCCCAATTCATTTTCTAGATAAAGAAACTGAGGCAGTTAATTGGGGTTTTCATGGCAAGGTACTGGAGTGGTTTGCCATTTCCTTCTCCAGCTCATTTTATAGATGAGGAAACTGAGTCCAGAAGTGTTAAGTGACTTGCACAGGCTCACACAGCTAGGAAGAGAATTCTGGAAGATGAGTCTTCCTGATTCCAAGCTAGTGTTCTGTCTGCTATGCCATCCAACTGTCCATCTTATCCTTTACTTGGTTGTAACCTCCTTGAAGGGGAAAGAAAGTACTTTATATCTTCATTATCACAATGCTCTGTAGAAAGTAGGGGCTCAATAAATGTTTATTGTGTTGCACTGTGTAGTATTATATGAGGTTTGGGGAGAAGTATGAAATAATGGTTCCTGTTCACAAGTCCCTTGCAATCTATTTGGGAAGATAAGACAGAGAATCAGTAATCAACCAGATAGTTTCATATGTAATATATTTATGTACAAAATAAAGTGCTAAATCATACAATACAGAGGATTATATATAATAAGGGGCTAATCATGAGGGGGTCTTTTGTTGTTAACCAGGACTGTGATTTCACTGATTGAGGTCAAATTGAGAATCCTTGGGTTGAGAAACAGCCCTGGCCTTTCCCAAATCAAATTTGTAGGATCCTCTGATTTGGGTCTAGGCCAGGGATGGGGAAACCTGTGGCCTTCTAGGTCTTTAAGTGCAGCCTTTTGACTGAATCTAAACGGAACCTGTGACCTTAAGACTACATGTGGCCTTTAAGGTTGCAGGTTCCCCATCCCTGGTTTAGACCTTTAATTTTATCAGTGTGGGAAACCACTGCTGCAGGTCTGTAACGGGCCTGTAGCTTCTAGTCTTAAGAAAGTTTACCAGTGCTCATGAAGTGGTCAAGTGACTTGCCCATGTTCACATAGCTAGAATGCATCAGAAGCAGAAATTGAACCCTGGGCTTCCTGATGCCATGCCTAGCACTCTCTTGATCCAGGTGGTTTGGTAATCAACTTTAATTTGCATTCAGACTCTGCAGTTGGCCAGGGAGCATTGCTTCTAGGACACTGAAGATGCTGCTGGATGGGGAAGAGAATGTGAATTCCACACTTAAGCAACCTCTGATATATACCTTGAGTTGGGGGGAGGGGAGAGATGTTTTCATCTGGCAATAATTTTAATTATCAACAAGAGAATTGGGCATAATCAGAAGCATGCATCTGATTAGTTTTGCTTTTATTAGACTGGAGATACTGACAGCTTTTTATGGTACAGTGGAAGGAACATTGACTTTAGGGCCAAAGAACATGGGTTCAAATCCTCATGCTCCTACTTACTTCTTGTATGACTCTAGACAATTCATTTAATCTCTCTGGGTCTTGGTTACTTCCTCTGTAAGATGAGAGGATTGAACTAAATTACCATGAAATTTCCCTATAGTTCTCAGCTGTGATCAGGGCTTCCTACTGCATGCAAAGAAAATATTGGGCTTAGGGATAGGTGAGGGAGGACGACCTGAGGAAAAACAAGATAATTCCCCCAGTAATATATAACATAAATCTTGCCTATTTTAAGAGCTTCACAGCTCTATATTCCTCTCCCTTCCTGCCATAAAAGGGCAGAGACAGAGAGGGGGAACAGAGAGACACACAGAAGAGAAACAGAGACCAAAAGACAGAGATAGGAGGAGAAGAGAGAGACAGAGAATGAAAGACAGAGAAGAGGGACAGACGGAGACAGAAAAGAAGACAGAAAAAATTTGCTGGAGAGAGAGACAGTGAAGGAGACAGAAAGAGGAGAGACACACACATAGAAAAAGGAGTACAGGGAGAGAGGGAGGGAGAGAAACAGACAGTGAATGGAAGACAGAGAAGAGAGAAAAGAGAAAGGAAGACAGGGACAGAAAAAGATGGATAGAGAGACACAGTGAGAAGGAGAGATAGGAAGATAGGAGGGAGGAAGACAAGGTGAGAGAGAGGGAGTGTGTGTGTGTGTGTGTGAGAGAGAGAGAGAGACACACACACACACACACACACATACACACAGAGGGAAAACATGGTAAGATTACTTTGAACCTCAAAGGCTGCCAAATGCAGTTCTCAGCTCCCTTTTGTTACAGGAGAAGCCCTTTCAGGTGGAAAAACTTTTTGCCAAGTTCAGTCTTAGAGTGAGTTTTTGTAGCTCACCAAATGAAGTCAGAGTTCATAATGGCAACACCTACAGACCCGAAGGTGTAGCACAACTGGTGAGTGCAGCAGGAATGAATAATTACAGGTATACTTTTTTCCTTAATACGCTGGTTCATTTGAAAAACTCAGCAGTGTTTAAAAATAACTGGCCCACAGACTGTTGAAATGATGGAGTTTACGCCTTTGAGCACTTCCTGGATTGGATATTTCTTTCTCCCTTGTCCCTCCCCCACCACGCAGAGTTTCCCATTGGAGGGGTCTCGCTCCTTCCTTCTTGGGCATTTTCAGCTTTTCAGCACCGTGAGCCATCCTGGTCCCTCTGCCCCCAGTCTACATTGCCATCTCATTGGTTGGCTGGGTCAAATGCCAATGACTCATGGTTCTCCCTTCCTCTCCCATGAAGTTGACATCATTTTTTCTGTGCCCAGAATAGATGCTATGGCAACAGTAACTCCAGCCTTTGGTGTCTCTTGCCACCATTGTGCTTGCCCCGTCAGATTTTACTGCGTGTTCATGGAATGGTGAAGGGCTCAGAAAGCAGATTGGAAATACTTCTTTATTACAAGGTTACATGTGTGTCATGATATCATTGCAGCTGGATCATAAACCAGCTTAACTTCCATTCTTAAATTTAATTTCTCACCATAACTTTTCCCTTGAGGAGGTTGGGGTGTCTCCATGAGCCCAACAAGAAAACTTGGACTGGGAATCACAAGGATCCAGGCTTTGCCACTTAAAGTTCTGTGTCCTTGAACAAGGATCATTTGACCTGAGTTTCAATTTCCTTATCTGTAAAATGAAGGCATTAGACTAGTATCAGGACTTCTTAACTTAGGATCTCAACTTGGTTTTTTAATATTTTGATAACTGTATTTCAGCATAGTCTCCCTTGTAATCCTTTTTATTTTATGCATTTAAAAATGTTTGAAGAAAGAGTCCACAGACTTCACCAGACTGCCACTGAGACCTCTGACACAAAAGGGGTTAAGAAATCCTGGAATAGATCTCTCAAGTCTTGAGATCCTATGAAGCTTAGGTGATTTAAAGTCACACCCATGTCAAATCTTACCTAAGACCCATACTAGCTCTGTGATGCTGGACAAATCCTTTAACCTTTCTGAGCCTCAGTGTCCCCATCTATTAAATGGGGCTAATAAAGAGCACCTCCCTCACAGCGTTTTATAAGGACCAAATGAGATAATGTCCATAACACACTTTGCTAACCTTCAAGCTCTGTAAATGTGAGCCATCTTTACTTTTGTTAATAGTGGTAGCATTGTGACATTCAGTCTGAGTGGTGTTGTGGCTTAGTATATAAAATGCATTATAACTTTTGTATAAAACAACAAGTTGAAGCTAGACAATCACTCACAACCCTCTTTTCTCTAAAACCCAAAGTCTTTATTTTTCCTTATTAGTGGCTGCCAAGTATCTAGAAAGAATCCCTTGACTTTTTAAAAGTTCTGTGGTCCCTGCATTCTATCATTCTGTCATGTAGCTGAAAAGACTTGGCTATCTGATGGGGTCAGCATGTGGTAACAGAATGATCACTAGAGTGGGGGGGGGGGGTCACAGAAATTTAAATTTGAGTCCCATCACTACCATTTATCTGTATCACCTTGAGTAAGTCATTTCACATCTCTTATGCCAGTTTTACAGGAATGAAATATGATAGAATGTGATAGAATTTGGTGAATTTCCAAGTTGTTCAGTCATTTTTCAGTAATGTCCAGTGGGGTCTTCATAACCCTGTTTGGGGTTTCTTGGCAAAGATACTGGAATGATTTGCCATTTCCTTTTCCAGCTTGTTTTACAGATGAAAAGATAGAGGCAAACAGAGTTAAGTGACTTGTCCAGGGTCATTCAGTTAGTAAGAGTCTGAGGTTAGATTTGAACTCAGGAAGATGAGGCTCTATCCACTGCACCACCTAGCTGCCTAAGGGTTATCAAGGTTATCCAGGGGATACCGTGTAGTACATACAAAATGCTTTGTAACCCTGAAGGATGATGTAAACGTGAGCTGTTGTTGCATTTGTGAGGTCCTCAGGAATAAAGGCTGTCTGTTTCAGTCATCCTATACCATATTCAGCTGTGTGTTGTGTGTGTAGGGAGTGGGAGGTGGTGATGAACTGATGTCTGATGATGCTGATTAGGGATGGAGCCCCAGCTCTGTTGCTGAGCAACTGGAAAAGGGAATCTCCCACGTAGTCCTCTCCCTTATTCTTCCCCAGGGCATGTGGCTTGACTTAAACATGAGTAAACCCACATAGGATGGGAGTAAATTTCTCTTCCTCTCTCCCATGCTGCTCCTTGCCTATTAGAATGTTTTCTGAGGGGCTGTTTAGAATGTCATCCTAGTGAAACTGAGGAAAAAAGTTCCTGCCTACTCTCTGAATCTAGGGATTTGTGAATGTTTTTTAGGGAAGGAAAAAGCCCTCCATGACTGTTGGGGTGGGTTTAGGAGCACTGTCATTTACAAGTGTTCCCTTCCATTAATACATCATTTGCATGATCATTTATACAGGACTACATGTATTTTTCATCAGAACTGTGCCCCTCATTTAGTCATCAGAAGGAACTGTGTGTACTTTTAAAAGGGGGAATTTGAAAAGTGACTGACTCTAAAGCCTGAGTGGATTTTCTCTTTTTTTTCCAGCTTTCCTTACTTTGCTCTCCCTGATTCCCCCCACCAGTCTTCTCCTGTCTCTGTCCATTCAGGCTCTCTTTCTCCATTCTCTGAAGGCTGCATTTTTGGACCCTCCAGGCAGCAAGTGGAGAACAGATGCTGTAGGTGGTGGACTTGCCTCTCTGTCCATTGATGCTGGAGAACACAAAGCCCATGCTTCTTTGCTTGGTTTGGCCTAGGGGCATAACGTGATTGATTAATAGCTATTTCTGGATGCTGTGGCTAAGTGACTGTTGTTGATGTTTCTTTTGATAAATTTTCAAAATTTGAAACTCGAAGCCAACTGAATTCCAGCCAGGGAGTCCATAAGTCTTCTCAATGTCTCTAAAATCACTCTTTCTCAATCCTGTATTTAATCAGTTTCAGCCATCTCACTGCAGCCCACCGTAGGCTTTTCCTTTCCTTTTCCCACCAGAACTTAATGTGTTGCTTTAAAAAAAAAAATTTTAGTTTAAAATCTTAAAGAATTCGGGAAAAGAAGGACGAGGAATACCTCTCTGCAAAATGCTTAAGCAGAGAGGTTAGCCCAGCCTTTCACCTTTCCCTCTCAAACATAATTTTGCCTTCACCAAAGGATCTAAAAACTCTTTCACCCTAAGCTGTAAAAGACCAGTAGTTTAAGTATCATCCCTTCCAGGAGTATTTGTATTTATTCAGTGAGAGAGGTCAGCCTGTGGGTGAGGGTGGTATTTGGGGAAGGACAGAAGGACTTTTCTCTGGGCTGCAGAATGCCAGTCTTGCTATTTCTCTTAAGTACCTATAAAGTCTGGCCATGGAAATGACCCGGGGTAAATGGATGCCTGACTTGGAGCCTGTAGAGAGTTTCTCTGGGGAAACTGGAATTGAGAAGGCTGTCTAGTTGGTCTCTGGGGCTTCGGAAGGAAGTATTAAGAGGAAGTAAAGAGATTAAAGCAGAAGGGATTACTGTTGGACACCAGAAAGAGGAGGCTAAAAGTCTGGACTCAGCGAAGGCCAAAGACTGTTTTGAGAGATCTTTAAGACAGATCTGGTATGATACGAGGCCTTTCCTACTCCATAGTGGAACCCTCTGTTCACCTCTTGTTTTTTATTTCTCTGATTTAGTCTGTTAAGGGAGGAGAGCTCTCAGTTAGAAACTTTATAGTATACTCAGAGTCCTCCGTGAAGGGAGACTGTAGTCCTTAACCAGCTCCAACCATGGACCACATTCCATAGAATCTGACCTTGCTTGTCATAGGGAAGCCAGTGTGCTGGAATGGGAAAAGAGCCCTGGGACAGGAAAATCTGGAGGCCTGAATTCAATTCCCAGCATACCCTTGGCTAAGTTGCTTAAGCTTTTGTGAGCCTCAGTTTCCTCCTCTGTAAAATATGCATCATAATACCTTCACAGTACTTCATGAGGTCCTTAGAGGAAAGTGCTCAGGAAATTGTCAGTGCAATTTCCTGTGACTCTTTGTCACACAGATCTACCAGCATAAGCCTAATTTGAGTACTGGGGAGTGGGATTCCAGGGCCTTGAGTTCATCTCCCAGCTCTGCTTCCTTGGGCGGTAGCTAGCTAGGTGATCTCATCAGCAAAATGAATTGGTTGCACTATATGATCTGTAATGCCCCCTCTGAATCTAAGCATTAGGATGTTATGAAATTAAAAACGTCACTGCTCTGACATAGTGGAAATTGATGCAGATTTAGAGCCAAATCCTCTGACTCCAAATCCCAGCTCAGCCACCAAGTGACCTTGGGCAAGTTGTTTAATCTGTCTGTGCCTCAGTTTCCTTATCTATAAAATGAGAGGAGTTGAACTCAATGATATCTAAGGTCTCTTTCAGTACTAAACCTATAATCTTATAATACCTGAGTTGTCCAAACATATCTATTGCACCATTTAGAAGACTGTCTTTTATTTTTTTGTAAATGTCATTGGTACCTTTAAATCTGTCCTTTACAATGGATTGGAGGGAAAAGGAATGGAAATGTTGATTTGATTTTTTTATTTTTAAACCACTGCTGCTGTCTCTCCCCATCCTCCGCCTCGCTGGGGCTCTGGCCTTGGGCATTTCTGTATTCCCATTCAGTGTGTCGAGCTTCCCAGGATGGAGTTGACCTAATTGGAGGAATCACTTTAGCCAGTGTCCTACAGTCTGAATGCCAATTTTTTGGAGCCTGTCCACTAATTACCCCCATTGCTGAGTAGAAAACTCTGTCTGCCCCAACTTTCAAAATCGTTGTGCTTGTCATCACCAAGCTTCTTTTAATTAAGCTGATTAATTTGTGCTGGAAAGAGATTTCCTGATTCAGCTGGTATGTTTGTGTATAGACTCCTCAGAAAACACCTGGCAATTTTTCTGAGTGACAATAAGAAAAACCTAGTCTGAAAATGATTGTTTCAATTACTGAGCCCCTTCCCCTGCCACTTTACCTTTAAAAATAATGATGATGATGATGATGAAAATAATAACAATAAAAGGGTGAGCTTCAAAAAAGGAGCTCTGTGTTTTGCCCACAATTCCATACCTGTTTTACAACACAAATGCGCACATGAACAATACTTGATAATTTTCCTTTATGTACTTAAAAAGAAAAAAACCCACACCGCACCAGTTTCTAATGGATCCTCAAATTGTTCCTTGGCAAACAGGAAGTATTTTAATTGCATGTTTTTATTTATTGTGGATTTGCAGATGATCCCCAGAAAAGATTTGATAGAGCATGGCAAACTATGCTTTAAAAAATGAAAATGAACAAGAGTCCAGTGATTTTATTTTCACAATTTTGTTGCTCGTACCAGGCAGTGTGCAGACAAGTGTCAGGATGGAAAGTGACCCTCGATTGGTTTAGAGAAAAAAGCCCATCGGGACAGAAACCGACAAACAGAAATAACAAACTGCAGCTGAAGAGATAAGAAAAAAGCAGTTACCTGCTCTGATTTTGTTTTTCACCTTTCAAGGTTTTGTAATTCATTTATTGGGAGGCCAATTAAAATGCCCTAGAGGGAGGAAGAGGGAATGCCCTAGCTTGCTCATTAACAATCATGTTGTTAACTTTTACCTGGTGGTCTATTTGTTATCCACAGAGTGGGTTGTAGTGTAACCCACCACCAGGCACCACCTGGGTCGATGGGGTTTTGTTGCCGTGTGCTTCCTCCTTCCTCACCCACCCCCCTTCCTTCCTCACCCACCCCCCTTCCTTCCTTCCTTCCTTCTTCCTTCCTTCCTTCCTTCCTTCCTTCCTTCCTTCCTTCCTTCCTTCCTTCCTTCCTTCCTTCCTTCCTTCCTTCCTTCCTTCCTTCCTTCCTTCCCTCTCTCCTTCCCTCTCTCCTTCCCTCTCTCCTTCCCTTCTTTCTCTTTTCCAAGGTTCTGGAGTCAAATAGAAGTCGGGGGGAAGGGTCATAGTAAGAAACTGCAGATAGCCCCTGACAAAGCCAGCCTGCCTGCTTTTAACCAGAGAACAGCAGCTGGAAAGAGAAGAGGAGAGCAGCTGTGGCTCTGCTATTAGTCATTCCATGAAGAAATGGATTTGATAAATAATAAAACATCAATATTAACAACAGATGCTTGGGGGTCAGTTGACTCCTCTAAGAACTCCCAGTTAAGTGTGTGTTAGATGAGATGTGTGTATGTGTGCATATGAATTTTAAAAGCACCACTAAGCCACCCCCCCATCACCCTCAAAAAAATGTTGTTTTTTTATTTTAACGAAAATAAAACTGTTCATGCAATGGCAAGGAGACTGTGGATATTAGCAAAGGGAACCTGGAAGTCTTGCAAGGAGGATCTTTTTATTTAATTTGGGCCCCACCCTCTAGCTTTCTGACAATGCTAACGCTCATTTTGTTTTCTTGCCTTTTCATTTTGATAACTGTTTTGATTTGGAAAGTGTTGTGCCTTGCCTACATTTCCTTTATGATGGTTTGCTGTGCTGTTCTTATCACTCACCTTAAATCCTTGATAAGAGCATTTTAAAAATGAAATTGCTACCTGACACTATTATAAAGTCTAGGCTTAAAGCCAAGGGAGAAACAAGAATATCCGGGGAGGGGGAGGAGAAACAAAGCTGGATTTAGAGAAAGAAGAGATTCAAAGGAACTGTAAAGAGAGAACTTCCTGTCTGCTCCTGCCTCCCTCCTGCACTCTGGTCGTGTGTGTGTGTGTGTGTGTGTGTGTGTGTGTGTGTGTGTGTGTGTGTTGCCTCACCAGCACTCCATGCTGTTACTGAATCTCCTCTTTCTCCCACCTGCCCATCATCTTTCTCTATAAACAAAACATATCATCTCTAAGGTTTGATGCAATGAAAGGAGTTATGTATATCTCATGACTCTGGACCAGAACATCATATAAGCAGGGGTTCTTAGCCTGGGGTCCAGGAATTTGTTTTTTCAATATTTTGTTTATTGTGTTTCAGCATAATTGGTTTCCTTTATCATCTGATGTATTTTAGTTTTTGCATTTATAAATAATATTCTGAGAAAGGGTTCATTCATAGGCTTTATCAAACCATCCCAATGGGGCAAGGAGGAGAAAGGGACACCACACAGGAAAATGGTGAAGAATCCTTACACTACAGCATCCAGGTGTGAATGATTTTGGTTAACCCGCTGATGTCTTTATAGCCCTCCACATCCATTACCTTCTGCCCAAGAGAGGCCACAGCAGAAAATCCCTTAGTTGTCATGGTGGGCAGTTTTAGAGTGAGTTTTGTAATTAAATTTTTTTCCAGGAAAAAGGAATTAATTTTTATTCAAGTAACTGCAAATAGGAAACCAGAGTTGGGAACTATCATGACAATCTGGGATCATCTCTTCCCCCACTTCAGCTGGACCCTTTTCCCTTAATCCTCCTGTTTTATGGATAGATGTGTTGTATGTCAGGAGATGGATGTTTATCAAGACAAAGTGATGGGGAATACCAGTAAACAGAAGTAACTAAAAGAACAGGTAATTTTTACTTAATATGGTGGATGTTATGGACTCTTGTCTTAATAACTCATATGATAGTGAGAAGACAGCCATTCTTCCCCTCCTAACGGAGTTACTCAGCTGATCTCTTTGTATTGTTATGTTGGCTATAAACTCAGAATGTTATAGTAACAGGTACCCAAAACTCATTGTGGGGGAAGGTAGGTCTGATAAGAGATTATGCGAGACACCAGCCTCCTCCTCTGATTTAGGCATCATCATCATCAGTAGGAGAAGGACCAGAATGTAAGTTTCTTGAGGTCAGCTCGATGGAGTAGTGGACTGTGTTGGACTGGAAATCAGTAAGACCTAGATCTGAATCCTGTCTTGGACACTAGCTGTGTAACCCTGGATAAGTGACTGATCCTTTCTTTCCTCTTCTGTAAAACAGGAATAACAGTAACTGTGGTCCCTACACCAGGATTGTCCTGAAGATCAAATCACGTAAAATGTTTTGGGAACCTTAAAATATCAAATTTTTATTGCTGCTATTTGCATCCCAGCGTAGGGTGCAGAATGTTGTAGGGGCTTCATAAATCCTAGTTGAATTGATTTAAATTGAATGAATACATTTGAGTCTTTTGAGAGATGGATGGTGAAGATCTAAGATTTTTTTATCCAGAGTTATTGAGAGAAGGAAGAAACCTTCTTGTGCCATCATCCATCCGATGGCCACAGTGAGTCTGAAGAGAGCTGGCAGAGGTCACAGTCAATAGAAGTCTGGATCACAGTTGCCAGAGATTTCAATAGGGATTGTGTTCCGTGCGTCCCCCCTCCTCCTGAACATCTAACCCGCCATCAAAATGACTGCTTTTGGAACTGTCTTGTCTCTTTTGAGCAGGGACTGCAGACAACTAGACAAGGTTCGGTGGTAACGAATAAAGAAACATTACTTTCTGAACACAATCTTCTGTTACCAGTCATTTTTCAACAGACATTCAATCAAAATGCTAATCGCCGCGGCAACAAGGGACCGCAGTTATTGTAATACTAATTGATTGGTTGGAGGGTGGGTTTTGATAAGTGCAGCTGAAGATTTCTGAAATATGATTCTCTTTAATTACAGTGACACTAATAAAAATGAACAAATAATTTAATGATGATTTCCTGGGTAATGGCTTAAAGGTTTTTGTTAGCGCTTAAAATGCGATATGGTGAAAACAACTGAAAAATAAAGCCCTGGTGGGTGGCCCGGGTTTTATCAAGCCTGTGGGCTGTCTTATCTCATGTAGACAAATCAACACATCCAACAGTCTCCTGTAAGAAATTTTAGAGTTTGCTCATAGAGGAAGTCAGTACAAAGACCTGTCCTTCATGCCTCAGAATAGTGCTTTACAAATAGGGTTTGTAAGACAAGATTTTGGTTGCAAGAGTGGGGACTGGGTTGTAGTAAGCCATTCACACTCTCTCCTCTGGTCTCTCTGGTGGCTAAAGAAGACAAAAGTGCATCTATCTGACTTGGGCTTCTGAACACAAGGCAGAATGAAAGTAACTGATCCACTTGCAGATGAACTTTGTGAACTGGACCTCTCCAACGCCATATTCTAATAAAAACAAATTTTACTCAAAAGTGTTTTTTAGAAACCCCACTATAGGGGTGCTGGATGATGATCTGTAGGGATGGCAGTCTAGAGCTAGAAAAGACCATAGAGGTTACTCCCCTATTTTTACAGATGAGAAAACTGAATTCCATAGAGATAAAGGGACTCATCCAAGGTCACACAGGCAGTCAATGATTGAGCCAGGATTTGAACTCTGGTCTTATCTCTCTTAAATTCAACACTCTTTTTGCTCTACCACCTGTGTCCCCATGTCAGTTGATCTAATCCATAAAATTTGCCACCTTTTTGTGTGATGGACCCGGTTGGGCAGTCTAGTGGATCCCTTCTCTGAATCACCATCAAATGCATAAAATAAAATACAGAGGATTACAAAGGAAACCAATTCTATTGAAATGTAATTATCACAATGTTTTTTAAACTAAGGTCATGGAGCCTAGGTTATAAATCTCTGATTCTGGTCTAAGACCTAGTTTTGCAGCTATCTGGGTCTCTTTGAATATGAACTTAACAGTTCTCACTGTGTTATCAAGTGGGTAAGGAAAGGTGTTCTTCCTCCTCTGTTTTCCATCAGTCTCTCTGCAGGCTTGTTTAGAGGGCTTTCTGAAGTGGAACCTCAGAAAATGATCCAAGCACAGGCAGACAGAGGCTGAGCAAGGCTAGCATTGAGCCTTGCATCAGGCTGGGGCCTAGGTCTACCTCTACGTTCTCCATTGCCTTGAAGATGAACTCCCAGGACACTTACTTAATATGTTCTAATCTGCAGATTCCACATGTCAGGAGAGGGGGAGATGGGAAGAATCCTTAGCTCCTTTGTTTCTCTCTTCCCAATGTCATTTTTTTTTTGAATTTGCTAGTATCCATTTGTAAATATTAGCCAAGCCCCTTTGTTTCCCTTCCCTGAAAAATAAGGGAGGTGGGGTAGACAGATTTTGTGAAGAGGAGGCTGGGGTGGGTGCATTTCTGACAAATTAATTGGTAAAGGAGAACAGAAATCAGATTTTTGTTATTGGGGTGGGGGGAGCTTAATTGGGGTGGAGAGGCAGCACTAGCCTTCCTTTCAATTTGTCAAGCTTTCTTTCAAAAGATCTGCCAAAGAAGAAAGGGTAATTAATAGGCTCGAAGTCATTTCCGATGTGTCAGTATTTTTGCCTTGCTTCCAAGTGATAATGTTCACAGGCTCCAGGCCTCGAGGGAGCCTTCCATCTTATTAACTTGTCTAGGAGAAACAGTGAGTGGGGACAGCTTGGGCCAGTGGGTGACAGGAAATAAAGATTTGTGGTGTACTGAGCTGTAAACACTGGGGCCTAGTGAGGAAAAAGAAGACAGAGAGAGAGATTGGCCTCCTTCTCCCCCACCACACAGAGCAGTATCTGAGGTCCCTTGGCTAAGTATTTGATAACTTCACATTTCAAAGTTATCAAAAGTTCAAACCAAGAGGAACTGCAGGTTTGTTTTTCAATTTTTTTTTTATGGAGACATTCTCATGAAAGGGATATATATGCTTAGAGTCAAGGAGGCCTGGGTTCAAATTCTGCTTCTGCGCATAATAGAAGGGAAAGAAGGGAAGATATGCAATTTATATAGCACCTTACCAAGTGGATAAGGAAAGGTGTTCTTCCTATGTGCCAGGCACTGTGCTGAGTGCTTTACAAATATTATCTCCATTTAATCCTCATAAAAACACTGGGAGGTAGGGGTTATTATTTATTCCCATTTTACAGTTGAAGAACTGAGGTGAACATTGGCTAAGTGACTTGCCCAGGGTCACAAAGTTAGTAAGTGTCTGAGGCCTAATTTTCTCAAGTCTTCCTCACGCCAGGTCCAGCACACTACCCTAATGGAATAAAATGTTAGGTCCTTGGAATCAAGGACTTCTGGATTTTTGTTTTTATTTTGTAATGGTTCTGTTGCTGTTATATTTTTACTCTTTACTACCTAGTACATTGTAGGTGCTTAATAAATGCTTATTGAATTGAATTCAATCCCTAGCTGTGTGTGACCACAGGTACATCATTTCACTATTCCTGGAATTCATTTTCCCCCTATTGTAAAATTGGGGTAACCCCTCTAGTACCTAATTCACAGGATAATTAATGAGATTTCAAGAGAAATAATGTGGGTAAAGCTCTTCAAAACCTCAAATGCACTACAGAAGTATCTGTCATTACTATTAATTATTGTTTGAACTCTTCTCATCTTTTCACCGGAATTCAGAAGCAAACAGTTCTGGGACCAGTAATTGTCTTATTTCTATCATTTTGTGTTTAGACTGCAGACTATTATGTTGTTTTTATCATTAATATTATTATGAAGAGGAAAATGTGGGAGTCTGACTCTCATAGGGATATGAATCTAGAGCTCATTCAAAGTCCAACTTTTTACCGGTGAGGAAGCTGAAGCCCAAGAGTTAGGTGAATTTTATGTAACTAGCCTTTATGTAGCACTTTAAGGTGGGCAGAGTGCTTTCCAAATACATCATTTTGTCCTCACAATAACTTTGGTAGGTGGGTGCTATTATTACCCCATTTGACAGATGAGGAAACTGAGAGAATAGAGTTTAAGGACTTGCCTAGGGTCCCAGAGCTAGAGAATGCATGAGTTGGGGTTTAAACATGTATCTTCCAGACCCCAGGTCCAGCACTCTATAGCCTCTGGGCCACTTAGCAATTTCTAAAGGTCCTCCTTGGCATGTTGGAGACCTGTCTTGTCTTCACTTTCTTCCAAATCATGACCCCCCCCCATCCCATCCCCTTTAGTGTCCTGAATCTACTCTGGCTTCTTAACATTGCTATACCTCAGTACCCTTGATTCAGGCTTCCTGTTGCACTAGCCAACACTGTTCTGAAGGCCTAAATGTCATCTTTGTTAAGGAGTTGTGTATTAGGTGCCTAATTGCGCATATCACTGTGTATGGCTGTGTGCCTGTGTTAGATAAACATGCATGGGCCTTACTCTAGAGGAATCTGTGATCTAGGAATATGCACGTGTATGTGTGTGAACATGCCTCCCTTGCCCAGAACATGCATTCCTGAAAATTACCTTTTGCTGAAAAAGCAACATGGTGTCAGGAGTTGAGTGTTGGATTTGGAGTGAGGGAATACCGGGTTCAGTTTTCATCTTACACACTTGCTAGCTGTGTGACCCTGGGCAAGGCCTTTAACCTCTCTGAACTAGCCTCATTTTCCTCATCTGTCAAATGTGGATAATACTACCTGTAGCTCTTACCCATAGGGTTATGGTGGGGTTCAAGCGAGGTGGGGGCTATAAAGCGCTTTTAGTTGTTTTCATTATTCCTGTTGATTTACTTTGTGAAGATCTAATGCTCTTTACCAATGATTCATGTTGTCATTTCGGAGATGCTGGTCTCTTCCTCTCAGTTTTATTTGTCGTGGGTGATTCCCATGTTAGCTTCAGGTTTTTTTTGCTCACCTCTTCTCTCAAGCAGTAAATGATCTATAAACCACCTTTTCTATTTACTCTCAGAAGTCCCATTTAAAATAGCCTTTAGGGTGATGTGAATAACCCCATCCCCATGCTTGTCTTTTAAGTCTGAACTTCCTTGATCAGATTCTCCTCCAACAGGGCCCACCTGGAACCCATCTCAGCCCCCCTCCTCCCCCCATTCCTCTCCAGGGTAGAGTGCAGCTCATTAAACACCGAGTGAATTTGCACATCTCTCTTTCCCCTAGGTGGCCTTAGATCCCCAAAAGCCCCTTTCCCACCTTTCCACCACCACAGCTATTCCCCTGCCGCCCTGTTAGAGCCGAACTTGTTGAGTCTAGCACAGCTGTCCCCAAGAGATGGCATCTGGAGCCAACCACGAATGAGCCTGGGGTTTCAGGATGTCTGGGGAGGCTCAGCCCACCCGCCTGTCCTTCATGTGTCTTTGCTCAGACACGGTGAAAGCAGCCACAGCTGTGTGAACTCAGTTGGCAGAAACGTTTTAGCGTTCCACTCAGGGTCCCTTGTTGGTCTGCACTGTTTCAGGGAGGATGGAGCATTGAGTAGGGATAGACTCATCAGTGGAGTAACTCCAATCTCTCATAGTGGGTCTGTGCCAAGTAAATATCACTAATACCACAAAGACTAGGGGTGGGCATGGGAGGGGGGCAGCTTGTTTAAACCAAGGAGGGAAGAATCATCTTAATTATTTGTGGTCATTCCTGTGGGGAGAGAAAATGAACCCTCCACTGGCTCCAGCCCCTCCCCTCCTCCTTTCTCGCCTTTGTCTGGGCGCACATTATTTCAGAACCAATTAGAAGGAACCTCAGTAGGATTGAAAAAGTTGATGCCTCAGACAGATTCAGCTCTGTAAATGTTGTCAACCCTGGGAAAAAAGTACAGATACACAAATGAATAATGTTGAAAGCCGGAAATTGGGAGAGTGGCTTTGTAGAAGTGTTGAGGAAAACAGAGAGGGAATATCTTACTATATAGAGTTCCTGGCCAGTTCCGGGACCTAGGTCAGGAGGGAGGCCCCCAGCTGGGAGGGAGAGGGGAGTGTGCCTTTTTTTTCTTCTCATTTGACCCATAAGTGCCCCAAAAGTAGAAACCGAGTTAGTTCAGAAAATCTGAAGTGAATGATGGCAGCCTCAACCAAAAGCAAGCTGTTCCCCACACAGTTTTTTTTTTTTTAATTGTTATTTAAAATAGCAAGACTTGGGTTTTGTGGGGTCAGGGAAGGAACACACTACCTCTTTTTTTTCTTTTTTGCCTAGAAGGTGATGTTAAAAAATAAAAATATTCCCCTAAAAATTAGGCAAAATCCCAGAATCCTTCCTACCCCCCCCTTGTTACTTTTTCTTCTGGCTGAGTAAAAAGTTTAGGAAGTTACAAAACAGAATATTGTTCTATTGTAATGACCAGGCTTAACTCTAGAGAATAGGTGAAAAAAAATGGAACTTCCTTCATTGCAGAGGTGGTCAACTATGGGTATGAAACATTGTGTATACTGTCATATTTAGTCAATGTGTTGTGGTGCATCCCCTCTTCCATATATACTGTGTATATCTTGTTTATATTACCTTCCATTTATACTGTATTTATCTAGTATGTGGGGGCAGCTAGGTGGTATAATGGAGAGAGTGCTGGGCTTGGAGTTAGGAAGGCTCATTTTTGAGAGTTAAATCCGGCCTCAGACACTTCCTAGCTGTGTGACCCTGGGTGAGTCCCTTAACCCTGTTGGCCTCAGTTTCCCCATCTGTAAAATGAGTTGGAGAGGGAAATGACAAATCACTCCAGTATCTTTGCCAAGAGAACCCCAAATAGAGTCATACACAATGGAAAAGAATGCACAATAACAAAATACCTTGTATGTGCAGAGTCATTTGCATGTTGTGTCCTCTATTAGAATATAAATTTCCTAAGGGCTGGAACCAGATTTTTGTCCTCTGTATTGTCAGTGCTTAGCATGGTACCTGGCATGCAGTAGATGCTTAATAAATGTTTGTTAAAGACCAAATGTGAGTTAGTTTTGCTGAATTTTTTTTCCCCTTTTTATTCCTTGTTAAAAGAGATAACCCTCTGAGTAGGGGAAGAAAGGGGGAAAGAAAGCAGAAATTAGGGTGATAGTAAACATTTATTAAGCACCTACTGTGTGGCAAGCATGGTACTAAGTATTCAAGATACAAAAGGACTGCCCCTATTGTAAAAGAGCTTGCAATCTAATGAGACAACAGGCAAACCAAAATGTACAGAGAAACTATATGCAGGATAAATTGGAAATAAATGAAGAAAGGTGCTAGAATTAGGAGAGGTTGGGAAAGGTTTCCTGTAAAAGATGGGATTTTTGCTAGAACTTAAAGGAAGCTAGAAGGCAGAGATAAGAGTTAGCATTCCAGGCATAGGGGACAGAATTTTGCTAACAAAGATAACAGTAAAACTAGTTTGTTTTTAAGGTTGGGAAATTCCATTTTCTTCACAGTGTCAAAGATGAGTGTGGCTTTCAAGTGAGTAAGTTTGGAGTAAGAGAAGAGGTCTAGACTGAGGATAGTAGCAGAGAAAAGAAAGTGTCCCAGAATCATTTCTGCAACTGGGGATACAGGAAAATAAAGCCCTCCAAGGGCTCATTTATTTTTTTCCCTCTTAAAGCCTAAAACAAGAGTGGACAGTTACACACACAGATGTGTCCTTGTATTTGTCCCATGTTCCAATGTACTGTGTCCTCTGTACTTGTTCCATGGCCCAATAGGGGATTAATCCATCTCTGCCCTTCACAGAGTATGTTGTGAATTCATACAGTGGCCTTCCTTCCACCCACATATGCAGTGGATCATGGGATCATGGATTCAGAGTTGGAAGGGACCTCAGAGCTCACTCATCCAACTCCTTCATTTTGTAGACAACTTATCCAAGGTTGCATAAAGAATAAGTGCTGGAAGCAAGATTCAAACCCAGATCCTCCGACTCTAGAGTCATGGAACCACAGGAGTTTCTTCACCAAGTGGGAGTGTTGGAAAGAAGGAAGGTAGAACAGGATTGAGCATGGCAAGGTATGCTGCTGAGAGACTTAATTTTTTTTTTGAGAGACTTAATTTTTAAGCTTTTTTAGTATCCCAGTAAAAATGAGAAAGAGTAGCTGTCACAAGAATGGCCTAATTGACCCCTGTGATTTGTATAAAGGAACATTTTTATTCATCCATTTGTTCAAAGTGTGTCCAAATCCAAATAATAGTTGACCCTTGATAAATAGCATGATGCTACAGTGGAGAGATAGATGGGGGGAACAAGAGACAGACAAAAGTAAGCTCATTTCCATCCCTGATGCAGACTTGGGTGAGGAGGGGAAGTGGGAGGGAGGCAGGGAGCCATATTATTGCTCTGACTACAATAGAACCTCTATATGTGAGGTGGAAATTGGTTATCTAAGAGTTTAGCTTTTCTCATCCCCAGCTATGGCCTGAATTCTTCCTGCTAATTGTCTGCTGATCAGTTGAGAGACAGGCTCTGCTAATGTTGAATTTGAGGATGAAATTATCTACAGTCTCCAATTTGTGTGTGTCTCTCAAGTGGGTAGGTACGGGAGGTGGGGTGGGGAGAAGGAGTACTGTGATGCCCAACCCTCCTTTATGGAGCTATACTGGGGCAGGGGTTTGGGGAGAAGGAAATGGGGGATCATGGAAGAGGCTTAGTCGAAAGAATATTGGATTTAGAGTTCATATCCTGGCTTTCATCCCTACAGCTTGTGTGACCTTCGGCAAATCATTTCCCTCTCACCCCCATCCCCAAGAGTCCAAGTTGAAGGGTGCTGGAGTTTCCTTACTACTTGTCTATCTATGATTCTGCAGATATAGAATGAGGGGTCTGGGGACAGTGGGGCCTCTTACCACCTGTGTGACCTTGAACAATTGACTTCCCCATTTTGGACCTCGGTTTCCTCACCGGTAAAAAGAGGAAGGTTGGGGATCCCTAAGCTCTAAATCTTTGATGCTCTGGGTACAGAGTTGGCAGCCCAGGTGCATTGGTGCCATTTATTATCTGTTTGACCTTGAATAAATTACTTTACCTCAGTTTCTTTGTCTTAGAGATCTCAGTTTTCTTATCTGTAAAATGACAGGCTTAGATGAGATGACTTCTTAAGTACCTTCCTGCTCTAATTCCAGAACTCCAGGTAGACATAACATCATTGATGCAAATGGAAAAGAAAGTAGCAAGCCGATTGGGAAATTTATGTTGGGCAAATGTCAGGAATCAAGTGTATGCAGCAAATGGAGAGCTTTTTAAATTTATGTACATAAACACACACCCGTACACACACCCTGCAGGCTCAGCCCTGCCTGCTCAAATACTTAGCTGTCAAATGCAGGTGTTGAGGTTAATAGGAAGTCATTTCCCAGTTGGCCATTTGCTTCAGAGGCTCCTGACTGAGTTTGAAAGGTAGGAGGGAGGAGATTTAAAGTGATGGTTTTAGTCAAGGACAAGAAACCCAACACCAGCTTAAGGGAAGAAAGGGGGTGATGACCATCCCCTTAACCTATGGGCTGCTCATTGTTCATTTGTTTCTAACTCTCCATGACCCCATTTGGGATTTTCTTGGCAAAGATATTGGAATGGTTTACCATTTCCTTTTCCAGAGTATTTTATAGATGAGGAAACTGAGGCAAACAGGGTTAAGTGACTTACCCAAGGTCACACAGCTAGTGAGTGTTTGAGGCCCAAGTTGAACTCAGGTCTTCCTGACTCCAGACCTGGAACTCTAACCACTGGGCCACTTATCTGCCCCATCTATGGACTGTCCCCTCATTCTCAAACAGAAGACTGCCTGGGAATTCACTATTCCTTTTTTCCTCAAGTGATTGATCCAGGAAATGCACCTGGACAGGATAGATGACTCTTTTTGCTAGGCCTCTGAAACTCCAAACCAAAGGCTGTTCTCTTCCAATGAAGAGCCTCACTTGTCATTAGATCGGCCCAGAGAAACAGCACTAGAGTTAGAAATCTGGACACTGCCACTTTCTGGCTGTGTGATCTTGGGCAATCACTTCAGTTTCCTCTTCTCTAAGGTGGGGATAATAATTCCTGCCCTGCTTCCCTAACAGGAGGGTTAATCAGTTGACCAAGAAGCATTTATTAACTGCCTATTGTGTGCCAGAATATGTTATCTTAAGCAAATCATAGCCTCTCAGAATCCTAGACAATGCTCTAAGGTTATACATTGCCTTCCAGGTAAAAATCTGCACTAGGAGAGTTTCCAATTCAATATAATGAATGTCCCAAGCCAGATCCTCCCCAAACCATAGGTTTTGGAGATCTGAAGGCAGAAATGAAACCATACCTGCCCTCAAGAAGCTTACATGTTAATGGGGAAAACAACAACTATGCATGTGACTATATACAGAATAAATACAAGCTAAATTCAGGCCTGGTCATGGGGAATTTTTTCACCTCTCTTCTTAGCCTCTAACTCTTTTTGTATGTTCAGCAAGATTTTATAGTGGAAAGATCCTTGGATTTCAAGTCAGAGGACCTGCATTCAAATCCTAACTCTGCTCTTTACTACGTGTGTGGGATTTTGAGCCATCCTCTACCTATGGCTCAGTTTCCTTGTTTGTAAAATGAGAAAGTTCAAGGTGTATCTCTAGGTATTTTTCCAACTGCTCTTGGAGGGAGAGAGGAAGAGAGAGAGGCACAGACAGAAAACACAAACAAGAACACACCTGGGACCTCCCCTCAAGGAGCTTATGGTACAGTTGAGAGAAAAGAACATAACCCATACGAATACACGTGTTCTCAATGGCAAAAGAGATACAGCTTTGAAGAATGATCAGTCAAATGGGATTAATCAGTGAATATTTTCTGAAGGAGATGAGTTCTGAATAGTGTTTTGAAGGAGATTACGAATATGGAATTTTGATGTAAATAAGTGGGGGATTTGATTTCACATAATAGTACATGGTTTTAGATGAGAGGCAAAATGGTGTGAGATGAAACCCAGGTTCAAATCCAGACTCAGACATTTGCTAGTTGATGAACCCCCAGGTTTCAGTTTCTTCATCTTTAAAATGGAGATGATGACAATAATCTGGTAGAATTGTTTTGAGGATTAAATAGGACAGTTTGTTGTAAAAAAAAATACATTAATAAAACTTTTTAAAATGAGATATTTGTAAAGCACATTGCAAATCTTAAAATATGCTATGTTAGCTACCACTAGTATTACTTTACTATATAGTTTCTTAGTGTATCTTATTTGATTGTATCTTATTCAGCAAGTTTTAACCAAGTACTTAACAATATCCCAGGTGCACAAAGCTGGGTTCTATATGGTACACAAAGTTATTCAAAAGACCTGCCTTCAAGAAGTCTTTAATTGAGTAAGATGTACACAAATTATCTGCAATACAAAATTTTTGTCTTAGGTTGGTTGGGTGTGTTAGAATATTATGGATGTTCTTAAGGATCAGCCTGTTGGGAATGGTCACCATTTTCCTCCCCTCCACCCCAGCAATGACTGTGGAGTCTCTTCCCCATATTCATTTCTTAGGATTATGGAGAAATTTGTAACTTGAAATCTTTTCAGGTTTGTCTGTGTGGTGATCTCACCAAGAGGTTGTGATCTTCTCTGGTCTTTTACTTAGTAATTTATACAACTTGACTGTAAATCAAGAAATGGGACTGACCTTAGAAGCCATTTTTTCCACGAGGATACAGTGACCCAAAGTGGTTTAGGAATTTGCTCAAAGATCCCTTGTAAAAACTAGCAGAATCAGGATCTGAACCCAGATTCTCTGAACCAAAATCCAGTGCTCATTCCATCATACCATTCTGCCTCTCTTTTATTTATATATATATGATTTCTCGTTACTTCTAAGTCTTCTAAGGACATGGACCTTGTCTTGGCATTTACAGTAGGACTGACAGCTAAGTGGCTCAGTAGATAGATCTCCAAGTCTAGAGTCAGGAAGACCTGAGTTCAAATCCAACCTTAGACATTTACTAGTTGTGTGACTCCAGGCAAGTCGCTAAACCCTGTTTGCCTCAGTTTCCTAATTTATAAAGTGAGCTGGGGAAGGAAATAGCAACCCACTCTAGGATCTTTGCCAAGAAAACCCCATGTGGGGTTCACAGAGAGACCCAACTGAAATAACTGAACAATACCAATAATAACAGGAGTAGGCATAATCCCTTGTACAATGAATAAATGAATGAATTTGTTAATTAAATTAATAAATTGAGTTCCCTTATTCTCTTATGCCCTATTCTTCCCATCTAAGCCCAGCCAGACTCAGTTGAGTCTAGGTGACCCTGAAGTTGTCCCTATATTTGATTTTTCCCTGATTTTTAGAGCTGAAGTAGTAACCTTTGTCTAGACCAAAGACAGCTACCTTCTTTTAAAGCCAATATGTGTTTGAATTTAGGGGAGAAGGAGAGAAAATACAGTCAGACTTTAATGAAAATTTTATTCTCAGTTTTTTTTTTTAGAATTTTGTAGCACAACCCCTGCCCGCCCACCACACACACAGTTGTTTACCACTTGCAGTCTTTAAAACTTAATCACAGCCTCCCTTTCTTGAAGAAGTGTAGTATTATCATTGTGAGATAATGCACATTGTCAGACATATATAGTGGATGGGTTAGCTGGTTATGGTCCACTTCTTTTTTTTTCCTTGTTAGATGAACTGGGGAGGAGAAAGATCTATTTATGAAGGAATTTGATGTACAAAAAAAGGATATCAGCAAAAATAAAGAAAAGAAAAAAATTTAGACCCCCATAAGGGTTTTTGATTTCTCAGACTGGCTGGGATAAACAGATAAAAGAGTCTGGGGGAAGCTGGGACTAGGGAATGAAAGGGGTTGAGAGACTGTTTAAATTTGCAGATTAATCCTCTCTTCTCCTCTTTTTAGATCTGAACTGTCCTTTGAAAAATCATCCCAGTGCAGGGGAGCCAAGGCAACAAGAGGCTTTTCCCCCCTTTCCCCCCAGAGGTCTTTTGGAATGAGATTGGAAGTGGGCCTTGGCCAAGCACCTCTACTCCCGATCTTTTGTGTGTTTCCATCAGGGACTGGCAGGGGAGGGGTCCCAGTGCCTGCTTCCTGTGCCGTCTGCTCCTGGGCAAAAGATAACATTTTTTTAAAAGTTTTGGTATTTATCAAGAGAGCAGTGTAGTGGTGAGAGCAAGCTGCTAAAGAAACAGCCGGGGGCTTATGGATAGAGCTAAAACTTTCCTTTTAAAACTGAAGCTGTCTAGAATTTCTTTCTCCCGAAATCATTTAAACAAAAAAAAAATGGAAAGAATGTTGGGAAATGAGTTTCAGATTCTGGTTCTATAGCACACTAGACTTCATGACTGGTAGGCCCTTAAAAATGGCACAGACTTCAGTCCTCTTCATCTCCCCCCACCTTCCCCCATGTGTTTCCTAACCAGAGAGGTTTGCAAAGCTTAAGGGGATTAATGCTCTTTAAACCTCTGTACAGCTTCCTGCTTCTCCTGGGATGTGGGCACTAATAAAGATGTACCAGCCTGGAAAGCCGGGTAAACACTGCTTTGTAGTCATAGCAACGGGGGGGGGGAAGGGGGGACAAGAGCATCGCAAAGTATTAGTAACAAGAGTTCTTGTGAACAAGAGTTTAAGAAAAAAAAAAAAGGTTTTTAAAAAATGCCAAGAGACTGGGCAAGGTAATTAGCTTCCGTGCTTTTTGAGTCAATTTAGAGTTGTATAGCAGAGTTCTGGAGTGGCTTGTTTTCTGCTAAGTCCCCTGATGTGAACTTAAGGCTCAGTAAGACCTTGGCCACTGTTGTGTCCTCTGCCATATGTTGGGGGATTTGCCAACAAAGAGGCTGAAGGTTAGGGGGATTTCTTTCTCTTCCCTCCCCATACTCTGCAATTGCAGTGTAGTCTCACTTATTTGAGAGCTGTCAGTTTTATTTTTATCACCCTCTTGTGTGTTGGAGGGGGTGCAGAGGGAATCTCTGGCTGCCCAGGTGTGCACCTGAGATTTGTAAACCCACACATCTAGAACTGAGTGTCTCATAGGTCTCAAAAGCTTATCATGTCCAAAACCAAACTCATTTTCTTTCCCCCTCTTCCTGACTTGCCTGTTGGTGTTGAGGGGATACCACCATCCTTCCAGTTCCCTAGGCTTGCAACCTGGACCTTAATCTTTCACTCTCTCTCACCCCACCATGTCCAATCTGCTGCCAAGTCCTGTTAATTCAGCTTTTATAACATTTCTGATATGCGCCCCCTTCTCTCCTCTGACATTACTACCACCCTGATGCAGGCCCTCATCACCTCATGCCTGGACCATTACTATGGTCTTCTGGTGAGTCTCTCTGACTCCAAAGTCTCTCTCCATTCTACTGAGCTACCAAAGTTTCTTCTCCTGCTTGTATGTGTGCGTGCAGACAAGCACATGCACACACACACATACACACACCCCCCCAATAAATTCCAGTGACTCCCTGTCACCTTCAGCAGCAAATAGAAAATCTTCTGTGCCCTTCCTCACCTGACCTCTTCCTCCCTTTCCAGTCTTACACCTTACCCCCTCTCCCACATGCTCTGCAGTCATGTTGTGTCTAACAAATGATACTCCATTTCTCAACTCTAGGCCTTTTCATTGGCTGTCCGTCCTGCCTGGAGTGTTCTCCTTCCTTTCCTGCTTTCCCTGGCTTCCATTTAATCTCAGCTACAAATCCTACCTTCTACAAGAAACCTTTCTTGGTCCGCCTGAATGTGTGTGCCTTTCCTCTGTTGATCATTTAAAACTGATCTCATTTCAATTTTGTTTGTACATAGTTGTTTGCGTGTTACCCATTATATTTTTAATTTTATTTGTATCCACATTGCCCGGCACGTAGGAGGTGCTTTATTTAATAAATGCTTGTTGACTTGACACAAGACATAACATATGCTCCTTGTGGGCAAGAGGACTGCTTTTTTATATTCCCAGTGACTTTCACATAGTCAGTACTCATTAAATATTTGTTATCAGTTGATGGTATTGGCTTCCTTGGGTTCCTTAGGACAGCATAGAAGGAAGGCACCTGGAGCTATGCTGGTACCCTCATCCCAAATTTTAAAAAAATCCTGAGGGCACAGGTTCAAAGCCTCCCACTTCATTTTTCCTACAGCCAGCGACTCTTTAAAACCAGCTCTTGATTTTGTATATTTTTGTTGCAGCTGTCATTGTTCATTCATTCCAGTTGTGTTCTGTTCTTCATGACCCTATTTGGGATTTTCTTGGCAAAGATGCTGGAGTGATCTGACGTTCCCTTCTCTAGCTCATTTTACAGATGGGGAAACTGAGGCAAACAGGATTAAGTGACTTGCCCAGGGTTATACAGCTAGTAAGTATCTGAGACCACCTTTGAACTCAGGAAATTGAGTTCCTGACACTAGACCCAGCACTCTAACTGCTGTTAGATAATCTATTTGATCTATTTAGATCTATTTGATCTAAATATTGATAATCAATTTAGGCCTCATTTATTTATTTTCTTGCCTGCTCTCTTTGGCCACATTTTCAATTATCAACTTATTTCTCTCTGTCCATCCCTCCTTCCCCATTTGCCCTTCCTCCTAAGTCTTTAAGAAAATCATTAGTTATGTTGTTATATTCTGTATTGTGGGAGTAGAGAGATATATTTATCTCAGTTAAAGACATCAGAAATACCTGTTTGCCTTGTGGTGGACACAAGAGGATCATCTGTGTAGAGCTGGGAAAGATCTTAGAAACCATCTAGTGCAACTCTCTTAATTTGCAGATGAGGAAGTTGGGACTCAGAGAGGTTTAAAGAACAACCAAAATCACCCAGGTAGTAAAGTGGCAATCACAGGATTTGAATCTGGGTCCCCTGACTGGACTCAGATTGAACTGGAGCAGTTTCATCACTTTTTCTACTGGACCATACTGCTGTGAAGGAAAACACACCAGTTCTACTAAATGCATATCTGATGATCACAGGAGAACAAGCCTCTATTAGAACCAGAACTTCATGGTGATTCATAGTTAGCATCAGTTGTAATGAGGCCAAGACCTTACATTCAGTTCCCACTTGGGCCAGTTGGCAACACAGTATATCCCTCTGCTGACCAACCTTCTTGTCTATGAAAATTTATTTCCATCCTTCACCCCCAGGGCAACAGGGAAGAGAGTGTAACCCATCAGAAAACAACCCAACTCTAAGACTTGACCAAGGTCACCCAGATATGAAATGTTGGAGCCAAAATTCAAAATTATGTCTTCTGATTTCAAATATAATATTCTCTCTATATCATATAAGTAGCTTTGTAATAATAATTTTTAATCTTGAATTTATAAAACACTGTGCTTTTCAAGACATTTTCACATACATTTGCCATCCTCGATCAGGAGCCCTGGGCTTATGAGTAAGTATCACCATCTGTAAAACGAGTTAGGAGATAGCAAGTCCAAAGTGCTTTTAACTCCAAAGACAAGCACTTTCTAGCTCCCAACAGAATGTCTTGCAAATAGTAAGCGTGAAATAAATGCCACCTGAATTGAATTGATGGTGTTGGCAGATTCCTAAATGGCTATACCAAGTGCCCTTTGTTTTCTGGTTTAAAACACCTGGGGAATGAATGGGTAAAAAGATATTCTCTTCTCTCCATTTGCAGAGTTAACAAGCTGTTGAGGGACCTGCAAAGGGAGGCGTCAGTAGTCCCATGGTCCCAAGTGGGAACTAGGAATCCTTTTTCCTTTAACAGCAATATCATAAGTGGTAGTTAAGGTCCCAGGCTGATTTAACCCATGTTGTGTCTTAAGTATGGAGACCACATGGTAGGGAAGGAAGGAAGGAAGGAAGGAAGGAAGGAAGGAAGGAAGGAAGGAAGGAAGGAAGGAAGGAAGGAAGGAAGGAAGGAAGGAAGGAAGGAAGGAAGGAAGGAAGGAAGGAAGGAAGGAAGGAAGGAAGGAAGGAAGGAAGGAAAGGAAGGAAAGGAAGGAAAGGAAGGAAAGGAAGGAAAGGAAGGAAAGGAAGGAAAGGAAGAAAGAACAAACATTCCTTAGATTTGGAACACAGAACTTAGGCTCAAGTCCCAGCTCAGCCACCTACTTCTTTGCTTACTTAAATATAAATAGTATTTTAAGGTTTGTAAAACAATTTAGTCAAAACAATGCTATGTGGTGGGTTAGGCAAGTATGATTACTCTTAATTTTACAGATGAAGAAACCAAGGACCTTGAATGGGCAAGCATAGGAAACCGGATTCAAACCCTACTCTCCCCTCTCCAGGAGCAGTATACCATTCTCTCTCCTGATAATGAGCTTCTCGGAATAAAGTTAGTCTTCTCTTCAAATGATCAGTACATAGGCTTTCATTGGGCATCTACTCAAAAGCTTTCTAGCCTACGAAGACATGCCAGAGTTCCTAACTACGTTGTCATGGCCTTCACGAACCTGCTAGCAAAATCTTAAAGGCTTCATCATGGTGAGGACGTCATCCTGAGACTTTGTACCCAGTTTCCTTTTCTTTTTTTTAATATATATAATATTTTTCCCTAATCCCATGTTAAAACAATTTTTAAATGTTTTTTTTTTAAATTTGAATTCTAAATTCTATCCCTTCCTTCATCTCTCCCTCCCCTTCCACCTCCCTGAGACACTGGAAGTACTTAATAAATATTTGTGTTGACTGGATTTGTCATGTCATTTGGCATATGTTGGGAATAGCCATTCTTTCTCCCCACTCCTCTACCTACTTCATTTGTGTTCAAGAGAGAGTAGAAGGAGGATGGCCTTTGAGAATTTAGGGTTCCAAGCTGACCCCATTTTTGCACAGAACTGATGGGGTAAAACAGCAGGGCAGTTGTTGCCTTTTGTTTGAATATTTCCTCCAACTTTTAAGCCAAAGAAGCTGAGTCAGCAGATTGTGAGCATTTGAGGGAATGAGTCTTCCTGGGTATTTCAGTATCTTCCAGGAGTATGTTGGATTTCTTTTTCTGGTATGAGAGTGTGTGTGTGTGTGTGTGTGTGTGTGTGTGTGTGGCGTGTGTGAGTACATATGCTCACACCCACATGCCTGGTGATTTATTTTGGTAAGAAGAACAAGGGTGGGGAGGGCTTCACAATTCCCCTATTTCGTGTGAGCAGTCAGATATAGTCTAACCCTTTCTCAATTTGAGGAACTGACATAATATTTAAACAAGGACGCAGGGGGAAAGGACACGCTTACATTAGCAGGAGAGAAGTCTCCCAGTTGTGGCCTCCATGTATGTAACAACCCGGTAATTATACCTATTTGACTCTACCACTTTTAGTTACCACGCAGCCATCTGAAGGGAGGCCAGCAGTCTAAAAAGGCTTGGGGAAGAAACTTTTACAAAATGTTCTTAATGATCCAGAGTTAAAAATAGTGTTTTCTTAAAGAATGGCAAAGAGGAATCAGATCTCCTGTAAGTTCTTCTCATATGGTCATGTGGGCTCCTGGTAATCAGAGAGGGCCTGGGCAGAAAAAGGAATGAATGGCTGTTCATCTCATCCAAAGACCCTGTGAAATGAATGATTGTCAAGGTTCCTAAACCTCTGCTAACCAATGGTAAGCCTTGAGGCAGAGAAGTAGCTCATGACAGTGTCCCCACAGATGCAGATTCCCTTGACTTTCTATACAACAGCCTCTCTATACCAGCTCCCAGATATGATGGGTACAGAAACCCCACACATAGCACCTCAAGAAAACCACAACTTCCAGAAAAGCACCTAAGGGAGATGTCCCAGGCACACCGATGTCTAGGTCTGTGCTGCCCAACTTGACTCACAACTAGTGTTTGTCTCTTCTCTCACTTTATCTGCAAAGATACCTCTCTGCAACCCTCAGAATACAACAGCTAGCTCCCTAAGGGTGCACTAGAGACATCCTCTATCTGTTTCCCTTACTCAGTACCAGAACTGCAGCTAGGGAGGTCATATTGTGCCAGCTGCTTTCAGTAACTTCAGAGTGGAAGCCTCTCTAAGCTATCTCCTAGGTACTTTGCACACCCTATGTACATTTTCATGCCTCTGTTTCCCCTTCCCTTCTTTCTACCTACTCTACTCACAGTGACCCTCTAAATCACACCCAGATGTCCTTGGACTCTCCCAACTCCATGAAACTAAGTCTGTGGAGTCCTTGAGTCAGAGGACCTTCCGTGTTGCTTTTAATGGCCCCATTATCAAGAACCAGGCCAAAATTGACTAGGAGGTAACTTTAATCGGTAGTTACTTTAGATTAATATCAGGAAATAATATTTAGAGCTGGAAAGAACCTCAGAGAGCTTCTAGTTCAGGGTTTCACCCTATGGAACATTAATTTGTATAGATAAATAGAAAGGTACATGGATAAACAGATACATAGAAATATACATAGATAGATACATACATGGATAAACTGATCCATAGGCAGACACATAACTATGAATCAGTATAAGTGATTTCCTCTGTGATTCTATGTATTTTATGTTTTTTAAAAAAAACATGATTTAAGAAGGGGTTCATGGGCTTCAATGGGACTGCTAAAGGGAGCCATGGCACAAAACAGGTTAATGCCAGCTGCAGTCCAACTCATCCCTTTGCCAGGGTCACACAGGTGGTAGTAAGTGCAGTAGTCAGGATTTGAACCAAGGTCATTTGACTTCATAAGGTCATTTGGGCAGCTAGGTGGTGCAGTGGATAGAGCACAAAGCCTGAAATCAGGAAGACCTGAGTTCCGATTCATTCTCACTAGTAAGCTAGTGCTTACTAGCTGTGTGATCTTGGGTTAGTCACTCAGCTCACTATCTTCCTGGGCCTACGTCTAACTCTGCTCTCCTGTGTAAGGGAGAGAGCTGTCTCCATGGATAAAGTTCTGTCTTCTGATCTGGCTTTGACTCTGAGGACTTAAGAGCTGTCTCCAAGTATATGAAGGATTGTCAAAGGTGGAGGAATGATTAAATTTGCTCTGTTTAACCCCAGAAGACAGAATGAAGAGCAATGGCCAGAAGTTTCGAGGGGGTCACTTCAGGCTTCATGTCAGGAAGAACTTAAGAATCAGAGCTGTCCCAAAGTAGCATAGGCTGCCTCAAGAGGTGGTGGTCACTTCCTCCTCAGGGGACTTCACAGAGAGGTTAGTCGACCCCTTACCAGCTATGTTAGAATGTCCTTCTAGTGTATGGATTGGCCTGTGATTTCCCTTCTGACTCTCAGAATCTGTGCTTCTATGCCTGGACAGTGCTGGAGCCCAAATATGATGTGAGGATTGGGTAAGGGGTATGTTGGGCTCCTCCAGGCCACTGTGATGTGATGACCTTCCAGGGGTGGTGGTTGTTCACATGTTGGATGTAGGCAGCCTAGCTCTTAACAGTATTCTGTCTTCTGTGTGAGACTTTAACCTCAGAGTGAGGAAAAGCAGAAGAGAGAAAGATGGAAGAGGGTGGTCACGAAATCAAGAGTTCTTCCAAATCCGGAGGGCTTTCCCAGAGTCCTCTGCCATCTGGAACACTGCTCTGGATTCACCATGTTAACAGGTTTTTAGGCAACCATGTGTGTTTCTGGATAGGACAGAGGGGATGGAGGAACGGGAGACTTGCAATTTAAAATTGCTGTATTCTACCTCCTGGTAGAGTAGCAAATCTGGAATCCTATCATAGTACATGGAAATGGTTCATTGCATACTGACATCTTCATAACTTAGCCTGCCAGCTGGCTTCTCCCTATCTTTCTCTCTTTACAGTAAACTAGACTTTTTTTTAACTGGGAATGAGAACAGGAAGGAAAAAAACTCCTACATTCCTAGTAACTCCTTAAAATGAACAATTCCCATTCATAGAATGTTTAAGATTTGCAGAATACTTTCCTTATCCCTAATCTGTGGTGCAGGGAAGGAAAGTATTATTGTCCCCATTTTTCAGGTGAGGAAACTGAGATCTTGAAGGACATAAGATCACAGATTTAGAGCTAGAAGGGATCTCTGAAATAATTGAATCCAAACTCGTTTTACACATGGGAAAACTGGAAGTACAAAGTGCCATGACTCACCCAAGGTCCTTGAAGGGATCTGGGTTTCCTGGGAAGGTGAAGTGGGAGAACATTTCAGGCATGAAAGATAGCCTGTGAAGAAGAACAGACATAGGTGATATAATCTCATGCTCAGAGAACAGCAAGTAAGCCAGTTCACTGGAATGTAGAGGGGAAGGTTGGATGGGAAAATAGTGTGTAATCAGCCTGGAAAGGTAGGGCGAAATAAGATTGTGAAGGGAGACTTTATGAAATACAAAACAGAAGCGTTAGTATTTATCATCTTGACAATAGGGAGCCATAGGAACTTCTTGAGCAGAAGAGTTAACATGATCATGTGCCTTAGGCGTATCAGTCTGGCAGCAGGCAGGTAGATTGGAGGAGAAACTGGATGTAGTGAGACCAATTAAGATTGGGTTGCAATAGACTAGTCAAAATGTGAGGGCCTAAATTTGGGTGGTTGTGGTGTGAATGGATAAATGGAGGTGGGATAGGAGTGATAGTGGAGAACTGGGATCAATATAACTTGGTTACTGATTGAATAGGGCGGAATGAAAGAGTTGGGGGAAAGACAAATAACATCTTTTTCCTTCCACAGTACCTTTTGTGGAATGGTTTGTTTTCTGATCTACCAAGTGATTAGTTTCTTCCCCTATGAAATAAGGAGGTTGAACTGGAATGTCTCTAAGATCCTTCTAGCTCCAAATCCCATGATTCTCTGTGTTACAGATTTTTTTTTCCAGTGGAAATGACAGATGATAAATATCGTTTACTTGTATCCTATGGAAGCAAGGGAGAGAGGATTGCATTAAAGGTAGGGAAGGTGGCTGGGTCTGCAGTCTGTATAGGCATGCAGGATCCTGAACATGGAGAATCAGGGCACTGTCTAGTCACTGATGTATCTGAGTAATTGTCCTGATGCTATCACCATAGGACTTGGACATTTTGACAAGTGGGCTATTTTAGTAGGAGAACAAAGCCGAAGAGGAAGAAGCATTTGTTTCCTCTGAGCTTTTGGGGCTGTGCTTATTGGAGTGTACCTGTGTCAGTATCTCTACCATCCATGTTGATCTGCCTCCCCTTCATTATTTGAAAGATTACTTGCAACCCCAACATTGCCAATTATTGTCTTTTCCCAGATGACATGGAGTTGGGAAAGTTCCTTGACCTTTTCCAAAAAAGAAAACCATATCACAGTGCTACCAGATTACTCAGGGTCATGGTGATGTGATTTTGGGTTAAACAAAGCTTACAAGATGTGTTTGGTGAGAGAATGGGCATAGGCAGCCACTGAGGGCAGAATGGTTCAGAGAGCATTGGAGTTGCTTACAAGGAACACCTAAAAAGAGAGAAGTTGTACACAATAAAAAATGAGGGATAGAATAAATCCACTCTGTTTCAGGTGAATCCAAAAAAGCAAGGGTTTCAGTTTTGCTATCAAAAAAGCAAAAAAAAAAAGAAATCACAACATAAAAAAAGAGATGAGCAAGTAACCTATATTGTGCTGGAAGAAGCCATACCATGGGCAACAAACTAATCAACATAAAAAGTATGACCTCTAAATTCATAAAGGAAAAATTAACTGAATTACAGTATGATATAAACAGTAATATAATGGTGACAGAAGATTTGTGTCTCTCAGTTTGGGGCAAATCCAACAGAAATATATTTATAAAGGAAAATCAAATCAAAACACATTACTAGAAAAATTAGAACTAAAAGTCTCTTTAAAAGAGACCTTGCCCACCAGTGAAGATAAAAATCAGGAGCATGATGAACTCTTTGGAGTTTCACATCCTTTCATTTGTGCTGGCCACTCTCAAGGGAGGAAGGACAGTGCCCCACAGTAGAGAACACAGGCCAACAAGAAGGTCAAGGAGGAAAAGCAAAACAGAATCCCTGGACAATCCATTCTAGAGAATGTACCCTTGAGTGGTACATGCCTTTGAATTAGTTCCTATCTGTTTATCTCCAAGGGCAGCTGAACAGTGCAGTGAATAGATTGCCAGGTCTGGAGTCAGGAAGACTCGAGTTCAAATTTGACCTCAGATACCTGCTGTGTAAGTCACTTACCCCTGTTTGCCTCAGTTGCCACATCTGTAGAATGAGCTGGAGAAGGAAATGAAAAACCATTCCAGTATCTCTGCCAAGAAAACTCCAAATGGAGTCACAAAGAGTCAGGCATGACTGAAAAAGAGCTTAGCAACAAGCTCTTTTGAAGCACTAACTAAAAATTATCCAAAGAGAAACTGGTACACACAATTAACATCAAGAACAGAATGCTAATCCTGGAAGAGATTTAAGGGTCATCTAGTCCAACCCACCTCTTTTTACAGAAGATGAAACTGAGGCTCAGGGAGCTTAAATGACTTCCTCAAAGTCACACAGCTAGGGTTGGGTAATTTTTTTTTCCTTTGGAGGATATGTATTCTGGATGTACATAAAGGGAATGTTAGTATCTTGATTCAACCCATCATTTCTTGACCCTAAGCCAAATGACTCCCTTTGATTTGATAAGATTCTTATCAGCCTGTGGCTGAAAACTAGGGAAACTGCCTTTAAAGTAGGACAAAGACAGAGGACTTGGTGATTTGCTCTCACTTGGCTCTTGGCTCTCGCAGCAAATGACATCAGGCTTCCTGCACAAGAATATGTATACACGCAAAAGGCATATGCTCCTTTAGTACTTCCAAAGTCTGTGGTTTAATAAGCTTGGGTCCTTCCTCCACCAACAGGTTCCAACTCCAACATGTTAGTAGAGAGTCTTCGTGAGTTCCCTTAGCCAAAAAAATTCATCTCCTTGTGTGCAACCTTCTGGCAGTAGAAGAAAAACATACAATTTTTTTCTAAAAAAAAAGGAAAACATTTATGTTAACTACACAGAGGGCCATTTCGAAGCAGTATAAAGTCTAAATAGCAAAATGTTTTTAAAAGAATTCATCGAGAAATATTTAAGTACCTACTACGTGTCAGGCACTGAGCTAAGCGCTGGCGATATAAACAAAGGCAAAAGACAGTCCCTATTCTCAAGGAGCTCTCTGTCTAGAAGGAAAGGGACAGGGGGAACAACATGCAGGAAACTATATACAAGATAAATGGGGGAGGGGGTATCAACAGAGGGAAGGCGCTAGAATTAAGGTGTGACTGAGAAAGGCTTCTTGTAAAAGGTTGGATTTTGACCGACTCTTAAGAAAACCAGGAGGAAAAATTGAGGAGGAAAAACATTCCAAGCATGGGTACAGGCAATAAAAATGCCCGACGTGGCAGACAGAGTGTCTTGTTTGAGCAGTAGCAAGGAGGTCAGTGTTAATGATTCACAAAGTACATTGGGGGTGAGGGAAGGTGTAAGAAAACTAGGGGAGTCAGATTATGAAAGACTTTGAATGCCAAAAAAGGATTTCATGCCATTTCCTTAATCTTCTATACACATAATAATGCAAATTAATGTCTAATAGAATAATGAAGAGCTCGGGTCCTTGGTGGTCTGCACTAATGAATAGTACAACTCATTTTGTAATCATAATATATTCAAGCAAGAAGGGACCTTAGAAATCATTTAGTCAAATCAAGACAACAAGCAATATAAAGTGCCATCTATGTACTGGGCACTATTCTATGCACTAGGAGAGGGGAAAAACCTCAGCCTCTGCTCTGAGAGACCTTATAGGCTAGGACACTGAGACCCAGAGAGGTGAAACTACTTTCTGAGATCAGATAACTAGCAACTCGCTCAGAAATGGGTTTATAGGGTTCCCTTTTCTTTATTCAGAGCATAACCTCCAAGATCATCCTCCTCCCAGGAGTCTCTGTGATTAGGGATTTCGCAAGGATGCCCTTGTACTTCCTCTTATAGGCTTCACTAACCAATGCACCTGGACCAGAATGGAGAACATGACTGTTCCTCCAACAGCTGTATCTCATTTCCCAAGCATATCCTGATAAAGAGGGCATCCATTATGGCTATGTCTCAGTCTGCGTGTTTGCAGCCGTACAATGGATGCTGTGGTGTTGA
The DNA here is from genome assembly GCA_023548195.1 of Bettongia penicillata ogilbyi. Lineage (NCBI taxonomy): Eukaryota > Metazoa > Chordata > Mammalia > Diprotodontia > Potoroidae > Bettongia > Bettongia penicillata. The sequence continues at coordinate 5,462,324 of JAJHZJ010000413.1, forward strand.
GATACAAAGGATTCTGTGTCATCAGATACCTGTTCTTCCAAAGTGAGAGGGTATGTGTTGATATATTTGTAGATTTGCAGATAGACCTGTGGTACAGGTGGATGGTTTTGAATGCAACAGTAATTAAAAATTGCCTAGAAGCTAAAATATTTATTCATGTTGGCAGTGAACTTGAGAGAAGATGATCTTGCAAACTGAGTATTATTAGGACCCTAAGATTAGGTCATTGGCTTGTTTGGGCTTTTCATTTGGATCCTTTTGATCCTAATACTTTCAGGCTGCTCCTCTTCCCCCTCCATTCCACTGCTGTCTTCATCTGCAGTGAGTCTCTGGATATTTGGTTTCTGCTAATACTTGGGATGAGCTCTTGGATTTGTGTCCTCCTGGCATCATGCCCATGCCAGGCTCTGGGGTTGATGGAACTGGGCTTGAAGTTCCCAGTGCATCTCTCTTGACCTGCCAACCTGGAGTCCAGGGATGATGATGGCAGAAGAATGGCTCATGATCTTATGTCGTCACAGCTACCTCTCAGCTCCATGGACATTATGGGTGTCCACCTTCCCCATTCTCTTGACAGTATAAAAAGCTCATGATCCCAAATGTGAGTCATAGCCAGTAGATTCAGACTATCACCTGTGACCAGAGAACCAGAGGTCGGGATAAGTAAATCCATTAATCCCAATGAAATCAGTCAGATTATTTATTGAGCATTGACTATGTGACCAGTACTGTATAAGTGGATGAAGGAAGACAGAAAAGAAATTCCTCAAGGAGCTCATAATCTTACTAGGAAGGTGAGGCTGAAATACACAAATTTGGGAACAATCCAACTCAGTGGATCAATAAACATTTATTAAACACCTATTACTTGCCAGGCATTGTACTAAGTGCAAGTAGTAGTAGTAGTAGTAGTAGTAGTAGTAGTAGTAGTAGTAGTAAGGAGGAGGAGAGGAGGAAGAAGAAGAAGAAGAGGAGGTAGAAGAGAAAGAAGACGACTAGCATTTATACAGGATGTCCCAAATTAAAGGTTTAACCTTGAATATCTCCTCAACAAGTCTCTTAATGGTCTAATGCTCCACAAGACTCTCTGAGACTATTGCAGAATAGTTGCTGATCTATATTGGCCCAGAAAATTTCTTTCTTTAGATTGATTTCATCTGCACTCATGAAATCAGAACTCCAAAGCCCCCTTTCCCTTCCCCCATCCATTCAATTATGTAAATTCTCTAGCAGTTGAGAGAAGAGGGGATGGAGCATCTTCTATCTCCATGCCTTTGCATTGACTGCCCCCTTGCCTAGAATACACTCATTCTTCAGCTCTGCCCTTTAGAATCCCTGGTTTCCTCCAGGAGTCAGCTCAAATGTTGCTTTCTGCAAGAAGTCTCTGCTGATTCCCTCCCTTCCCTTCCTCCACTTACTAGAACCATCCCCTTTAAGCCTTGCATCTATTCTGTATGTATTTTAACTAGTCACTTACATGTTAACTCCCTCAGTGGAATGTGAACTCATGAGAGCAGGAGACTGTTGTTGGCTTTCTCTGTGATTCATCTCCCTTAGTGTGTGGCACACAGTAGGTGCTCAATAAATGTTGATTGTTGTTGATTGTTGTTGATTTCTTGATTAATTGGAGACCTTAGGCAAAGCTCTGGAGTTGACTCCCTCTTTTTACAAAGGGTAAAAACTGAGTCCCAAAGAAGTAAAATTACTTGCTCAAATTCACACAGTAAGTAGCTACTTTAAGCAAGGTGTCACAGGAGTGTCAAAGGAGGAATCTCGATAGGTGGGGCGGAGGTTTTTAGAAAAGAAAGACAAACACTATCTTGGTTCCTTTCTTGGAGGCACCGCAATGCTTGGTGATAATTTTCTGAGGTGGTGAGGCATCCCCATTTCCCTGTAAATGACGACTTCTTTCCTTGCTCAGAGAGTAGTAATTTACAGTGGACAGACGATAATGAAAACCAGGTTCATTCATTTGCCCTCATGAAGAGTCTATGAGGGGGGAAAACCCATCCTCATAGAGGATTTCTCATGGAGAAATTATTTGTGCTCCTTGATGGTGTAACTGTCAACAAGTAGGATCCAAAGCATAGCAGCCATTTTGGTTTCCCCATCACTCAGTTCAATTCAGAAAGTAATCATTATGTACATTTTATGTGCAAGACATTAGGTGCTGACTGCTCTCAAGCAGCTTATATTCTACTAAGGGATGCAGCAAGTAAAAAGATAAGTAAATACAAGGTAATTTGGGGAAGGAGATGGCTTTAACAGCAATCAAGGATCTGGAGGAGTTTCCTGCCAGAGGCTGTGTCTGAGAGGAGCCTTGAAAGAAGCTTACGGATTCTAAGAGACATGGGTAAGGAGGGGAGGGCAATCCAGGTCTGCCATTTGAAAAGAACAAGATTCCTGATGAGTGCTCCCACATACTGCCCAGACTCTTTCTGTCACTGAATGATGGGATCTCATTCCCCAAGAATGAGACCTATCTTAAATATGGAAACAAATACAGTCAGGGTAATATGCACTTGAAGTTTAATGTAGGCTAATGCATTTTGGCACAGCCCCAGGCAGACCGAGGAAATGGTGTGTGAAGTGCTAAGCTATCCCGATAATCTGCGTTTTACATTTGATTATATAATCAATTATGTTGCACCCAATAAAATTTAAAATGAGCTAAAAAGCCAGGAGAATGATGCTCAGTGGATAGTAAAAAAAAAAAAAAAAAAAAAAAAAAAAAAAAAAAAAAAAAAAAAAAAAAAAGAATGTCTATAGGTATATAGAAGGGGGAAAAATCTTACACTTTGCTTTGGACAGTCATGACTGTCAAAGAGGGGATCTCAGAGTATCACTGCTTACTGGGGCAGCATTTCCAATTAACCCTATTTGAGTAGGTTGTGAGGGGTGGAGTGTCAGAGTTCTGAGCTCTGGAATTTATCTTGGCTTTGCATTTTGAGGTGGAAAAGTTGTTGTGAAAATGCAAGTGTTGAATGAGTAAATATTGTAGAATTGAAACTGCTAATTATATTTTCTGAACCCCTCTAAAACCAAGAGATAACTCTATGGTGAGAAGAATAGATGAGAACTCAATAACTGGAGTCTTGGGCTGAGGGCTGTCTCGAATTAACTTTAGTGCCAGCAGTTGGGTGAATCAAAGAGCACACTGAAAACTAGGAGGTGGGGCAGCAAAGGCCTAGCCAGATAAGATAGTAATAGGATCATAGGATTAGAGCTGGGAGGAACTTTAGAAGTAGTCTGGTCTTCCATCTCCCTCCCCACTTCACTTTGTCTAGGTTCATACAGGCAGTAAGCCATAGAACTGAGATGGGAACTCAGCTCCTTCACTTCCTTCAGGTCTAAGTTGTTTGAAGTTCCTTTCTCTGTGTGCTTCTAAGGTATCAAAGGTGCTACAGGTTTTGTGTTTAATTAATATAAATGTGAATATAAACAGCTAGGTGGTACAGTGGATGGAGTGTCAGGTCTGGAGTCAGGAAGACTCATTTTCCTGAATTCCAGTCTGGCCTCAGACAATACTTGTATGACCCTGGGCAAGTCACTTAACCCCGTTTGCCTCAGTTTCCTCATCTGTAACATGAGCTGGAGAAGCAAATGGCAAACGAATCCATTCCTTTGCTAAGAAAACCCCCAAATAGGTCACAAAGAATTGGACCTGACTGGAAAATGACTGAATGATAAAACAGTATAAGCAGGACAATGGAAAGATTTAGGCATAGGGAAGAGACACCATGTTATTGATAATTACTGTTATTGATTACTATATTTTTATTACTATATTTGATTTTTTTTTCAGTATCAATTGCCATAATTGATAGATTGAGGGTCGTTTTGCTATTGAAAGAAGTATCTTATCCAGAAGAGCCAGACTCTCTCAGGATGGGGATGAATGGAGGAATGCCCTTATCAGAGAGAGACCTAGGTCCATCTAAGTCAGTGTACGGTTTGAAGTCGTCTTGAAAGTCTCCAAATCAATGCCCAGACAGTTTCTGTAATTGAAGGATGAGTAAAACACATCTAGAATGAAGGAACAAATTGACTAAGGTTATTGCTAGTTTTGTCCTGAGATCTCGAAGCTTATTACTGGGAATGGGGGAGGGAAAAAGGCCTTCCTACTGATACCCTGAAAAATACAGTTTATGCATAGCTTTGTAGGGGTACCTACATCAACAACACCGTGAATCCATTTTAGTATAGAAGTCTAAATCTTGTCTTATTAGAGTTGCTCCATTTTCTGGTATTTTCCAGACTTTTCTGAATACTAAATCTGTTGCCAGTCCAGCCTTTCATCACTTGCAAATGTGATAATCATGTTATCTATGCCTTCATCTCAATTTTTGACACAAATTAATATGATGCATGAGATTATGAGTCAGAAGACCTAGGTTCAATCTTTGCCCTGCCTCTTGGTCCCCATGGCAGGTCATTTAATTTCTCTGGTCTTAGTTTCTTGATCCATAAAGTGCGAAGGAGGGACCACATGGTCTGTAAGGTCCCTCCCGGCTCTCTGTCTACCATCCAATGATGTTTCTTCATGACCACTTAGGGTAAAGAGCTTGGGTAATGTTTTGGCAAATGTCTTACACCATCACTGGAAAGGATGGACCTATCAAAAATAAATGCATTATATCCCTCAGACAAGCTGTTGCTACGTTTTTGTTTCATTTTAAAACATTGCTATCAACCAGTTGGAATATGGGCTTAGAGTATCGCAGGGAGTAATCTAATTAGTATGAAGTCAATTCAGTCGCTCCTTTTGTGTCTCGTGATTAAATAAGTGGGGAAAATGGCTTGAAAATTAGGTGCTAGAACGACCCAATTACATTTCTGTAGCTTTTTGTATTCAATTTCATAAACAATTTTGCTCTTCGCTGGTTAATCAGTGAATGCCTTTTTCCAGTTTGAAAAGCACTTTTGAAATTATAATGCAATTAAATTGTGTGTGGATGTTCTGGCATAGTGAGTGTGAAAGCTGGGGGCTTGGCAGGCCGCCATGTTGTACCTTGACAGTAATGAGTCCCTGAGCTGGCAGCTTGCGAGTGTCATTCATAATATTGTCCATGCTGGGTTACTGTAAAGTACAGCTGCCTTAACCAGTTGTTAGCCAGCAAGTCCCCGATTCTGACTCTTGAGCTGGATATACCTGTCCCAGTGGCCCTATGAGACCACCGTGTCAAAATGACTCAGCTTTCCCCAGTCGAACATGCACATGGCATAAGGTTTTAGGGATTACCTACATCAGTGACACCATGAATCCACTTAAATATGGAAGTCTAAATCTCATGTTAGATTTAGTCCATTTCTGACATTTTCTACATCTTGTTAGATACTAAATCTATTGCCCAAGAGACTCTCCTGGTTCCTGAGGCAGGCTATTCCAGGTAAATATGTGCCTGCCACTCCCTGATGTCCCCCCCACCACACACACACACACACACACACACACACACACACACACATACACATACACACATAACCTGAGCATTGTGGTATTGCTTTTTCTCTATCCTAGTTTACACTTGGTTTCTTAGTCTTCCCCATGTAATGTTAGAGCAGACCGCTGACAGTGTATAACGTGGTAGTAGTAGTGATAGTATAGAAAAGGATCTGCTGAATTTGGGCCATTTGGTCTGCTAGAATGAGGGGAGATGGTGTCATGCAAGCCTTGTGATTTAGACTGCCAAAAAAAAGTACAAGGGAATTCAGGAGAGAAAGAGATACCAAGGACCGTGTACTTAATTTGGGGAAGGCATGAATGGATTTGATAGTGTTCAGTCATTTCAGTTGTGTCTGACTCTTTGTGACCCCATTTGGAGTTTTCTTGGCAAAGATACTGGAGTAGTTTGCCATTTCCTTCTCCAGCTCATTTTACAGTTGAGGAAACTGAGAAAAACAAAGTTAAATGACTGGCCCAGGGTCATACAGCTAATAAGGATGGATTTGAACTCAAGAAGGTGAGTCTTCCTGACTGACTCCAGGCTCAGTACTCTATTCACTGCACCACTAGCTGCCCCCATGAATGGGTATGTACCATTAAATAACCATCACTAGATTCTACTACGTCCCCTCATCATTCTGTACGTCTCTTTCCCTTTTTGGCTAATTTTCATGAGAAGCTCATTTACAATTGGTCCCTCCACTTCTCTCTCTTCTAAACCTGTTGCAATCTGGCTTCTGGCCTTATCCAACCAAAACTGCTCTCCCCCTAGTCACTAGTGATCTCTTAATCACCAAATCAAATGTCCTTTTCCCTTGCAGCCTTTGGCAAGGTTAACCACCTTCTCCTCTTAGATCCTTTCTTTTCTCTTGGTCTTCATGGCTGTGCTCTTCTCTTGGCTCTCCTCTACCTGTATGACTTGTCATTCTTTTGCTGCGTCTTCATCTGTGAATCACATCCTCACCCAGGAGCTCAAGTATGCCATGCACCAATAGGTCTTTTCCTATACTTCCAGCTTCTAGTGGCAGTCCTGCGAAGGCTACATTCCCTCCATTCTGTTCCTCTTGTATGCACTGATATAGATCAGTAGATTGATATCCTTATATCGATCTATCCATCCATCTATTAATTGTTTCCCTGATTAAAATAGAAGGTCCTTGAGGGCAGCAGCTGATTTTGCTTTTTCTTTGTATATCCAGTTTAAACTATAATATGTAATAAGCAGTTAGTAACTGGATTGATCAAATGTCATTGAAATTAGATAAGAAATCTCTGAGATTGGAAAAAATAAAGAGAAGCATTAAAGCATTTTTTAATGCACACAGGAGAACAGAAGGAAGACCAGAAAGAATCACAGACAGGTAGGTAGGATAGCTTTGGAAGTTACTTGTTGAACTGATTATATATTTCAAAAGAAAAGTAAGTTGTAAATGATAGTGTTGCAGTTTTATGTGCAACCCTCTTTTTCTATTCTGCTATGTCTGTGGTAATGCCCATTCTATTTTGTCTTTGCTATAATCAGAATTTTTTTAAAATGTTTTTTAAAGAAACCTTCAGAGGCATTGTGGTGTTGAGGATCTCAGGCAGATCTGGGGTCAAATCTCACTTCTGACACACACTGGCTTTGTGTAACCACAAGCAAATCTACTGGTGTTTATTAAGTCCCTACTGTGTACCAGAGGCAGCCAAGTGTCTCAGCTGGATGGAGTGCTGGACCTGGAAACAAGAAGACCTGAGTTTAATCCAGATGCAAACTAGCTGTGTGACCCTGAACAAGTCACTTAATCTTTGTTTGCTTAATCCCTGGAGAAGGAAATAGCAAACCACTCCAGAGTGCTGAGATAACGACTGAACTGTGCTAAAAGGCATTTAACCTCTCAGTGCCCTGGGCAGCTCTCTAAGACTGCAAGTTATACATAAGTTGATGATCTGCATTCCTCTACTAGTAAAATCAGGTCTTGGAGTTTAAGAAAAAAAGGAAGGGAGGGAAGGAGGGATGGAAGAGAAGGAAGGAAAGAGGGAAAGAAAGAAAGAGGGGAGGAAGGAAGGAAGGAAGGAAGGAAGGAAGGAAGGAAGGAAGGAAGGAAGGAAGGAAGGAAGGAAGGAAGGAAGGAAAAGGAGGGAGGTTAGTTTTAGTATCAGAAAAATTGAACCTGCTCTATGTGAAGATAATGAATGTAAAGTATTTTTTAGTCCTTAAAGCATTATATGTATCAATTGTTATTTCTTATCTCCATAGTTAACATTTATCTTCTAAGGAGCTCTACATGTATTCATGGTCACTAGATTTTACACTACTTGGAGGGAGAGACAATGTTTCATGTTCGTGAAACAACTGTTTCATCTTTATATCTCTAGCCCCTTACACTGTAGCCTTATACTGCATAGACTATAATAGATGATTAATAAGTATTTATGGAATTGAATCAAACTTCACCCACCAGTTGAGGAAGATACCTCTCCTGATGGTATGAGGCCCAGGAGGTGAAATGATCCATGGGAAAGCAGAACCTACAGAGGCCTTGCTGGGTTTTTCTGACTTCTCTTATATATTATTCCTGTGTGTATGTGTGTGTGTGTGTGTGTAAGTAATTCTTAGCTTCTAACAATTCCTTCCCTTCCCCCACTTTCAGTACATCCTTTCATGTTAAACTTGACTTAGTCTGATAGCTGAAGTGGGAGTTCATTTGACAGGGTTATTGTAACTCTCACTGGGTGGAAATGACATGTTTTGCACTGAGGCCTGCCTCCTGATGGAAGTTGAAGAGCTGAGATGGTGTTTATTGGTGAGACTAAAGGTCAGAGAGCCTGTGGGAATGAGCGCACCTGGCCCCAGCCAGCAATAGGAAGGAGGTGGGGTTTAGAGATGGAGGTGATGTTGGCTCTTCTAACATGGGCCCTGCTTCAGGATATGGGGTGGTTTTGCATTGCTCTCTTTTGGCTGCTTGCCTAGGAGAGCTTGGGCCAGGTGCAACATCTGCTTTATGGCAGAGCTCAGAAAGCTGGGGTGTGGGGTAGGTTAGGAGAGGAGGGAAAAGGGGCTCCAGGGACTCAGCTTGGACTTAGCTCAGAATCATGATAGTAATGGTCAGCATGTGCTTTTAATCACTCACATGCCAGATGTTGAGGGAGCAAGAGATGGTGATTTATTCCTTGATGGCTCCCCAATGAGGGAACAAGTAGTTTTGAGTTGGGAAAAGCTCCTATAAAGTAGTTGAACTTGTTCAGCATTTATTCCCATCACCCTTCCAGGTGTTTGGCCTCTCCATGACCATCTGTCTGGAGGACAGTGAATGTGACTCCCCTGTTCCCCCCAATCCTGAATCTAGGATTACCTGGCTTGCATCCCTTGATGGTTGGTCCAGTGAATATCTAGATATCTTGGTGCCTCTCTAACCAGGTGAATAAAGGGAGTTGTCAGAATTCTCCAAAATGTCTGAAAACATTTCCTAGTTACACAATCCGAAACCTGAGTCACATTCAGAAAATTGGGTCCTTGCATGTGGGTGCTGAGTTACAAATGCAGTACTTGGCCTAACTGGGCCCCTTTTTCCAGAGTTGTCCAAGATTTCCTTACTGGCCACTGGTTTGCTTACCCACATATTCAAAAGAAAGAACAAATTTCATAGATGAGCAGGGACTGGGTAAGAGGAACCAAGCCAGCCTTATTTCTGGTTTGAGTTAAAAGCATCCAAAATGCTTTTAGAAGTGGTGCTCATTCTGGACCAAAGAGCTATATTTAAGAATTTCTTGAGAAACACAACGCAGCTATTGAGTTGAGGTCCAATCTCACTTTGAGGATGTTTTTACCCAGAGCTAGTATTGGTGACTGCTTGTCTTGTGGATGCTTTTGCCTAGCAATATTTTTTGTCCACGGAAACTAGTTGTCCAAATCATAAAGATGGAATGGGTGTGATTCATTTTTCCAAAATGGCAGCTCAAGAAGTACCCCATGACTCTGACCACATGCCAGATCCCTTCATAGCCTCATTATCTGTTGATAGTACTTATTAAGCAACCATTGGGTGCAAGGGCACCATGCCAGGTGGCAGGATAACATGGGCATGGATGCAGAAGAGAGAGGCACTGTATCCAAGGACTAGATTAGTATATCCCAGAGGCAAACATACACACACTTTTTTAGGGGGAGGGGGAGGAATCAGTTTTCAGAACACTTATAGAACACCATTCCAATGAAAACAAGTGAAACTACAAAGCCAGGCATGTAGGTGATCAGAGGGGAGGGGATTAAAGGTTCAAGGGGGTTTTAAATAATCTAATCTCCCATCCAGCCCCCTCTAGAGCTGAATCCTTAAACCGCACCAAGCAGGTGGGCAGCGTTTTGAGGTTTGGACTTAGTTGTGTCTATTTGGCAGTCTTGGTAGAAGAAAAGAATGCATTACATGAGATCTCCAGGGCAATTACAGTCCCCAGTAGGGTGCTCCAAGTGGATTAGGTCAGTACATTATATGCTTTGCAGGGTCTGGAGCTGCCACCTCTTCTTCTTCTAGCTAGTTCTTATCTTTCATCATGAAGACCTGAAGGAAAGGCTGTTCCATTTTAATTGGCTGACTCCATGGCTTCCAGGGCTCAGTGGAGCAGTGTTTCTGAGGTGAAGCAAAGAATGTTGAACATTGAGTTGCAGGCTCCAGCGGATTTAACAAGAAATTGAACCCCCACCTAGACCGACATCGCTTTTGCATTTAGTTCACAGGCACAAGACGGAGCTAGTTTCTTCACTACCAGCCTCTAACTTCTCCAAGCCCTTCCTGGGTGGAGGGGCCCATCACTTTTCCTGCCCATCCAGCCCTTTTCATTCATAGCCCAGCCTTTCCATGAGAAAGCCTGACAGCCCAGGAGATGCAAGGGCAGAGAGAGAGCAAAGAGAGTGGGCTATGATACTAAGCTCCTCTTTCCCAGCGGTTCAGGACCTCGTCTCACATAGAGAAACCAGGTGGTTGTATCTATATTATCTCTCATGCGATGTGTTCTAGAGAAAAATGACCCTTAGCCAGGCATCCTAATTCTGGATCTGGTCTCAACTAGTTCATTTTACTCAACAGGATGTAGGAAAAGTTGTACCAGGCTTGCAGTTTAAATATTGGGGTCCTTGTCCCAGCTTTGACACTTACCTAGTTATTTGTCTGATCGTTGGCAAGAGCTTCAGTTTATTCATCTGTAAAATGGGCATACCAATAATTGTGCTTCCTACGTACTAAGGTTGTTATGAGGAATATGTGCCATGTAAACAGTGCAGTTCAGGAAACAAACACCAATTAAGTACCCAGTAGGTCCAGCGAATTCTGCTGGACACAGAGGAGACAAAGAAAAAGGGAACATATCCTCTGCCCTCAAGGAACTTACATTCCACTGGGGGATACACGTGCATAGAGGTCCTGTGGGGTGATAGGGAAGAGGAAAGGAACAAGTAAAGGAATTTCTTAAGAATCTCCTGTGTGTCAGATGTACTTTGTAAATCTCATCTCATTTGATCCTTACAGCAATCTCAAGAGGTAGGGGCTATTATTATCATCAGTATGCAGTTGAGGAAACTGAGGCAAACACATTAAGTGACCTGCCCCAGGGTCACACAACTAGTAAATATCTGAGGGTGGATTTGAACTCTTCCCAAGGCTAGACCTACCACTCTTTCCACTGCACCACCTAGCTGTCTGATCTGAAAGATCACTGGACTTGGAGCTAATCTTTTGCTTCTTCTATCAGTGTGACTTTAGGCAAGTCACTTAATCCCTCTGTGCCTCAAGCTCCTCATCTATAAAATGGGGGCAGAGGGATTCTAGGTAAGTATCAGGTCATCGGAGGAGGAAATGATCATTTTAAAATTTGGACGTGAGAGAAGGCTGTCAAAGAGAGGTGTGCCTTAAGGTTTTGAGAGCTAGGGGCAGGAGACCTGGGAGTTGATGTGCTAATACATGGAGACAGGAAATCAAATGTTGAGTTTAGGAAGTAGTCAGAATTCTAGTTTGACCAGAACATGGTAGAACCTAGCCCCCTGGGCTGTTATGAGGATCAAGTGAGATATTTGTTGAGCACTTAGTGCAGTGACTGGCACGGAGGAGATGCTATTTTTGTTGATGTTCTAGTTAGAAGTGATAGAAATACCGCTCAAGAGATTGTATGGAACCAGCCTGTAGGGAGCCTTGAATGACAGGCCTAAGAATTGTATTTTGTCCTAGAGACAATAAAAAGCCACCAAAGACTTTCGGGCTACCATCATCTTCATGATTGGGGGGGGCAGTGTTATTAGTCAAGGCACAACTCTTTGGGCTTCAATTTCCCCAGTAGTTTAAAAAAATGGGGGGTAGTAATTATCTCCTTCATAGTTTTGTTAAAAGCATAAAGTGAAATGATCTCTGGCAAGTGTTTAAAAAAACACTAAGTATTACGCAAACATCAGTGATCCTTGTTATTTTTCTTACTAATTGAGGAAAGAGAACCTAGAGACAGCAGCAGCCAGACAGGGCATCAGGGTGGCCCTCGTCCTGTAGAAGGGGGGAACAGAGGAGCATGAAGGCTGTCTCTAAGGAAGCTCACCCCAAGTTTTCCACTTTTACTTCTCACTTGCCTCCTTCCTCTCTCTCCTGCCACCTCTCCCCACCCCCCATCATTGTCCTCTACCCTACCTTTCAGCCTCCAGACAGTAGAAGTTTTAGGGAACTATGCCATTCTCCATGTCATAGCCCCTTTAACCCAAAATAGGGCAGATTTCAAAGAGCAAACCAGTAGGACCATCAAGAACTGGGTTTAAAGTGGCCCTGATATGGCATGCAGACTAAAGACGCCCTCTATCCTCCAGACAGACCTAACAGCAGATGTCTAGAGCTGAGAAGGCACCTTAGAGGTCACCTGGTCCAACTCCCTCATTTTACATTTGAGGATATTGAGGCCCAGGAATTTATTCAAGCAGTAACAAAGCCAGGATTTGAACCCAGACTAAGGGTTACTTGGTGAGTTCTGATCACCAGGTTAGGGGTATCCCTCAAAAAATGTTATAGAGTCTGAAGTGATGGGGGTCTGAGTTTTAATCAGCAAAAATATTCTTTATCCTTCCATTTGGGGCAAAAACCACATAGGGTTGTTTTGTGCCTGCCCTGTTCCAAAAATGTCAGGCGAGCTGAGCAATAAACCCTTTGGCACAGGATGGGGAAAAAAAGTGAAAAAAGTACTTTTGTCAGATCATGGGGGCCCTTAAGTCTTCTAAGTCAGAGGTATCTTTGAGCCCTGAAGCTAATGCCACAGAGGAAGCCAGGAGACAGATAAGCAGCTTTTGCAGGGAGATAGTGGCTGGCATCCTAAAGCTGTGCCCTCCATCTCTAGGGGTTGCCATGGATTACAGATAGAGCTTTATTTGATGTGCTGTACAAAATGCCTGACTTTCATCGGGAGCATTCCCTCTTCTGCAATTGGCTTGCTTGTTGTATGGAACTGAATTAAATTTGGGGAAGAGGACCTGAGACCCTCTGGATGGTCCACTTACCAGGGTCTCCACTGACCTCTACTATGAGCATGGTACCAAGTCAGAGCAGCACCCAGTTCAGACAAGGCTATGCCCACATTTCTAGAAAACTTTATCTTTAATCCAGTTCATAGGATAATATACAGGATTTAGAGTTAGAGTTGAGAGAGACCTTAAGAGATTTCTTATCCAGTTGTGCAGATTAGAAAACAGGGGAAATGACTTTCTTGAGGGGGTACCCAGCCTGAAGTCAGGAAGACCTGAATTCAAGTCAGACATTTAGTAGCTATGTGAGTCTGGGCAAGCCACTTGACTCAGCTTCCTCAGTTTCTGCATCTGTAAAATGGGGATAATAACAGCATCTATCTTCCAGGGTTTTTGTGAAGATTGAATGAGATAAGAATTGTATAGCACTATAAATATGTATATACATACACATACTTACATGTACACACACATGCACATACATGTATATACATACATACATACATACATACATATATATATATAAACTATTATTGAGGGAAAATGCTTTCTCTGAGGTCAGAGGACCAGGGTTCACTTATTACTTCTCTTTCTACCTATTTATGTGATCTTGGACAGCTCCTTTAATTTCTTTGAGTTTCAGTTTCCTCACCTGTTAAATGAGGGGGTTGGACTACATCACCCAGATCTAAGTCTGTGATCCCTAGGGATACACAGGTAATAGACAACAGAGCCAGAATTCAAACTCAGGTCTTCTGACTCTGAACCCACCACCCCATAGTGTAGTTTTAAGTCTGGAGGAAGAGCAAGTAAAAACCTAACTCAAAGGCATGGCCTTAAGCAAAGGTCCTCAACTTTTTGTGTGGTCATGGCCCCCTTGGGCTATCTGGTTAAACTGAATGACAACTTCTCAGAATAATATTTTAAAATTCAGAAAATAAAATACATAAAATTACAAAGGAAATCAAGGCTACCGAAATAGTCATCAATTTTTAAAACAAACAAACAGTACTTTACCAACTGCAAATTAAGGACCTCTAACTTAGAGTCTTTAGGTGGCCCTGGATATCTATCAACAGCCATGATATTAGGAGTAATTCACATATTTCTAGAATGTTTTAAAGTTTGGAAAGCACTTTCTGTCACACCGACCCTGTGAGCTAGAAAGTATCAATATCATCATAGTGGAGGATTCTCTATATATGTCCACAACCTCAAGTGTGTACTCTTCTAGGACCTACAGATTGCAAAGCCCTTGTTTGGTGTGGTCGTTGATGACTTGGGACAGCCATAAATCCAAGCTCTAGAGGGTCTCATGATCTTCCTCTCGGGACCTGATGCAAGCCCAGGAATAGAGATGTGGATGCAATTTAAATTTTCACCTTTAGTCTTCTCAAGGATGGCCTACCTACAAGGGTAGGCCAGGAACTAGGGTCTTGCAACATGGCTGCCTACCTACAGGGCCTGGCATATAGTAAGGATTTAATGAATACTTTCCCCCTTCCCTCTATTTTTTGTCTGACCTAGACTGATAATTTGCTATTGGTAGATGACCAAATGGAATGTCACAGCCAAAGAATTTATTCCCCTGTGAGAACAACTGATTGCCATTTAATCAGGCTGGTCCTTAGACAGCATACTTAGTCAGTTGCTAAGATCATATAGAAACAACAACGACAAAATGCTAATAATAATAGTAATAGCATTTATGTAGCACTTTAAGGTTTGCCAAGTGTTTTATAAATACCTCATTTGTTCTTCACCACTGCCCTGGGTGAGATGTGCTATTATTATCATTTTACCATGGGAAAACCAAGGCAGAGAGGTTAAGTGACTTGCCTAAGGTCACCGTGCTTGTAAGTGTCTGAGACAGGATTTGAACTCAGGTCTTCCTGATTACGATCTGTGAACTTTTCCATTGCACCACCAGTGAGGTCCAACCAGGAGCCCTATTCCTGTTGGTTATAGGCGATGTTCCTTTGAGTTGTGCTGTAGGATAATGGGATGAAAAGTTGAAAACATCTAGTCTAGAGGTTCTCAACTGGGAGACTGGGAATTTGTTTGTTGAAATTTTGATAACTAAATTGCAATAGCACAGTGCACCTGTTGCAAAAGAGACAATTAATACATGTTTGACTGGCTGACTTGTTGCTTATATGAATTTTATTTTAGGCACTTAAAATGTTACACTGAGAAGGGATTGACAACTTCCCCAAACATCCAGAGGGATCCATGCCCCAAAAAGGATTAAAAACCCCTCAGCTAGTCTACCCCCTCATCTTGGAAATGAGGAAACTGTGATCCATGGGAGGGAAGTGGTTTTATCACCTGGCACATAGGTAGCAAGCTGGTGAGCCAAGGCTGGAACTCAGGTTGTCTGGCTCCAAATCTTGAGGGACCCACGGCCCTTAAAAACTAAGAGCTTAAAAGGTCAGAGCTGGAAGGGACCATTGAAGCCATTGAAACCAACTCTTTCATTATATAGACCCAGAGAATGGAAATGACTTACCCAAGGCTACATGCTAAGGTAATGACTGAACCACAACCCAAGCCTGGGTCTTATCTATTTCAGAGCTGCCCTTCTTGTCAGCCTCTCTAGTCAGGCCAGAGGATTTCTCTTGGGAGGAGAAAGGCAGCTCCCCACTCATCCTCATCCTCACCACAGCACAGCTGGGCCTCCTGTGGCCCCTGGTTTGAGAGTAGTGGCCTGTCATGCTTCCCTAGCCACAGACACTTGCATCATCGATTCTGGCTCCGCTGATGCTACTTAGTCCTTTAGGGACAGAGAGCTGGCCAGGCCACTGCTTAACTCTTGGCAACTTTCCTCTCATCCTATGCTCCCACACTGGTTGTCTGTTACTCTTTGCACCGTAGGTCTGTAGGTACACCAATGAATGAATGGAGTGGCCAGATTCATAATGTCCTCTTCCTGGAATGACGGCAATTACCTGTAGCCCAGAGAGTGAGGAACTAGGTAACTCATATTCATAGAGTAGGAATCCCTTAGGGGGCAGTGGGGCACAGGGGCTGGGGGGAACTTTGGAGGGGGAGATAGGTAAGGAGGGATAGAAGAAGTATTGAACCCTACTTAAGCCTGCAGTAGTGGCAGAGACCTGAGTCAGGAGATCTGCCTTTGTGCCTCAGTTCTCCCATCCACCAGCCATATGCCTTTGGGGCAAGTTCCTGGATAGTCTTCCCCTCAGTTTTCTCAGCTTTAAAATAGTGATAATAACTACATCTCTGTAGTGCTTTGCAATTCACCTCAGCCCACCCCTGTGATGCACATAGGACATTAGAGAATCACAACGCTGGAATGGGAAGGGGTTTTCCAGGGCATCTCATCCACTCCCCTCATTTTAGAGATAGGGAAACTGAAACCCACTTTACTAGGGTGGGAAAGCCTATCCTAATGCTAACTACAAAGGGAATCAGCATCAGGGGCAGGATTTGAACCCATCAGATCATCAGATTATAGCTCTACTGCTGGAAGGGACCTCAGAGGCCATGTCATCCAATTCACTCATTTACAATGGCATGAAGCCTAATATTCTTTTCACCATTAGTCAAGAAGACCTGGTTTCAAATCCCACCTTAATACAGTTTGATCTAGAGATAATGATGTCTGTCTTAGCTAAGTGCATAAAGTGTTTTTACAAACATTAAAGCCAGTTGTTATTACTACGTGGGGGGGGGGGGGGGTGTTGGGTTGAGGCCTTTATGTTTAACCTGGAGCAGTCAGCAATGAGTATTTTCTAGTTCATGGTATAATATCCAAGACTTCCTGTAAGTGCTTTGAGTAGAAACTTCTCTGGGATCCCTCCCATTCAGAGAAATCAGCTGCCTCTGCAGGTCATCCAGTCTTGGGAGAAGGGTTGTTGGGTGACTACCTTGGTTAGGAGGTGTTAGATACAATGACAAGCTGTTCCAGGATCCCTCCCTTCCTATCACATACCATTTCTTATTGCTCAGTATGAGCCAGGAAGGCTGGGAAGGGAACAGGATGTAATAAACAAATCAAAACAAAAAACCACCCTGACTTGGGTAGAAACTCCAAGCTATGAAAGGCAGCAGAGAATAGAAAGGGGAGCATTAGCCTGACAGCTGGTATTGCAGGGTTCAAGCCCAGGGTCTGCCATTTACTTGGTGTGACTTCAGTAACTCACCAAACTCCTCTGGTCCTGCAGTATAATTATACCTGTACAGCCTCCCTCACAGGGTTGTTTCGAGGAGAATGGTTTATAAGCCACAAAGAACTACTTCAGTGGGAGCTATGCTCTTTTGTTCTAAGTTGGGCCCTGACTGAGTTCGGGTGAGTTTTGATCTGGAATCATGGTGTTAACCAGAGTACACATTATCCGGGGAAGCAGGGGAATAATACTGCTCTGAAAGGGTTTGCAGGTTCCGAGCTTCTCGAATAAATGGTGCCATAAAACACAAACTATTAGTTTTATTATGCCTTTTTTTATTGGTTGTAACAGAGTAACCAGATTTGCCTTGACTTAGAATGGTGGTTCAGTGGAAATAAAGAGTACATTACTGGTCTCCGATTTCCTATGAAAGTCACAGCTTTTGAAGGTCTATATAGCCAACTGCTAGGAGAAATTTGAACTTTTCCCAAAACATTTGCAAATGGATATTTTTCCAGAGGGACTCTGAGACTGACACTCTCTCTCTCTCTCTCTCTCTCTCTCTCTCTCTCTCTCTCTCCCACCCGCCTCTCTCTCTCTCCCCCTACCCCTCTCTGCCTCCCCCTCCCTCCCTCCTCCCCCTTCCTTCCTTTACCCTATTCTCTGCCTCTCCCCCACTTTCACTCCCTTTTCTCTCCCTCTGTCTCCCATTTTCTTCCTGTCCTTTCAACTTCTCAGCTAGGACTCTCAGATATCGGACCATTTCTTCCTTATCTTCACATCCAACTTGACTTCTCCTTGTTCCTGTAGTTTCAGCAACTAAGTAGGAAGCAGAAAGGACACTACCACTGTGAAGAGGGCCAGGGCATTGGGGACTTGGTCTGTGGCTAGCATAGGAAGACTGTAGAGCACCTCTTCCCCCCTACCTTCTGTTATCTATCTTGACGTGCCCCTGGCCCACCCCCTCTCACTCTATGGTTATCCATTTACTTATGAGGAAGCTGTACTAGATGACCTCACAGGTCATTCCTCCTCTAACTCTATGAGCCTAAGACCCTCCAAACATAAGATTCTATAATTGCCAGGGGACTTAGAGATGATCTCATCTAACCCCCTTTTAACAGGTGACAAACAGACCCAGAGAAAGGTAGTTACTTGTTCTAGGTCTTTCAACTAAGTGATGTCTAGAACATACTTGTCTAGAACAAGTATGAGGAGCCTTCATTTGGATGTTGTATTATTAGTAACCCATTGACACATGACAAAAAGCTGCTTTTGATCTAGCACCTCTTTTAAATGAGTTTGCATGTTATTACTACAGAATCTACACATTTGAAAAATGTAATATATATTTAGCTAAATAGATATTTATTAGTAATAGTAATACATATTTAGCTAAATAAAGATCAGAATGACAGTGCTTGGCTTGAACATGGAGTCCCAGACTGATGTAATAACTCCTTTACCTCTCAGGAGTGTCAGGGACCACCACAAGCTGGGAGCCACCAATCTAGAACCTAGAAGCCAGATATTGCTTCTCAGGATAGTTCTTTATCCACCATCCCAAGTTACCTCCTGTAAACCTGTCCCCCAGTAAAACAAACACAAATGCTTTTCAGGGAGAAGAACAAAGAATGGTGGATATATGTTATGCTTTAAGCATCCCTCAATCAGAGCTAATTCTCCACTGGTGACCACCCGAGAGCTTTCCCACAAAATGTGACATCTAATAGGTTTACAGTTATTGGAGTGCATCTCTGAAGCAGATGAAAAAGCTTAGATAGGAGAAGCATGAAATAGCATTGTTTGTTCTAGGGAGCATTACAAAGCCGAGGGATCATCTTCAAATTATCCACCCTTTGGTCACAGGCTGCTCATTTGTGAAGGAGCTGAAGCAATTTCAGCAGATCTTGGTTTGCTAAGCTGGTTGGCCCCTGACATTCTAGCCTTTCCACTTGAGAGCTCTGGGATGCTGAAAGCTGAGAGTCTGTCTTTGGGAGGGGGTCTTAGTTACACCAGGAAAAGTGGGGGAAAACTAGGAATAGTGTGATGGTGTCAGCGGGGAGAAGGAGGCCAGGACGGAGGAGATGCCTAGTCTAACAGTAAAGGGGTGACAAGTGTTTGCTTGTTGTCAGAGACACTCACACAAAAGGAGCTTCTAATGGGAGCTCTGGGGGTACTCAGGGCTGGTGTTCTGCGGGGCTGGCAGTGTGTTTATGTGATTAGCAACTTGCCCATGCAGGACCAATGCCTCTATTCAATATCAAGTTTCCTAAACAAGTTACAGCAACGAAAGTCATTATAAACCCCCTTGTGAGCGGTTTTGTTTGGTTCTACTCCCCACCCTCAATAAACTCAGACACAGTTTTTCATTTTGAGTGAATGATTGAGGCGGGGATGGGGGGAGAGGGGTGTCCAGCATCCAGAAAATTTGCGCAGTAAAAATGTTGCATTGTTAATCTGTTATTAAGCAAAAGTCTTCACACCAGGCTGGGTGCTCTGCCGCCTCTCTGCACACCCTGGATGGAATTATGCATCATGAATAAAAACTGCTGTCAACATGCATTGGTTTCAGAACATTAGAGCATATGGTATGTGATTATCTGTATTGTCAAGTGCAATAAAGTGAATCTGGATATAATAAAGAATGTAATATTTTAGAAATTTGGTAATAAACTAGGGATGAGTTGACAGCAGAGTTCCTGCTTGGCCCTAGACACAAATAAATTGATGTAACTGGTGTCAAAGTAACTGGTCTCAACAAAGGAGCTGAAGAATGGTCAGCAGATTAGTTTTGCCCTGTTTGGATTCAAAAGGAGGGAGAGGCAGTGTGGTGTAGTGGACGGCACATTGGATTTGGAAATTAGAGTTCAAATCCTGCCTCTTGCTACCTGGGTGACCTTGAATGAGTCATGGCCACACACCAACTGGACTTCATCAGGAAAATGAGGAGAGGTCCCTTCTAAATCTATGATCTTCTGTCTAGATGAACCCTGAAATTTCCATCCATTTCTAAATCTTTTCTAATAAGATCTAATCAGATGACTGAAAATCAGAGCCAGAAAATAGCCCTTCAGTTTCGATGTAAGACTCACCAGAAATCTTTGTCCATTCAGCTCAATGCAACAGGTATTTTATAAAGTACCTACTATGTGCAAATGATGAGATTACAAAATCAAATTTTAAAAACCGTCCCTGCCTTCAAGGGTGTGCATCCTACTGGAGGAAAGCAGTCTGTATAGAGAGTCAGTCCAAAATCTTCAGAGCCCCAAGGACAGAGCAAGGATGAGATGTGTGTGTTATAGGGTATATCCTATATAGGAAAATGTCATTGTCCCCCTTCCTGTACCCCTGCTTTCCCCACTCACCCAATTACCCACCAGAGGCTTATGTCTTTGAGTCCTATTGTAATGTCACTTAGGAACATGAGCTTCCATCAAACCCTCTCTTCCTTAGGGTCATTAACAGCAAACCTTGAATTTTAAAGTAATAGCCTGTGTAGTCTTTGTTGGTTTATTACAAAGTGAATACCTGTGTGCCCTCCAAAGCAGTTTTCTGTCATCAAAAACACACACATCTTCCCTCTCTTCCTTGGAAAAGTGACAGACTGTAGGTATGGAGCACGGTATGTACACTGTCAATGATGTTGGTTATTTTTGCTGAGCTGCGTTTTTCCCTTCCTTTTTATTCTTTATTATGAAAAAAAAAAAAGCAACATGGTTTTCAGAGTAGGAAAGCCCGGAGAGATATATTGGAAAGTGAGGGTGATATAAGCACAAAAGTCACATCCAGGGATGGTGATCCATGTTGACAGTCACAGCTGCTGGGAAGAATGAGGCTGATGGATTGCTTGAGTTCAGGAGTTCTGAGCTCCAGCGTGGCTCGAGCTGATCAGTTGTATACCCTGAGTCTTGAACCAATGGGAGCAGAGGACTGCCAGGCTGTGAAATGGTCCAGTTTGGAAAAACTAAGCAAGTTAAAGCTTCTTAGCCCGGATGATTCATGAGTGCTTGGTATACTTCAAGCCCAGGCAAGACACAAAGACCCAGTCCTTCCCTCCCCATCCCCCAAAAAAGAAAAAGAAAATTACTAAAAACTTAAATGTAAGAAAATATTGTAAAAGGTGTACATAAAAGTGCACCTCATTATTCCCCGCTCTGCATGTCATTTCCAGCCTTACACTACTCTGAGTATGTTGCCAGCTTTTTGCTTGGTTCATAAGGAGTGTTCCCCATTAGGGAGATCTGACATATGGAAATCTGTATGACCTGTTAGTATAATTCCTAGGATAGCCTGGGGATATGTGTAAATAAACTTCTCTGGCCTAGGGGCCATGTGATTGGGTGTCCTTTGGCAAAAGAGGATGATGGGAGTGACAGGTCATGCTGGGTAAAGAGTTCAAATTCTTTTAAGTCACTTGGCTTGACATTACAAGTCAAACCCCATTACAGCAAATAAATACTAATGTAGTGAAAAGTCACTGAAGGATTTGCAGATCATTTCCAAACCCTAGCTGATGGCCCATTTAGCACAAGCATAATTGGGCACAATAAAAATTTCCCATATAACCAAAGAATTTAGACAGACCTTTATAGTTATGTTTTAAGATGATTTGGTGCCCCACCATGCTTTGTAGGATAACCCTCTCAATAAATTGCTATGATAATGACTCAGGGCCCAGTGTTTTCACCTCTACATCTATCAGTCTCTGATTTCCCCCATCGAACTCTGGTCTCCAGAGTCTTCAGACCATTTTTTTGCAGGTTACAAAGGTGTTTTGGGGGGACACTGAGGTGTCATAGTAAATGGCAATGCAAAGGCTGTTACTGTAAATTCCAAGGTTTGCCAGTAACAACTACAAGAAAGATAGTTAAATTGAACTTAATGCTCCTAAATGATCTGCAAATGTATTAATTCTACTTTCTGTTAATTAACAACATGATGAAACTGGCATTTCGTAAGTCGACGTGTAACACATGCTTTGGTAATTATGTACTCAGCGGTTCGGATTCAGAATGCTAATAGAATAAAATTTTAATGAAGATATGTTGCGATGAAAAATTTATCAAGAAAAGTTCAGGTACTGCTTACATTAACACGGCAGGGAGTGGGAGGCAGGGGGCTCCATTGCAAGGAGCAGTCCTGTGTATTCCTTTCAGCTGGCACTGGTCTCTTGAGCTGAGATAGTAGCCCTCCATGCAGACAAAGACTATACTTTAACTCCCAGGAATTTAGGATAGCCTAGAAATGAGCCAAGTGGGCTCTGGGCTACCTAGGTCCATATCCTAGACAGATGAGCAACTGGAGGTGAGAATAGCCTACATTATTGTCAGGAGGTAAAGGTGATTAAACAACCAGGTTAACTTGCTCTTACGTCACCTGGGCTAGCCAAGTAGACTCAGGACCCTTGGCACCAGTGGTTACATCACTTCCTTCCTTCTACTCCCATTTTCAGTATGTAGTATAGTCTCCTTGCCCCATTGGTCATTCATGGTACCAAGCATCAAAACCACCAGGATGTTATGGAAATGCTTGCCTGCTTTCTTTCTTAAGTTCAGAATAAAAGAAATAATTTTTTTTAAAAAAGCACCAAGACTGTTGGGCTCTTTGAAAATTACTCATCTGTTCATCAAATAACTACTGTCTTTGGAGCTGGGCTGCCTTGGGATCTGAGCTCCTGGTTTCACTGAGAAGTCTGGATTCCAGATGTCCAAAAGAGCTTGGTGTAAGTTGTTAATAGCAGGGAGAAAAAAGACTAACCCCAAACCCCACCCTCATGATGAAATAAATGTGTTGGATACTACGTCCTGGGCAAACTTTTCTGCTTAGGAATTTTGACTGGCAGCTATTTTGCCTGAGGTCTCCAAAAAGGGTAGCTGGCAAAGGGATGACCTTGGGAAATATGAAAGCCAACAAAAATGGCCCTTTGGTGGTGGGGCAGGAGGGGAAGTGCTGAAAGGGTAGTAAGAATAGAAGGAACAGAGCCAGAATGTTGTCAGCTGGAAATTTTCAGACTATATCTCATAATAAAATCATATAATTTGTGGCTGCGCTGAAAACCCAACAACCGTCCCTGCTTCCATTTAGTGGTTTCTTAATGCCCAAGAACTTTACGGAGCCTTATCTGATGCCAGGAAGTATTCCCTGTGAACATGTCCATGGTGAGGTGGGCAGTGATGCTGTGCCTACTGTTGGCAGGCACCCCTTGGCCTTTGGAGATGATGGGTGAATCTCTATATATACACAGGGGTTTTTTTGTCTTTTTTTCCTTGGCAATATAGACCCTGTTGGCTAGGGGCTAGTATTTAGGAAAGGGTGCCTCTGTTCTCTGTCTCTGATTCCCTTTCTCTGTCTCTCTGTTACCTCTCCCCCATTCCCTTTCATACCCACTTAACACCATAAACACAGGGCACTGCTGTTGGCAAACTCAGTTATCACTTCTGCCCCACAAAAAAAGAAGGCATTGTCCTCAAGCAAGAATTTTTAACCATTGTGTGTACTGTGGTCCCTCTTTGGCACAATGTGGTGAAGCTTATGGCCGCCTCCTTAGAATAGCAATTTTAAATGCATAAAATAAAATACACAGGATTACAAATGAAGCTAAAGAATAGTGAAAATAACAATGTAATTTTTTTTCCCATTCCTGTACGTGGAGCCTCAGAAATCAATGCGTGGTCCAACCCCTTCCTAAGAGTGAGTGAGTGACTCATACGTTACAAGAAAGTCATAGGCCCTTGCTTTAAGGTCAAACCAAAGTAGACACAGAAGAAAATGAGAATCTCTGAGCCCTGATGGAACCTTTGAGGTCAGCTTAGGTAACTTCTCACCTAGAGATGTATTCAGTGAATTGCCCAAGATCACATAGGTAGTTAGGTGTCTGTGATGCTCAGTGCTGTGTGATCTTGAGCAAAGCACTTGACTCTCCTTGGTCTCAGTTCCTTATCTGTAAAATGAGAGGGGGGGTAGAGGGGGGGATGGGGGGGGGAGAGAGAGAGGGAGGGAGGGAGAGGGAGAGAGAAAATAGTTCAGTGGTCATCTTGGAGGGAAGATCTTCAGAGCCTTCAGTATTAACTGTTAAAGGCTTGTTGCAGAAGGTCAGATTTTATCTGAAGCTTCAAGGTGGAAACAAAAACTTCCTCCATTGTTCTTCTCTTGTTTTTGTTGTTTTGTCTGGTCCTATAACTTCATTGGTTTAGAGAACTCCCGGGCGAGGAAATCTGTACCAAATCAGATCCACGCTGTCCGTAACTTACAGCTACACAGCAGGTGTTCCTACCTTTTTTGTGTCTTGGACCCCTTTGGCAGTCCAGGGAAGCCTATAAATCCTGCTTTTAAATAATTGAAGGAAATGCTAAATTTAAGTTAGAGGTTAGTGAAAACAAATATATAATTTTCCCTTCCAAGTTCATGGACCTCCTGAAATAAATCCAAGAGTTGCCCATGACCCTAAGGAGTTAAATGACTTTATTCAACTTTGTCAGAGCAGGTTTGGACCCAGGTCTCTCAGACTCTAAGGTCATTTCTCTGCCCTCTATACCAGATGCTTCTCCCGACCCTCCTCATTAAGGTGGTTTAATTCTCTCCCTAAGGTGATAGGAGCCTTTAGTGCTGTCTCTAATTGGGTAGGAGAATAAAGTTAGCAAGAACCTGGTACGTAGTAAATGCTTAATAAATGTTTGTTGAATGACTGATGGAAACACAAGACTGATCTGGGCCAAGCTCTTGGCCTTCTGCAGAGGGAAAAGGACTGGACTTAGTTCTGGCACTTTCCTTGATGTCCCCAAGTTCCCCATGTGTTATTACCCTTGAAGGGCACTCTTGGCAAATCCAGCCTTGAGAAAAAAGAAAAAGAAAACTCCAAGCTTTGCGGATTTGCAAAAACAAAGGCTGAAGAGGCTTTTTTCTGGTCCCCTTTCTCCAGCTGTGTGCCTGACCTCAGCTCCCCTCCTTCCTGCTGGGTCCGCATTGAAATCCTGGCCCCTTTTGCGGAGGTCCTGGTCTCAGCCAGTTGTCTAGCGATTTAATTTGGTGAATTTACCACTGAGTCCCAGAGTTTATATTGGCACTTAACAGCGGTAATATGTGTCTCTCTCGCCAAGAACTGACTATTTTCCTGACCAAGATGGAACACCACGCACAAAAAAATAGGTTTGTGAACTAATCTCCTGTCCTGACAAGTGTCATTCACAGAATCACTGCTATAGAGCAGGCTTGGAATTAAATGAGGTTGGTATTTTCTAGATGGGATCACAGGTGCTCTCGGCCTCACTCTCCTCTCTCTTTTCTCTCTCCCTCCCTGTCTCTATTTCTCTTTCATTCTCTCTTCTCTGTCTCTCCCTACGTACCTCTTCTTCTCCCCTTCTTTCCCTTTCCCCTCCCCTCTGTCCCTCCCTCCCTTCCTCCTTCTCTGTCTTTCTCTCCCACGTTATCTCTCCCTCTCCCCCTTTCTCCCTGTCTCTCCCTCTCCTCCTTTCTTTCCCTTCCTCCCTCCTTCCCTCTCTCTGCCTCTGTTTCTGTCTCTCCCTCCCTCCTCTGTCTCTCTTCCTCTCTCTCTCTCTCTCTCTCTCTCTCTCTCTCTCTCTCTCTCTCTCTCTCTCTAGGATGAGACTCTAAAGCCTCAGACACTTTCAAATAACACTATCAGTATGCAAGGCAGATTTCCAAGTATTTTTATTTTATTTTGTATTTTTGGAGAAGGACTCAATTCCATGCTGTCCCATCCCTCTTTGCCTTGAGATTAGGGAGGTAGCTGCTCTATCCCCTGCTATTCTTTGAGAGGCATAGGAAGTGATAGAGATGCTCACTTCAACTTGTACTCCAAATAAATCCTTCCCACTGGCTTTCTATAGTCTGATATTACATCACAGAAGCATCATTCCTTGAGGAAGAGAAAGAGGAGAGTTAAACCAGGAGTCAGGAGACACCTGGGTCCATATCCCCACTCAGACCATTTATTGCTACCTCTTTAACCTTGAGCAAATTACATAAGCTGTCTAAACCTCAGTATCCTCATCTGAGCAATGGAGATCACAATAATACTTACACTACCTACCTCACAAAGCTCTTGTGAGGGAAGCATCTTGCAAACCATAAAACACTGCAGAAAAATGATTTGAAATTCAAATCTGACTGGGGGATAATGATGGCCTTGGGCTCCTAGGCTGAAATAGGCATGAATTCTAGATCCTTTCCTGAGAGCAGATTTTTTTTTAGGGGTACGGGAAGGGTGACAGAGAGCTAGAGATCAGCAAGTGCCTGAGGGAGGACAAAGAACAGAGGACGGAGAGGGTTCAGATAACATAAATTTGACACCATTAAGATATGGGGAAAGGACCAGAGCCAGAAGGCTGAAGAGCTCCAAAGAACAGCCTTACCTGGGACGGTGCCATTCTTCAGGATAATGGCCCTCAGCCCAGTGAAAGGAGTGTCTGTCTTACCTGTCCCTCAGGGTGAGACATCCCTAGAATTTAGAACTAGGGGTCCTTAATCTGGGATCGATCCATGAGTTTAGTGTTTTAATGTTGTGATCATTGCATTACAATGTCCTTTCCTTTGTCATCCTGAACATTTTATTTTATACATCTAAAAATATTTTGGCAGAAAAGAGCTCCTTAAGTTTCACCAGACTGCCAGAAGGGACTAAGAACCTCCAGACTAGAGTTGCAGAAAGCATTCCAGGAGCAATTCTTCGCTTGCACAGGTCACTGAAGCCCTAAAGGCTCTTCTGCCAAGAGTCTCTTAGTTCTTTCTCCTCCTTCAGGGATTCAGGAGACAGAAGATGCTGCTTTCTTGACAACCTTCCCCTTCCAGAATATCTTGTTTTATAGAAGGACAGAGATCTCGACAGCTGACACTGGCTTTCCTTTGGTCATTCAAAAAATCATTATTTAATAGAAACTCATCCTGAAATGGTCTTCTCAGTTCTGCCTTTTGCTTTTAAAATACATATCCCCACACTTCAAGGGACACTTTAAGTAGAGCATTCTGGGGCCAAAAACAGGAGGAAAGCTCTTTCCAGCTGAGGAATGATTTCAGGTCTAGTGAATAGAGCCAGTTTGGCTTAATATTAATTAAGGAATTCAGCCTTGTACTTTGATGCAGGCTAGATGGGAAATTTCAGAAGGATGGTTATGTTTTCTGATCTCCCCTCCCCCTGCCAGCATATGTAAGCCCCCTCCCTCCTCTGTGCCTTCCCTCCAGAGGTGGCTGGAGAGCCGCAGGTGTGAGCTAGCTTGCTCTTAAGTAACTTTCCCCCTCCTGATTAAGTGGTATGTGTGAATGAAGGAGATCCATGTTGATTCACACCAATCTATGCCTCGGCCGTGTGAGAGCTACTTCCAATTCCCCACAGCCCCAGCAAGCTTTGCAAGGCAGAAAGAAATATGACCGGGCAAGTTGAGAAAATAAATTAAAGTAATGTCAACTTTTCTTGTTTCTTCCCTCATTATTAGGGGGTGGAATGGGGCTCATTTATCAAGCGGGAAGAAAAAATTAATTGACACAGACTTTAATATTATGATGTCTGGCTTGTCTGGTCACATTCCTTCATTTTTTGAAAGGCATTTTATTACAGTTTACAACCACCAGCTGCCAAACTATTGGTGTAAACAGGAGAGCAGGTGCATCAATAATGCCACACTGGAGGGGCCCCAGATACCAACCTAAAGGCTACTTTGCAGGGAGAGAATAATGCCAGAGTTAGGGGGGTGGGGCAGCCAAGGGGAGCTTGTTGGATGTGAGGGCAAAGAGAGTGTGGCAGTGGGGAGGGGGTGGGTACACATGGGTGCATTGGGAATGGAGGGCTGCAGAGGCTTTGCGTCCTCTTTGCCAGACATTATGGGGGAGGGAGAAAAGGAAAGAGGAGAACAGGAATGTGCCTCTTCTACTGGTCCCCTCCTGGAGTCTTTGTTTATGGCTAGCCCCAGGATGGTTCCTCTGCATGCCCAGGTCCCTCTTTCTACCCTTTGTTCTTTGTTCCCTTATCAGATAAATAATGAGGGCCTCTAGACAGGAGTATGCCGATTCGTCCAGGGTGGCTGGCCCATTTTTTTTTAAGCCAGGTTGCTGGAAAACAGGACTCTGTTTAAATGGGTCACCAAGTGTCACGCTACTCCCGCTTTTTGCACTAGGGCTGATGTTATAGATTGAGGCAGAAGTGGAAAGAGAAACTGTGCAGCGAAGCAACTCATTCACTTTAAAATCTGGGTTAAGCAGATTGGGGATGGGGGGGAGTTTTGTTTGAGAATCATTCTGTGTTTGCTTATTTTTCTACCCTCGTAAGCTGGGTTTGCCACTCTGATGTAATTGGCACAGAATTATGGAATTCTAGAGCTCTCTGGAAACTCCTCTAGCCCAGGGGTTTTCAACCTGGAGTCTGTGAACTTTTTTTCTCATATATCTGGATAACTCTATTTCATTATGAGTGGAATTATAATTATAAGCTCAATTATAAGTGATTTCTCTCTTAATCTGTATTTTACTTTATGCATTTAAAATGTTATTCTGAGAAGGGAGTCCATAAACTTCATCAGACTGGCCAAGGGATCCGTGACAGACAAAAGGTAGAGCACCCCAGATCTGGGCTGACTCCCCTTCAGTTGGGAGGAAACCCAAGCAAACACCAGTTTTAGTTTTCATGTCCTTTTAGTAATACTTTTGAGCTTCCTAACAACCACCTGAGGTCTATGTGTTCCAGGTGTTATGTTCTTATACAGATGAGGAGCCAGCACAGGTTAACCTGAGGGGAAAACCAGCCTGAGAAAGGAATGATGTGTGTGGCTAGAGACCAGCCTTCCTCAGTATAGCAAGCTCATCTGCTTTCTGTTTTTTATGACGATCTGATGCCCATTTCCCAGATACTGTAACAAGGGGAGCAGAGCATTAGTGAAATTTTGCATTGTTACCTGTAGCCTGTAGCCTGGTTTGAAAGTGAATTGAATGAAATGCAAACCTAGTTTAGAATTATAAGGGCCCAGCTCCTCTCCTGCTCCAGGCTGCTGCATCCAATGCAGTATTTCTAGTTTGGATGCTCGGTCCAAGACAGCAGGGACTGGGATTGTGCTAGCTCTCATAATACTTTGTATCCAAAAATATTTAATGAATAATACAAGCAACTCTTGTTTGTTCACGTTAATGTAAAGGAACAGTGACAGATGCCTCAAAGCAGAAAAGGATGAGAATAAAAAATTTGAATGAATTTTTATTGTTTTGGGGAAGATTTAACTTACATGTTATAAATCATCACCCCACTTCCCCGTTTAGGCTCGTATTTAAAGCATAACATTACTTTGAAAAGATAACTTTACTTTAGCACACAACAACTTAATAGTAAGAGGAGGAATTCCCAGAATGTTCTGGGTTGTAGAGGCTAAGAGAGAGAGAAACCAGGCAGAAATCTTCCCTACCCTGCAACCCCCAGATAATCCACAACATTGGATAATTGAGAGTTCACAGTGTCTCAAAAGTGATGGTGGTTAATGATGATACCACTTGACATTTAGTGATGGGAAAGATGAAGAGGTTACTATGTCTTTGATGGCCTACATTCTATCCAGAGACCACACCTCCTCCCTCACATCCCCCAGAAATGGCCTGGGCTAGCTAATGCGGCTTTCTGAATTTGATGACCCCATTGTGTGTCTAGGGTGACCTCCAGGAGAGAGGGCTCATTTCCCGAAGTGTATATCTCTACTGCCTGTGGTTTAAGAGCCTAAGGGGAGGGGTTCCAAATGAATTATACATACATTTGCATACATACACATGCCTTTAGTTCCTCCTGTGATAGCTAGAATAAATCAGACCATTTTTCTCTTTTTTTTCCCAGTTCGCCCCCTAAACCAAGTGCTAGATTAACTCATGCCTCCCATCGATTTTCATTGGAGATGCATTAGGCACTGCCTGATTGCCTATTAGTATCCATTGACCTATATGAAAATAGAAAATGATTTTCAAAGATAGGAGTAGTCTGTTCCTATCACTACCCCACAAATATCTCCAAATCCAGGACTCACTCTTTTTCCAGTGGGTGGCTGCATTTGGCTTACCCTTTTACATTTTGAGGTGTTTCGTTTCCTGGGTTTCTACTTTCCGTCCCCCCCTCCCCTTTTTTAAAAGACTATTATTCGAATGAATATTCAGTTCTGTTTATTAAATGCTTATCTCCTAAATAGGGCTTGTTGAAGTCTAATAATAGCTTCATTCAGAAGGATGCTGGATGCTCCCTGTCAAGTGCTATGCTATTTGTGTCCATTCTCAACGCCCTTCTTTGTTTGGTGTTCATTCTCATGCACACCTTCCTCGGCACCTTTGGGCTGACACATGGTGCCTCTGATTTAAAAAAACCCAACAACTACAGGGTTGGGATTTCTGCAGTGGGTGGAGGATCTAATTTCACATCCCACAGCCTACTTCTGCTACTTTTCAGCTGCATGAATTTGGCTATATTGCTTATACTCATCTGTACAATGGGAATAAAAATGCATGGAATGCCTATCTTGTAGGGTCATTATAAGGCTGAAAAATAAATAGTGCGCATCCAAAACAAACAAACCAAAGCTAAAAACCAACTTCTGGTTTGTTTTTTTCTTAAGGGCTCTCTCTAGTCTTCTCCTTAAAGCAGCCAGTGACTTTGAATTAGGCACCTTCAAAAACTGGAGATTCCTCAGATTAGTGATAAGAATTCATAGCTACCTTTGCCACAGTTTTATGACTTGAGATCATGTTATTATATTACTTGAGTTATTGAGATTGTAGGGTTAGAGCCTCCCAAGTAGCCACGGGTCTGAAGGGAAAGGGAAGAGGGTAGTGAATATAGAGGTGGCAGAGCAAATACACCAAATATCTTCTCAGGGTTAAGGGACTCATTTAGTAGCTGGGTGACCCTGAGCGAGTGAGTCCCTGAACATCTCAGAGCCTCAGTTTCTTCATCTGAAAAATTGGAGTAATAATAATAGCACCAATGCATAAACTTTCATCAAGCACCTACTATGCGCTTTGGCACTTTGCTAGCAGCCGAGTATACAGATGTAAAGAATGAAACAATCCTTGCTTGCCAAGAGTTTACTTCTAATGGAGGAGACACAATGACTATGTCTACAAGTACGTGCAAAATAAATATAAACAGAGTAAGGATCAGAACTGTTATTTCGTTGGCATAGGGAACTCCCAGGTGAGGAAGCTCCCTCTACTATTGCCGGTCACTACTTTTTCTGTTATAGTCTTAGAGAGTTTGGGACACTGAGAGATTAAGGGACTTGCCCAAGGTAACATAGTCCAGATGTGTCAGAGGCAGAACTCAAACCCAGGTCTTCCTGGCTATCCCTCTATCTACTCTGTTTCTCATAAATGCAAAGAAAATAAATACAAAGCAGTTAAATCAGAGGCAGTTTGAGGGGAGGGCATTTCACAGAATCATTGTGTGGATCAAATGAGATAATATACTACGTACATGCAAGCTATTTTTATTGCCTCCCTAGCAGGAAGATTGGGAAGCAGGGCTTTTGTGTCCCTGAAAGCTCCAGGTACATGAGACTTGTAACAATCCTATTCTTTCCAAAGCACCCTTTGAGCCATTTCTGGGATTTCTCTCCTGCTTTACTTTCTCCTCTTTTCCCACCTTGTCTTTTTATCCTACACAGATCATTTGAAAGGAGAAAAAATAAGACATCTCTACCCCTGCTCCCTTCACTCTAATTTATGCCTGTCTTCCTTCACCCCACTTTTTATTTCATGGGGGGGGGGGTATTGTTAACCACCATACAACTCATTCATTGTAAATGATAATGCATCCATGAGAGAAAATGATTACCAGTTAAGGAATAACACTTATTGATAATTAAGTGTTTCATCGCTTCTTTGCTTTCCCCCAAGTGGAATAAATAAATATTTTAGACATAATCAAGTTTGTTTTCTCTACCCAGGCCAAACAGATAGACATGTTAGAATGATGTAGGTCTTTAAAATCCTGTAAATGAGACTCGACATTCTTGAATTGTTATGCATCCTGGGTACATGGGCTTGAAACCCAAGCTATCTCTTTTAATCAAGAAAAAGCATTTTTGTGATACTTGCATTCTCAGTCCCATGGGGTTAGGGGAAGGACCAGTCAGGAGAGCATCAGATTTGGAATTTGAAAGGATTTGGTGAAACCAGCCTCTCCTTCTCTCCCTGCCCCCCCCATCCCAAACCCCTTCCCTCCCACCCCCAGACAACAGTCTGCATTTCAATTCTGATCTCTCCTAGATGCCTTATCTCAGAACTGGTGGCACTGTCTGGAAAATGAGGGCAGCAGAATTCTCCATCCCTGTGTTCGTTAACAAGTTCCTAATGATGATGATGCCTGGCATTGAGACAATTAGTGATTTATACCACAAGTGTGGATGGTCTGTGGGGCAGGGAAGGGCTCTTGTCTCCCTGCTAGGGAGATGCGCTGCTGGCAACAATAGAGACAAGTACAGGCAGAGTACAGTGTCACCTTTAAAATATTCTGACCATCAGGTAGGAAGATGACAAGCCTGTGACTCACCGCACAACATACTGTGTGCCCTGTTTTGCAGTAGCTGGAATGGGCTATGCTGAACCGTTCGTACTTTTCACCCAAGTCTCCTGTTGAATCTCAGCACATGTAGTACATGAAGTCAGCTGGCCTGGTTGCAGGCTGTGTTGGGGAAAAGCTTGTTGTGGGTGTGAAGGTCAAGCCTGTGACCTTGATCTTCCCAGGACAGAACTGTCAATTAAACCAAGTAGCATAATAGCCCAATGAGATAAAATCTATTATTATTTCCAGTTTACAGATGAGGAAACTGAGGCTGAGAGAGGTCAGGTGACTCACCCAGAGTCATTCACCTACAAAGTGTCCAAGGCAGAATTTGAATCTTGGTCAACCAGACTCCAAATCTAGTACTATAGCCATTGCATCACCTAGCTGTGCAAATAAATGGCCATTTGTTTGAAATACAACAACTCATTCATAACTGGAGCAGGATGAGTAGGCTGAGTTTTGCACCAGGGCACAGAATTTGGATTTGACCAAGTTGTCATCTTTTTACATTGTAGAAATACTAGAGTCTGGCACCTAGTTTGCAGACAGTTAGAGAAAGGAAGCTCCTAGATGGCAGAATAGGTTAAGTTCTGGTTCCCCACTCCCCGATGGTCCAAGTGGTGACTTCCTCAGCAACAACCTTGTGCCTGTCTACCCAGGCCTCAGTCCTACTATTTGCCTGAGAACATGCATGCTTCATATTGCTCATCCCTGGTGCTGTTTGGGGCATTTGCTCCAGGTAGAAAAACAATCCTAATTCTGGCTCTGGTCATACAGAGGATTCCCACATTTATATAGAAGGTTCTGCTTAAGATCCCTTCCAACTCAAAAGCTCTATGATTCCCCAAATAATTGCATGCCAAATAACATAGATATTTTAGATCACAGCCTGGCATCTTTCTTCTGTGATGAGACAGCAGTATATTCTCTGTCCCCCATTACCCAATGTGTTGTCCATGGAAGCTGAAATGGTCCGTCTTGTGAACAAGTAAGTTTGCTGTCACTGAAAAGGATTTAAGCCCAAACTGGATGCTCATCTCTTAGGGATGTTGTAGGAAGAATCTCTGTTTTGATAGGAAGTTGGATTAAATACCTTCAGAATTCTTTTCCAGTGCTAGGACTGAAGGATTCTGGATGGATTCCTGTTTAATAAATATTCAGGAAAAATTTTACAATGCTCCGCAGAATATTGTTAGAAAAAAATAAAAGTTTTTCTGGGGGAGGGGTTGGCGGTGGTGGGAAACAACAGAGTATCATGGCAGGCAAGCCAAATAACAAGGAGTTTTTTGGATTATCTAGGGCAAGGGTGGGGAGCCTGCGGCCTTAAGCCCATCTTTGACCCTCTAGGGCCTCAAGTGTGGCCCTCTGACTGATTCTAAACTTCACAGAACATATCCCCTTAATAAAAGGATGTTTTCTGTAAAACTTGGACTCGGTCAAAAGGCCACCCTTGAGGACCTAGAAGGCTACATGTGGCCTTGAGGCTGCAAGTTCCCACTTCTACTTAGTTATGGATAGTATTGAGAATTTAGGGGGTGGGAAAGGAATAAGGAAAGAAATAGGGGGAAAAAGAAACCAGTTCTAAGAAAACTATAGGTAACCACAGAGAAGACTGGGGATTTTTCCTTGGCCACCCATTGTGGTAGGTGTTTGAACTGGATAAACTAGTGTTCATCTGTTAGGACCCATTTGAAACAAGATATATACTCTTTCCTGATCAAGGCTTCAAGCCCCAAGGGTAACCTACTTTATAACTTGTACCAGGTGAGTTTAGGAGAAGCATGCCAACTCTCTTTACTGCCAATTTTCTTATCCCAGGATGATTCCTGGAATAGACATGTTTAATCACCAAGGAATAGACCTTCAATCAGTCAGTGAGCCAACAAATATTCATTAAATGTTTACTGTGTGTCGGGCATTGCACTAAAGGCTGGGGATACAAAGAAAGACAAAGGGTAGCCTCTGCCCTCAGGGAGTTCCTGTTCTAATGACAAGACAACATGTCAACCACAGGGCACCTACAAGATCTATGCAGAGTAGATAAAGGTAATCTGAAAGGGAAGGCATTAGCAACTGGAGAAGGGGGAGGGGAGCTGGGAGAGGTCTTCCAAAGAAGGTGGCCTTTGAGCTGAGTCTTGAAGGAAGCCAAGAAAATTTCAGGAATAATGGGGCAGACCATTCTAGACATGGGGGACAGCCAGTGCAGTGGCAGGAAGGCAGGAGATGGAGGGCATATTCAAAGGAGTACAAGTTAGCCAGAATCGCTGGGTCATAGAATACGAAGAGGAGAGGACAGTATAGGAAGTCTGGAAGGATAGTTAGGGGCCAGACTGTAAAGAGCTTTCAAAATAGAGTTGATATTTGATCCTGTAGGTAATAGAGAGTGATGGAAGCTCATTGATCTTGGTTGTTGATAGTTATATCTTCTCTTTAGGAAAATGACCTCAGTATCTAAGTGGAGGATGGAGTTAGAATGGGAAGAGATTTGAGGCCAGATCAGTTAGGAAGCTGTTAGAATAATCAAGGCAAGAGGTGATGAGGGTCTGGACTAGAGTTCTGGGTATATAAGTAGAGAGAAATGAATGAATACGAGGAATGTTTGGGGCAGCTAGGTGGCACAGTAGATAGAGCACTGGCCCTGGAGTCAGGAGGACCTGAGTTCAAATGTAGCTTTGGACACCAGCAATTCACTTAACCCTGATTGTCTATGGGGGGGAAAGATTTGACAATAGATTGGATATGTGTGGTAAGTGAGAGTGGGGGTCTAGGATGACTGTGAGTTTGCGCACTTGGGTGATTCAGAGTTTGGTGGTGCTGGTGACACCAAGAGGAAAGTTTTGGAGGAAAAAAATATGTTCTTTTTCAGATGTGATGAATCTTAGGTGCTTATGGGATATCCAGTTCTAAGTGTCCTTGAGGTAATTGGAGTTGCCTGATTGTAGTTCAATACAGAAACTGGGGCTGGGATATGCAGCTTCCAAAGAAGTTGGTAGAGGCATGGAACATTTGATCTGAAGGGGGTATAAAGGAAACTTGTCTGCCTGGTGGTTCACAACCTTTGGCAGTTTGGTGGCAAAGCAAAGGAGAGCTGAGCTTGAGTTAAAGTCCTCCCTCAGAAATTTACTGTGTGACTTTGAGCAAGTCACTTAACCTCTGCCTGCCTCAGTTTCCTTAACTGTAAAATGGGGGTGATAACAGCACCTCCCTCCCAGGGTGCTTGCGAGAATCAAATGAGATGACATTTGTAAAGTGCTCAGCAGAATTCCTGGCACATAGTAGGTACTTAATAAATCCTTCCTTCCTTCCTTCCTTCCTTCCTTCCTTCCTTCCTTCCTTCCTTCCTTCCTTCCTTCCTTCCACCTTAAAGGGAAAATTAATGAGTCATTGAGACTAATGCTTAAAAGGAAACTAAATGAGAAATATCTGCTTTTAAGAAAACATACAATTCACATGTAACAGTGATTTATCAAGGCCCCCCCAAACAATAATTCCTGCTCCCCTAACCCTTAGGTTGTATACATGTTGTATCCCAATCTCCACTGATCTGAGGATTTTTGAGTATCTTTCCAGAGATACCAGTGACCCTTTCTTTGGACAGCAGAAGACTGGAAAACAGCTTGAGATCTAATAGCATGTGCATGAGCTCCTGAAGCTAGGGGCTGTTTGCTTGTTGTCCTGTCTCCCCAGTGCTTAGCATATTGCCTTGAACAGAGTAGATAGTTAATTAATGTTCATTGAGTTAGTCCAGAGAGAGTTATAGGGGAGAGAGAATTGGATTTGGGCTTAGAAGAACTGGGTTCCAATCCCCACTCTGTTGTCTGCTCCTTGTGTGGCCTTGGGCAAAAATTCCAGGAACTTCCTTCCCCCGGTTTCCTTACTCATAAAATCAGGCAGTTGGATCAAAGCATAGCTTAGGCCCCCTTCTAACTTTGACTCCTCCAGTCCTATGTCTTGATCACGGCCATGTAACTATTTGGTGGCCGTGTTGGGAAGGGGACTTTGGCTTCCATTCCAGCTCCCTCCCTGCCCCGTATTTTGGGAATTAGGAAAGGTCTTGTGGTAGAATATAGAGAGGGCAAAATTTACAGGGCACTTTAAGGTTTGCAAAGCGCTTTACAAATATCTCACTTAATCCTTATAGCTACCCTGGGAGGTAGATGCTATGGTTATTCCTGTTTTACAGATGAGAAACCTGAGGCTGAGAAAGGGAATGGTCTAAGATCACAGCTTAGTAAGTGTCTGAGGCTGGGATTCAAACTTAGGTCTTTCTGAGTCCAGGCCTAGTACTTCCTATTTGACCTTACGCAAAGTCACATAATATCTCTGGGCCTCAGTTTCCTCATCTAGAAAAGGAAGTGGATTAGATGAGGTAGGTCTCCTAAAGTCCCTGCCAACAACGATCCTGAGAATGAAGCTGAGGTAGCTTCTCTTATATGAAATGATTTTACTGTGGAACAATATAACAGACATGGGAGCCTGTTATGCCAGGGATGATTGGGCAGTGGGGATGGGGGTGGGGGTTGTGAAGGGAGAGGAGGATGGAGGTGGGGTAGAAGAAGATATGGGGAAAAGAAATTGGTATGCAGATTGGTGGTTAACTGCCCAAATTCCTCTGCCCGGTTTGTCTCACACAGCTCATCTCCAGCAGAGCAAATACAGTGGATAGCTGACGGGCAGACAGCGGGCATCAAAGAGCCTTAAACTGCCCCAAATCTGCCGTGCTTTTGAAGCCACAGTGGGAAAAGGATGCCCGCTCAGAACAGAGGCCTTCAACTTGAATAGTTTCTTAGAGGCCTCAGGATGTCCTGATGAGGCATTAGAGGAAGTCATTCAGAAAGAAAGGAGCAAATAGCCCCCTCCATTTCTGGGCTGACCCCAAGGGCTGGCCATTTGAACAGGCCGAAAGGACAAGCGTGGACCTGCAGTGATCCACGAAGCTCTCATTATCCTGCCCGCCTGGCTCTGTGTGAGAAGCCGCTGGGTTCTGACCCTTATAAATAACAGACAAGTAAATTTCTTGTTTGCTTCAGGCCAAATGTAAACCACGGATTGCCGGGCTGCGTGTTGCTGAAATCATTAACTTTTTTTTTTCCTGAAATGTTCAGGGTTACAAATTAGGCAGCCTTTTCTCCCAGACTGGTGAGACTCCCTCAAAGGCCCCTTCTTGTGGCCTAAGGTGGCCCGCCCCATCCCATATGTGGGAGATGATGCTTATAGAACATTTCAGTGGCACAACTGGAGATGCAGACATTGTCAAGCAGACAACCACGCTTACTTACCTCTTCTCCCCCTTTTCTCTACTCTTGTCTCCTTAGGGTTTGGCTTCGTCACTTTTGAGAATGAAGATGTTGTGGAGAAAGTCTGTGAAATACATTTCCATGAAATCAATAATAAGATGGTAAGTGGATGGAGAGAAAGTTGGCACACACAAACTCCTGCACTCACATGCGTGCGCGCGCGCACACACACACACATATTCTTGCTTTGATCCCCCACTCTGCTTATCCAGTGGAGAAGGAAAGGAAGAGGACTGGGCTGAAAAGTCAAGGGGTTTTCTTTTCTCTTCTACTCCCCCAAGTTTGGAGAGAGAGAACAAATAGAAGGATCATGGAGCTGTGGAATCTGGAATCCAATTCCTAGGAATTGGAGCTGATGAATTTGGGGCCCCCTTTGTAGTCTGTCTCTGAAGTGGACATGTTTTAAATCTGCAGCAAGTACACCAACCAAGGTGATGTTTTTCCTTGGAATGGTACTGGATAATTAAAAGGATGTTCTGTCCCTTCTCCCTCCCTCCAAAAAATTAAACAATGCCATGTTCTCTCTGATCTTCTTCCTGCCCCTTTTTTCTCCTAACAGAAGATAAGAAGGGAGATTTGAGTCTGGTGGGAATAGAGGAAAGGTCTAAGGAAAGGTTGAGTTTGGGGGGGTAGGTTAGAGGGGAGATCTGAAGGGGGGTTGAAATGAGGGGTAGAGTAGAAGGGAGAGCTGAGGGGAGGTTAAGTTTAGAGGAGGTAGAATTAAGGGAAGATAGGAGGAGAGGCTGAGGTTGAGGGGGGAGGTCTAAGGAAAGGTTGGAGGTGGGAGTTCTGCAGGGAGGCTGGGTTGGGACATAGAAGACAAGGGTGAGCCATCTTCCCAGGACAGTGACCGCTAGGGGGCTTCATGATACATCCCAAATTCCTTCTGTTTGTTCTCTTTTCTCTCTCCAAATTTGGGGGAGTGGAAGAGAGAAGAAAACCCCTTGCTGGGCCCAAACTGGTGACTCAGCCAGTGTTTCCCAAGCTGTCAGCAAATCCCTCCAAGCCATCACAGCTCGGTTGGCTTACACAACTCCCAGCCAAGAGAGGGGAGGGAGAGAAATATGTGTGTTTCAATCTCAGCAGTAACTTTGATATTTTCAGTTAAAATATTCCCCTTCCTTTTGTCAAAACATTCCTTGCTTCTGAAACATGTATTCAGATATGCATTGTATATTGGCCTGATATGTGTTCACCGACTTTAAATCCAATAATGGAGCTTTTAGTGTGGATAAGATCAAAGCAATCTTCTTAGCATTTGCTACAGGCCTGATTCAACATTTGACTTGCTAATTTTTTCCCAGGGCACTAAAATAATATTGTTCATATTGTTCCTTGCCATAATATGCATCTAAAATGAAAATACAGTTTTCTTTGCATAGTGTATGTTGGGGATGTCAGCCTGGACGTTAAGGTGGTACAGGGGAGATAGATGAGCTCTTACTTCTTTGCTAATAGGATTTCCCCTCCCCCTCTCTGATTCCCCTCCCTACCGTCTTCTCCCCCAAACAACCCCCAAAGGAAAAAAATCAGTTGCTTTCCAGGGTGAAGGGACAGATACATTCACACTTGCCTCTTTCAGCAAGTTGTCTTTCTGTCTGGTGATGTTTAAAACCCCATTAGAGAGGCTGGGAGATTAAATAAGCCTGGTCTCCAATACAGATACCTTTGTTTATCTAAGGAAGAACCATACTCCTTGCAGGTTTCAGGTTGTCCCTGGTAAATACAGCTTAAGCATCAGGCAAATGAATGATGGCTTATACAGAGTACTGGTAGGGTAGACCCCTATCCTCAAGGAGTTGACATTGAACACAGGGTTGTAGATTCAGGGCTACAAAAGCATTAAAGGTTGTCTACTCTAACCCATTCATTTTATAGTCACTTAGTCTATAGTTAGTCAGTAAAGATTTATTAAGCTCCTTCTATATGCCAGGCACTGAAGTGACTTAGTGGATAGAATGCTGGGTCTGGAGTCAAAAAGACCCAAGTTCAAAACTGTCCTCGGACACTTACTAGCTGTGTGACCTTGGACAAGTCACTTAACCCTGCTTGCCTCAGTTTTCCCATCTTTAATATGAGCTGGAAAAAGAAATGGCAAATCACTCTAGTATCCTTGCCAAGAAAACCCCCATGGACAGTATTGGCATGAAAGGTCCACAGAATCACAAACAGACGGAGCAAGTGAACCACAATAAAATGTGCCAGGCACTGTGCTAACAAGCTGGAGATACAAAGAGAGGCAAAAGACAGTCCTTGTTCTCATGGAACTCACAATCTAATGATAAGGAACCTGATATCCAAACAGGAAAAGAGGCAGAACCAGGATTAGAACTCAGGTCTTCTGCTAGACAACTTGTTGCTTGTCGTTTGTTCTCAAAGAGGACCCCTGACATCGAGGGTCACTAGCAAGTGAATTGGATTCAAGCGAGGCAGGGTTGTGCAGAGTCACCAGCCTTTCTCCTCCAGAGTCATCAGAGTCCAGTGGCAAGGTATTGGTCAGTGGGTGGTGGCCCCCAATGCAGTGGGGAACCTTGACCTTTTTGAGCTAAAGTGTTTCCCAGATTTTGGTTTGTCTGAGGCAACATCCGTTTATCAATGAAAGGCTTGGTAAAAATTGAGGCCAAAAATGTCCTACTTTGCCTTCACAAAAGGATTAATAGGGGAGGGGGAAGACCCTTAGAGTTTCTGAGCACAACAGAAACAATTGCTATTTACACTCATTCTGAGCCATCAAAACCCAAATATTCACTAAGCAGCTAGTGGCACAGTAGGTGAAGTGCCTTTGTCTGGAGTCAAGAAGACCTGAATTCAAATCCAGCCTCAGACACTTGTTACTGTGTGATCCAGGGCTTAAATTCTGTCTACTTCAGTTTCCTCTTCTTTGTTGTGAGGATGAAATGAGATAATATTGGTAAGCACTTAGCACAAATGCCTGGCACCTGTAGGCACCTGGCCTGTTCCCTTCTCTTCCCAGCTCCCAGGCCAGTGCTCTGACTCACCCTGCTGCCTGGAAGTCCAATGGGGACATTCAGTTAGTCAGTGACAAAACTTCTGCATTTGTGTAACTCTTTTGAAACCTTTTCTTCAATCTCTCGCCTCACGTAGTACTTAGAGTAAGGGACGGATAAGGCAGGGAATTTTTTTCTCCTTGTTTTCCCTAGTAGAGAAACTGAGAAACTTTTTGACTCCAGACCCAGCATTCTATCCACTGTCACCTCAGTGCATACAGAAGGAGCTTAATAAATCTTTACTCACTATAGACTAAGTAACTATAAGATAGTATGACCAAAGTTACACAGCAGCAATAATTGTTTGCTTTTATATACAGTTCTTTGAGGGATACATGGCACTCATGCTACGTGATCTCGTTTGAGCTGCCAAACAGCCCTATAGTGAGGCAGACCCTACAGGAATTCTGTATCCCCATTTGACAGAAGAAGTTTCCTGTTGTTTTTGCCCATGGTCACACAATAAATGTCAGGGTCAGGGTTGGAGTGCAAGTCTTTCCTGGCTTTGCGTAGTGCTTCGAGTCCTGGAGCTGGAGACTGGAGCTCTCGACAAGACCACCTATGTTGCCCAGTCAGGATCGGTGCTTAATTTTAGGTGAGCCATGCAACAGTAAGTGGTAGGAGATCCTAGCCCCTACACATTCCATGGGCTGACCTGAAGCCAGAGGAACTTTCCAGCCATTTCCCCATCCTTAGAGATTTAACCTCCTTCCGCAAAGTAGGAGTTCATTCTGACAGGGCAGTCATCCCTGGAATAATCCACCTGGGGTGCCATAGTGTAGGATTCTCTTTTCTTTGGTGCCATAGTTAGGCCTTTATCTTTTAGATGAGACCCAGCATGGAGGAGGAAATTAACCCAGGCCTCATCTGTGGGAAAGAAAGCCATAGACTCAGAACAGCAGTTCTCAAAGTATGAACCAGACAAAAGAAAGGAGAATGACCAAAGTTAGGCACAAGGAAGGGTTCCCTGAAAGCAAAAACTTTACAGATATATGTGAGACTGTTTGTGCAATCTCCTGGGAAATTTTCTTTTTTTAAATTCAATTTCATTTTCAGTTCCCCATTTCCTCCCTCCTATCTCTCTGTCTCTCTCCCACTGATTGAGAAAACAGAAAACCACCAAACCTCTGTTACAAACATGTATAGTCAAGCAAAACATATTCCTATGTTGGCACTCGTTCTCTCTCTCTCCTTCCCTCCCTCTCCACCTCTCTCCCTCCCTCCCTCTCTCCCTCCCTCCCTCCCTCCCTCCCTCCCTCCCTCCCTCTCTCCCTCTCTCTCTCTCCCTCCCTCCCTCTCCCTCCTTCCCCTCTTCCTTCCCCTCTCCCCCGTGTGTATGTATATGTGTGTCTATGTATATGTGTGTCCATATACATATACACGTGTGTATATATGTAACCATGCATGCACATGCACCTCCTTCAGTCTGTACCCTGAGTCTATCAGCTCTGTATCTGGAGGTGGGTAGCCTGTCCCCTCAAGAGTCCTCTGGAGTTGTGGTTGGTTCCATCGGGTTAAGTCCTTCAAAGTTGTCTGTCTGTCCAATATTGCTGTTCTTATATAAATTGTTCTGATCTGTGCACTCCCTTTTGCATCAGTTCATACAAGTCTTCCCTTCTGGGAAATTTTCAAGGAGGGGACATTGTCATCTGTCCGTGATAAGTAGCAACATGTACTAAATGCCTGTTGCCTGAGGTTCATCTGTGAATCGGGGGAAAAGGGTCTCAACCCTATAGACTCAAGAATTAGAAGAATGCTTCGTCCCTTCTTTGAGGAGTCTGCAGTCTTGTTCGCTTTGGTACAGGGGGAGGCAGGGAATTTGCCATTATGACCTTTCAGTTACTTCTTACTATCCCTCTGCCAGATTTTAAGTTTCAGGAGGGCTTGGACTATGGAGTCCGTTTTGCGTTGCTCTTCCCTACCTGCTCAATAATAGACACTCAATAGATGATTGATTTAATGAGTGGAAAAACCATTTAATAAGTCCTCCTGCGCTATGCATTGTGGGTAAGTAGAGCTCCAGGCAAAACTCCATGAGCCCTCTTTGAGGTTGGAGAGTTGGCTGGTGGGTGGTAAGGAAAGCATCATAGAGCTGGGCCTTGGAGAAGGGGAAGCTTCGTGGCCAGAGGTCAGGTAGATGCTGTTCTAAGCATGGGGACAAATGATGCCCAAAAGTGAAGATTTCATTCGAGAGAGAACTTTGGAGCAATCCCTTATGAGACACTTAACTCAACCCATTCATTTTATATATGAGGAAATAGAGATGAAATGACATGCCCTGGGTCTAATAGAGCTGTGACTAAACCACACATCTCCTGACTCTAAATATAGTGCTCATTCCATTTCATCACATTGACCCATCATGCTGATAGTAGAGGACAGGACAAGAATTGGAAATAAAGGATGGTCCAGTGTGATGGAGCGCCGAGTGATTTGAAGGGGGAAGGGGACTGGCAATAGAAGATAAGACTGAAAAGGGAAGGTTATAGGATCATACGTTTTAGGGACAGAGGAAACCTTAGAGACCAACCCCCTCACAGCACAAGTGCAAAACTGAGGCCCAGAAAGACTGACTTGCCCCAAAACATACAGACAATGAGTATTACAGCCAAGATATGAGCCTGGTGTTCTGACTCCAGATCCAGAGCCCTTTCTTTCAATGTCCCATGCTGACTAGGCCCTGGAATGCCGTAATCATCCAGCACCTTGCTTTACCCTTCTCCACGTACTCTGCGTTCCAGTGACTTTGACATTCTTGCTGGTTCTCATACATGACATTCCATTTCTCAGTTTGAAGCACTTTTATTGGTTGGAGTATTTTCCCTCCTCATCTCCACCTCCTGGTTTCTCTCAAGCTTCCTTCAAGCCTCAGCTAAAGTCCTACCTTCTGTAGGAAGCCTTTCCTAGTCCTTAGGCTTAATGCCTTCCCTAGCCCTAAGACCATTCTCCATTTATCCTCAATATATTTTGTTTGTACCTAGTTGTTCACTTGTCTCTCCCATCAGACCGTGAGTTCCTTGAGGGCAGGGGCTGTTTTCTCCTTTTCTTT
Source organism: Bettongia penicillata ogilbyi (assembly GCA_023548195.1). Lineage (NCBI taxonomy): Eukaryota > Metazoa > Chordata > Mammalia > Diprotodontia > Potoroidae > Bettongia > Bettongia penicillata. The sequence continues at coordinate 5,506,251 of JAJHZJ010000413.1, forward strand.
ATATCTCTAGCACTCAGTGCTAGGCACTAACTTAAGAAATACAAGTTGCCTAAATTGTTTGTGATAGGCAGTAAATGAATGAACACAAGAACTGATCTTGTAAGTTCTGTTTAGTTTCCTGAAGGTAGAGCCATGAGATGTTTTAGGGTCATTGTCTTCAGAGTGGTGACCCATTACTGTGTGGTTTCCTCCAGACGACTGTACAATCCTCAATGTAAGGGTGGTGTTACTGTTCTCATTGTGAGCTCGCTGATGAACCGGTACGGTTCTTTGAATGTCATAGACACTTAATGCTTAGCAAAACAAGCATTAAGTGCCTAACATTCACCTCAAAAGAGGAGAAATTGGATCATACACCAGGAAGTGACCAAAACCATCCTCCTGTACCTGGAATGCATTCTCGCCTCTTTGCCTCTGCCTCTTAGGACTAGAACCCAGGAGTTGTCTCCACAGCAGCTTTTGTCTGTTGGACACTGAGAGCTACAGATCTCAAAGCTCTTCCTGCCTTTTCTCACCCATTGTCCATAATGAAAGTCACAGAGGCAGAGGTGAGGGATGGAGAAAATGATGCCAAGAATTTTAATGGCAGAACCTGATGTGGAACCCAGAAAAATGTATGACAATTTCAGATCACCTTTGATTTAGAGCTAGAAAGCACCTTAGAAGTCAGTCAGTTGACATTTATTAAGCACCTTCTACCAGACATTGTACTAAACTCTAGTGATACAAAGGGAAGTGAAAGACAGGCCCCAATCTCAAGGAGTTCACAATCTAATGGAACTAAATCAGACCAGAATGATTCCTTTTACAAGGAAGGAAACTGAGGCAAAAGAAGGGAAGTAATTTGCCTAAGGTCACCTAGGAAAGAGGAAAGTTTCCAGCCTTGTTCCACTGGGTTCTTTCACAAGAAAGAATCCACCCTTTCCATCAATCACATGTGAATGTCACTTATGTAAGTCAGTAGAGCTATTTTATTAGCATTTGGAAAGAAACCTCCCTCTTGTCCGGAGCTCCGAAGTAGGTGGATGCCAGGTAATAATTCCACACGTGGCTTCCCCCCTGATTGAAGCAGCAACCCCAACAGTGGGGGTACTTGCTTGATTAGGGGCCAGGGAGCGGCCTCAAAGCAACAGAAGCCTAAGTGACAGTCGCGTAGAGAGGAGACTGGATTTAGCAAAGAGATGAATAGGAGTTTCATTAAGGGCTCAATTATGTGTAGCAGGAAATCAAAGCTGCTCCCCTCTGGTCGGGACTCAAGGAACCACCTGAAAGGAGTAAAGGGTGAGATTTATTTTTAGAGGGGAGAGACTGGGAGCTCCATTTGCAATATACCCATGACAGGTTTTATATACATACGCACGTGCATGCACATGTACACAGATTAAGTTTGTTGTAAGCAAACCACATATGTAGAAAATGAGGAATTATACCAAAAGTTGAATTAATTAGAAATAATTGGGAAAGCAGTATGATATGATAGAAAGAATGCCTGATTCTGAGTAATAGAACCTGAGTTCAAATCTTGTTTCTTCCACTGATTCTGTTTGACCTTGGGCAAATCCCTTGACCTCTGTGAGCCTCAGTTTTATAAAATGAGGAAATTGGGGACAGGTACGGAAATGAAGGATTTGGACTAAATGACCTCTGAGAGTCTTTCCACCTCCAAAATTATGATCTTGGTTATTTATTTTGCAAAAGGACTTTACCCTACAGAGCAAGCCCTTGATTATGATGGTTTAATTTACAAAGATTTTATGTACACACTATTTTTCCTAAGAATATATCTCTTTGGCAAAAGCACAAATGCACCAGAGGACTTTTCAATTGTCTGTGTTAGTGGAGGGGTAACAGTGACCTAAAGCAAAGCTCTCCTCATGTCTCTTCCCTGCTCCAGAATCTTCAACTCCATCTCCCTGTTGTCTCGAAGATAAAATAAGAGTTCTCAGCTTGGCTTTTAAAACCCTTTACAGTCCAGCATCTATCATGCATCTAACACGCCTTGCCAGATTTATTTTCTATTTCTCTGTTGCATGTGTTTATGGTTCCAGCCAAATTGGCCTGCTTCTTCCATCCTCCACACTGGGGATGCCATCTCCTGCCTCCGCAGAAAGCCTTTGTACCAACTCTGTAGGGCTGTTGCAGAGCACAGAGAAAAATTGCTAGGGCTGGAGTCAGAATACCTATGTTTGTCTTATTCCTCTGATGCTAAATACCTGTGTGGCCTTGGGTAAGTCACTTAATCTCTAGGAAATACGTGATGCTCAAATTTAGTGAATCCTCTCCAAATGTTCATATGGATTGTTTGTGCGCAACTAGTGTGGTAGAGCCTTCTGAGCTCATATTAGTCTGATGAGCCACAGTCGGACACACACCGTACCTTACTCTAACGTAGTGAGGTCATTTGGGTCCTCTGAGAACAAAGGACAACAGTCATCCAGCTAATTTCTAGGCTTTCAGTTCCATCCTGTTTGGAGGGAGAGAAGGTTGAAGCTGTTAGACTAGTAGCCTCTGAGGCTCCTTCCAGTTCCAAGTATACATGCATACATACAGTCCCACTGAAGCTGTCAATCTATATTTAGAATGCATTCTCTCTTAGAATTGTTGTTCGGTCATGTCCGACTCTTCATGACCCCATTTGGGGTTTTCTTGGCAGAGATACTAGAATGATTTGCCTTTTCCTTCTCCAGCTTATTTTACAAATGAGGAAACTGAGGCAAACAGGGTTAAGTGACTTGCCCAGGGTCTCACAGCTAGCAAATTTGAACTCACAAAATTGAGTCTTCCTGATTCCAGGCCTGGCATTCTATCCACTCTATCACCTAGCTATAGCTCTTAGAGGCACCAGAAGAGTCTGGATTCAAATTCTACCTGTAGACAAGTTACCGGTTGTGTGACCTTCAGCAGATCAGTTTACTTTTCTGAGCCCAAGTTTCCTCATTTGTGATTTTGGGGGTCATACTACCTCATAGTGTGGACAGTACCTGTGAGTTGTTTCTCCACTGTTAAAGCACCAGCTGTTTTATTATAATCCTTAGTTTTCTTCAAGATTCCTCAAGTATTGCTTCCTATGGAAGCCTTCCCTGGTTCCCCATTTGGTGTTATGGCTGTCTCCTACCTCACATTATCTTGCCTTTACGTGTTGATTTACATATTGCATCCTCCGGGAGAATGTAAGAGCCTTGAGGGAAGGGCCTGTTTTCATTCTTACTTGGTGTCTCCAGTACCTGACTGAGTGCTTGGCTCAGAGGAGGCCTAACGAACGCTTGCGTAACAGCAATGAATTCTCAGGTTCTCAGACCAAAAAACCCAAATTTCAAATGAATACGAATTTATTTAGTTCATCCTTGGTTATGAAAGTATTGAGGAAGATGCAGAGAATAATAGGAATTTCTATTTGTGGGTGAGTTTGCATGTATAGACATAGTGGATAGAGAGGCCCCAGATGCTTAGGAGCCTGGGCCAGTCACTTAAATATCTCATTAGCCTAAGCAGGCCTCTAAAATGATAAATTGCCAAGAAGGTGCTGACCCAACGTGATGTGATCTTACCTACAAGTTCCCTGTCCTAATGAATTCACCAGGTTTGATCCCTCGTTTATATAAAACTCTGCCATTTATGATATTTTGTTGTCCAGTCCTCTTAGTGTATCCAGCTCTTCTTGACTCCATTTTGGATTTTCAAAGATACTGCAGTGATTTGCCATTTCCTTCTTGAGCTTATATGACAGATAAGGGAACTGAGGCAAAAAGGGTTAAGCGACTTGCCCAGAGTCATGTAGCCAGTAAGTTCCTGAAGCTGGGTTTGAACTCAGGTATTCCTGACTTCAGGCCTGGTGCGCTGTCCACTACACCACTTGCCTGCCTAGTGCCCTAGCATTGGTATAACTTTTTAATAAGGTTTGCCAAGAGGTTTACATATGCTTACTCGTCTGATCCTCCAACAACCCTACACAGTAGGGACTATTATTATCCCCATTTGGCAAATGAGGAAAGTAAGGCTGAGAGAGGGTAAGGACGTTCCTTGCCCAGGATCACACAGGTAGTTAAGGATCTGAGGCAGAATTTGAATCTGGCCTAATTCCACATTTCAAATTCAATAGCCTTTATAGAGCATGGATGTATGTCCTTGACCCCAAGATGCTGCTGTATCTAACCCCTAAGCTTACAAGAGGCCAGCCTGGTAGATGGGAACCTCAAATCTCTATGAGACTAGGTAACCTGGGTCTCTTGATGGGGAGGAGGGCACATAATTTGTAACATGGATCATAGTCTCTGCCAGCTCCCATTTTGAGGAGAATTGAAGTGTGAAATCCTGCTGAGACACACCCCTCCTCCCAACCCCATGGCAGAAAAGAAAGGAGCCCAGAGGGAGCTCCCTGTCCCAGGGAGACCCTTTGGATTATGTTCCTTAGTTTAATCGCCTCCATATTTCTTGTCCAAACTGCCCACCCTTCTCCTGCAGAGCAAAAGGTAGGTAAGGGTGGCAGCCAAGGCCTGACATGTGTGAACCAACCCAATACTGATATCTCCTGGACTTAGAAACAAGATCTTTACGGGAGTCCTGAGGAGACTGTGGGAATAGGGGGATGAGAGGACAAGGAGAGAGAAAGGAAAACCAATGAACAAGTTGGCAGTAAACCTGAGGCCGCAGCTCTGACTGTCATCTAATCCTCATTTGGAGTCTAAAGACCTGACTTTTCAATTTTCCTCCTGGGTGACCTTGACCAACTCACTTAATCTATATTGGTGTCATTTTCTTCATCAAATCCTGCTTTAGGGGTATCAAGGTGGTACATTGGATAGATCACTGGCATCAGGAGGACCTGAGTTCAAGTCCAGCTTCAGATACTTACTAGTTGTGTGACCCTGGGCAAGTCACTTAACCCTGATTGCCTCCCTACATCCCCAAAAAATGCTGCTTTAGACACTTACTGGCTATAACACCCTTAATCTTGATCAACCTCAGTTTTCTCATCTGTAAAATGGGAATATTAGTGCCTACCTCACAGTGTTGTGAGAATCAAATGAGATAGATAACAAATCTAAAGTACTTTGCCATCCTTAAAGCACTAGCTAGTTCTTATTACTGTCATTGCAATTTTTATTATTGTAGCTGGAAGAGTTTTGAGTTTGGATTCAATATCTGGGTTTGAATCTTGGCTCCACCCCCTTACAATCTTGTATAACCTTGGGTAAGTCATTTGACCTTTCCAGGCCTCAGTTTCTTCAACTGTAAAATACGGAGGTTGTTTAAGATGCCCATTAAAGTCCCTATATCTAAGATGATCCTAAAAATACCATCCCACAGTGAACATAGCCCAGTGTTTTAGGGAGTATAGATGAACACAAGTGGCACCAGCCAGGGCTTGAATTTGTCCCCAAGTGCTAGAATAGTGTCACTGTCTCTAGGGACATGCCCCCTGTCAAGGTGCTCACTGGAACCTGTCTGAGGCCCCAGAGGCTGAGCTGCTTCATTTGGGAGATGAGGCCCCGAAGGATTTGGGGGTGGGGATGGGGAGTGGTGGTGAGGCGGGCAGAGGAGGAAGGAGAGAGTGAGGGATTAACTAGGCTGCCGTGTTCAGGAGCCTATTTCTAGCATCCTTCTCACTTGTAAGCTAATTTTAGCCTATCCATTCTGCTTCCGTTGCCATTTATAAAATGAGAATGTCAAATGCAGTATTAAACAAGGCAGGATGAAGGCAAAAAAGAAAATGCCAGAGAGGCATTTAATAAATGAACCTACGTGTTTATGTGGGAGGGATCCACCCCACCAAACAGCTGAAAACACACACATGCTGAAGCCCTCTTTATGCGGAGGCTCAGAGTGCTGGAGCAGGGGGACGGAGGTGGAGAGGGTTAGGGAGGGAGAGGGTGTAGAGTGCCCAAGCCAGGGGGGCAGAGGCTTTGCGGCTTCTGATTTTTTTGTGTCTGTGTCACAGGTTATTTGTTCCAGGGAGAAGTTGCCTTGGCCTATCTATACAGGGCATAGAAATATATTTCCCCCTCAACTCATTTGTCCTTTACATGCCCTTGACAGCTAGATTCACTGCTAGAGTGACTGAGAGATCATTTTCCCAAGGTAGCCAAATCTGAATACCCCAGCCTCCTTCCTGAAGCCTTTCCTGGTTACCCTGCCCTCTTCACACTGGATGGGGTCTGCTGCCATCCTGCAAGAGAAAAGGGTGAGGGGGTAGCATGGAAGTGGGAACGGAGGGTAACATGGGGGCAGCCAGCCCAAGTCTACTTCAGATCTCTTTTCCCTTTCTAAAGTTACCCTTCTGGGAACATTTCTCTCCTTGTTCTCTCTGGGGTTTTTCCTTTTTCTTCTGCCCTGATGCGCCTTCCCCGAGGCTTTGTGCTAACGCTAGAGATTGCTCCTCTTTTTTTCTTTTCTTTTTCCTTCTTCCTGTTTGAAAGAAAAGAAATGTAAAGGGGAAGGGAGGGAGGGAGGGGAAGAGAATGAAAGAAAAAGGGAAGAAGGGAGGGAGGAGAATGAGAGAAAAAAGGAAAAAAGGAGGGGAGAGAATGAAGGTAGGAAAGAAAGGAAGAGAAAGGAAAAGAAAAAAAAAAGAAAGAAGGAACAGCAGGTTGCCTAAGACAGCCCCTTGCTGAGCAAAGCTGAGGGTTCCAAAGCTTGTCAGTTTTGGAGGGTGTGGTGAAAGGGACAAACTCTCTTAACCTTGAAGTCTTCTGGCAGACAGTGTCCTTGAGTTGTCCTTCCCATCTTGGGGCTTAGGAGCGAAATAGGAAAGGCAGTCACTGCCATCCCTCCACAAGTTTTTTCACTCTCTCCTCATGTACTGGACAAACAAAAGCTTCTGGGATGAATCCACCTAGCCAGGTGAGTGGAGATGGAAAAAATGGTAGCAAGAAATAGGTAGATGGGAAGAGCAATGGGAATGACCCCCCCGCAGCTGGGCGTTTCCCTCATCTTTCTCTATTTCTTCTACCTTCTCCATCATCTCATGCTGAATGGTCACCTTCTAAATATAGGTGGAGCCATCCCCAGGGCTTTGAGAATGATAGGCTATGGCAATGATCCATAGAGGCTCCTGGTTTGGGTTTTTAGTTTTTTAATTTGTTTTATGGACCAGATCTGTGTTTTCATTGATATAAGAAACTCCTTCTATCATGTAGATGGGTACTTAGGGAGTCATACAGTTTCCAGGGCCACTGAGAGAGTCATTGACCTGCCTGAGGTTTCACAGCACTGTCAGAAGCAGCGTTTGAACCCAGGCCTTTTAGAGACCAGCTGTCTCTCCACTATATCACACCTAAGTGGATAATAATAATATTTTACAGACAGCCTTTTTTAAGCAGAACTTTTCACACTTCAAATCCCTCAAATAGGCAGTTAAGACCCTCCTCATTGCAGCATTGGAAGGTGGGCAGTACAAACAGAAACTGAAGAAATTAGACTGAGATGCTAAATGACCAGGGTATAGTCATGTTTCTAAGAGGGGTCAGGAGCGGAATTTGTACCTAAATCCTTTAACTCCAAGATCAGGGACATGAATGCAGCAGAGCCAGAATTTGAACTGAGTTTTTTCTGATTCCAGGTCCAGCACTTTTTGCAATACACCACAGATGCAAGGCATTAAAGGAAGGACTTTGTTGTGGTTCAGTTATTTTTTTAGTCATGTCTGATTCTTCATAACCCTATTTGGGGTTTTCTTGGCAAAGATGCTGGAGTGGTTTGCCTTTTCCCTCTCCAGCTCATTTTACAGATGTGGAAACTGAGGAAAACAAGATTAAGTGACTTGCCCAGGGTCACACAACTAAGTGTCTGAGGCAGGATTTGAACACAGGGAGATAAGTCTTCCTTACCCCGGGCCTGGCACTCTGTGCATTATGCTGGCCAAAGAAAAAACTGAGAAGGAACCAAAAATATGACATATGAACATTTCCCTCTAGAATCTGTGGTCCCTCTACCAATTACAATCCTCTACTCTTGACATTTTTGTAAAACAAAGGCGTTGAAATAGATAATAACAAAAGTATGATATAGGTCAGCTCTAGACCCCATGATCCTTGCCTCCCCTCCTTTACATGGAAACTCAGGAGTATCTTTCCCAGGAAAGTTCCCCCACCTCCAACCTCACCTACGAGGGCCAGTCTGTAGTCAAATGATGTGGTTCGAAAGGTTTCTCTTTGAGGGCCCCCCGGCCCCTGTACCACACACACACACACACACACACACACACACACACACACACACACACACACACACACACACACACACACACACACACACGTTTATTTGAAGAGTTTCCTGACCATCTTAATAGTTAGCATTTACATAGAAACTGTTTGCAGAGCATTTTACCAATATCTCATCTAACCCCCACACAACCCTGTGAAGTTCATCCTATTATCCCCATTTTATAAATGAGGGAACAGAGACTGAGAGCAGTCAAGCAAGGATCACATAGCTAAGTTAAGTGTCTGAGGCAGGATTTGAACTCATGCCTTGATGACTCCCAAGTTCACTGCTCCCCTACCTGCCCATTTCCCTCTCTCCACCTCTTTCTCTCCCATGTTTCTTGTTGGTCCTTCCCTTGCCTCAGAATCTCCTTCCTCCTGTTACTTTCTCCCTTTGCTGACCTTGTTTGCCTCTACCCCACGCCCTGGCTCCCTCCCCAGTCCTCAGTGCTCTGCTGTGGAATCTGTATTCACCATTGCAGGCTGCCAGCTTTTCTAGGCAGGGAAGAACCCTGATAATTCATCCTAATTGGACAGGGGAAGGTCAGTCTGAATTAAGAAAAAGTCAGAGTAATCAAACCTTTTTTTTTTTTTATTGAAGAAATGAGGTTTAGTCACTACAAAATATTGAGAGTAACACTTCTAGCTAGGGAAAGGGATGCGGGACTATATATCTTAGGGAACCTCAGTGCTTAAACAAATACATATGAATCATTTATAATTAGCACATTCATCGTTTGAAGGTAAATGCTGCTACCGGAGGCCTTTACTTTTAAGTAGGCTAATATCTCCCTTGTTTACGGATCAGCTTACATAAAAGCCCTTGTTTTATAGCTGTTTTTGCCCAGTGCAAGGGCAAATCCAACTGAGTCCAAATTTACTAAGTGCCTACTATGTGCAAAGGAAAGACAGGGCTATTTCCATGACTCAGAGTTGATCCAAAATAACAGGCAGTCGCTGGTCTAGTTTTGGCAAACTGTCAGGTGAATACTCTTGTATAAGTGTCTGCTTGAGCTCTGGTGTGCCTATTGGCCAAATAGCATTTTTGTTTTGCCTTGTGAGTGGAGAAGAGAGATCTACTGCTGGTATGTTGTCATATCTTTGTAACATTATGATGCCAGTAAGAAGCAATAACTCATAATTCCCCTCATTTCTCCATTTTTGTCCTCCAGAAAAATTCAGTTAATTTATACAAACACACCAGTCTGGTGCAGCTGTGCTGAGGATACAAGGTGGCCCAGTGGAAAGAGTTTCAGCAGGAAGCCCTGACTTTAAATCCATTCTTAGACACTTACTTTGTGATTCTGACAAGTTACTGAAACCTGTTTGCCACAGTTTCTTCATCTGTAATGGGAGCAATAATAGTACTGGCCTCCCAGAATTGTTATGAGCATTAGATGAGATAATAATTAAATACTTAACACAGTGCCTGGCACATAGTAAGTATTATTAATACTATCAATAATATGTTAATAAAATTAATGATAGAATTATTACTAACTATTATTATTCTTATGTGCTGGGGAAAAGGAATCATTTGTTGATGACTGTCCCTTCACATTCTGGGTTCAAAGCCCTATTTTCTCTTGCTAATTTACTTTGGAGAGGGGGGTCCAGGGCGGTTATTTCTGCCACCCCCAACTCCCCTACCCCATCCCAGCCCCATTCAGTGCTATTAAAGTTCTCCAGAATTCCCGTTTTCCCTGGGCCCCTCAGAGCTGAGCCTTTCCCTGCCCAGTACCACAAAGCTATCCACTTCTCCTACCATCCCCCAGTTAGACAGTCAGGAGAGCAACATCTCAGTAGGATCAATATCCCACCCCACATTTCCCTATGGACAGCCACCTGTGACGCCAAACTTGGCTTTCTCCTGAAGGCCAGCAGTAACATCCCTATCTAAAAAAACTACAGCTTCATCCTATCACTGATCTTGATTTCAGACTTGCCATCATGATGCCCACCTGTACATAGCTACTTAGCATGGTAGTTTATCTGTCTTGCGTTTTGTGGCCTTGGAGCTCTCTCCCCATGAGGTGTTTCCAAAGTAGGCCAGTGTGATGCAAAGAACCCAGACTTGGAGGCAGAGGATCTAGATCTGAACCCTGCTTTTGTCATCTGCTGATTGTGTGATCTGGAGAAAGTCTCTTGACCAGCCTGAGCCTCAGTTCTCCTCTGAAAAATGGGGACAATAGTGGCCCGCACTACCTAACTTACAACACCATGGCAAGGGCAGGGGATAGGGCTGCAGTTCCAGTTTTGGCTCTTCTGCTCACTAGCTGTGTGACCTTACATGTGCATTATTTATCAAGCATTTATTAAGCTCCTATTATGTTCCAGAGTTGAGAAGTGGAAACAAAAATGATGCCATCGTTACTGTAAAGAGACTAACATTCTCCTAGGAGGAAATAATGTGGACACAGAAAATACAGACTAGATACTGAGTAACTTGGCTGGGACAAGAGATGTTCCTACAGAAGGTGGCCCTTGAGGTGCCTTAGAAAGGAACCCTAGGGATTCTAAGAGGCAGAGATGAGGAGCAAAGGCACTTTGGGCAAGAGAAACAGGCATGGGCAGGAGAAGGAATGTCATGTGTAGGCGACAGCAAACAGGATGATTTGCCTAGAACAGGGGTGGGAAACCTGTGACCTCGAGGCCACAGGTTCCTCACCCCTTCTGTGTATAATTTAGGTTTCTTAAAGAAGAGTAATGTGTAGTAAGCATGGAAAGGCAGGGTGGAATCAGATTGTGAAGGGCTTTTTTATGCCAGAGCAGTTTGCATTTTATCCTAGAGGAAATAGGGAGTCATGGGAGCATCTTGAGCAAAGGAGTGGCAAGGTCAAATCTGTGCTTTGGAAAAACAGTTTATGGTCCAGTGAGTCTAACATGAACCCTTTGCTCCAGATGAGCCGTAGAACACTGGGAATCAGACCCAGATTAGAGATGACCCAGAAAAGCAAGAACAGCTTAAATTTGAAATAGTAACTTTTTGCTTGTTATTGTAAGTTTCCCTAGCTTCTTCTGATCTCTCTTCTACCTACCATCACCTTTTGGGTCTTCTTTATCAGAATCTTTGCTCTAATGAATGTTTTCATTGTCTTTAACCAAGACAGCTGGAGCAAAAAAGCTTTCAGATCGATAAGGTTCTCATAAAAATTTCAAGCACCTTCGTCCTTCCATATACCACCTTCTAAGTCTCATTTTCCAGGCTTACCAGGTGTAAAGAAATCAGTTCAAGGTCCATGCTCCCATGACCTGGGTATGTCCTGCAGAAGATTAGGTATAGCTTCATTCAGAAAGTGGCTGAGAATTGGCCAGGAATTTCTGATAACTCATGATCAATTTCTCACACAACAGTGTCCCCTCAGCTCCCTCTTTAGAATTTATCAATCACACTCATTTATTAAGTACTTCTATGTGCCAGGTCCTGGGCTAAGTCTTGGGGTTATTAAACAAAAGGAAAAATAGTACTTTCCATTCTAATGGGGCGAGGAGGAGAAGATACAAGATAGAGACAGAATATGTACCAGGCTGCCTTAAAGGGGACGCTGAGTCTTGAAAGAAACTAGTGTTCCTAAAAAGCAGAGGGAGAGGAGGGAGAGAATTCCAAGGATGAAGGACAGCTGGGGCAAAGTCACTGACTTGGGAGATGGAGCATTGAGTATGAGGAATAACAGGTAAGGTTGATGTGGCTGCGTTCTAGAGGGTGAGGAGGATGATACATAAGAAAACTGGGAAAGATAAGAAAGGACTAGGTTGTGATGAACTTTAGCTGCCAAAGGAATTTACATTTAAAACTAGAGACAGCAGGGAATCGTTTGTGCTTATTGAACAGAGGGGGTAAATGGTGAAACCTTTTCTTAGGAAAGGGCAGCTAGGTGGCACAGTGGATAGAGCACTGGACCTACAGTCAGGAAGACCTGAATTCCAATCCAGCTTCAGATGCTAGCTGCATGACCCTGGACAAGTCACTCAAGCCTGTTTGCCTCAGTTTCCTCATCTATAAAATGAACTGGAGGAGGAAATGGCAAACTACTCCAGTATCTTTGTGAAGAAAACCCTAAAGAGGGATCACAAAGAGTCAGACATGACTGAAAATGACTAAAACAAATGAACTGTTTGGGTTTATGATTTTTCTGGACATCCAGTTTGAAATGCACAATTGGTGATAAGGGATTGTTACTCAGGGGACAGACTTTTTTGTGTCTTGGGGTTTTGCAGCTTTGGGTGGTCCCTTTTCAAGTGTTTGGTAAAAGATGTAAATAGATATTTCTTTTAACTGCTTCTGAAAAAGGTGTTGTTTCTCTGGGCTGATCATTTCTTTCGAAAAAATCAAGTTAAACCACTCTGCAACACCTTTCACGGTCTTTTTTTTCTTCAAATGTATTTATTTGTTTTCAATTTTCAACATTCACTTCCATAAGTTTTAAATTTTCTTACCATCCCTCCCCACGATGAAGTGCGATCTTATGGGCTTTACACAACACCTTTCACTTTCTAATCCACCAACAGTATCCCCCACAATACTAACATAACTAATCATCCCCAGCAAATATAAGTAGGGGATTCACAGTCAGCATTAACAATGACTTTGAGCTGTGCACAGCTTAAGGACAGACCTTTGTTGGCAGCAAGAAGCCCGAGGATGGTCAATTCTGCAATAAAACACAAATTGATTCTTTGTTTGGTAGAATTAAGAGTTTTCTGCTCTTTTCTTCCAAAGGGTTTTTCTCCCTTCTCCCAGACCTAAAGCACAACCACATAGGAAAAATCACTTAACCTCTCTGGGCCTCAGTTTCTTCATCTGTAAGATAAAGGGGTTGGATTAGGGGGCCTCAGTAGTTCCTTCCAACTCTAAATCCTTGACACTATTAGTAGGTGTGCTGTCTTCTAGCTCCGAATCCTGTGATCTCGTGAAATGAGATCATGGAGAGAAAATACTTTGTAAGCAGCAAAGCTTGCAAGGTATTACTTCTTACCAACTCTGGATTCTCAGTAAAAAAAAAAAATTGTAACTAGTGAAAAGGAAAAAAAAAATGGAGCAGAGACAAGGAAAAAGAAGGACAAAAAGTCTCTATTAGGCTTCTTGTCTTTGATCTGTACTTTAAAGAGAAGTGTTACAACTTCCAGAGCTAGCATTGTCAAATGGGTCTTTGGGTAATTCATTTTACTCTATCTCTAGATTCTCCCTCCCCTGTGGGGAGAGGGAGTAAACTATACCACACTCTCCCTCCCCCCAAACATACTTACCACCACTGAGATGCATTACAGTGTAGCTGAAGGAGTGTTAAACTTGGAATAAGGAAGATCAAGATTTTTATTCTGCCCCCAGCACATACTGGCATTGGGATCCGAGTGAAGTCATTTAACTTGTCTCACCCTCAGTTTCCCCATATGTAAAATGGGAAATAAAAATCATACCTCTCTTACAGATAATGAGATCTTGTATTTAAAGTGCTTCTTAAACCTAAAAGCATTTGATAAATGCTATAGATAGATATAGATAGAATGTATTAGATAAATTCAGATATGATGTATATAGATAATGTATATGTGATAGAGTGTAATGTTATATTGTATTATATTATGTCTAATGTGATATTAGATATAATGCATTAGATAAATATTACTGTTATTAATACCATAGACAAATCACCTGTCTGAGCCTCTGTCTCCTCACCTATGAAATGGAGATAAGAGCAGCTTATAGGTCTATTCAGAGGCTCAGATGACATAAGCGTAAAGCGGAGGTGTACGCTTGCGGCCTTCGACGCTCCTGAGTTTGGCCTGAACCAGATTCAAATGGAAATGGGAAATATTTAACAAAATAACTAAAAATACAATAAAACAGATCATGTCACATCATTTTAAAACTAAGTCAATATGCTCCTTACAGGGATCCTTAGGTATGGTTTCCTGGCCTCCATTTCTATTTGAGTTTGACACCACTGACATAAAATGCTTTGGAAACTATGAAGAATAATATCGGTGTTGGCAATTACTGTTATTGCTCATTGTGGCCTGGTGGATACAGGACCAAAGTCAAAGGCAAGAAGGTCTGGGCTCCACTGCAGCCAGTGATGTGCATTGGCTCAATGACCTGGGTCAGCCACAGAAACTCTTAGTGCTCTAGGCAGTTCTACAAGTTACAGAGGAGAACCCCACCTCCCTTGCAGAGGGTGTTTCCTTGGCCCTGAGGCCCCTAGACTGATGAAATCATAGATCCATTATCCATCCTTCTCCCTTGTTTTTACTGCCACGTCTGATTTGCTAAGCTAAGGATGCATTTGTGGTGTAGAAGTTTGAAATTAATCCGCTCATGTGACATTTTTATTTATTGAACTCATAATGGTCATTTGTTCCTTCTGAACGTCATCTCTGGGACCATGTATTTCTCTAAGTTATGAATTTTAATACTTGCTTTCTTTATACCAGCAGTTGACCACTGGTTACCCAAAGAGGTTCATTACCAAGTTGTTTTTTTCCTAATTATGCTGAACCAAATGGCATTTTTTTGTCCTTTGATCAAAGAGGACTGTTGTTTTCTTCTCTTGTAGTTATGAGCTATTGCAGTGGAAGGTGAAGCAGTCTGCGTTCATGCAAAGAACTTAGGGTACACAACCCAGAGATGCTGCATTCTCCAGGACCCAACTTCCTTTTGTTTAAAATATATCCTTAGACAGATTAGCTTGAGAATGGACTTTGTTTGGGAGCTGATCATGGGTATTTTAGTATCGGCCTTGCTAAAGCTTGGGCCAGGGAGATAGGAGAGATGTATAGCAGGTAACAGCTTGAAAGATGTTCTACTTGAGGCTGGTTGTCATGGGAACAACCACCACGTTGGTTTTCTTTCCCTTCAGTTTCTGAGTTTGCCATCATTCACACCTAGAACCAAGTAACTTTGGAGAGACAGACAAACTATTCCTGAGATATGTGTGGGACTAAATAAAGTCAAATCCCCTGCCCTATACCCTCTTATTAAAGTACTTTCACTCCAATTCCTCCCCAGCTCCCCAGTCTACTAATTTCTATGGGCCAAAGAAATTGTTGGATGGGAGCAAATGCTTATGTCTGTGTGTTGATGTGGAATAGAGAGAGCCCTCTTCCTGGTGAACATGGTCATTTATCAGTCACTTCTGCCTAGAGGGAGATCATGTTGAGTCTGTTGAGTTTGGGGGATGGTGAGCAGAATCCTAACCTTAGTCACTTAGCAGTCATGTATCTTGTGGAAAAAGCAACCATTGAAGAATGCAGAAGGGGAACAGATAGAGACAAACGTTCCCATGCTGGGGAAACCACAATCAAATGTAGCAGATGTTTTCCTCCTTTGGTCAATCCCCAGTTTTATAACATCTCCACGGTCTCCATCCTTGGGGCTAAGATACAGACTAACACCGTGATCCCCTTGATTTAAGAAATTCCCTCTAGCAGAGCAGGTCAGCACTGTCTTTGCAATTTACAGTCTTAGAGTTGCTTGTCAGGGTCTAACAACTGACAAGAAGAATGTAGGTGCAAAATACATAAGATCTGGTGTAGGGAAAGCAGTTATAATGATGATGACAGCCAAAGCATTATCAAAGCCCAACCTACTGCCTGCAATTATCCAGATGTAATACTGGTCCATGAAAACTTTATGAGTTTTTTTTTTATAGATGTTGCCATCCCAATTACCCCTAATCCTCAAGCTGTGTGGAGTAAAAAAAAAATGCTTTCAAAATACAGAGGTTTAGAAGAAAGAATGGGAAAGATGTAGGAATAGGATGAGGTATGTATTATCCCCATGATGTGGAGTGGTACCAAAAGTGCTTGCTCTCACTGAACCTAGAGGGGATATACTTCTTTTCCCTTCCTTGAATCCAATTCAGTCCATCCATCCTTCAACAAACGTTTTTGAAATGCTGCCTCCTTCCCAGGCACTATACAAAACGCTAAGGATATAGAGACAAAACTGAAGATAGCCCTTGTCCTCAAGGAACTTAGAGTCTAGCTGGGGGAGAAACGTACATAAATTGGTCTATACAATATACACACATATAGATATATTAAAAATATGCAAAATAGTTGAGCAATTGTTTTGTCTGTCTGCATTATCATCCCCAGAAAATTAAATGTAAAAAAAATAACAAGACAGTGACTTGTCCTTGGACTTTCTATCTGAATTCTGAAACAAAAGTTAAAAGCATTAATTTTATTATACCATTTATATTATACTATATTTATATATTGTATTATCATCATATCTGTATTAACTAATTTAATATGTCTATACACATAATATTGTATTTATATTATTTATTTATTAAATGATAAAATAAATAAAATACATAAATAGAATTATTAAATATATGATACATATATTAATGATGATGATGATGAAACTCTCAAAATCCAGAGACCTAGTGGAAGAAATAATGACCCTGAGGGAGCAGAATAAGGTCCTTGTACATTCCTTTGATCCTATCTTCTCTGGGGTTGTCCTGAGGATTCTTGAGTAGAACCTATAGAGCATGAGCTCACTTTTTCCACCTGCACAAATGTTATTTATAAACAACTTATGAGGGGATGATGAGAGGAGATGAATGAGGACAGCATGACAAGAAAATAACAATATTCTACGGGACACCCTAAGGTTTTGCCAGGTGCCATCCACGTGATAACCCTAGAAGATTCTGAAAAGACACACTTCCCATTTTGCAGATGAAGAAACTGAAATTCTAAGAAGTTTAAGTCATTTGCCAGGTTCTCACCAGTGGACCTAGAGTGGCTTGTCAGAAAGAGCTCATGAGTCTCCTGTATCCAAGTCCTGTGTGCTCTTTCCATCACACTTGTAGGGAATTTAGGATCGTACATTTAAAGATGGAAAGGATCTTAGGTCATATTGTCTGTAGACTTAGGCAGAGAAAGGTTAAGTGACTTTCATAATATCATGTAGGTAGGAAGAATGTTAAATCCAGAGTTTGAATCTCGATCCTCCTAATGTGGGGGTAGCTGGGTGGCATGATGGATAGAGTTCTGGGCCTGGAGTCAGGAAGATCCATCTTCCTGAGTTCAAATCCAATCTCAGACATAAGTTGTGTGGCCCTGTCTTCATCTGTCAAATGAACTGGAGAAGAATCTTTGTATCTTTGCCAAGAAAATCCCAAATGGGGTCACAAAGAGTCAGACATGACTGAAAAAATGACTCTACACTACCTGCTAATGTAGCATTCCATGCTATATCATTCTGTTGGTAAATAGAATTTGTACTGGGCGGAACCAAGAGAGCTGAGTAGGAAAATCTTTCTGATTATAAGAAAATCCAGCAAGCCTGCCTGCCTTCCCTTTAATTCTTTCATTGTCTTTTGTCCTTTAAGTCTGTATTTCTTTGATTTTGTCTTTCTTTTCTAGAGACTAGGTTTTCTGTATTTTGACTTTATTTTTTTCTGTATTTCAAGACAATACACACTTCCAAACCAACACCCCAAAAATATTCCCCCCTGCTCAACCATAAAGCATCATTCTCTATAATGTTCATCAAAACTCCTTAACAGCGTAATTTCAGTTGTGGATATACATCACTTCCACTTTCACTGGTAACAGAAAGGAAGGATCTATACCTTGACGCTGATAGCATGGCGCCTAACTTACGATTGTGTTTGACTTAAATGTTGTTGCCTTGTGTTGTTGCTGTCAGTCATTTTTCAGTTGTGTCTGCCTCTGTGACCTCTTTGGGGATTTTCTTGTCAAAGATACTGGAGTGGTTTGCCATTTCCTTCTCCAGCCCATTTTATAGATGAAGAAATTAAAGCAAATAGGATTAAGTGACTTGCCCAGAGTCACACGGCTGCTAAGTGTCTGAGGTCAGATTTGAACTTGGGAAGATGAGTCTTCCTGATGCCAGACCTCTGTTACCTTTTTAGTATTGTCTTCATTTACATTGTGCAAGCCATTCTGTCTTTTCTTCACTCTCTCACCTTATACATATCTTCCTACCTCTGAGTTCTTCACATTTATCATTCTTTACAATATAGTAACGTTCTATTATATTCACATATCATAATTTACTCAACCATTCTTTAGTCACCGGGCCTGTATTTTGTTTCCAGCTCTTTGTGATGAATACTTTTATCTGTAAGTTTTTTTTTCTTTAAAGCCTCTGAAAAGGGGCAAGGTGACATGTGATTTGAGAACCCGAGCCGTTCTTGGCACCATGTGGAAGGCAAGGCTGCTGGCCGTGCTCAGGAGACAAGAGTAAGGTTTTGGCAGAATTCACACAGTTGAGTGCCTCTGAGAAGGATGGAGAAAAGTAAAGGAGCTTCCCCTGGAGTTCAGTGCATGTAGCTGAGGAGCGGGGCGAGTAGGTGGTTTTGTTTAAAATATTCCCATTACAGTCGGTTAACCTTCATGTTACCTAAATGAAAATTGTATAAACCTGAAATTTTCGTTGATCAGGTTGCTTAGGAACAAGCGTAGGGTTTTCATAAGACAATGCGATAGACTGTCACTGATAGGGCTATTAGGAAAGAAACTGGTTCACTATATTATTCTCCATTTCGGGGTCTGAGTTGGATAATTATCTGTTTGCATGTACAGAGCACGCCCACCTTCCCCAGCTTGTTAAGAGTAGCAGGGTTCATGTAAATGATGTTCCCTGTTGAAAATAAACAGTGGGGCCTCTACCCCAGGAGAAAGAGGTGTGGCTCATTTACTTTGGAACTGTGAGTTCATAAGCAAACCACAATGTCAGAGGAATAATGAGGGAATGATCTTCAGTATACCAAAATGTACAACTCCTTTCTCTTCTAGGTTGGTAGACTTTAGAGAGACAGCAGCCAAAAAGATCGAACATAATGGCTCATTTAGCCAGCATCATTGGGTAACTGAAATCTACCCTTCCTTCCCAAGTCCATCTGTACTAAATGCCAAAGCTTTTCAACTCTCACCATTTGGAATGGAAATCTTTCTAAATGTTTTAACAGTATTAAAAAACATCTATCTCTGATCAATGATCAATTGATCTCTGATCAGGAGACTGATGATGAAGCAGGCTTCCCACCTCTGGACAGAGAGATGGTCATCTACAAGTACAGAGTGAGGCACAGTTGTGCTGCATAGTCAAAAAAGCTGGTGATTAGCTAGGTGGCACAATAGATAGAGTGCCAGGCCTGCAGTCAGGAAGACCTGAGTTCAAATCCAGCCTCTGATTCTTACTAGCTGTGTGACCCTGGATAAGTCACTTAACCCTATTTATTTCAGCTTCCTCAACTGGAAAATGAGCCAGTGAAGAAAATGGCAAACCATTCCATTATCTTTGTCAAGAAAACTCCAAATGGGCTTATGAAGAATCGGACATGACTAAAATGACTGAACAAAAACAAGCTTGATTTCTTTGTTGCAAGATAGATTCATTTGGGGGTAAAGGGGGATATTGGAAAGAGACAGGAATAAAAAAATTAATAATACTTAAAAAATAAGATGCAAAAGTGGAATGAATGTCCTAGGTCTTAGAGGGATCTACCTGATGAGAAGTTGCTAAAAAAATTTATTAGGTGTGTTATAGAGCTTCAGTTATGAGGTAAACTAAATGACCTCTGAACATGGGATGGAGGTTGGGTGCTGGGCTTGAAGCCAGGAAGACTTGCATGCACATCGTATTTCTGATGCTGAGAAAGTCAAGTCAACAAGCATTTACTTTGTGTCAGGTTCTGTGCTGAGTGCTGGGACCAGAAATATGAGCTGAAGGAGCTTACTTTATAGTGGAGGAATGCTATTACGATGTTGTCATCAGTCATTTCAGTCATATACTACTCTTTGTGACCCCCTTTGGGGTTTTCCTTGCAGAGATACTACAGTGATTTGCCATTTCCTTGTCTACCTCATTTTACGGATGAGAGAACAGGCCAACAGGTCAGGGTTAAGTGACTTGTCCAGGGTCACACAGCTAGTAAGTGTCAGAATTGGATGTGGACTCAGGTCTTCCTGACTCCTGGTGCTATCTAGCTGCCCCCAGGAATGCCATACATGAAAGGGATCTTTAAAATGAGAGGGAGTAATTTGGGAACAGGGTGGTGGTGGTAGTGGGGTATAGAATGAATTCCCAGGACAAAAAACAATCTCTGGGACATGCATAAGAAAGTCCTATGGGTCAAGAGTGCTGTTGGAAATGAAGTCACTTAACCTTTGAGATTTTTGCTTCCTATCTGTAAAATAATGAGGGGATTAGACTGGAGGTAGTCTCTAGATTCCTTCCCAGCACTAAGTCTATGATCCTGTGAACATGCATTACATACCTTCCTGTCTTCGTGTCTGTTAAATATAATTTAACCTTTTATTGATGATTTAGAGTCATCATCCTGACTATAATTTGTGCTAACCAATGCTTTCCAGGACTATTAGATGTCCCTCTAAGCTGAATGATCCCAGATTATTCCAGACAGTTTTTGCTTTATGTAAATTTGCACTACATAAATTTGACTTTGCAGAAAGAATTCTGCCCCATGGCTCCATCCATGCTCGGTGGCCTCCCACCTCCACTCAGTAAACCCCTCCAAAATCCAGCTTTCTAAAAAGTCCTTAAAAAATACCCTCCAAGTGAAAGCAGAACAGATGGGCAGAGAGACCTCTGTAGCTGTTGTAAGATCGTGACTTGGTTTGAGATTGGTGGCAGCAAGAGAGGAGACCTTTGACCTGCCACCTACCACCAGGCCCCTTATGTCTGTTTTCTATCTGTCCAAGACCCCTGCAAGCTTGCCTATCCTTTCTCGTCTGTACCTAGGTTCAGCCCCCCCATGTGTCTGTTCCTCCTCTCAGTTCCAGCCAGATCCTCAGACCCTGGCCCCCCACTTATTCCTCCTCCTGTTCTAGCTTCTCAGGGGCCTGACCCCCACATCCCCTTGAACCACATGTTGGCCCCTTCCCTCCACAGTTCAGCAGCCTCCTTCCTGCTTCTCTCCGACCCCCACATCTGTGGGCAAATTCACATTACAAAACAGTGGCTTTCTATAGATATCTGCAGAACAAGTTCACTTATGTAAATTAAGAACAGTCTGTCAATACGCAATAGTCCTTTTTTCCCCCTTTCTTTAATTTTTTCTGTTTCTTCCCCTGTATCTGGCCCATGCAGCCCCATCCTTTCGATTAACTGCTACCTAGCACCTCTGGACTAGGAAACCAGAAAAATGAATTTTGTTAGCATTGTGTGGCAAATAAGACTTATGTGGGATCTGAGTTGGTTACTGGGGCCCTCTCCTATGAGCCACGTGCTGACCCTAACATCCCTTTGGGATGCTCAGAGGGCTTACTTTTTTTTTTTGGTGGGGAGTTGTTTTCTCCTGTGTTCTAATTAGGTATGGTTATTGTATAAATAATTTCTGAATAAATAGACTGATAGATTTTCAAGAACTTCCAAAGGTGGAATAAATGTACAGAAAGAAGTTGGGAGGGGATCACTGTGGTGATGTATAAAAACTAAAAAGAGTCAGCCAGATGCGAGACAGGTTGGAGGTGAACGAAAAAGATGCAATGAAAAGAACACAGTTGATGGTTTAACTTTATAAAGAATGCTTGGAAGTCGATTTCAAGGACAGGATTTCTTCATTAGAATTTCAAACGACTGTCTTCGATGCCCTCTTCCAGTGATTCCTCCCAAACCAGGGATTCTTTTAGGCAGTTCGGTTAGAGAACCATTAGCAGAGGAATCATTCCTGAGTGTGTGTATGTCTTGCCAGCTTCCTCTGCCCCCTGATTTCATCTTTGTAGGGTCTTCCAAAGTGAGATTTACATAAGGGGTATGTTTTCTTAAATATTTGTTCTGCAGGCCATTTACTCTCCTTAACTCTTTTTACTTGGAGTGTAAGGAACTCAGCTAAAAATAACCTTTCTCTTACCCATTCAGGTCTGCATTTGACATTTCCCTGGAATTAATTAGCATCTCATTTGTATATTTTTTTCCCCTCAATAGGTAGAATGTAAGAAAGCACAGCCTAAGGAAGTGATGTTCCCACCCGGGACAAGAGGACGTGCCAGGGGCCTCCCTTATACAATGGATGCTTTCATGCTAGGCATGGGAATGCTAGGTAAGTCCCAGGGATGATGATAGAGTCCATTAGGAATGGGACGGGGTTATCCTTCCTACCTTTGTCACTCATATTGGAAATTGTCCACCATATCTCTCTGGCTTAACTTTTCTGGGCTACAACTCCATTTTCTAGAAGCTGGAAGGGAAAGGAATATGGAGGTGGGGTGGGGAGGGAGAGTGGGAAGAATCCTGTCTATTTAAATGATTAACATTTTTCTTGGGATATCAGAATTTGCATTTAAATGGATGTTTTAAATAGCCTGTTTTTACTCTTTATTCACACTAAAAAAAAATAGAATGATGAAAGACAAAGTGTGTTTGTTCTGACTAAAAACGATCTCTCCTGGCTTTTAGAGAAATTGAGACACATATAATGCCCCTTCTCTTAAAGGTATCTCTGACAGGTCCACACAGATAATTGAAAATCTTGCTGTTTAAATGGCAGGAAAGATGGAGAAAGCAGTGGAGATGCATAATTGTGTAGGTCGCGACAATAATTAGAAATTTCAAGGCAAGAGAACAGTATTTTAGCTCCTGTTATTGTGTGTCCAGAAAATACTAATTAAAATGGGATAAATGGTACTTAATGGTAAAATTCCATTCAGGCACAAGATCTGTCTAGTTTTAATGGATTTTCATTTGGTTTGGCTAAGAGTCTCTTCTCCTACAGCATGTGATAAGCTCTTTATGTATTGTAAATGGATTGCTGTTTAAACTTCTTCTGGCTTTTAACTTTTAAAAACTTTTTGACATTAACCAACTAGTTTCTAGAGGATTCTACTTGGAAGAGGCTTTGTGGTTTATAACGGAAGGAAGGGTGGACTTAGTCAGAAAGCTGAGGGTTTGACACCTATAGATATCTACCAGATTTGTGACCTTGGACAAAGTCACTTAAGCTCCCTCTCTTAGCTCGTGTAAATTGGGATAAAAGTTTTTGCATTGTCTTTTTGGAATCATACCTTACAGCTGGAAGGATGGATATTAGGGGGTCCTTTAGTGCAGCCCCCACATTTTAGGCATAAGTGCCTTGCCCAAGGTCACAAAAGTAGCTAGTGGCACAAATTAGGATTTGAACCCAGGTTCTTGGACTCAAACTCTAGTTGAGTTTCCATTACATCCTATGTTTTTCTCATGAGTGTTAGAAAAGTGCTTTGTAATCTTTAAAGTGCTATAGAAATATGAGTTGTTATTTTATTATCCTCTTGGAACCAACTTCTTGTCTGGGTAAAAGAAGGGGCTCTTAAGAAGAGTGGGTAGTTCTTCTACGTTCCCTTCGATGATGGTTGGCTCAAGATGGTGGCAGAGGGCCCCAAGACACAGAGTGATAGGAAGGAAGACTTTGACATCCAGGGCCCAAGGTTGTTCATCCCCTCTGCTGTGTGAGCTTTCAGAGGTACCTCTCTGGGTCCCAGATTGTTTACTTTATGTGTAATAAATAAGTGAATTCTTAATAAAGAAGCAAAATAATCAAGAGACTCTAAGTCAGCATGCTTCTTGGTGCAGAGGAGCAGACCCTTTTCTGTATCCAGTCTGTAGAAACCAAGAACCAGAAATGAGGTCCTTGTTCTTTTCCTTGACTCAGCTTTCATTTGCTCACCCTCTAACCCTCCTGGGTACTCTTGTACTCTCTACATTTTCTTCCTACCTGTCCAGTTGTTTCTTAACAACTCATTTGCTAGTTCATCCTGGGTGTTCTGTCCCTAATTTGTGAGCATGCCCCAAAGCTCTGTCCTGGGCTCTCTTTTCTTCTCTCTCCTTCTCCCTCCCCTTCTCTCTCTTCTTCCCTCTTCCTCTGTCTCCCTCCTCCTTTTATCCATCCTCCTTTTTCCTAACCTCTTCTTTCCTTCTCTCCAGAGACCTTATCTGCTCCTATGGGTTTAATTACCATGTTTATGCAAACGACTCAAGATCTTTCTATATGAGCACAGTATCTCTCCTGAGTTCTGCAACAACTGCCTGTTAGATAACATTTTGAATTAGATGCAAAGAGAATAAACATTTATGTAGCGCTTCCTATGTGGCAGACATTGTGCTAAGCACTTTCCAAATATTACGGCATTTGATCCGCACAGCAACTCTGTGAGACAGGGGCTAATTCCTATCCCTATTTCACAGAGGCAAATAAAGACAAAATAATTTGCCCAGGGTCACACAGCTAGTTCAGTGTCTGAGGCTAGATAGATAGCGTCTCAGGTATTCCTGACTCCAGGCCTAGCTGTCTATTCACTGCTTCACCTAGCTACCCAAAACATTTATTAAGCACCTACTATGTGCAAGCACTGGGGATACAAAAAAAAAAGCAAAAGACAGTCCCTGCCTTTAAAAAGTTTGTAATCTAATGCATATAAAAAACATTCCTTACTATCTTTTCCTAAGAAACCCATTCTTCCCATTCTTTTTCCTAATTTCCTATTTCTACCTAAGGCACATTCTTCCACTGACTTCCCAGCCTTACAAGCAGCTTTGTTTTCCTCTCCCTCTCCCTCATCGTATCCATTTACAATTCTATCTGGACAGTATTTCTCTCCACCCACTTAGGCATCACCATAGTTTCAGCTTCTCCCCACTTCTGAGCTGGACTCCTGGAACAGCCTCCTAATGGGTCTCCCTGTGTTTAGTCTCACCCCTCTCTGATTTTTTCCTCTACACAGCTGCCAAAGTGATATCCTACAGCAAAGGTCCAACCTTGCCACTCTCTTACTCAGTAAACTCTTGTGGCTGCCCGTTACCGTGGAGCATCTTAAGCTCGTCACAACCTAGACTCAACCTACTTTTGCCATCTCGGTACACATTATTTCCCGTGACATTTCCACATTCTGTGGTCCAGCTAGATCGGCTGCTTTCCTTTTCCTTCACACATGACCTGCCCTGTCCTGTCTCCTTGCCTTTGGACAGATTGTCCCTCTGTGCCTGGACATCTCTCCTTCCTCACCTCCACCACTTAGAAGCACTATCTTCATTCAATGCTCAGCTCAAATGCTCCTTCCTAATGTAGCCTTTCTTTCCCAATCCCTGCAGCTGTTGGTTTCTTCCCCCTCCTGAAATTACCTTGTATTTTTAAAATTACTTCATATATATTTTGTATTTATTTATATGTACGTATGTGATTTCCCATGACAGAATGAACATATGCTTTTAGAAGACAGGGATTGTTTATTTAGTTTTCATTTTGATGTCTTCATCCCCTAGCACAGTGTCTGCACATAGTAGGTGGTTAATAGATGCTTGGTGATTGACTGATAAAGAGTAGGAAACAGTCACAGTGTCCAGGGAGTCAAAAGGAGAAGGAGATACAAATTGGCAAAGAAAAAATGATTTCTGGGTACGTGGGAGTGTGGCTTAAAGCCCAGAAACAGAACCCTAAGACCGGACAAGGCTGGACAAAAGCTGAGGTTGTTTCTGGGAGAAAAACAGAACATTACAGATGGTGCTGACCAGGACAGATAGACGGACCACCTGGGAAGAAAATTGATCCTGAGAGCAACCCTCCTCACAGCCAAGGTTTCATTGCATTTGCAAGAAACTTTGCTGGGCCCTCTAGAATGATAAATAAAATGCTTATGCATTTGGGCTACCCTTGCTCCCCTACCTACCCTCCCCCCCCACACCCCCCCACCATCAGCTGTCTGAGCATGATCCCCTTGGCTTGCCCTGAGTGAGGAATGGAGCTATGATGAATGCCAGATGCTTAATTATCTGCTCTAGCTATTTTCCCCATTCTTTTAAGTCTCAAGTTACTACTTCCTAGAGTCACATTAAAGAATTAACCATTGGTAAAAAAAATATTGTAGCAGTTAAAAGTCTATTACCCCTTGAGTTATGGCTAGCCCTTTGCCTCCCCCTCTGCTTTTTCAAGTTTGTACCTACTGGCTACTTGAGCTCTGGCTGAGGCTGAGACCTGGCGTATCTCCAAACCCTCCACCTGGAGCCCAGGCCCTGGCTTGGTCTGGTGCAATAGGAGTTCAGGTATTCATCCACCCTGCCTGCCTCCACAAAAAGTCAGCACAGCGATTATGTGGAAACCTTTATCTGGGTCCTCAGGAAAGTCTATTTCCCTCCAGAGGTATGTATGAAAAGGGAAGTCTGCATCAGTAATAGTAAGCATTGACATAGTACAGTACTTGAAATATGGTGCAGTAGTTACCCTTCTAGATAAGTCTTGTTATTGTCCCTATTTTACTGATGAAGAAACTGAGACAGAGGTTAAAAGACTCGGACAGAAACTCACACACATAGCTAGGAAGTATCAGGAGAATTAAGCCGCTGCAGTGAAAAAAATCAGAAATCCACTATTGGCCATTGGACCTTTTGGAAGACGAGAAGGATATTTGCTTATAAGTAAAATCTGTCATTTATTCCAATCCCTTTTCTTTCTGGAGCAGTGGGGAGGATTTTCCTTCTCCCTTTGAAGTGATGGCATTGCAGCTTCTCCCAAATGAAGCAGAAATAGGAAAGATTCATCAGACCAGGCCTGTTCCCTTGGGAATGTCGACTGTCTCTAATTCCCATCAGCCATAGCTCACCTCGGATGTCACAATGTAATTCTGTTACAGTTCAAGCAAGCTTCCTGGCCCAAATGTAAGGCATCAGCATTTGCAATTTGGCAAAAATCTGACTTCAGGCCTTGGAAAAACAATGAAATTAATCTTTGAAAAAACAGCTTCTATTAAGTAATTGTGAGCATGTTAGAGAAAGGTAAATTGAATGCTTTGTTATGGAGAGATGAGATTATTTTATTAGCTTTGTTTAAAAAAAAAGATTTAAAACAGCAATGGTCCTATCATAATTTGGCCAGTCATTGCAGAATAACCTAGTTCTTGATGGCAGAGAGAAACAGTTCCTAGGAATCATTGTGCTTGGTGCTTATACAGTCTTTTAGGAGAGCTTGAAGAAATCTTGGAGTCATACAGCTGAAAGTTGCCTCCTTAAGGAGGAAAGCTTTGAGGGAGGAGAGGATCTAGCATTTAGTCCATTTTCTACAGGGAAGATGACTTCACCACCATTAGCCATCTGTTTGAGTATTTGCCTCTACCAGAAAGTGTTTACAGGTGTCTAACCTCTGCCCCATCTACTACTGTCTGAATCTTTTGATGTCTGTGTTTGTCCTTCATTTTCAAAGAAGACCATGCCATCAGAGAAATGATGACATGACTTGCACTTGACTTTGTGTTGAGCGAGGGAGGCCTGTGCAGATCACCAGCCTCACTTATTTTTCTTGAGCTATCTGGGTCCAGTGACCAGATATTCATCAGGATGACTGGAGATGGCCCAGGATGCAATGGGAGACCTTGGGCTGTTCAAGGAGTCACTTAGAGGGAGGTAATGCCCATTGAGTGAATAGGCCTCTTTAAGAGGTAGTCAGGGAATGGCCCTTTTAAGGAACAAAAGAAAAATAACTTAACCAACAAAAACTGTTAGTAGTGATATTCACTCTAAGCCAGTCATTAAGAGGAGCTTGGGAAGGGACCTATTGTTGTCCAGCCCATGGGCTTCAGAGTGCACTGGGTTTAAGATTTTAGGAACGAGAAGGAAGGGAGGGAGGGAGGGCAAGTGGACTGCCCTCCCCCATTACTTCCAAGGCAGTGAACTCATTGATTTGTTTCCCAGTGAGTTTTAGGAACTTCAAATGGGGATCATCCTCTTCCTTGAGTTAAAGTAGGTTTCAGGGAAAATTTTTCTAGAGGCTTTGACGTAAATATAGACAGGAACTCCTAGGTCTCATAATGGAAACATCACTTGAGTCCTTATGTGAACACCCAATGGCCACATTCCAAGGTCACAGAGGATGATCTTCATATTTCATGAAACGAACACTTCACACTTAAGTGGTTCCATGGTTAAATAATCTGCCTCGATTTCTAAACGGACCTGACTGGGACAGTTTTCTGCTCTTCTGCATAAGGAGTAACAACAGTACAGGAGCGAATGGATAATGTTCCTCTCTATCATGAGAACACATGAATTTTCTAGACTAGTCAAAAGATTCAGAACTGGAGCCTTCGAAACCGTGTCACCTTGGGAGATGGGGGGCAAAAGATTAGCTCAGTTGTCCAAAAAAGGAGGAGCAAGTTAATTTTAATTGTTGGTATAAGGGTTTCTGGTTTTTGCTTGTGTTCTGTTTTTCTCCCAACATGCAAGGTAGAGCCACTTAGAAAGGTGGAAATGGAGGCAAAAGCCTTGGGTTTTTTAGTTCAGTGACAAGAAATAATTACCACAGAATTGATCAGTCACTCCGAGTACTGAAGCAAATAAATCGTGCATTGGCCAATGCAAGAGGAGAGTGGCAGCTAATGGAAGTGGTAGATAGGTCATCCTGGTCATAATTTGGCTTGATGAAGCATCCACATGGGCCTAGTGTTAATGTGCTATTGATATTCAGCCAGCCAATTTCCCCTGTGTGGCTCGGGCTGTGGCTCGTTAGAGCAGAGCTGGGCATCACAGTGGTAAATGAAGAGGAAAATTGAAGTAATGTTGTATTATAAATTTATGATTTCATCTGCCTGACCTAGAGGATGTTCAGTGAGGGGAGCTGAAGATGGGAGCCCCTCTCTGGCACATGCCATGTTCTTCTTGTCTTTGCGTTGAAAGGCATACTGGTAGGCACTGGGGAGTGGGTAGCAGGGGAGGATGGAGGTGATACTGAGAGGGCAACTGCAAATCATATTTTTGCTTCCCAATGCCTTGCCCCTACTTCCTTCCTATCTGCCTGTTCTTGGAGAGAGACTTTGGGGCATGTCGGGAAGTTGGGGATGTGTTTATCCTAGTGACCAGGAGGCTGAAAGGAACTTGATGTTCCATCCCCAGCCCCCATCCTCCTTCTCCACAGGAGTCTTGAAGGTGACACATGGGCTAATGCTTTCACTGTCAGATTAATGCTAAAATATTTAAGATCCCCAGTGCCGAAGCTGGATACAGCACCGTCATTTTTCATCAGGAAAGCCCCACAGGCAGCAGTGATTCGGCTGTTTGCATATAATCCGTTTATCAATATTGTTGAAATAATGGTATGAGAAATCTAACGCTGAAAGATCTGATTTAATAGCAGAGGTGATTAATTTAAAAGAGGATTGAGCTGCTCAGCCATGAAATAAATATCAAGGAAAGAACTAGGGTGTACATGTCTATTTAAAGCTTCAGTGTCCTCTTTTCCCCTTTCTTTTTCCCTTCTTTCTCTTCCTTTCCTTCTCTCTTCCCCCATCCCCCATCTACCCTGGTGCTGTCCTCCATCCTCTCATCATTAAAACCCAACCACCTATGTTTACTTCCTAAAGGAAAGCTGATGTCAAGCTGTTGGATCATTTGATCTTGCCTGCCTAGAGGAAGCATGAAGGAATCCACCAGTTCATGATTCAGTGCTAGGCTAGAAAACAAATAGTGAAGGCCCTGGCACTGAGGCCCCTCCAAGGTGGAAATATTTCAACTGGCCAATGAGTTGTGACAAACAGCAAATTCAGGAATGTTTCTCCCTGTGTAAAGAAAGAAGCACAAATGGTCTCAGGCCTTAAGTCACAGATTGGAGTTGGGCCTCCAGGGGTCCATAGATCATCTGGAGCCTCTCAAGGCTCCCTCTAGAAGGGCACATGGAGACTATCTGCCCAGGATTCTTAACCTAGGGCCTATGAGCTTTAAAATTTTTTTTTTAATATTTGATTTTTAATGGTAACATTTCATATTTCTGTGAACTTTTAAAAATATTTCTATATTTTCATATAATTGGTTTTCTTTGTAATGCTATGTATGTTATTTTATGAGTTTTAAACCATTATTCTGAGAAGCGGTCTGTAGGCTTCACTAGTCTGCCAGAGTGGGACCATGACACAGAAAAAGCTTAAGAACTCTTGATCTAGTCCAGGTGGGGAGGTGAAATGAAGGGGAAGTGATCTGGTGGCACAGTAGATAAAACACTGGACCTGGAGTCAGGAAGACCTAGGTCCATATCTGGCCTCAGACACTTATTGTCTGTGTGACCCTGGGCAAGTGAATTGACCTCCCTCAGCCTTGGTTTTCTCAACTGTGAAATGAAAATAATTACAGCATCTACCCCCAGAGTTGTTGTGAGAATCAGTGAGATGATAGTAGTGAAAGCCCTAGTGCCTGGCACATAGCTGATGTTAGGTCAATGCTTATCCCCTTTCCTGAAGAAGACAAGGTCAAACAATCTTTATTTAGCACTACCCATAAGTTTGGAAGTGGAATTGTGCATAGCTGAATTTTGATGACTGGGATATAACTAGGACCTGGACCTCCTATTTCCCAGGCCATGTTGGGCCAAAAGAAGCGATCATGTCACTAACCACTGATTCAAAGAAGAAAAGATTGTAGACCTGTTTGGGGCCACATACGCAATCCATCCATCAACAGAAATTTGTTCATTGCTTACTCTATGCCAGGCCCTTTGCTAGGTGCTGGAGATGCAAAGTTAGAAGAGAAATAATCCATATCTCCTAAAGAACCTCTATTCTATAGGGTAAAAGATGCTGAGTATCACGAAAGTCTCAATACAGTGTTAAGCTTATTAAAGTTCAGCCTATTATTAAAATGTTATTAATATTAACTTATTAAAGCTATCTAAAGTGATACTTATTAAAGATATTAAAATTCATAATCATTAAAGATAAAATAGCCATTTCCTTCTCCAGCTTATTTTATAGATGAGGAAACTGAGGCAAGCAGGGTTAAGTGACTTGCCCAGTCATATAGTTCGTAAGTGTCTGAGGCCAGATTTGAACTCAGAAAGAAGAGTCTTCCTGATTCCAGTCCTGGCGCTCTATCTATCTGTCTGTCTACTCTATATAGGTATGACGCCTAGCTACCCCTTTTTAAAAAATGCACATTAACTTATTAAAGCTATCTAAATTCATTGGTTTTAAAGATATTAAAATTCATGTTTATTAAAGATAAAATAGTTTTCCATTTCCTTCTCCAGCTCATTTTACAGATAAGGAAACTGAAGCAAATAGGATTAAGTGACTTGCCCAGGGTCATACAACTCATAAGTTTCTGAGGCTCAATTTGAACTCATAAAAAGGACTCTTCCTAATTTCAGACCTGGCACTCTCATCTATGTATCTATCTGTCTGTCTATCTATCTATCTACTCTGTATAGGCATATGTAGAGTAAATAGCTACCCCTTTTTTGAAAAATGCACATTAACTTATTAAAGCAAACCCTAAGTTTGTATTTATTAAAGCTTAACACTGCACTGTGATTTTTGGGACAGCCAGTATATAGGTATTACAGATATATATAAAACAGGTAAAAGGTGGTTAGGGAGACTGGTATGATACTTGAAGCTAAGGATTTTGGGAAGCATCCCTTGCAGCCCTAATTCTAGAAGCCTATAGATAAGAAGGAGAAAAGAGAGATTCCTGTCATAATTTGCTAAGAGATAGGGGAGAGAGCCAGCTTGGAACGCAGCAGGACCCGGCTTTGCTGGTGTGATTTATCTGTTTCTTACCTGAATCTTTTCAGCAAACCACCTCTGCCTCCTTAACCAACAACCTGGCTGTAAAAAGAAAACAGGCATCCTGAGAAGAAAGGTTTCATGCCTTTTAAGCAAAGTGCCCTATGAAAATAGCAACTTACTTTATGAAAATGGCAAAATAGAGAGCATTCTCCACGCTGGAAAATAATAATAACAGCTAATACTTTTGTATAGCACTTTAAAGTTTGCAAAGCACTTTACATATTTTATTATTAATTATATTATTTATTATTTATGTTTTATTATCTCTTTCCTCATCACATACCATTACTGTCCCGATTTTACAGATGGGAAAACTGAGACTAGGATAGGTGAAGTGATTTGTCTAGTGTCACTCAGCTAGTAAGCGCCTGAGACAGGATTTGAACTCCTGTTTTTCTGACTCCAAGTCTGTATTTACCATGCCACCTAACTGCCCCGATGGATTGTGTATCCAGAGTTTGTTCTTGGGAAAACACCACCAAAGTCATAGAGGTTGTGGCATGGGCGAAGACTTGTCGTGCTGCACTCTGGGTGGGGTTTAATGGATTATGGTGCTTGCCAAAGTTGAGTTTTCTCCCCCAAGGAACTTTTACCCCTTAAGTAACCTGCTGCTTTTTGACTGGTTCAGGTGCTTTCCCTTCATGGCTGTCCCCTTCTCCCTTGGGAGTAAGCATTACTAATACCTTGGCCTCCCACTGTCAATAGCTCTAAAGTAAAGTACATCCATTGTAAGCTCTCCAAATGTCAGAGCCAAGCAGGGACTCTGGGGTTTCCAGTTAGCACCTGGCATTTACTCTGTCGATTCAGAAAGAGTGCATGGTCTTTGGGGCCTTAGCTGGCCGCACGAAGGTTAATTGTGTGTAAACTGACAGCCCCGCTCTCCACAGCCACCAGAGAAAGATGACCCATACCTCAGGTCCAGGGCCTTATTGGAGATGAGATCTGGGGTTTGTTCCAAAAAAGAAAAAGAAAGAAAAAAACCAGACTCATTACCCTGCCATCCCAATCCACCTGCTTCCTGTATCTAATTTAAAAAGAGTAAAGAGCCAAGCTTCATTAACATGACTTTCTCCTGTTTATATATGTGTTCAAGGCTACCCAAACTTTGTGGCGACATATGGCCGAGGCTATCCCGGATTTGCTCCAAGCTACAGCTATCAGTTTCCAGGTGAGTACCTTTTGTGTCACCCACGACATTGAAAATCTGATAGATTTGAAGGGAGACAGGAGAATTCAGAATGGGATTTGACTCATGCAAAAAAAAAAAATCTACATAAAAAAAGACATACTCATCCTCAGTACCAGGACTCAGATAAGAAATCTGGATTAATTTTTCTGATTGAATTAATTTGGTTAACTAATGTATGTTAATTGGTGCTGGTTATTTGAAAATGGAAGTTTTTAAGAAAAAAAGGAAAGCTTAAACAGCAGAAATCCTGGAAGACAGAGATCTCCCTCTGATCACTCTTATTTTTTCTGAAATGGGTTGTAAGTTATGTCTCATTAGGGATTTCACTCTGGGGGCTCAGGGATTTATTCCACCCACTCTCACTGCTCTCCTCCTCCCCACCATGTGTCTGAAGTTGAATGTGTTGGCGTCTTCCTCCCCCTTCCCAGACTGATTCATTTCTAACAGCTCTCAATTGGATGCTCTTTTCCTTTGTGTTGGTGGGGTTTTGTTTTTTTTTTTATGATTGTTGGTGTTTGCTTTCTATTGTAGGGTGTTTTCCTACCTTTCTCCCTCTGTGTGGGTGTCAGACTTGCTGCAGTCGTGATTTTCATTCAGTCAGAGTCTACGAGGACTGCTCTCCAGTCCCAGACACTTGCTGTCATTTGGCAGGCTAGCCTGGGATTGGAAGCTCCCCCAGGGCAGTGGGAAGGCAGCCTAGAATTGGGAGGCAGTGTGGTGGGGTTGGAGAGAGAGTCTCTCCCTACAAGGGAAATTATTGACTTGGAACAGAGGTATTTCCTGAAAAGTCATAAAGAAGGTCTTCAAAGCAGAGCCTGGACTTCTGTGCGTCTACGTTCGTCAGTCAGAGGCAGGAAGTTACTGTGAAAAACTGGGCCCTGGGATAGATTTTACACCTGACTGAGTAGGAAGCAACCAGCCTTATTAGGAGTCACCTAGAACCAGGTGGATGCAGGCACTGGCTCCTGGGCTTAATTATAAAGCCTAAAGAAAATGAAGATGTAGCAGGCTCTTGGCCCTGGAGAAGAGGGTAGGAGAACAAGTATGATACAGTGGAAATAACATTGGCTCTGGAGTCACAAGTTCTGGATCCAAATCCCACCTTTATCATTTGTGTGACCTTGGGCAAGTCACTCACCTTCCCTAGGCCTCAGCTCCCTCATCCTTATAATGTAGGGTTTAAACTCCATGTCCTCTGAGGTTCTCTGTCATGCTGCCTCCAATGATCCTCTCCTTAAGGCCCTCCCTTCCCTTTCAATGTCAACCCTCTGTCCCTCCCAGCACATCTCACATCCCAGAGCTATTTATTGTTGCACTGCTGCAATAGACCTGGTTCTTAGGTCCC
The DNA here is from genome assembly GCA_023548195.1 of Bettongia penicillata ogilbyi. Lineage (NCBI taxonomy): Eukaryota > Metazoa > Chordata > Mammalia > Diprotodontia > Potoroidae > Bettongia > Bettongia penicillata. The sequence continues at coordinate 5,540,506 of JAJHZJ010000413.1, forward strand.
TCCTAGAGCACATTTGTGATCTTATCCCAGGAATGACCAAGGAGCAAATTAGAACAAGCGCATCCTAGTCCAGCATCACAGGCAGTTCGCTAAAACCCACTTTCCCTTTGGACCACTCAGAATATATACTTTGGAGGCCAAATTCCCCTTCTCAGAGAGAACATGGCCTGAGTCTGCTTAAAAAGCAGGAATGTCTTCCTATCTACAAGACAAGATTCAGCCTAGAATCATCCATTTCTACTGGAAACTGAAAACGGGGGAACTAGATTTTACTCTCATCTCAACCCCTTAATTCTGCCGCGTAATCTTAGAAATGTTCCTAACCTTTCCGGGCTACTGTTCGTCCTGTCAAAATCAGAACTTAATAATATTTATCCCAGTTCACCTCCTGTGAGGACTGGTATGACAGTTTATGTGAACACACCCAGAGCTCTTAGACAAAAAGGTGCCACCTATTATTTGCACAATCTATGGAGGTAGGTTGAAGCTCCTTCCTAGGAATGAAGAACTTCATCTAATCACTTGGATACCTGTTCTGTCATCTCCTGAAGTAAGATTTGCACCCATACCTCTGGACCTTTGTAGCTCAGTGTTTGTCTGGTTTTATTATTAATCATTAATCTTTCCTTATTCTTTTGATTTTTTTCTCCCTCCCCCCACCCCAGCACTTATTTTTTCCTTTTAATCTATTAATTTCTGTTCTTATTTCACTTTGCAGACTATTTGCCGATATCACAAGACATAATTTTTATCAACTAGTTCTTAAAAAGTCATAAAATTGGGGTTTACTGCCATTGCTAATGGGAGAGACAGAGAGAGAAGGCCTGGGTGACCATGGCTAGAATCAATGATACCTCCCCCTGTCCTACCTGCCTATGCTCTGAATGAACATTTTTAAATTCCCTGTTTTAAAAATGACTCCATACTTCATTCTCCATGTACTGTTTTTTGTTCTTGTTTTTCAATTTTATTACCCTCTTCTCATCACGTTTGCTTCTTGTATGCTTGGTAAGTGTCTGCTTGCACTGTAACCTATGACGGGCCCCAGAGCAAGCTTTGAGCCCACCAGAGTTGCACTGATTTCTCCCACAGCCCAGCTAAAGTGCTCGGGCTTCTCATGGCTACATAGTACATTAGCGGTGGATGTGGGGGAGAACCGATGTCTTCTTTTTGAGACTATTGGGCAGTACAGAGAGTGAATATAATTATCCTATCCAAGATGCACAATTCCATTCCATGAAAATTAATCTAGGGAGCTGGCAAGTGTGTAGTTATCTAATCAATCTCCCTTTGGGTCCCATCCTTTGATGGCTGATGCTATAATCACATCTCTCCCAAAAATGAGAAGCCTAGATAAAACACCAGCACCTGGGAGCTCTCAGAATGAGGGTCACAATAGGGAATGAGCAGAGCTGAACTGGTAGCCTCATCTAGTTTGGGGCTACGACCCCCTGTGTGGTAGCACTGGGTCCAAGACAGTTAGTTATCTTCTTGATTCCCCTGGGCACAATGGGGTTAGGATGCCCATCACCAGCCTAATCAGGCCTGAGGTTTTCATCTTTTGCCCCAGCACTCCCTTTAATAGAACAAGCTAGGAAATAAGAAACTCAGGCTATTACTATGGAAAGGAGGAAAGACACAATTCAAAGAGTACTCCCTGGTTCTTAAGTCAAGACTTGCTTCCAAATGCTGTCTCTGGCATATACTACCTTCTTAACCTTGGACAAACCTCTTAAACTCCATGGGCCTCAGTTTTCTTATCTGTAAAATGAGTAGGTTGAATTGGATAGCCTCTGAAATTCCTTCTAGCTCTAGATATATGATAATAATCAGTCACTATAAACTTTGACCTGCCAGTCTTATATGTTTTGGACTCAGTTCTCCATGGGCCTCAGTTTCCTTCTCTCTAAAATGAGAGAATTGGGACTAAGTAGCCTATAAAGTTCTCTCCAAAAAGTTATAGAATTTAAATTGAAGTAGAAGGGAAGTAAGAAATCAGCTAGTCTCATCCTGTAATTTTATATAAAGAAAATGAGAATCAGAGATATTTGCTTAAAGTCACATAGTAGCCGGCCAGGGATTAAAATCTAGACCTGTGACTTAGAGTTATTCTGTTCTGCTGTTGTTGAATTGTGTCCAACCCTTTGTGTCCTCATTTGGGGTTTGCTTGGGAGAGATCATAGAGTGGTTTAGCCATTTCCTTCTCCAGCTCATTTTACAGATGAGGAATCTGAGGCAAGTACGGTTAAATGACTTGCCCAGGGTCGCACAAGTAGTAAGTGTCTGAGGCAAGATTTGAACTCGGGGTCTTCCTGATTTCCAGCCCTGTGCTCTGTCCACTGTCCTCAGAGACACACTTACTGAAACTCAAACAATCAATATAATCTGGTCGATGCTTCTCCCTTCCCAACAATATCTGTTCGCTTTTTATCAACCACTTAGCTGACTCAGGAGGTAGAAGCATTTCCAGTTCAAACCAGGGCCCTCCTTTTCCAAGTACTTAAGTCTGTGAGAAGTTAACTACATGCTTGCATTGTGCTGTGTTTGGGTTTGGGTGTCCCAGATGCTCAGCATAGGCAGCCCTGCTAATCATTTCATTAAAGATGCCTGATGCCCCAACTGGTTGGCTTCCTTTTATTTTCCTGCAGGCAGTGGGTTTCCTTATTATTACTTTATTATACTCTTTTTTTTAATCCGTGTGGCTGCTTCCCACCCAATTCCTCCATTTTGTTTTGCTGTGAATTGTTTTTCTTTGGTGCACTTATCCTAGGATGCATGACTTTGCAAACGTTTTTAGCCATTGTGAATTTTCTCATTTTTGTAAATAACTCATCTGTGCTACTCCCTAATGACATTTTTTTCCTGTAAGCAACTGAGGTAGAAAAATAAATTGTTTACCACAGACATGCTGTGTGCTGCTCTCTCTTAGCTTTGCAGTCTCCCACTCTTGCTTTGGGGAAGGTGAAAGTGCCAAATAACTAGTACCAATGACAGCTGGATTTTAAAAATTGTAGAAACGTTCCGGTTCTCCCTGTGTGCACGCTCGGCCTCGCCTCTTCTCTCGGCTTGGGGGGCACAGGACTGCTAGGGCTGCATCCTGTCTTTGTGTGCCTAGACGCAGAAGCGTCTGCATCCGATGACTCGGCTGAGCCCCTCCTTAGCGGTTCCTCTCCTCTGCAGCCACCATCAGAGTACCCAGAGCCATCCGGTCCTCTCCGAAGTTATGTGCCAGGTTCCCATAGTTGATTCCTAAGGGTGGGTTTAGTGCATGGAATGACCTGGTTTCTGCGAATCGGACCCCAGAGTTGCAGTGACTTTCCAGAGCGGTGGAGAGAAGTGAGGTTGGATGAAGAATCGAAGCATTCTGAGGTCACCAAGCATGGTGGGAGAAACCCAACAATGGGCAGCTCTTTCTCAGAACACTAGATTGGAGGCACAGGCCTGGGTGCCAGTTCTGCCTCTTTCTCCTCCTAGTTGTAGAACCTTGAGCACTTTATTTAGTTTAACTCAACCTTGTTTTCTTAAGTGGATTGAATTAGATGGTGCCTAAATCCTGTGGTCTTAAAATACTGTGCTCTGTCACCTTCCTTCCTGTGCCTCCTGACTTCATCATCTACCAGGATGTCCTTTTCCTTGCCCCTCCCCTCATGCTTCCCAGATCTTTTGATTCCCCCTCCTTTTGTCCCTTCTCTTCTTCACCCTAAGCTTCAGACCCTCCATTGTCCTCTTCCAGGCCTATTCATTCCCCTTCTCTCCCAAAAACTCAGGGCTAAGGAAGGAGTGGGAGCAGGTCCTAAGTCTCTACTCAGTTGTAGACAGTGAGTCTGAGTCACTCTAAGGCGTGTAGCCCAGAACCTCTTGACCTCATTATTCTCACAACAGAGATTACCATTTTGGCGTAAGCCATGTGGCCAATAACAGAGTTTAGAGCTATTTTTTTCCCATATGGTTTGGCTTGAAATGTGATCTTGGGTTTTCCAGTTAGTGTTCCTACATAAGTCTACCCTAACCATTCTCTGATGCTGGTTGCACTCACCATCTTCATATCTGTCCATTTGTCCATGTGTCCCAAGTACAAGTGAGACCCTGAGGAATAAACCCTCAATAAACCCTCTTCCCACTAGTGGAAAAACGACTCAAGCCTGTGTCTCATTGGTGATGGGTGAAAAGCCTTATCTGGGGGTTCGGATGAAGTCTAATGGAATTATTTCATCATGAGGTCTATCTCTTAGATATGAAAGAAGAATATATAGACCTCCTTACAGGGGGATAGAATAGAAAGAACCCTAGATTTAGAGTCCAGAGAACCTGGACTGAACTCTTCATTCTGATACTCAACCTATGTGATGCTGGAAAAGTCAGTCCTGAAAAAGTATGGTGGAGCACCTGGCCTTCCTTCAGTCCTGCCTCTTTCATTTACTGTCTATGTGACCTTGGGAAAGTCATTTAACTGAGAAGCCATCTCTTGTTCTCAGTTCTCTCAAATGAGTGGATCAGATTAGGTAAATTGTTAAGGTGCCTTCTAGCTCTAAATCTTCTGGTCCTTTTCTTTTGTTCTATGAGATAATAATAATAAAAATAATAACATTTCTAACCCTTAATCCTTCCTCTTGCTTCAACTTAACCCCCATTTCTTTAGCCCCATTCAGTGGGAATGTTGAACAGCTCTGGGTGCTGGACTTGTAAATTACAAGATAGACCTGGCTTAGATCCCAACTCATTTATGAGCTGTGATGATCATGGCCAAATAATTTAACCTCTCAGCCTCCCTTTCCTAATTTGCCAAATGGGAATTACAATAGCCCCTCCCTCAAAGGGCAGTTTTGGAGCTCAAATGATATATTGTGTGTAGAGCTATTTATAAGCTATAAAATGTACAAGTTTTTACTACATGTTGTTTACTCATTTTCAGTCGTACCTGACTCTTTGTGACCCCATTTGAGGTTTTCTTTGCAAAGTTACTGGGGTGGTTTGTCATTTCCTTCTCATTTTATAGATGAGGAAACTCAGACAAACAGGGTTAAGTGATTTGCTCGAGGTCACTCAGCTAGTTAAGTGTCTGAGGCCAGATTTGAACTCAGGAAGATAGACCTTTGTAACTCCAGGCCTAGCACACTATCGACTATGCCACCTAAAAAATGCACACACTCGTGCGCAAACATTGCAAAATTAGGCAGAGATTTTTCAACTTCAGCCTTCTCCAAGTGAAACCTATCAATCAAAAACATTTATTAAGCACTTACTGTGTGCCAAGAACTAGTCTAAGTGCTGAGGGTACGGAAAAAAGTAAAAGAGAGGCACAGATCATTCCAGCTCTTTTTAACTCTAGAATTATGGAATGTCAGAGCCAGAAGGACCTTAAAGATAATCTACCCTCCCCCCTTTTCATTTTGGTGAACGTTTAACTTCCAGGTTTCCTGCTTCTCCAGGGTTTGGCAAACTATGTCTCAAGGACTAAATTCTGCTAGCAGCCTATTTCTGTACAGCCCTCTAAATAAGAATGGTTTTTACATTTTTAAATAAAATAAAACTTTTTTCAAAAACATAAAAACCCTTCTTACAAAAACAGGCATAGTTTGCCGGTCCCTATTCTAGCCCATTGGCTCCAGAATTGCCTCTACTATTCGTCTCATGAAAAAAATCAAGGTATTTCTGGGCAGTCATGGCTTCTGTGCCTGAATTTTCTGTCCTTCAGTTAGCCAACATTTATCGTTCACAGACTGTCTGCCAGGCTCTGGTGATAACTGTTTTTCTATTGGATCCTCTTTTGGATCACAGACCCAGGAGTACTTTTGAATGGGGGCCTTATTCTCCTTTGCATAGGGACACTGGCTTTCTCTTAAATCTGAAGATTTCCCAGTTGGGGTCCCAGATTGTACATACATGCATATGAATCCATCCATCCATCCGTAAATATGCTGTAACTCTGAATCATAGAAAAGACAGGAAATTTTAATTCAGAGGACGAGGGTTCAAAACCCCAGCTCTCTACTTACTGCCAGTATCCTCTTGGACAGGTCACTTAATTTCTCTTATATTCAATTTCTTCATCTTTAAATAAGGGGGTTGAACTCAATGACCTCTAAGGTTCTTTCTAACAGTATATCTAGGAACACATGATTCTGTGAACTGCATATATTGCCATGTAAAGATACATGGGATAGCCACCCTCTAAAAATGAATAAACAGACTTGCCATGTCCCCCTAAGAAGACTAGAATCTCCTTAAGGACAATTTTTTATCCTGACAAAATGGCTTGCACTTAGTAGACGCTTAATAAATGCTTATAAAATTATCAGCAGCCCCTTGTTAATGAGTGCATCAATGCATGTAAAATTCCAACATGTTATACATTTCCTGTTTATAATTATACCTGGCCAGATTTTCTTTTTAATCACCAACTGCTTCCCCCTTTAATCTAATACTACGTATTCAGTGAATCCACATGATTTGAATATTCGTTTATCACAGAAGTGGTTAACTTTTTTTGTATTATGGACATGTTGGGCAGTCTGGTGAAGTCTGTGGATTCCTTCTCAGAAAAACATTTCAAATGCAAAATATCAAATACATGGGATTACAAATGAAATAAACTGTACTGAAATATAGCTATCAAAATATTTTTAAAAACAAATTCACAGATCCACATTAGGAACCCCTGATTTGTCAGGAGGATGGCAAACCTGCTCTTTGCCAGCCTCAGAGTCAGGAAGACCTAGGTTTAAGCCTCAATTCTTACACATACTAGCTGTGTGACCCTGAGAAAATCACTTAACCTCTCAATTCCTCATGTAGCTGTCTAGATGATGTTAGTTGAATCACCTGTTATGCAATGGTGCAGGGAATTTGTCCCCTGGAAATTACCACTGATCCCTTGCCCTTCCCAAAAAAAGATACTTGCTGATTACCATATGGCAATGCCCAATGAGAGAGACCTGGTTGTGGCATTTTCTTTTTCTCTCACCATTTGCTAAGATATGTAGTTCCGATTTAATGCCCTGCCCTCCACAACACTGACCATCACCCTACTCTATTTAAAATGGCAGCAGGGGCTTCCTGGCTCACACAGATTTACAAAAATCCATAATAAGTCTGCCAGCATGAACTTAATTACCCTTCTTCAAGGCCTTCACTTTCAATTTCCATCAGCAAAAGCAAATGACATGTCTAGACCTTTTAAAAATAAATAAGTAAGTTGCTCAAGAGTGCGCATCTGTTGACTGAAGGTGAGAAGTGGCACTAGGCCTGTGAGAATGCCAGGGTCCCTCTAAGGCAAGGGATGGCTGGAAGCTTTTCCAGCCAAGAGGCAAACAGTATTTGCTTCTGTCAGCCTCCTTCTGCTGCAACTAAAGATGGGGACCTTGGTGGCTGTAAAGCTTTTCTCATTCCTCAGTCAGGTTCATTTGCTAGTGATATGAGCCAAGAGACAGAAAGCTCATGCCCAGGAGGATCTCCTTGATAACTGGTCCTTGGTACCTTTTCTCCCTTTCTTGTCTATCCTGAGCTATTCCCACAACACCCTGAACCCTCCATCTCTTTTACAGCTATTGGATGAGTGAAACTCCTCCAAGTAAACCTTCCCTCCCTTCTCACGTCCCTTTCAGCTAAATCTTTTGGAGTCTTCTATTCTCCCCTTCACTCCCTTCCCCACCGAAAAGGGTAAATGGGGAAGTCTCCCATCTTTCACCCCAACTTTAAATATGTGCCCCACCCAACTTCAAATTTTTATTATGGACCTCCCATGCTCTGAGGGGCATTGTGTAGTGATGGATAAAGAGGGGGCATCACAGCCACGGAGACTCATCCCTGACATGTACTGATTCTGCATCTGTGGGCAAGTAGCTCAACTGCTCAGTATTACAGACAACTGTTTGTGATGATAAGTTGCAGGGAATTTCAACTGGGAGCCCCCTAAATCAATGAAATCAAAGATCCTATCTTTATCTAACCCTGCTATGTTTCAGACACTATACTGGAATATCTGCACTCAAAGAGCTTATACTCTAATAGGAAGGCGATAACATGTATGTATTTACACATATACATTATATATACTTATATAAATCAAATGAGATAATATATAATGTGCTTTTCAAACCTGAAAGCACTATGTAAATGCCAGCTATTGTCATTAGCATTAAATATAAAATAATTTAAGAGAAGGAAGTATCCTACTGACCATTGAGATCCACAAGACCACTCCTAATAAATGTCCACTAAAATGCAAGAGTGAGGGATCCCCAAAAGCAAAGGTGAGGAGGGAATCATTCCAGGGATGAGGGGACAGCCTGTAAAAGGCATGGAGATGGAAGGTTGGATGGGATGGACAGAGAACAGGACATGCAAGGCAAGAATTCTCAGACATTCCATCCCCCTTGGCCGTTGGAGGACTTCCCTTTTCCAACTGATTTCTGCCTGCTCTTTGCTGAGCAGAGAAGCAGCTGTTAGATGCTTACCCCTCCAACCCCTTCCACTTTGAGTAGGCCACAGTTGGAACAGCTGGGAAATTCGACAAGAATAATTGTTTAGGGAAGCAGAAGAGTCCAAAACAAAAAATGAACTTACAGAGGAGAAAACCGAATTACTCTCAGACTGCAGGAGACAATTCAGGTCCTTGTAAATTTACTTTGGGGCTCAGCAACCCCAAGACCTCCTGGAGGATCTGTAAAGAACCATGTTAGTGGATAGTATGTGGTTTATGGAAACAAATAAGAGATTATCAGTTCCATTGGATAACATTGAGCTCAGGTTTTCCAGGGGTTTAAAGAGAGCTGAGAGAGATGCTATATCCTTGAATCCAAAGCTTTGTGAGAAGTTACAGTAATTGAGCTTTCCTGAGCAAGTGCAAGTGAGTGGAAAGAGAGCTTGCTTCCAGTGATCTCATTGTTTTGATAGAGCTAATTCATTTGTTTGGAGAAAAGCTGTGAACTAGGAGACCAGCACTACTCCGAGGCCGGGCACAGTAGCTGCGGGACTTTCAATAAGTCTCCTCAATAAATTGAGAAGGGTCTATCCAATTGAACAATCATTTATTAATGCAAAGCCCTGTAAGTTCTGGAGATAAATAAATTCAGCCCCTACCTTCAAGGAACTTATATTCTACTGGGGAGATTAATAATTAATACTACAAATAATACAGATACTAAATTTAATTAATTAAAAACTAATGCTACAAATAATAATAACTGACATTTATATAGATGATCTGAGGGAGAAGGAGAGGAGAGAGAAGGAAAGCCAGATTAAAGGAATGCTGAGAATATGTACGATTCACCTCATCCCACCTGCCCTGAGAAGTATCACAGGAGCCATCTCACAGCAGTAACCCTGAAGGACTGTCTCAAGAGGTAGTGCCAGATGTCCTAAAAGAACCTGGCCCTTTTAGCACAGTGGGATGACTGCTTGGGAACTTCTACCTCATCAAGCTTAGTTCTACCCTCTTGGGTCAGGCAGAACAATGAGAGAGAATCCTCTTCCACTTAATGGGCCTCCATCGACTTCAGCATACCCATCAGGCCCCACCTTCCTCCCTCCAAACACTTCTTTCGCCTCAACATCCCTATTTCCTTCAATCAGTCTTCACACAGCAATTGAAAATGCAATCTAATATCCAAGAAGATTCATTGGCCATTTGTTCTAACTCACTGTTACTTTCCCTTGTTCCCAATAGCCTTCCCTAGCCTCCACTGAGCTTTCTGGATTAGAGCGAGGGACACAACCCACTTTCTCTGGGTCCCATGTAGGGAGAACCAGGACTGTTGACAGAATTATAATAATTACTAGCATCTGTATTATAATACTTTAAGGTTTGCAGGATAATTTGCATTTTGTTCTATCTCATTTGGTCTACCCAGTAATCCTGTGAAATCCATCCACAAGATCCCCTGGGGCTGCCAATTAAGAAGCCTGGTTCTGGAGAGGGTATTAATCTTGTCCTCCATTTTGGATCACTATTTTATCCATTTTACAGATGAAGAAACTAAGGCTGATAGAGGTTAAAGTAGCATGCTCATATAGCTAGGAAGTGTCTAAGGCAGGATTTGAATTCGGGTCTTCCTGAATCCAATCCAACATTCTACTCACATAGTTGCCTCAAAAGTAATCTGCTGCCTATGAAATAACATGCAGGTGGTACAGTGGATAGAGTGCTGTGACTTCAGACTCTTACTAAGTGTGTGACCCTGGGCAAGTCACTTAACTGTTTGCCTCAGTTTCCTCATCTACAGAGAAGGAAATGGCAAGTGACTCCAATATCTTTGTCAAGAAAACCCCCAAATAGGGTCATGTAGATCTGGACATGCCTGGAAATCAACTGAACAGTGAATCTGTCTTAAGAGAGGCTTAGACCTTGGTGAGACCCACAGGTGTTGGCCGAATCAATGGGCATGAGTGACATCACAGTTAATAACCAACATGGGAAACATTTTCCAGAGTGCTAGGTTCGGAATAAACTCTGGGCTGGCCTTTATTATTCCTTCAGTCATTCCAAGAGAGAAATAGTGCTCTTAATAGCACTGCACTGACAGAGAGACCTGTGAGCTGAGCTGTGAAAGATAGGAGCTATCCAGGGGCTCTCTCCCCCTGCTCCAGCCACCTTCCACACACAGTTGGTTTGCATTTTCCACTGGGAACCATCACATTTTCTATGTTTTCCATTGGGTTGAAGGCCAAAGAAATATCACCTTGCAAGATGTATCTTAGAACCCTAGATCTGGAGCAAGGAGGGTCCTCACAGAGTTCACCTTGCCCCTTCATTTTACAGATGAAGAAATTGGGTCTCTTTGAGGTCAGATGACTTTTCCAAAGTGACACAAGGAAGAAATGGCAGTGTTGGGATTTGAACTCAGGTTCTCCGACTCCACAACCAGTCCTTTTTCCAAGGCACCACAGTGCCTCCTTCATTACCACAACTAGGGAGAATCATGGGGTAATAGATATAGAGCTGGAATGAACTTCAAAGGCCAACTAGTTGAACCCTTTATTTTATAGAGAAAATTCAAGCCCCAGAGAATTTAAGTGTTTTGTCCAAGGTCACACAGCTAGTAAGTGTTCTCTGACATCCAGAGGCAGTGTTGTTTCACTAAAGGCAGTTAGGATAGAGTGCTAGGCCTGGAGTCAAGAAGACCTGACTTCATATCCCACCTCAGACACTAGTTGGATGACCCTGGACAAGTCACTTCACCTCTACTTGCCTTAGTTACCTCAACTGTAAAATGGGCGTAAGACCAGCACCTACTTCCCAGGGTTGTTGTGAGGAGCTAGTGAGATAATTGGAAAGCACTTAGCACAGGGCTGTGGTATGCAGTAGGTGCTTAATAAATGCTTATTCCCTCCCCCACTTTTCTAGAACTGGCCAAAAAAAAAATCCATGAAAAGCGTTTTTTTAGATTGTATCAGAGATCCTGGAGATATGGATGTTCCCAGAAACTTGCTCTTGGAGAGGAGTTCTTAATTTCATTTGTGTCAAAGACCCCTTTGCTGGGAAAGTAGAGGATAGAAAGCCTGGTGTGAAAACACTCTGGATTCAGAACTCTTATTTCAGAAAGGCTACCTCTGTCACTAGACATGTTCTCCTCCTTGAAGAGGGCTGGGGGCCAGAACCCAGCACACTGGGCACTCAGGTCAAATCTAGGAAGCCTGTCTCCAAATAATGTTGTTTTTGTTTTTGTTGTTTTTAATGCATAAAATAAAATATCTAGAATCACAAAGGAAACCATTTATATTGAAATAAAAGATGCCGCTCTCTTTTTTTTTTCCTCCTCCATCCAAGTTCACAGAACCCTTGAAATCTATCCACAGTTCCCCTGGATCCCCTAGCTAAAAGTCCTGCCTTAGAGTCTCCTCTTCTCAGTATCTCCTGGGAGGATAACCTTGCCCTCCATTTTGGATTGTTCAGACTTTGCTGACAACCCAAAAGTTGGCTCTTCTGTTTGGCATTTTGGTCCATCATTTGTTCTGAGCATGCAGCGGCCTCCCTGCCCTGTGCAGGGACCCTGGAGCTGAGCTGTGTGGAGACCTGGCTTAGAGCTTATAGGACCTCTACTCCCTGGACAACGTCTCTTTAACAAGGGAGTCCGTGGGTCCAGCTTCTTTAAATGAATTTCTACCTCCAGAAGGGTTGAGCAGCCCCATTCCTTTAAAAAAAAAATTATATTGATTTTTACATGCAGTAATTATCTCTTTCCTCCTCACTGCCCACCCCTAATTAAACTATAAGCAAAAAAAACCCCAAAATTCTCATAATAAATATTCATAGTCCAACAAAACAAATTTCTATATTGGATGTGTATGCATGACTCTGGATTTTAATAATATTATAACATTTAAAGGTTTACAAAGTGCTTTACATGTACTAGCTCAGTTGATCCTCCTAACAGCTCTTATTGTAAGGTAGGTGCTGTTATTATCCTCATTTTACAGATAAGGAAACTAAGGCTGGAAAAAGCTAGTAAGTATCTGGGGCAGGATTTGAATTCAGGTCTGCCTAACTTAACTCCAAGTCCAGCACTGTACCCACTCCAGTACCTTGCTGCTTTAAAATATTAAGGTAGAGATCATTCATCATCTGAACTCAGTTTATCATGAGCAGCCCCACTTCTAGAACCACTGTCCCCTTTAGACAAGCCACTCCCCTCCCCTCTATGACATACACTCACACACCCATACCCTTCCCAGCAAGCCCCTTTTGATGGTTAATGTAACCATATATGAATCCAGTTTTTTCATCTGTAAAATGGGAGGATAGATTGGATGACCTCCAAGGCTCTTTCTAGCTCTTTCTTTAAGATATCTAATCCTAAGCATTTAGAGACTGGGCACCTCTCTTGAGTTTTTGAGACTCTGGTGCTTTTGAGCACCTAATTTCTGGATCACAGTGTGCTGGGTTTTGGGCCCCCAGCCCTTTTCAAGGAGAAAACCCCCAATGACAGAAGCTGCCTCTCTAAAATAAAAAGTTGCCTGAAACCAGAGTGTTTACACACAGAGCTTTTCTTTTTTCTCTTCCCAGCAGAGCCCAATGTTGCTACTAAAAGGATAATACCATTTAATGAAAGAAATAATGCGAGAGGAAATCTGTGGGAAATGACAGCTGTGAGCCTCTGAAAACCGGCCAGGCCTGATCAAAGTGGGGCTAACATTATTTGAAAAGAGACAGAGGGGCAGGCTGGTTTTTATTCCCCACTACCACCTCTATCCCCTTGCTTTGTCATTTTCTCTACTGACTTGGCAGGGTTTAGTGTGCTAAGGATGGAGAGATAAGGGAGCTGGTTTTAGGCTCTACCTGACAGCCTCTGAAAAGAGAGTAGATAGTGCACCTGGAGAATTGTTCAACCCAGGGGGAAGGGAGGGGGGGACAAAAAGTCACAAAGTGTTTGAGGGGAATGAAGCACAGTTGGCTTCTTCACACAGCCTGTTCCTCAGCCCCCTCCAAGAGGGCTTCCCACTTTTCTTTCTAACACTTCTCAGAACTGGAAAGTAATTCACACGAATATACACACCTTCTGCACATCCAGCACTGAACTCCATTCTCTCTCCCACTTGTCTGTCTCTCCTACTCCCTCATGGCATCTGGGGTTTAACTTTGCCTTTTCTGGGTGTTTTCTTAGTCTTTTCAAAAAACAAACTGCACCATTTATCCGTAGACAGCTAGTGTGGATAGAGTGCTGGGCCTGGTGTCAGAAAGACTCATCTTCTTGAGTTCAAATCTAGCCTTATTCCCTGGACAAGTCAATTAACCCCATTTGCCTCAGTTTCCTCATCTGTGAAATGAGCTGGAGAAGGAAATAGTATATGATATATGTCCACATTATTGCTATATGATTTCGTTGGTGTCAAAGCTTCCTCCAACAATAAAGTTCTTCGTCTTTATTTAAGTCAGCAAGCCTTTATTAAGGGTTTACCATATGCTAAGAGCTGGGGATATAAAGATGTAGGGAATCTGTGATTTCACTTGAATAGGGAGTTGCCACTGAGGAGCTTTGTCTACCAATACAAATCTGTAGTTTTCAGTCTTAGAGAATACCCTAGAATGTTGAGAGATCAAATGATACAAAGAAAGGCAAAAAACGGCCCCTACCCTCAAGGAGTTTTTTTTGTTACTGTTTCAGTTGTGCCTGACTTCTGTAACTCCATTTGGGGTTTTCTTGGCAAAGATACCGGAGTGGTTTGCCATTTCGTTCCCCAGCTCATTTTACAGATGAGGAAACTGAGGCAAGCAGGGTTCAGTGACTTGCCCAGGGTCACACAGCTACTAAGTATCTTGAGACCAGTTTTGAACTCAGGAAGATGAGTGTTTCTGACTCCTGGCCTGGCACTCTATACACTGTGCCACGTAATTGCCTCAGTAATTTATAATTTTGTAGATACGTCCTGCGGGGTAGCCCGAGGTTAAACAGCTCCCTTTATGTTCCCTGTGTCCTGGGGTAGGGATGGCTTGAAGACTCTCCTCAGTGAATGACACAGGTTTATTTTTGCTAGGATCAGAGTTTAGATCAATAAATGAATCAACCAATACAAGTAATCAGTAGGTGCCTTCTCTATGCTGGTTGCTGGGCATGAAAATAAAAAGAAGATACTCCTCCCGCAAATAGTAAATATTTATTAAGAATCTACTGTGTGCTAAAAATTGTAGTAAGCCCTGAACCTTAGTCTCCATTTTTTTTCCTTCAATCCATTTCACAAACACAGTTTGTCCTGAGAACTGAGCATAATGAATGCATAATTGGGGGGGGGGGGGTAGTGCTTTGATCTCCCTGAGCAGCAAAGGTGTTCGTTCCCTCTCCTCCCCTGTGTCTTGCCCTCCCTTCCCCTCTCTCACAACACCCAGCAACAAAGCCATCCTGGAAACTAAATGACACTGAGATCCTGATGCTCCCTGTGCATCCATAAACTACTGTAGTCCTGAGCCAGTGGTGAAGGGGTTGGCTAAGCCCTGAGAGGGTGGGCCAGGCTCCCTTCCACCCCTACCCCTGAAACTTGGAGGTCTGGACCATCTGGCAGCCTGTATCTTCTCTTGTTGGGCATTAGCTATTAACCCGCCATGGCAAGGGCTGTCCTTGATCCTCCCCCTGTGCCTTCCCCCTCAGTCAAAATATGCACAAAGGGAAGGGAACCTTTCTTGTTAATGGCTTATTTGGGTAACTGAGCCACCAGGTCTGTCTCTTTGTTTGAAAACACATTGACTTTCCCCTTCCTCCCCCAGACCTCTCTTTCCACCTAGAGACCTCCTGTTGGAATCTGTCTTGGCTGGAGAGTTGCAGAGGTATTCTTTAAGTCTGAATCTGATTGGTTGCCTTTCCTCCCCCTAGCCTTTCACACTGGCCTGAGTTATCTATACTGTGCTCTGATAGATCAGCTTAAATTCCAATCCCCAGCAATTGTTCAGAGCTCGGTCACCTGCAGGTACTTTTATCTGAGATTAGAGATAATGGATTTCTTTCCTTTTGTTAGCTGGCAGTTGGGTTTTTTCTCTTTTCCCCCCTTCTCTGACCTTTGTCCTACCGCACTCAATGCCAGAAAATATCTCCTTCGTTCAAGCATCTTTCTGTCGGCCCCCACTCTAACTACCAAACCCTGTTTCATGCCTCCTTTCACTGAAGAATCATCCTGTATTTTGTTGGAAGTAAACAATAAGGCAGAGAAAGAGAGAACCATGCTCTTCTTTCCCTATGGAAGAGAAATGGGCTGTTGGGAATCTGGTGCTGAATTGAAGAACTTGGGATTTGGGTGGGAATGAAAGGGAGGTTTGCTGGAGGAATCCCTTCCATAGGCCTAGCCTCTGGTCCACTACCTAACATATTTGATTTATCCTTTGGATGTAACTTTCTTCTTTATATGGAAGTAGCCTCTTCTAGGGAATACTTACAGTCAGGAAGACTTGGATTGGAATTCTACCTCTTAACTCTGGATAACTGTAGGCTTCGTGGTCTCTCAGCCTTGTCTCAGCATTAGTTTCATTGTCTGTAAAATGGGCATAGTAATTCCTGGGGTAGCTTCACAGGGTTGTGAATCTCAGATAAGATTATATAAACCACTTTGTAAACTGTGAATTTGCCATAGAAATGTCCAAGATTTTTATTGTCCTTATCATCATCATCCTTGATAGGACAACACCAGACAGCCAAGGGGGTACCCACTGATACTAATTCACCTGGATTTTTTTTTCCCCCAACAGCCCTATTACCATATTTAAATGCAAGTATGTTTATTTTAATTAACATTTTAAGTAGCTTAGAATGCCCTCCTAGACTAGCCTGTTCCATGTGGAATTTCTTTCCTCCCTTATAGTTTCATGTAGCTAAGATGGTAGTTTTAGATTTTAGCAAGCTTTTAGTTTGCCATGTGTTTGGATCTGTCCCTTCCTCTCCTCCCTCCCAGCTCTCTCCCCTTACTGGCTCAAAAATCTCTCTCCTTTCCCTCTTGTCTTGCCCCTATTCCAAAGAAGTCCTTCGTTCAAAGACCCAGCTAAGGCTAGACTGATTGATGCCTTTGGGCCTGCCCAGGAAATCTTTTGTTGTGTACTTACATGCCATCCAAAATAACATTACCTATTGGAAAGGCAGCTGGGGACAGGGCTCGTAGCATCTGTCTGTCTGAGCAAAAGAGGGATTTGTGTGCCTGTGTGCTCAAGCTGATGTTGGTGGCAGTTAAGGGGGGTGGGGCAGTCGGATGGCCAGGAGGGTAGAGGCAGGGTCTTTCTGGGCCTCTTCCTTTATCCCTTTGCTTCAGCCAAATAACAGAATCTGGGAGCTCTGGTCCTTGCTATCCTCTAGAATATCCTCATGCTCTCCAAGGAGCATAGGTACCTTGGGGATGCCCTTACTGATTATCTCCTCTCAGAAACTTATGTCTTGATCATGAAAGACTCAAGGGTTCTTTCCAAGGCTCCCTTTGATATCAATGGCATTGTCTCCTCTGCTGAAATGCTCAAAGTGGAGGTGCTAAATGGAGGCACTCTGCCTCTTGAGGGTGCAAATGCATTAAACCACAAGGCTTGATCCTCATCAGATCCTCTAGTTGGCCTCCCTTGGGTTGATACTCCAGTTGAGTGCTTTCTAATCCATTTGTATAGGGCTGCAGTGACATTGTCTTTGGGAGGTCTTCCCACTGGAAGAAGGCCATCCATTCCAGGGCAACAAAGTCAGCAGCCTGTTATAATAGAGAATAGCTGGTTTTAAAACAGTTCTTTACCAGTGGTTCTCAGAGAGTCCAGTTGCACACAGCCCTGTGATTGAATATGGTACCAAGAGACCCAGCCTCTGCCCTCTGTGGACTCAGGGTCCATGTTAGCCATTCCCAACCTTGCTCTGGAGACACCTCAAGTTCTCATCGTTTATCTCCATCAAAGTTGTCAAATTCTTCCCAGCATTCAGGCTAGGGACAAGAATCAGATCTATGATTTCACTGGTATAAGGAACTTCCAGATGAGGAAATTTTTTCTACCAATGAAGGCTGACACTTCCTCTTTTTCTTACAGTAGAGAGCTGTCTAGAGCCCTGAATGTTGAGGGGACTTGCCCAGGCTCATGTATCCAGTATCTGTTAGATGAGGATCTTGCACCCAGATCTTCCTTGTTACAAGGCTGGTACTCTATCCAGTTATACCATGTCTCTGTAAATAATAATAATAATAATAATAATGTGCATCCTAATTCACTTTTGTGATAAATTGAACCAAAAATGGGTTCCTTGAAAGGACAAAATTGATAAGCCTTTAGCCAACCTAATTAAAAAGAAAAGGGAAGAAGATGGCATCTACAAAAGAGCCAACAAACAAGGTAAAATCACAACAAAACCAGAAATAATAAAAAAAGAATTGCACAGAACCTACTGTGCAGTTAACAAAACTGAGAGCTCTGAAACGTGGGTTATCTTCACACATATAAAATAGGCAAACTAACAGAAAATGAAATAGAGATCATAAATAATCCAACTAAGAAAAGGAAATAGAATTAGCAGTTTAAAAAACAACAAAGTTTGGGAGGGAAGAACTCCTGATCCCAATAGATTCACAGGAGAATTCTATCAATTTTTAAAGAATAATTAATACCAATAGTAGACAAATTATTCTCAGAAAATGGAGAAATAAAATATTCTGCCAGACTTCTTTTATCAGACAAATATAATCTTAGTTACAAAGAAGGAAAACTATAGACCAATGTCATTAGTGAATACTAATTCAGAATTTGAAAATCTTAATTCATTTTAGGGTGGCACAGATTGCCAGCCTTGTAGTTAGGAAGACTTGGGTTCAATTCCCATCTCTGATAACTACTGGCTGTGTTACCCTGGGCAAGTCATTTAACCTTTCAGTTCTCTAGACAACTCTCTAAGACTCTTTAAGTTGAAGGAAGTTCTTCAACAGGAGTTCCCTATATTAATGAAATCACAGGTCCAGTCCCTCCCCTTTCCTATTCCCTCCCTGCCAAACCTTTCACTTTAATTTTAAAAAGGAACAGATCCTACACATTATACCATGTTCAAGTGGAGGGGAGAGGTGCCAAATCAGACAAATCAGAAGGTGTCACACTTCCCAAAAGGTTGAGAATCACTAATATGTTCCTCTAACAAGTCCATTTCTTGAAAATGTTTGTGTGTTCAGTTCTAACCCATGTCCTCCTCCTCTTCTACAATGTCTTTTTTGGGGGGTGGGAACAAACAATGACTGTCCTTCCCTGAATCTCTCCTTAGTGTCTCCCTTTTGTTCATTGTGCCCAGGTTTTCCAGCAGCAGCATATGGACCAGTGGCAGCGGCGGCAGTGGCGGCAGCAAGAGGATCAGGTAGGGAGGTGTATGGAAGAGGCGGCTACACGGCATACCCCCAGTGTGCAGGGGAAGGTAAAAACTCTGTTGGTATTCTGTGTGGCTGCATCTGTCCAGCACTCCTCTGACCACTGGGTCACACGTTTGGCCAGGGAGCCCAGGGAGGGTTAGGGAAGAGAAGAGCTAAGGGGCCATGAGTCCTGGGGAATCTCTCAGGGCATATGGAACCAAAACTGCAAACCAGAGAGTTGTATTTTTTCCTCTCTCTCTATCTTTTACATTTATCTTTAAGGGGAAAAAAAAGAAGAATGAAATTATTTTTGAGCTCAGATCCCTCCCTTACTTGATACATGCGGTCATTTTGCCCCCTGACTTTGTATGAGGTTAACAACATTCACCTTAGCCCTGCTTCTCTGGCCTCTCTGTGGCTCTGTGACCGAGATGTGAGAGAGGAAATCCAAAGACCCCCTCTCCCCGCTCCCCTATCCAAAAAGCAATAGATCAAACCTATCTACTCATTCCTATATCCAAATTGGTGATCTTGACCCTCCTGCCACCAAGAGGTGTGCTTACCTGACCAGCGGGTTCAGGTACAACAGGAGTCTCAGGATGGTGTCCTTGGTTGGAATAAAGCTGTTTTTCCCTTAAATTCATCAGCCCCTCTTCACATGGCCACTGACCTGAGGTTGAGACCAAGCCAAATATCTCTTATGGTTTGCAATTCCCTCAACCCTTCTTATAGCTGGCTTTCTCCATTTCCCCTCACTGCCTCAGCCTGCCCTATGGCCAGCACAGCAAGCTGTCTGGTCTTAAGGAAAGACACACTGAGCTATCATTAACTGTTTACCCAAGGTCCTAAGCTTTCCAAAGCCATACGAGGAGGTTCAGGGCCAGCTCAAGTTAAGTGCAAAAATTTTCCTAGTAAAAGTTCAGTCTGACTGGCTGGGGCTGGAGGGAGCCTGGGATGCCAACTGGAGAGGCTCCCTCTTGGCTCCTTGAAATTTCCTATCTTGTCCTAAGTGTGGGGCTCAGCTCCCCTCTGGACATCCAGAGAGAGGACATATTTTAGCGTCCTTACTGGTGACCAGAGGGCCTGGGTCCCCTCTCGAAGCCACTTCAGTGGACATGGTGCTATGTTTCTCTCTCTCTCTCTCTCTCTCTCTCTCTCTCTCTCTCTCTCTCTCTCTCTCTCTCTCTCTCTCTCCCTCTCTCCCTCTCTCCGTCTCTCTCTCTCCCTCTCTCTCCCTCTCTCTCCCTCTCTCTCACCCCCCTTTCCCCCCCTTCGCTCTCTCTATTCTCCCTCTCTCTCTCCCTGCCCCTGTCTCTCTCTCTTTCCCTCACTCTCTCTCGCTCTCTCATTCTCACTCCCCTGGTTCTTCCCAGCCCTGGCCAGGGAGACATCCTCTACCCACCTCCATCTAATGTGGGGGCATGACTTTGCAGTGTCTCCTGGTGCCCTGTGGACAAGAGCTCTAGTCGCATCTGGCTGGGAGCTTGCTCTGATAAAATATGGCTCTTAAGGGATGGAGTAGGGAGAAGTGAAGAAAAACTCAAAAGGAAAATAAATGCCCCAAACCCCAAACCCCTCAGCGATGAGAAGATGGTACAGTGCGGCCCAATATAAGATATCAATAAAAGACATTTTTTTAAACTCCGTTCCATGCAAACTGGCACTTCCTGTAGAGCTACAAAGGACCCTCTTCCCCACATCATCGATCCCCGGTTTTCTTTTTGTGGCCTGTGGAATGTAGGGGTTGCTGAGGGGCAATTTGCCAGAGAGCTGGGAAGTAGGGCAGAGAGGGTGGTTTTCCTTAAACTCCAATATAACTGACCTATGCAGGGAGCCGCTCTGAAGCTGGGTGTTGGGTCTGGGATCACCCACCCTGGTGACGGGGCTGGAGGGTGTGGCTGAAGCCGGGGGATCCTTCCAGGGGCTCACCCTCAGCTCTGGCCAGTTGCCCCTAAGCGTCCAGAGGCTCCGGGGAGATGATTGTTGCCTTGATTCTGTGTTATGTTGTTTTTTATTTTATTTTTTGTTTTGTTTCTGTTTCTGTTTTAACCCTGAGTGCTTTTTTTTGGTACCTTGACAAGTGAGCTTTGGTCAAACCTGTGCCTGAAAAAAAAACCCTCAAGATTTTGAGTGTTATTAGCTGTTTGTTTATTCTGTTCCATTCAGTTCTTTCTCTGTTTTGTTTTTTAACTTGCACTATGACCCCAAATAAACCTCTTCCCTCCCTCCCCACCCTCACCCCTGTGACTTTGTGGCAAGTTTAAAGGGCAGCACGGAGTTCTTTGCAAGTTGGAGAATGATGAATTCCCATTGCCTTCACCCCACCCCAGAGACCCCAGGGGGAGCCGCCCTATCCAGCCCCTGAACCCAAAGAATAGACCCATTTTCTGTGAAACATGTTTCGTTTTTTTTCCCCTTCTTCCTCCCAAACAGTGGTGTTTTCTTTGCAGCCATTTTCATCTAGAGAGAAGTCTCCAACAGGGTCATCTTGGGTCAGTCATTCTCATTTCTGCACTGTTAGTGAGTTGTATTCAGGAGTATTGACCTCAGACTTCCCTAGGGATTTGGGGATGGCAGCCCTAGGTTCTGAGGGAGCCCCTCCACAATGCCCCCTGCTGGTGTTTGTTTTGGCTCAGGGTCCAAAATATCACCTGGATGCTTTGGCTTGAGGGACCCCCACCCCCACCCCTTTACAGTGAAAAAAATCTCTCCATCTCCACTGTGCTTGTTAAAATGTGCCTGGTTTGGGGTAACCAGACCTAGTAGAAGTCAAAGTCAGTGTAGTTGTGAGGTCAGGAAACGTGGTCATGGGATGGAGATCTTTGCCTTTCTTTCCTTTAGATGAGGGTTTGTTGCATGGTCCCCTTCCTCCTACCCACCTTCCTCACACTCTAGTGAGGACAGTCCCCTGTCCTCCCATTCCTTCTGATTTCCCAGCTATCTTCAAACAAAAATAGCAAACCAACCCACAAGGGCAGGTGGATCTCCCTTGCCCCGATGAGGTACATGTCAGCCATGGATACCCTAGTTTTAAACTTTGGTTCAGTTCAGCAGATATCTAGCGTGCACCTCCTCTGTGCTTAATACTGTCCTGGATACAAAAGAAATAGAAGACATGGTCCCTGCCCTTGGGGAGCTAATAGACCTGGACTTGTGACCAGTCAACATTTTGAACCCCTCTTTTTCCTTCCTTGATTTCTGTCCCTCTTCCACCTCCCCTAGGCCCCTGTTTGTGGCATTTTTCTTCAGAAAATAGTGACGGGATCTTCTCAAGAGCCGGTGAACTCTAGCCACAGGGGTAGGCAAGGTGGAGAGGAGCTGCCTTCTGATTTGGATTGGCTGCCCAGCGAGTGACTTGCATCATCCAAGGCCCTAGTCCTGGGGTGGGGGGAGATCGAGAGGGTCGTTTGGCTCTGCCCCAGGCCCCAGCTGACCTCTCTAAAAGACAGTCCAGTCACTCTGGATGTTCATGAACCAATTGAGGACCTGAGCTGGGCAGAACTCGGGTCCCCACCAGCCTCCCCCTCTAACTCCTAGACAACTTCACTTTCAGTATCACCTTTGTTTTGACTTCACCGGCCGTTCGAAACAACGTCATCTTTTCTTGTGATCAGCGTAGAATTTATTTGTTTATTTTCAGCTTATTCATTCAGTCTCAACAGTACCAACCCTGAACCGCACCCCATCCCCCAAACCAATTTGGTTCCCCTTTACCCACCCACAAAGAAACCGTCTACTCATAGGACTTCAGGGGAGAGGGAATCAAAATTTTTTTTATAAGTTCCCCACCCCCCAAAGCTGACATCACAGGTAGGCTGATATGCCGACCTTCAAACTTCCAAAGCCCGTGCCCCCTCCCCCTTTCCCACATGCTCCTGCAGCACCCACCCCTTTCCCCTCAGCCCCAGAGCAGGACACCTTACTGTACTTTATACTTGCCAGCCATAACCCAATCTCGTAACATGAGTTACTGACAATGGTGGTGAGTGTGAGAAGTTATGTCTTGTTGTCTTTTCTCTTGCTTGGTTGGGGCTGCTGTGAGAGAGTGTCTCTGAGGCACCCTTTCCTGGCCTCTGTTACACTAGGATCTGCACACCTCCTCTCAAACACTCTTCTGAGCACGCTCAGCGGGAAGGTTTGTCCTCACCTATTAATCATCTCTCAGTGTCCAGCTTCCTGTTAGTAGCAGCTGGTTTGCATGTTTTTGCTTGTTCAGATGGAAACAGTTCAAGAAACAAACTCATATCCAACTCTTGAGAAATGTCTTTTTTGTACACTTTATTTTTATTTTTTTTAAATTATTACTTAAAACTCCAAAACACCTGTCGTCCAGTCCAACATTTCACACCTCCCCTGCCTGTTCTTAGATTGATTGTATGTATCTGTGGGACTGAACTAAATGCATGCACTGTAGTCCATGTACCGGTAGCTGTAGCCGTAGTTATAGAACATGCATTGTTGAGTTGATATTACAGGTCTCCATCAGCTCGGCCTAGTACAGCCATCTAAAGCCTAGCCATGGGTTGACAGAAAGAGAAAGGTTCTCCATGTTTTCAATGTTGCCAAGGCTTGGATCCATGTCTCTCCATCAGCCACCACCACCTCCCTTCACTCTCCCTGCTCCCCAGTTTAAAACTGGGCCACCACCCTCAGCTCTCTAGGCCTTCCCATCATGATCTCTGTTAAAACCCATCTGGCTCAAAAAAAAAAAAGTTGGGGGGAACCGAAGTAGATTTGGAAATGAATCTTCAACTTTGCTCTATGTTCTTTTTCTTCTTTGTATTATTAATTAACCAAATGGATTTTCTTTTCTTTTAAAAAAAATGTATCTGTGGATATGGTTTCTTGAAGCCCCTCTCCTCCTTCCCCCTTCCCTTTCAGCAATCCGTGCCCTGTGGTAATAAAGCAAGGTGAGCCCCCATCAATGCGTCAGCAACTGAGTGTAAGGAATCACCTTCCAACTATACCCCAGCAGGAAAGGGTTTTAGATCTCTGACATGCACAGATGTTTATGAATCAGGCCCCAGGACATGTCAGTCTCTACTCCTATGAATATAGCTGGAGGAAATAAAGGAGTTAAAATGGGCAAGAGTTAAGATGTTGTATCAAGAAAGTCAAGCTGAGGAAAGCTCTTCATGCCGTAATTGGTTAGATGGTTTCCTAGAGGATGTAGGTCTTAGGCCATTCCCACAGTAGGATATGTGCCCTGCCTTGAGGAGAACCCCACCTATCTACACATATCTTCTATTGGCATTCCAGAGCTTAGGGAGGATAAGTATAGGCTGTGTGGGAGAGGAGTTGTGCTACCTACCCAGATCCTTGGTCTAGGGGGCAGTGCTTGAGTGATGGTCATTCACTGAGGTGTTGGGAGCTATGTCACAGGGAACCATCCACATTTTCACCCGTCTCCTTGTGGTTAGCTACCCACCTTTGTTAGATCTCAGACTGAGGCAAAGGATGTAGGCTGAAACCAAGTCAAGTCAACTAATCTATCCAAGGGTCAAACCAGATGCTATTGGCATGGCTTTTGATTAACTGAGCTAATATGTAATTTATGTGCTTATCCTAGGATATCTATGACATCCAGGGTGAGGGAAGCTTACCCAGCCAATGAAGCGATTCCAGTTTTGTATCCTCTAAGAAGCTGGACACTCTGTTTAATGTAGCCAATGCCCAAGTAAATGAAGACAATAGCTAAAAGTTAGTACAGCAGCAAATTTCTTTTTCTGACTGAAGCCCAGCCAGCACCTCTTAGACTCTTAAATTCTGACCTATAATAATCTGAGTCCAAGATGGCAAATGCCACAAACTGCTAGCCAGGGGTGGGAACCTGTGGCCCTTGAGGCCACATGTGACCCTGTAAATCCCAGGTCCTCATGGCCCCAGGTTCCCCACCCTTACACTAGGCTTAAAGGGAATTTATGCTATGAGTCATTCTTTCACTTGGACTAGAAGAAAGTCCAGGCTAAAAATCTAATTATCTTTGAAAAGAGTTTAGATAAACAGATAAAAGAGCCTGCCCTTGACTCTTAATACTGGATCACCTTGGGTAAGTGACCTAACCTCCTTTGGCCACAGTTTCTATAAAATGAGTAGATGGTCTCAGGGTCTCCTTCCAAGTTTGGGTCCATGAGTCTGTGATCCATAATAGGTCATTGGAGGGAACTTAGATGCCATGTTGACCAGGTTGAGCATGTGTGATATGGTGAGTGCCATGCTAGACAGGTGGCATTTAAAAAGCAGAGACATTGTAGGACTAAACCTTGTGGACAAGGAAGTTATTTTAAGAGAGGGGGGAACCAGTCAGGATAAAGGAGAATGACTTGGAATGGAGAATGTTAAAAACTGAGAGTTCTCAGGAATCCACACTGGACTTGGATTCCTTTAAGATTTTTCTAAGCAAAAAAGGTGGGACATTTTCAGGCTTCCAGTGACACTCATCTTTTCAGGGTGGCACAAGATTACGCTATTAGGGATAAGTTGCAGGAAGAGCTCATGATGCTATATAAGTGAGCAGAAAAGTGGCCAATGAGTTTCATTGTGGGTAACTATAAAATAGTACATTTAACTGGAGAAAATGAGGCAAAATGAGACTTAAAGGCTCCAAGTGAATAGTTTTGCCATCAGGAAAATAACCTGAAAGTCATTGTAAACTGTGGTCCCCTAAAGGCACAGCCTGTTCCTTCAGCCAACCTAATTCTGGTTGGTCATCAGCACAGAAGGTTTTAGAATCAAACCAGAAAACGTTACACTATCCTTATAGCAGAGGGGAGCTAGGTGGTGCTGTAGTGCACAGAGGGCCAGACCTGGAGCCAGGAAGACTCATCCTCCTGTATTCAAATCTGGCCTCAGACTCTACCTAGCTGTGTGACCCTGAGCAAGTCACTGACTCCTGTTTGCCTCAGCTTCCCCATCTGTAAAATGAAATGGACTAGAAAATGGCAAATCACTCCAGTATCTTTACCAAGAAAACCCCAAATGGGGAAACGGAGAATCATGCACAAGTAATAGATTAAACTGCAACAGCAATTCTTGACTAAGCAGATGGGACCACCCAAAACTTCCCTCTCTTCCCACCGAACAAAAAACAGATTCCAAGTTTTCAACCTCTGAGACTTGAGCAGGGATGGAGATCCAGGGAGGCAATAGGATGAAGGGACCTAGTACTCGCACCGGACTTGCTGTGAACTCACCGCATCCCTTCCCCTCTGTGATCTCGAGTTTCTCCTACACAGTGAAGGCACTGACAGTCCTCAAGTCCTTCCAATCCTGGTTTCTATGATTAGGACATGGAAGGGGAATAGCCTTCAACCAAAAACACTTTGCAAACCACAAAGTATGATAGAAATGTGAGCTATTATTAGTCAAGCTATGGATTGTACTCTGGGATTGCCTACATCAGCTGCAGTCTCAGGCCTTGAAATACATGTGAGTGAGTTTCTCGGGTCATACCTTTCCCAAAAGCATCTAGTTTCTCACAAAGCATCATTTCCAGAGGCCTGGTGCATTTTTAATGTAAATGATATTGGGCTGCCCTTTGCAAATAAAGTCTGGCAACAGTATAGCCTAACTAAATACTTGATCCTGGAGAGACTAGAAACAGAAGGTCTCTTAAAGGTTACGTAGTCATCGGAGCACAGATTGAGAGCCAGAGCAGACTTTAGAGGGCATTGCATCTGACCCTCTCAATTTACAGCTGAAGGAACTGAGGCCCAGAGAAATGAGGTGATCAAGGTCACATAGCTAGTAATCACCTGAAGCAGGAGTTCTTCTCTGATCTTCTTGATTCTAAGTCAGTATTGAAGACAGTGCTCCACCCAGCTAATAGCCCTACCCACCCTCATCATTTGACAGTTGAGGAAAGGGAGGCCAAGCAAGTTGAAGTGATTGGTCCAAGGTCATACAGATCAAATGTAGCAGGGATGGGATTAAAACTCTTTTCCTCTGCCTCCAAATCCCATGCTATTTCCACCTTAGCATGCGGCTGCCAGATCATTGACTAGAGAGCGGGGCCTGGAGTCAGCAAGGATTAAGTTCAAATGTGACTTCAGACACTTACTAGCTGTGTGACTATGGGCAAGTCACTTCACCTCTGTTTGCTGATCTGCAAAATGAGTTTAATAATAATTCCTACCTTCTGAGGTTGTTGTGAAAAACAAATGAGATAATAATGGTGAAGTCCTTAGCATAATGCCTGGCACAAAGGAAGTGATATGTATAGATTAGCTGTTATTATTGTACTATGTACTACTGAAACCCACTCTCCAAAGAGGTCTATTATTGTTCAATCAGGTCCAGCTCTTGTTAACCCCATGGACCATAGCGCACCAGACCCTTCTATCCTCCACTATTTCTCACAGTCTGTTCAGGTTCATTTTTTTGTTGTTTCCATGACACAATCTATCTATCTCATCCTCTGCCATCCCCCTTTTCTTTTGCCTTCAATCTTTCCCAACATTAGGGTCTTTTCCAAAGAGTCTTGTCTTCTCATGATGTGGCCAAAAAGAGTGAACATGGTAGCCTGGAACTCTCAGTCACCTCAGCTGGTCCCTCTTGCTCCCAATAGCTTTGCCAGCACTTGTTTGCAATGGGGTATAGTGCTGTAGCCCATGGCCAAGGTTGGGGCTACAAGAATGTAGCAAGACTGGAAGAACCAATGGATGGTTTTTAGATACAATATGGTACAATGGAAGGAGAACTGACTCTGGAGACAAAAGTGTTCAAATCCTACCTTTGATGCTTACTATTTGTGTGACCCTGGATGAGTCTCCCTCCCTCCCTGGCCCTCAGTTTCTTCATTTATAAGGTCCCTTTTATCTCTAATTAGGAATGTCTGCCAACTATCGCATGCAGCAACCAAGCCCTGCCTCTGTTAGTACCAGGTGCTCCTCTTGGCCAGCAGATGTATCCTATAGGTTCTTCCTGTACAGACTTCACAGATCTGCTGTCCAGGTAGTCTAGGGTTGGATGCCCCCATTACCCATTTTTGTATCTGGATTGCTGCCTTCCTCAAAAAGCTCAGGCTTCCTCCAGAGCCCTCCACATATCTGAGTAACCTCAGTGAATTTATAATAATCTGCTTGGCTGCCAGCCGCTGACCTTGGCTTCATTCATTTTCCAGGGCTCTCAGATCAACTCTATTGTGGATAAAATACATCAGCTTTAATCAATAATTTTGTAATAGAAATACTGTGCACTTGATAAATCAACTCCAGTGCAATTAGTGACCAGCCCCGAAGCCTAGGCTTAAGTATAAGTTAATCCCAAAATGAATGAATCAGGAGAATGTTAATGGTCTTTTCAATCAGTGGAATTATTTTCAATGGGCAACACATCCAGGACTTCCCAAGCTGCTTTGACTTCCCAAGTATTCTCTCTTCACTTTGGCAAACTGAGTCTCCTCAGAAGCTTGAACCAAGTGGTTATTGAAGCTGGCTGATTGTAGAGGCCAGTCACCAAGACTATGCCCAAATCAATATTTCTTTTAATGTTCCAGAGAGTTGCCACCTCTCCTCCTGGAGCCCTAAAACAACCATAATCCCTCTCCCCCTTGCTCTGGACTAGCCTGGTATCCCCTGCTAATTACCAGCATTTATATAGTGCTTTAGGATTTCCAAAACCCTCTTTGATGCTTGCAACAAACCTGTAAGACAGGCGCTCTTATCATCCATATTTTACAGATGAGGAAAGTAAGGTCCAGAGAGACGAAGCGGTTTACCCAGGGTCATACAGCTAATAGTGTCTGAAACAGGATTTGAACTCAGGACTTTCTGACTCTAAGTCCAGTGCTCTATCCACTGCACCACCTGGCTGCTACTGAATAATCTTTCAGACCTTGGGTATCTCTGAGTTTAGAGAATGGTATATTGTCATGGATGCAACCAGAAATATACACATGACCCTGTTGAGGATTTTTAAATTTATTCACAAAATACTCTCCACCCATTTCCAAGTCCAGAATGGGCTCATTTGTCAACCCTGCCTCAGCTTCCAGGTCACAAATTGAAACTTCAAGGCCTAAAACATACTTATGGAGTATTTTAAATTTCACAGTGCTTTCTTCATGATTTTTCCATAAGGTGGCCATGGAAAAATATCTCTGAAACTGGCAGGGACCAGAGGCCAGTTAATCCAATCCCTGCATTTTGCAGATGAGGAAAATGAGGTACAACCTGGGGTATAGCAATTTTGTGACTTGCCCAAATACTCAGCTCTGTTCAGTTCAAGTGAGGAAACTGAGGCCCAGAGTTGTAAAATAACTCATCTAGATAGTTTCAGGCCAGAGATCATAACCCAAACCTTGACTGTAACTCCAGCATTCTTTCCAGCATACCACACTCTCTTAAAAAGGAGAGAAAAACAAGAATTTCCATGATAAAAATTATATATTTAAAAGGAAAAGCAAGTTATATATAATAGATTTGCAGTTTCATGTGCAATAATATTTTTAATTGCACTGTTATAGAAATGCTTATCTTATTCCATAAATTAAAAATTAATTTTTTTTAAAAGACAAGAATGGAATTCCTGTCCTGGGAACCCTCTGCTAAGATTCCAAGGCCCCCATAGTCTGCTTGTTGGAGGCCTTGAAAGCCAATGATAGGAAACAGAACCCAGAGAGTTCTCTCACTCACAGATGAGGAAACTGAGGCCTGCAGAGGTTCAGTGACTTACCAAGTTTCCTCTGGTAGGAAGTTCAGTCTATGGCTGGGGCTGTGGTTCCTAGAGTCAGGGGACTTGTCATGACCATCCGAGCATAAAGTTTTAAGAGCTTGGACAAAGGTGGGAGTCATGGAGATGGCAGGAGGAGACAAAAAAGAAAGAAGTTCCCTGTGCAGGGAATTCCTCTGTTCCCTTTCTCACTCCTCCACCTCCAAATCTCACCAATCTCATTTCACTTAATTCCTTTCTCCCTCTCTTAATTAAATCCATTTGTTGTCCCTGCATGTAACTTCTTTGTTCTCACTCCACTGCCTCTGTGTGAGTAACTTCCTTCCTCCTTCTGCCAGGAGACATCCTTAACCCTTTCCAGAACGATGCCAGGAGCTCACCTGTGCCAGGAAGATGGCCAACCCCACCTGGCTCCACTTATTCCTTTGTTTAATGCCATCCCAAGATGCTTGTACTTAATGCCATCTATATTCCTTCTATTGGTAGAATGAGGGGGGGCAGGCTCAAATCTAGGAAGGTGTGGGTTCAAGAGCCATCATTGACACACACTGGCTGTATGACCTTGGCAACTGATTGACTGAACCACTCAATGACCCAAGTAACTCTCTAAGGCTCTTAAGTTGAAGAGGACATGCCCACACTCAATGGTGCAGTGAGTTTCTTCAACTGGGAGATCGTAAGTCCCATCCTTATTCCAACTATAAATCATAAATATAGAGTAGGGAGGGATCTTAGGGTTATCTAAGTGCAACTTTCTCATCTTACACATGATGAAACTGAGGCACAGAGCAAATGAGTGACTTGCCCCCGGTGGTAAGTGGCAAAGCTGGGGTTTGAATTCCAAACCCAGCACCTGGTGATTTTCACACATGTTCTAAAGTTTGTCATTCAGCATTTATTGAATACTTACTGCTTACTGGGAGCAGAGATATAGTCTCTCATCGATCAGCAAGCATTAATTAAGTACTTGCTGTATGTGGAGTACTGTGCTAGGCAGTGGGGATGCAAAAACAGAAGTGAACAGCCCCTGCCTTCTAGAAACTCCTATCCTTTGAATAGAAAGAACAATGTATAAATAGGGCTATGTAAGTACATATGATATAGATACAAGGCAGTTTGGGGAGAAGGGTTGGGGGACTGAGAAAAGGCCTCATGGAGAATGTTGTACTTGAGCTGCACTTGGAAGGAAACTAGGAATTTTCAAGGGGAGAGAGGAGGAAAGAGTGCCTTCCCGGCACAGGGAAGAACCAGTGTGAAGACATCATATTGGGAAATAGAGTGTGTCATGTGAGCAATCACAAAAAGGTGTATGTGGCTAGACTATCAAGTTTCTGAAGGGTTGCTGCTGCTATTGAGTTGTTTCAGTCATGTTAGACTTTGTGACTTTATTGGGGGTTTTCTTGGCAAAGATATTGGCGTGGGTTTGCCATTTCTTTCTGTAGCTCATTTTTCCGATGAGAAAACTGAGGCCAACAGGGGTAGGTGACTGACCCAGGGTCACACAACTAGCAAGTGTCTGAGGTCAGATTTGAACTCAAGAAGATGAGTCTTCCTGATTCCAGACCTGGCCCTCTGTGCACTATGGTACCACCTAGCTTCCCTTTGTGAAGGGCAGTAATAAATAATAAGCCTGGAAAGGTAAGTTGGAGCCAGGTTGTGAAGGGCATGTATTTGACCCTCTGGGCAATAGGGAGCCATGAAAGTTCATTAAATCATAGGACGATGTGTTTATTCTTTTACTTTTGGAAAGTAACTATGCAAAGTCTCTGCCTTTTAGAAACTTAGTCTATTAAAGGAGATAAAAATACAAATAACTGTAAAATGGGGTGGTATGAGAAAGTATGGCAAGTACAGTATGGAACAGAGTCAGACACCACAGCCAGCCAGCAGAGGGAAAGGGAGAAAAAGGAGTCATTCTTTTGTACATCTGTTAACGTAGCCTGAATCCTCAACTGCATTCTAAGTTCTTCAAGGACAAAGTCTGTCTTCTAGTCTCAGATACCTCCTAGTCATGTGAGTCTGCCTCAGTTTCCTCAGCTGTAAAATGGGGACAATGAGAGCACCTACCTCCCTGGGTTGTCATGAGATTACATAAAGTTATATCTGTAAAGAACTTAGCACAGTATCTGGCACATAGTAAGTGCTTAATAAATGTTTGTCCCGTGCACCCCCTCCCCCAATTCTGCATCTTTCCCACCTTCTCTTCCTCCCCAGTGTGAGGGTCTGCCTAGAGTGGACACTCAGCCAATTGTCTGGATTAATAGATGCATTTGGCTGCCCAGGTTGGATCAATATTGGGCTAACCTTCATGGGTAGAAAGGAACAGCGTCTCCAGTGTCTGAGAGCACTGCGGAGAGAAGCTGAGTGTGGAGGGACTAACAGTCTAGTGAGAGATGGAGGGAAACCTTCCCAGTCACCTTCCCTTTCCTTCCTTTTCCATGACTCACCACTGCCTCAGGGGCTCAGTCCTTGTAGCATGCAGTTGAGAGTTCCCTGACTCCTTCGTTTGACAATGTCTGCACCTTAAGAAGAAAAAAAGCTACTTTTAAATCCCTGTCATCTGTGGCAATGGAAGCTTCAGATAATCCAAAACAGTAAATAATGCAAAACAATTTAAATCAGATCTTGGCCTCCTCCCTTTCTGCAGCAACTGCCTTTGCTTTGGATTGATATTTCGGATTAGTTCACGCAGATTTTCTAATGCAGGGATTCTTAACATAGGATTACAAAGGAATAAGTATTTTCCAGGATTACACAGGAATAAGTGTGTGCCTACTGTGTGCCCAGATTACAGAAGAATAAGTATTTGCCTACTGTGTACCAGGATGCAAAGGAATAAGTGTGTGCCTACTGTGTACCAGGATTGCAAAGGAATACATATGTGCCTCCTATACAAAGTGTTGGGAACACAAAGGCAAGAAATGACCCTGAGTAAGTCTTTCAGCCTCCCTAGATCCCAGTTTCCTAATCTTTAAAATGATAGGGTTGGAGTAAATGACCTTTAGGTTCATTCTAGCTTCAGATCAGTTATTCAATGAATGTCACTTGTCCTGACCTAGAGGCAAACACTAGCCCCTTACAGTCCATTCTAGTTATCAAACAAATTCCTGCCTTCAAGGAGCTTACTTCTTACTGTGGGAGGGAAAACCACAGCCGAGGAAGTGCAAACTATACGCAGAATATTTGGAGGGGCTGGAAGGAAGCATTAACAATTATGGGGATCAGGAGAGGCCTAATAGAGAAGATGGCACTTAAACTGAACCTTGAATGGATTTGGATTGGGTTGGGTGGTTGGTACTCAATCAGCACCTCCCAGCCACTCAGTCAATCAGTCAGCCAGCAGCTAGAGTGCCTACTGTGTGCCAGGCACTGTGCTAATTCCTGGGAGGACACAGGTAGGTACGCAAAGGGTGGGGAAAAGGGGTGACTTGGCATCCTAGTCACTGGGGCAGGGAGTGGAGAGAAGTACAGGATGAGCCTTCCATCCTTTTCCTCTGAGCTGTCCTTTGGGAATGGAAAGAGTATGGTGCTAGATGGTGGGAGGCCCTCCTCCAGTCACCATGGCAACAGAGAGCAGGGGCTCATTTGTTTTGCAGATGAGTAATTACTACTCAATTAGGGGAGGCTAAAAATAAAGTAGCCCTTTGTTCCCGGTTACTCATTAATATTAATAAAAGGTCCTGTCCAGGTCTGTGGTAAACAATTAATGCAAATTTGGCTGCCTGTGGTAGGGGCCAGAGTGGGGAATCCAGGTTTGGGCTAGCTATTTTCTTTCCCAGCCATCCATCCCCAGAAAGTTATTTCTTATTTTTAAAAGAAGAAAATTTGGCTTTCTTACCCTTCCTGAATAGGGGGGACTTTTACACAAATGAAATCAAATACGATAATATTTATAAAAAGTGCCTAGCACATAGTAGGCACTATGTGAATGCTTATTCCATTCCCCTTTCCTAAACACCCAGCATCCACAGAAAAACCGCACACAGCCATGCAAGGAGCATGGAGAGTCTCACTCCAGGACTAAGGCCAGTCTGATTCCTTCATGCATCAAGAGCTAGGGAGCTTTGAGTAAGAGAGTATAGACTCAAATTCCTGATAGGCAGGTCTCCAGGACTATGACCAGTCTGATTCCTTCATGCATCAGGAGCTAGGAAGCTGTCGGAATGTAAGTCAGGAATTCAGACCTGGAAGGGAATTTATAGATCATCCAATCTTAACCCCTTATTTTATAGTTGAGGAAATTGAGGCTCACA
Organism: Bettongia penicillata ogilbyi; assembly: GCA_023548195.1. NCBI lineage: Eukaryota > Metazoa > Chordata > Mammalia > Diprotodontia > Potoroidae > Bettongia > Bettongia penicillata. The sequence continues at coordinate 5,574,198 of JAJHZJ010000413.1, forward strand.
GAATTTAAGTGACTTGGCAAAGGTCACACAGTATGTAGCAGAGACAGGATTTGAACTCAGATTCCCCTACCCAGACACCCTTTTCAGGCAAAACCACCCTCCTCCTGTCTGGTCCTTAATCTCTAAGCCAGTGTCAGTGAATAACCGTGAACCTTGACGGCCATAGTTTTCAAAGTATCTTCACTGGAGCCCTGATTTAAGAAGAAAGGTGAAGTTACAGTTGGGGAAAGCCTAGAGCAGTTACTTAGTAACTCAGGGACTCATTTAGGAAAGGGGTCCAGGTCTTCCAACCACTATTCCCTGGATTGGGAGACTGATACAGCTGAGACCCCATTAGGGCACTGGTGACGAAAGTACTTGGGTTTAGGGGTATTTGTTTTATCTGTTATTTGGTTAGCTTTGATTCCAGAGCAGTTCTGCATGGGAATCCTCTTCCTCTTCTGCTGCCCCCTGAGCATAAGAATGGGCAGGGCAGGTGAAGACACTGCAGGCTTAACTGTTGTGCCGATGGAACATAATCTTGGACAGGTTCTACCATTTGGAAAAATTGTTAAGTGGGGGCCCAGGGATGAACTTTTGATCGTTCATTAGGTCAGTCAACTAATGAACAAGCATTTCAGCATCTAGGGGAATAGAGATCCCTGGACTTGGAGTTAGGAAGAGCTGGGGTCAAATATTGTCTCAGGTACATACTAACTCTGCAAGGCACTGAATCAATCACCTTTCTCATTTTGTTTCCTCATGTATATAACAGGGATGATGATAAAAGTAGCATTTACCTCCCAGGGTGTTAGGAGGATCAAGAGAGATATTCTTTGTAAAGTACTTTGCAAACCTTCAAAAGCACTATTTTTATATATTAAGTGCCTACTATGTGCCACTGTACTGGTTGCTGGGAATAGAAAGTTAAAAAAAAGAATCACTTCCCTTTGAAAAGCTACATTCTCAGAGAGAGACCATCTGCACAGTGTATAGAAATTTATTGTGGAATTGTTTGTCATTTTCAATTCTCCATGACCCCATTTGCCATTTCCTTCTCCAGATGAGGAAACTGAGGCAAACGGGGTTAAATGACTTGCCCAGAGTCACACAGCTAGTGTCCGAGGCCAGATTAAACTCAGGAAGACAAGTCTTCCTGACTCTAGACCTAGCACTATCCACTGCACCACCTGGCTGCCCACGTATAGAAGTACGTAAAAAAATAAACACAAGTTAATTTGGGACTTGGGGAAGCACCAGTATTTAGGGGTTCAGGAAAGGCTTCATGTAGGAGGAAGCTTTTGAACTGAGTTTTGAAAGAATCTAGAGATTCTCAGAGACTGAGGTGAAGAAGGAAGTATATTCCAAGCATGGGGAACACAAAGATAAGAGATGAAACAGCATAAGTAAAGAGTAGGATTGTCAAGTATGTGAAGGGGAGTGATGTATGACAAAAGTAGGTTAGAGCCAGTGTGAAGGAACTTAAATGCCAGACAGAGGAGTATATGGATCCTAGAAGTTAATAGGGAGCTACAGAAGTTTATTGAGGAGAGGAGTGACAGGGCAAGTGTATATCCTCCACCCAAGGAATAGCCTACCAGATAGGGCTTATCATAAGCCCAGCCACACAGTGATGAATGTTATCCATATTGACCATTCTTTTGGGCATGATAATAAAATGAGCACTTCAAAATGGAGACCTAAGTCCCTGAATCCTTTGTTCTCTCATACACTGTTGTGCAGGCTAACTTGGGACAAGTGACATCCAAAGCCTTAGTTTGTTTCTTTGCTTTTATTTTTATCTTTGTGAATGAATATGGTGGAAAGAGCATCAGACTTAGTAAAAGGACCTGCATCCAGTTCTTCTCTCTGCATGACCATAGTCAATATATTTAACATCTCTGGGCTTCAGTTTTCTTCTCTGACAAAGGGGAAAGTTGGACCCTAAGTAACCTCCAAGGTCCCTTCTAGCTCCAAATCTGAGAAATAATGTAATCCTGGCTTGGCCAGTTAGAGCTTGAGTGATATTGGGCAGATTACCTCAGTGAGCCTCAGTTTCCTATGCTGTAAAAGGAGGATTGGCCCACAGAAGGCATTGTTATATCTTTTTTTTTTTGTCATGTACCCCTCTGACAGGCTGACAATCTATGAACTGACCCTATCCCAGAATAATGTGTTTAAATGTGCAAAGTATAGAATTACAGTGGAAACAATTCTATTGAAACACAGTTCTCAAAAGAATAAGTGGGGGAAAAGAAATTTATGGACTACCAGGTTAAGAACGCTTGGTCTAGATGATCTCTAAACTTCTGGCTCAAGGTTCTAGGCCCCATCTATCACCCATCCCTTCCCAATAATGGGAGAACTAAGACAGTGTTGGTAATGTGGAAAAGGAGAAATGGAGGCATTCGCCTCTCCCCTCAGGGTCTCTGACACATGAGCCCAAACCCTATTTTTCTTGTACTTCAGAAAGATTAAGTGCTCTGGCTGCAAATGGTCATCCAGCAAATTAGTAGCAAAGGCACAGCGAAAGCCCAAGTGTTTTGGCTCTCCATCGGTTACTTCACCTCGGTACTAATAATATTATATATACTTTTTACTATGTGCCGGTTTTTAAAATACTTGAACTTTTCATCTTATTTGCTCTCCCCACACTCTTGATAAGTAGAACAGAAGTTATTACCCCCATTTCACAGTTAGAATAACTGAGGCCCAGAGAAGGTAGATGATTTTTTTCCCCAATAACATCAAGTCAATGAGAGGCAGAGGCTTGGGAGTGGATCTCAGACTACCTGACTTGAAGCTTTGCTTCAAGCAGCTGGCAATGGGGATGAGGGGCAGCAGGTACAGTTGGGCACTTTGCATCCTAGGATATCCCCTGCATTGTTACCAGGTGAGGCCAGGGCCTCCTGTCCCAGCTAAGAGGGGAATAGAGGAGGTGATGAAAGGGGGAGCCAGAACACCCCCAAACGGAGGCTGTAAAGAGAGAAAGTGCAGGTCTCTTGAGTCCTCTACTAATGGAGGAGAGTGTAGCTGAGCCTTTTGGTAAGGTCAGTATTTGTTTGTTATTAAAGATCTAATTAGAAACATGAGAGGGAGCTGAATGACTCCTTGCTTGGCTAATTAGTGACTCGTATGGGCCAGCTTTGAACTTCAAGGACACAAAGCTATTAGCACTTACATCAAAAATGGATTAAACGTCTCTGCTTTTATAATGATTAAAGATGAGCTGTTCAAGTGGGAATCCTTTTATATGGTCTGTGAGGGGTTGGCCTGTGCCATCATCTGGGGGAGAATGTTGGATGTCTCACTCCTCACACCGGCCCTGGGCCAAGGGAACCACATGAAATGTGACTGGGTAATAAATATCCTTCATTGATAGAAAATAGCAGTAGACTTGGGTAAATTGGGGATGGTTTCCCCAAACTTGTCCCTGGCATTTCTAAGGATAAAGAATGTCCTTGGCCTGGTCATCTGACATCTAGGCAGTTTACTGAAGGTGTCAAATTTAGTGAAAAAGGCCCAGATGGACACCTTCTCTGTGTCACAGACCCTTTTGGCCTGTGAACCCCTTCTCAGAACTGTTTTTAAATACATGAAGTATATGTGCATAATATTTAACATACGTACATATGTATCATAAATACATGACAGTTATCAAAGCATTAAAAAAAAAAAAAAAAACAAGTTCACATACCCCAGATCCTGGCAGAAAGGGAGAGGTAGTTCTTCCTTTCTTATAGAATTCCCAGCTTGACAGTCCTCTACTCTCAGAAAATTTCCAAGTTCATGAAGGAAACAGTGCTGGTTATGGGATCATAGATCCTACAGGTCATCTGGGCTATTATACAGCAAGAAAAACTATGGCTCAGAGAGATGAAGTCATTAGTCCAAGTTCACACAGTTAAGTGGGAGAATGGGGCGTCAAAACCAAGTCTTCCCACTCTAAGTACAGCTTTTCTACTACATCAGGCTGGTCTTGGAGAGTTGCCCCTCTGATGGGGGAGACAGTGCCTGCCTTCTTGTAGTGTTCCCCATTTGATAAAGATCTTCGTCATCCTTATTTCTCCCAATAAAATGAGGGTTCCTTCAGTAGGTCACAAGGCATTTAGGCACTTATTATGATGTACCAAGCACCAGGGTAAGCACTCAGGGTTGAAAGCAAAGCAGAAGACTGTCCCTGCTCTCACAACCTAATGGAGGAGACGATATGCAAATAACTATGTACAAACAGACTATATACAGGGTAAATTTGGATGATTGCCATAGGTCAGCCTCTAGAATTAAGGGAGATCAGAAGAGACTTCCTGTAGGAAGTGGGATTTTGGTTGGGCCAGTGCTGAGGAAGGAGAGCATTCTAAGCCTAGAGGATAATCAGTGAAAATGCCCAGTTTAGAGAAGAGTGTCTTGTTTGAGGAATAGTAAAGAAGGCAGAGAGTATAAGAAGAGTGGGGAGTCGGGGGAGGGAGGGCCTGCTTATGAAGGGCTTTGAATACCAAAAAAGGATTTTATATTTGATCCTCGATGTGATGGGGAGCCACTGGAGTTTACTGGGAGGGGAGGTGGGGAACATGACATGGTCGGACCTGTGATGGGCAAGCATCAGATCCAAAAAAAGAAGAGAAAATCTTTGGCATTAAATAAAAAGAAAATTACAGCAAATGAAGGGTTCAAAAGAGGGGGATAAAAAGAAACCCAAAGTCACAAGATCTTTCTCCCTTCTCCCCCATCTGCCTGCACACTTTGACTCTCAGAGTAGTAAGGAATAAAGAAGCAAGGGCATCTGCACATCAGCTACAGCCTCACACTGTGCGTCACCTCCCTAGCTGACGCTGCCCAGAGACAGGGCTATTTCCAAGCAGCCACTGCTCCTGGTAACTGCCTGTTAATGCTGGCAAGGTCGGCAGCCTACGTCAAGTGGCACTCTGGTCGTCTGCAATGCTTGCTTTTTTTCCTGTACCTCCCCGTTTGCTGCTCCTTGCCAGTTCTAACCTGTCTCTGCAGTGGCAAGATTTCAGGTGTTAACAAACCCTGCCTGCTGGCACAGTCTCAGGGACAGTAAACATTCATTTCCTTTGCTTGGTGTTTTCTAGTCTGTCAACAGATCCCCCAGATGGATAGGCAGAAGCTTCCCATACTTTGTAAAAGGCTGAGTTGGTGATCCAGAACCTTTCTTGAACACAAACCCGGCACAATTGGTTGGTTGTCAGGGTGGGATTTCTAATTCAGTTCATGCCCCTTCTTGAACTAATTCCTTTGTAAAGTGAAATCCTAGTTTTTGACCTTTCTTCACTCCCTCCCTCTCTTGCAAAGGTACCTAGGATGCTTGGACACTGGGCAGCATGTCTAGCCTAGTTCCCCTCTGCTACTTAGAAAAATCCAAAGCAGGTAGTTTGTCCTTTGGGCCTCAGCCTGAGGTCCATGAATAGGAAGATCCCAGACAGGACTCCAGAAATAGTTTTCATTTGCCCTTAGCCTGATTTTTTTTCAGTCTCAGCCAGACTCTTTGGCTTTGGGGCTTAAACTTATTGGTATTGTAGCTCTGGTGGGAATCAGGAGATTGCAGAAATGAAGTGCCTCTATCACCAGGATTTACCAATTCCATTTTGTATTTTTTGCCATCTGAACCGAGGGATAGGTTCCCATCCAAAGTATGACTCCCAGAGAGGGGATTAGATAATTGGCATTTTGTAGTGCTTTTTAAGGTTTACAGACATGATCTCATTTGATACTCAAAGCAACTCAGTGAGAGGTAGTGTGGCTTAGTGGATAGTGAGTTTCCTTTGGAGCCAGGAAGGCCCAGATTCAAGGTCTACCTCTGGCACATACTCGCTATATGACCCTAAGTAAGTCACTATAAATTTCCAGACAAAGTCCAGCCTATATTGGTAACGGGTTTTCCTCACTTGAAGTTCCCTTCACCAGTCAAATTACAGGTCTGGTTTTTATCCCTAGCAACCTTGTAAGGTAGGGACTATCCTCCTCATTTTTCAGATGAAGAACCTGAGGTTCCAATTTATTAAAAGGACTTCCTCATGGTCACTTGTCAAGTGTTAGAATCAGGATTTGAACCCAGGTGTCTCCTAACTTCCAGTTCAATAATCTTTTCATATTGCAAGGGCATTTTTAGCCACTCGCCTATTTCTTCTACCACATTCCTAACACTGATTGGTATGGCCTTGTTTTACTTTGTGGGGAAACGTACAGACACACAAATACACCCTCCCTGCCTACTTGGCACATCTGCCTACCTGGCCAGTGAGCAGGGAGGCCTCTTAGGTCAGTGAAGTACAGTTGAGAAAGAGACACTATTTGCTATTGAGATTATCTCATTTTCAGAGAAGCAGTTGGTCTCATACCTGCCTGGGGCCTTGGTCTGAAAACATTTCTCTGGCAGTTTTATGTGTCATTGTATCCTTCTATGTAACAATGATGCTGGCAGACAGGATTAACACGCAGTCCTCTTGGTATGTCTTGGCTCTTGTTTTATGTAGTCAGTGCATTAGGGATGATATGATTTGATTTGTGGTATATTTAAACCTGTGAAGGAGTAAGGCAGTGATATAATGGGGTTCTTAATCTATATGAAATACTGGCTTTGCTCTCAAATCTGAATAACATCACTGTTAGCTGGCAAATCCTGGCATTAACCAAAAAGGGGGCAAGAGGAAAAGGGTTGCATGCAGTTGAGTGTTAGAAGAACAAACCCCAAATTAGCATTTTTTCCACACTTAGAATATGGAGGGGAAGGGAAAAGGTGTGATAGCAGAAAGGATGAATAAATACTCCAATACTCCTCATTTGTTCTTGTCAAGATTTAAGATTAGCTATGTGTTTTCCAGATAAAATGGTGATTACCCAGGGTGAGTTCACATGAGCCAAAGTCTGCAGTTTAGACATAACACTTGTATGTAAATACAGATCTAGAAGGAGAAAAATAGCTATAAATTGACTTTTACCTATTAATCCCTCCCAAATTTGGAGTGAGAAAAGGTGAATTTCTCCCTTCTATAACTTCCCATATTAAACATGAGCTTAAAAGTTTATCATGTAAATAATTGATTGTTCCTGCATCTAGATCTCAAAACTAATTTGATTTTAATCTATTGGGTCCAGTAATTTTCCCAGGTTGGACAACAATCATCTACTCTTCTGTACTTCCCACATTCTCCTGCCCCTAGGTTGTTCCACTTTCCCTAAAAACTGAGCTGTGTGAAGGGGACTTAGGCCTAGGATACCCCTTGGATCAATGAGAGTCAATGGAAATAGGAGTTCTTCTGAGCTCCACTGGATCCAGGCCGCTTTGCTGAGTGTAATCCAAGCTCACACAGTTCAAAGCAAAAGTCATAATGAGACACAACTGGATATTTCTCTGCAGTTTATCAAAAGCAAGTTTATCTTGTCTTTGCTGACCTTTTGCATCCAGCCCTTTGGATTAATTTGTTAGTGGGCACCTGGCTCCTGCTGAAGTTCAGAGGACAGCAGAAGAGATAAGCCCTTCTTTTTGCCTTTCTGGGCCCTTCCCTCATCTGGAGCCTCTCCAGATTTTGGTCTTCAGGTGCCCAAGAGGAGAGGGAGAATATACAGCTTTTCCTGTTAATTTGGCACACTCTACAGGAGATAGGAAGCATCCATAGTGCTTCAAAAATAGTGAGAGGCAATATGATGTGATGGAGAGAAAGTCGACCTAGAGTCAGAAGACCAGGGTCGATTTCCACCTCTGACATGCTGAAGTCATTTTAACACTCAAAGCTCCAGCAACTCTCTCAAGAAAGGAGTTCTTAACTCATCTTTGTGCTATGGACCCTTTTGGCAGTCTTAGGGAAACAGATGCTTTCTCAAAAGAATGTGTTTAAATGCATAAAATAAAATATATAGGATTACAGAGGAAACCAATTATGATGAAATACAATTATAGATAGATGATTGGTAGACATGTAAACATTTTTTAAGGTTCTCAGACCCCTAGATTAAGATTTCCTGCTTTAAGCTGTAGAAAAGATGCCAATTTGGCATAGAAAATGGCAGAGGAGACATCTCAATGGGCACTCTCTCTTCCAGCAAAATCAAGTTTCACTCAAACACATGGATACATACACAAAAAGAAAACGTAGTCCTTGCCCTGGAGGAATCCCAGTCTGATGAGGAAGCTCACTGTTCTATAGGGAAAACCCCAGTCCTTGCCTCGCTTCCAGTCTAATAACTCATTGGAAGGAGCGTTGGACTTTCAGTCAAGAGAGACCTGGTTCAAATCCTCTCCCTAATATTAGCTGTGGTACTATGGAATGTTACTTAATCACTCTGAGCTTCAGATTTCTCATCTACAGACTGAGAGTAATACCTGAGTTATCTACATCATGGACTCAAATGGCAGAATGGACATATCCAAGGCATTAAGTACACTGTTCAGCTGTTAATTAAAACAAGACAGGTCTGGCCCGTAAGGAGTTTCCAGTCTAGTAGGGGAGAATGACATCAGAAATACACAAGAGTCTTTTTTTATATATTATATACAAACTCATGGCTAAGCATTAATAGTTCAATAGCTCTCCCCTTTGTTACATCCCTTCCTGTCAAAGCCAGCCCTTGCCCCACAGTCCTCCATAGGATTTCTTTACAGTTCTCCTTTAGTGGATTAGACTCAGAGTTTTTATGACACACACATAAGATGACTATACCTTTATTTGATGGGTGGGGGAGGAGATATACCTGCTAAGATTTAAACTTAGTTCTGCCCTCCTGAAGGTCATGATTTAAGGGCCATAATACAGTCAACTCAATTTTTCATACTGATGGAGGGGAACAGTGGCAGAATCCAGAAATTATTTTTTGTTTGGCATGAGAATGCATTGTGTAATTAATTATGGTTTTGGCAGTAGATTTGCCTTCCTAATTATGTTTTGCATGGACTGATATTCAAATTAGTTTGCAGTTCCTGAGCATACATTGGGTAGTGAATGGGATGTAGCCCAGAAACGTGCTAGAGGGTCAAAGAGAATCTAGCCTGAGATTAAACCTTGGCTACAAATAGTCTACAAAGTGAATAATTGAGAGTTGATAGTAATGTTGACCTTGCCTATTGGGGAAATGTGAAACCAGCCAAACAGTAGAAAAATTGAGGCTCTTGCTTGATCCCTAAGACACTCAGATCCTTAGGACCAGCTCTTCTGGGAATTTGAAGGGCTCTGTAAACATTCCATCTGCTCTCCCCACCCTTAGGACTGGATCCAAAAATCCAGTGCACATACCTTAGAATTGGCAATGCCCTCTGAGAGATTATTCCTCTCCCCTTTACAGTCTCAGCCTTCAGGCTTTTGCTTATGGTACACTTGCCCTGATCCACATGGCATTGCTTGAGGAAGAGATGGAAATATTCTCAGTGCCAGCTGTTTCCAGTTTTAGTGGCAGGATGCCTTCCCCAGTCCAACACTGTGGCAGCTCTGTCCTTCCAGGCTCCTTTATACTGCTGCCCTGCCCCCATTCCCCAATGACTCACTCAACCCAGCACCAAGCAGAGCCAAGAACAGATAGTTGCCACATGATTGCCCCTAAAACCCTAGAGTGAGAAGAGACCTTGAGATGACCATCTGGTCTGGTTCTCCCGCATTGGACAAATCAATGTGAAACCTCCCAGAACAGATGTATGGCCTTTCCTTAGGTCTTCAGGGGTGAGGGCTCCACCCTACCACCACTCTCTTTGATCATTCACTTGAATGTTTTATCTCCTGATGGGTAAGAAATCCATTCTTATGTCCAACATAAAACCTTTCTGTTTTAATTTAAGCTTACATCTGCTCAATTTGTTGTCAGCAAACGTGGAGCATGACTGAGCATCATCATCTCCAGTCAAACTTGTCATAGAATTCCAGATAATTAGTTCTTTCCAAAATCCCAATGAGCTAATAGGTTTCTTCTCTTTAGAGATCTTCAGGTGAAGGCTGGACGGCCACTAACTAGGGACAATTGAGGAGTGGAAGAGTTGAGTTAGGCAGCCTGTGAGGTCCCTTCCACCTCTATGATTCTTCATCTTAAAGATACAGATTATCTATGAAAATGAGGCTGATAAACTAAACTGGTCAGTTGGCAAGCATTTATCATGTGCCCACAAGGTGTCAGGCCCTGGGAGTATGATTATAAAGAAATAAAACGATACCTACTAACAAGGAGTTTACATACTAAGATCTCTCTTAAGGAAAGTGACAAAGAGATGAACCTTGGGTGAGCGCTGCTGGAGGAAAAGGATCATCCTTTCAGATGGGGTGGAAGCTGTGGCCTTCAGAGTTGTGCCAGCTGGGTCAGGGTCACACAGGGAATGAGTTGGGGGGTCAGATCAGGAACTAACCACCTAGAGAGGCTTGTTGGAGAAGGCGTGAGGGGGGCAGAAGAAACTTTGCAGTTATAGTCAGGTACTTAATTTAGTCTTGTGTTTATATAAAAATCATCCATTTTGTACATTAATAAAAGACCACCCCCACCAAAAAGTGGAAAAAGGTCCCACGTGTTAAAATATTGTAATAAAAATGAGCTTTATTTCTTTAACTTTTTGCTTTAAAAATTACGACAGTCCCTTCATTTTGTGTTTGTTTTTGCCTTTGAAAGAAGCCTCAACCCATTCCTAATGGGGCACCTATATTCCTTCTGAAGGTTTGAATCCATTCTGAGGTATAAAACCAGTTCCCTGCCCTCAGGAAGTTCACAGTTAAGTTCAGGACACAGTCAGTCCTCCATAGCTGTTGGCAGTAAGCCATAGGACAGATGTTCTCCAACACAGTGAGGTGACCCACAGTGTGTTGGACCTGAATTCAAACCCAGCCTTAGATACTTCATAGTTGTGTGACCCTGGGCACATCACTTAACCTCTGTCAGCCTCAGTTATAAAATGTAGATAATAATAGCACTTATTCATAAAGTGGTTGTGAGGACCAAATGAAATAACATGGAAACCACTTTGCAAGCCTTATACGTATATTCTGGTTGTGGAGTCATTTCAGTTGTGTCTGACTTGTGACCCCATTTGGGGTTATCTTGGTAAAGATGCCAGAGTGGTTTGCCATTTTCTTCTCCAGCTCATTTTTTAGATAAGAAAACTGAGATAAACAGGGTTAAATGACTTGCCCAGGGTCATACAGCTAGTAAATATCTGACGCTGGATTTGAAATTGTGAAGATGAGTTTTTCTGATTCCGAGTCCAGTGTTTTCACTGTGCCCTCTAGCTGCTTCTACACACACACACACACACACACACACACACACACACACACACACACCTGCGCACACACACACATGCACTTCACACATTATTATTTAACTTCAAACACTTTTCACGTATACTCTGTTTTACAGAGATTATCAAATTAAATAATACCTGTGAAGCTGTTAGCATAGTGCCCAGCATATGAAATATATTTAATAAATACTTACTCTTTTCTTTCCTTTCCTTCCTTCCTGAGCCTCTCAGAATGTCAGAGCTTAAAGGGATCTTAGAAGTACTTTGTCTCACCCCCTCATATAACAGAAGTTAGTGGACCTTTTAATTCTTGAAAATACAGTCTTTCCAGAGTTGCTATCCCATTATTCCTAATTTAGTTTTATAGGACATTGGCATAGAATACATGAAATCCTTATTCTTCCAAGGCAGTGAACTGGAGCACTGGATAGAGCTCTGGACCTGGAGTCAAGGAAGACCTGAGTTCAAATCCGACCTTAGATACTAGCTTTGTGACCCTAGGCAAGTCAGTTAACCCTGTTGACCTCACTCTCCTCATTTGTAAAATGAGCTGGAGAAGGAAATGGCAAACTACTCCACTGTCCAAGATGATCACATCCGGGGTCACAAAGAGTCGGACATGTAACTGAAATGACTAAACAACAACACCAACGACTGATAAACCGTTAAATACCCATAGCAATGGGGGCTGGGTTGGAACCCAGTCAATGTGAATCATCACTCCCTAATGGATGTGATTTCAAAATGTAGGTTTTCATATGGGAGGTTTTCCCAAAACTAGGTCTGCCCACGTTGTTTTTGGTGAGCAACAAGTCTACCAGCCTAATTGTTCTTTGCTTACACTTACCATGGATGGAGAGTTCGTTCCCTGGTCTTGCATGAAAGACCCAGAGGCACGGTAGGGCTTGACCAGCAATCAGCTAGGGCAAAATACTGTGATGGTAGACAATTGTTTGTTCTGCCCACTAGGAGAAGACCCCTAGACTCGGATAGAGGCGCAGTGCCTCAGTGAAACCTAGAAGGAATTTCAGGGTATCTATCATTCCATCTCTCGAATCAGAAGCATAAAATCCAGTTTATAAGCCTCAGAACAGTTAACACAATTTAGGAAAGCCAATGCTTCACCAAACCTGACTTTAGCTCAGTCCCAGATTCGAAAATGAAATTAAAATAATAATAATAATGATAGCATTTTATAGCTCTTTGGAGGTTTATAAAGTGATTATCATAAATCACGTCACCAGTTAACCATTTACATTTTAGGTTTTTTGCCCCCTCCTTCAACCCCCTCCAGCCCCACTGTGGATTACTGAAGATGCTTTGGAACTTGTAAGTTCCAAAGAGACTGTAAGTTTGCTGAAGGCAAGGACCTTGGCTCTACTGACATGCCTTTAAAGGTTCCTGCCTAGCTGGCTGCTTTCTGAAAGTCTAGGCACATCATGCCCTCCCTTTCTTCCCATTTCTGTTTATACAATAATGGCAGGAGGTACAGAGACCCCAGGGAGCCAGTTTTCAGGTAGTCAGCTCTGTGTTCAGTCTGTAGTGTTAAATTGACTCAGTGAAAAGAAAATTACCTTGTTTTTAATACATCTCCACTATGGGAATGAACTACGACTGACATTGTTTTTATGGAAAAAAGTGGCTATGCCCAATTTTTTCTCTCTCTTTTATTAAACAGGGTAAATTGTATTCATTTTAGAAAGAGGGCTTTTTTCTTAAAGCAGCATTTGGGTTTCCCCAACTGTGTCTCTGGGGGGCATTGTCAAGGCAAGTTAAGTCAACAGGCATTTATTGAGCACCTACTGTGTGCTGGATACTAGGCTTAAGTATTGGTGATACAAAGAAAAGCAAAAATAACAACTTTGTAGTGGCTTTTGGAGCTGAAAGAAGAGAGATGTTTCCTTCCCAAGGAGAAGTAAAAGGGGGTAGATCCACCATTCGCTACTTGAGTCACACTGGTAAGTCACTTAACTTCTCTAGCCCTTTTCCTTCATTGTAAATTGGGGGAGTTGAATTGAAAGGTTTCTGTCCATTCCAGCTCCAAATCTGTGATGGAGTGAAGGAATTTACTGCCAGTGATTTAATGATTGTAGAAAGGTTATGACTGTCTCCCAGCTTCCTGGGGAATGCAAGGTTCCATTCCTTGCCCTCTCCTGGGCCATGGCGGGCAGAAGAAGAGTTAGGATGATGTAAGAGATGCAGGCTGGCTACAGTTGGACCAAATTCTTTTGAAGCAGCCTTGGTAAAAAATAATTATTGTACCTCACATTTGTGTAGTCCTTTACTTATGGTTTTAGAAAGTTGTCTACATCAATGGTGTGAAAGTCAAATAGAAATGGAGTCCACTAAAGTAAACCATGTACAGTCAGGTGGTGCAGTAGATAGAGCAAGGGCAAGGAACTGAGAGCAAGAGAGAGAGAGACAGAGACAGATACAGAGAGAGAGACACACACGCAGAGAGACAGACACACACACACACGTAAAATCTCGTTTGAACCTCTGTGAGTTTTGTCTGACTGTATACCAATTTTACAGAGGAAGAAACTGAGACTAAGGGAGGCATAGTTATTTGCCTGGAATAACTCAACTAGTTGTTATCCAAGATGAGATTGGAAGTCAGGTTTTCCTGGCCCTAATTTCAGTATTCTACCCACTGTACCAAACTGCCTCAGGATGTTTACTGTGTAACAAAACTGTCTCATCAGGCATATCCTAAAGTAGGTGGTAAGTAAAAGAAAAAACAAAACAAAATATTGGTCCTTTCTAGTTATCACCATTTGGCAAGGAGTCATCTATAAGATGGCCTTAGTACCCGCCTTTCCCCATCTGTCCCCATATAGTCATAGTATGAATGACCAACAAATCTAAGTGTTTTATTGGATTCTTTTGGCTCGGTTTTATCTTTTAGACAGTTATGATATAATATTCTGTTGGTCTGTGCCCCATTCTTGCTATCATCAGTCAGACAGATGCCTGTAAGATGAGGTAAATGTAAGCTTAGCCTCAAAATGAATTTTTGTGAAGCACACCTAGTATTAATAATAATTAATAATGATACAGTAGGATATAGTGAGAACTAGACCTGCAATTTCATCGATATATTGAGTGAGGAAGGTCCCTTTACCGAGCAGGTTGGCACACTACTTATGAGCTTCTTAGAAAGTTGCCTAGGTCAGTGGTGTCAAACTCAAATAGAAATGGAGCCTCCTAAACCATGGCTAGTTAGGTGGTACAATGGAAAGATCACTGGGCTGGGAACCAAGAAGACTCATTCCCTGAGTTTAAATCAAGCTTCAGACACTACCTCAGTGACCCAGGACAAGTCATTTAACCCTGTTGGCCTCAGTTTCCCTCATCTGTAAAATGAGCTGGAGAAGGAAATGGCAAAGCACTCCAGGGTCTTTGCCAAGGAAACTCCAAATGGGATCACGGAAAGTCAAACACAACTGAAATGATCAAATGACACCATTACAACTTGTTAAGTTTTACTTTGATGCCAACTTTGTCATCCCTTGCTGTCCCCATCAGGTTTATGTCCTCTGAAAATTCATACTCTAAGTAAGTGATTAAAATATTGAACAGAAGTCAGGGAGGTGAGGGAGGTGGTACAGTGAATAGAGAGCATTAGACCTGGAGTCAGGAAAATGTGCTTTCAAATCCAGCCTGACAGTTATTCCTGGCCAAAACTTCATCACTGTCTGTTTCAGATTCCTCATCTGTCAAATGGCAAACTAAACCATGCATCAGGATCCCTACGAACTGCATGCTCACTTAGAAAATCATATGTTAACATTTCTGGGTTTCATTGTATTTTTCGTTTGTTAAATATTTCTCAATTCCATTTTAATATGGACTAGGCTGCATTCTAGAGCTTTGTGGGATGCATGTCTGACACCTTTGGCCTAGGGCCTGACAGGTTGAGGATCTTGAACCTGGGTCTTACCAGACTTCCAGCCTCCTCTCCATCCACTACTCCATGCTGCCTCACAACAAAACATTTTGAAGTTGGTGAATACCATTTGCATATTATCTTATTTGGGAATCATAAAAGCTGTATGAAGTTGATACTAGAGACATAATCATCACTATTTTAAGGGAACTGAGGCACATAGAAGGTTAAGTAACTTGCCTGTCATCCCAAAGCCAGGCAATAAGCATTTATTAAGCACTTACTGTATACCAAAGCACTGTGCTAAGCACTAAGGAGGCAAAAACAGCATCCATTGTGGGAGACCATATACAAACAACTATTTACGAATGAACTATAGACAGGATAAATGGAAGGCAGTCTTAGAGGGGAGGTATTAAGAAAGAGGGAGACTGAGAAAGGCCAGCCATAGAAAAGGGGATATGAGCCAAATCTTGGGGAAAGCCAGGAGTCGAAGATGAGATGGGAGAGAATTCCAGTCATAGGGCAGGTGATAGAGAATAGTAGGTAAGGAATACAAGAAGACTAATGAAGCTGGATTGCAGAATACATGAATTCAACTAGGATATGGACCCAGGTTTCATATTTTGGGTTTGTTTTGTTGCTGTTTTTAAACACTCAGGTCTCACTATTGATCCGCAACATCATACCGCAGGCTTGCTTAGAGCCTGGAGGATTGGTTGGGCAAGGGGCAATATGGATGTAATTGGAGCATAACCATGGAGTCTTTCTCTCAGCATCTGTCAAGGCTGATTTTAGGGAGAGTGTGTGGAAATGCTGTACCCTTTCTCTGAAGCTTCCCAAGCATTTCCCCTATCAAGAAGGAAAGCATGGAGGTTGGAGGGGGGAGAGGGAAGAGATGGTAAGTAGGGTGCTTTGGAAAATGAACTATTTTGAGTATCCCCTTCCCATCCCATCTGGTCCTACCCAAAGCCTTCACGGGTCTGACTCCAGTTAGAGAAAAGGATAACTACTTCTCCTGTCCCTGCTCCCCATCCCCTCCCTGATGGGAACAGGACTGGCCAGTTCCCTTGCACAAGTCTCCCTGGATAGATTGGGAGGCAATAACCATTTCTGTTTTCTAAAGTCCAGAAGAAAAAGTATGTTAGACCAAGATAATGCAGCCTTTGGAATATCTCAGCTTGATGTTTGCCCCCTTGAGTGAGGAGCCAAATGTTATCTCGAAGTTTAATCTTTTATATCCAAAAATCCCAGGCTCCTTTGTCAGTGAGTACATTTCTTTTTCCAAAATAATCCATCCATTTGCTTTGGCCCTTCGTGATTGTGCTTCTTTTTCTTCTCTTTCTTTTTCCTGAGTATTGAACCTATTCTTTCCTTTGGCCAATTTATTCATTTCCCCAAAGGGGTCCTAATATAGACCTTCCTATTTGAGGGGGCAGCTAATTTATAATTCATGTCATTCTGCCTTACTCGGTGACCTTGGATAAGTCACTTCCTGCCAATGGACTTCTGTTTCCTCCTCTGTAAAACAAGGGAGTTAGACCAGATGAGTCCTAAAATCCTTTCAAGCTCTCATGTCTTCTGTTATATACTAACACCCGGACCTCACAACCTGGACAGGTTTTCTCCATTACTCCCATGACTTTGAGTTGTCTGCTACTCCTCCTACCTCTACACCTAGTTTGGCTAGTCTGGGTCATTGTGCCCCCACAGCCCAGCTCTGAGAAGTCAAAGGGAGGGAGACAAGATTTAGAGATACCCCCAAACCATATTCTCCCAATGGGTGGTCCAGTTGGATTTTTTATTTTTCTTTCCAGATTGCCACTACTTTCCAACAAGGTAGTGTACCTCAAAGGGGCAAGTCAAGTCAAGAAGCATTTATTAAGTGCTATGTGTGTGCCAGGAACTGTACTAAGTGCTGGGGATGCAAAGAAAGGGGAGAAAAGCCAACAGCCCCTGCCCTCTAGGAGCTCCTAGCCTAAGATAACCATTTCTGGAAAGTTTTTTTTTTCTTTTCTTAGACTTGAAGGGAGTAGCAAAAGGGAGACAAGTGTGAACCAGATGTAGTTCATGTGTGGATGAGATGAGCCCACGCCTTCTGTTCCTTCCTTCAGCAGGCTAGGAGTGTGACAGTCATTCCCAGGCTCACTCCGTTCCTTTGCCTTTCCCTCCACCCCAAAAAAAGCAATGGGAGGAAATTCATGATTGAAAGTCTTTTGGGAACTAGGGATATGAGGAGACAGACTGCAACATTTACCTTGGTTAACTAGGATGCTGGGTGGGGGTGAGGGAGGGGCCCAACAAGTCGGGGGCAGCATATCTGGAGTGAAAGGGACTGGAGGCAAAAAAGGAGGGAATTGCTGTGCTCTTCAGTTGTCTTGTTTCTCCCCCACCTACCGGCCACTACAGGATAGCAAGACCTCAGTCCCCTGGCATCTTGGTAGGAAAAGTATATTCTGAGCTCTCTGTCTCTCTCTGTCCATCTCTCTCTCTGTCCATCTCTCTCTCTCTCTCTCTCTCTCTCTCTCTCTCTCTCTCTCTCTCTCTCTCTCTCTCTCTCTCTCTCTCCCTCTCTCTCTCTCTCTCTCTCTCTTCCTCTCTCTCTCTCCCTCTCTCTCTTCCTCTCTCTCTTCATCCCTCCCTCTCTCCCCCCCTCTCTCTGTCTGTCTGTCTCCGTCTCTGTCTCTGTCTCTCTTTCTCTCTCCCTCCCTCCCTCTCCCTCTCCCTCTCCCTCTTCCTCTCCCTCTCTCTCTCTTCCTCTCTCTCTTCATCCCTCCCTCTCTCCCCCCCCCTCTGTCTGTCTGTCTCCGTCTCTGTCTCTCTCTCTTTCTCTCTCTCTCCCTCCCTCTCTCTCTCCCCCTCCCTCTTCCTCTTCCTCTCTCTCTTCATCCCTCCCTCTCTCTGTCTGTCTGTCTCCGGCTCCGTCTCTGTCTCTGTCTCTCTCTCCCTCCCTCCCTCCCTCCCTCCCTCTCTCTCTGTCTCTGTCTCTCTCTCTCTCTGTCTCTCTCTCTCTCTCTCTCTCTCTCTCTCTCTCTCTCTCCCCCTCCCTCTCCCTCTCCCTCTCCCCCTCTCCCTCTCTCTCTTCATCCCTCCCTTTCTCCCCCCCCTCTGCCTGTCTGTCTCCATCTCTGTCTCTCTCTCTGTCTCTCTCTCTCTCTCTCCCTCCCTCCCTCTCTCTCTCTCTCCCGCTCCCTCTCCCTCTTCCTCTCTCTCTTCATCCCTCCCTCTCTCTCTGTCTGTCTGTCTCTGCCTCTTTCTCTCTGTCTCTCTCTCTGTCTCTTCCCCCCCCCTTCCCTACCTTCCCTTCCTCCCATCCTTGTTGACATATCCAACATCCAGGGGTGATTATGAGAAACCAGTCATCTAGATATAAACTTACTTCGGCTCTGAACTGCTTTGCTTAGTACCCTCTGTATTCACACTTCTCTCTCTCTTCTTCTTTTGAAAAAAACAAAAACAAAAGAGAAAAAAAGCAACCCCCCTTTTCCTTCTACCTAAGGAGGTGAGTGTGTGGGTGCCCTACAGAATCTTTGACTCCTCTGCTTTGTTCCCAGCCCCCCAGGCCTTCTCTTCCCATCCCCTCCATCCCTTGCTCTCCACACCTGAAGGAACTCCTCTGCTGTCATCATTACTGTTATTTTAAGACTCCCAAACTTTCCATGACATACCACATCCTCTGACCACGTTTCAGTGTCCAAAAAACCGTTCATGCAGTGCTCGAAATGGTGGGGAGGCGGGAAGAGGGAGAGGAGTGCATTGGGGGGTGAGGGTGGGGAAGGAGGTGGGTGAGAGATCTTTTTTTGTGTGTGTCTTTTTTTAATGCAGTATATCATCTAATGGATCCAAAACAAAAAACACAACCAAAAAATCCCTCCCAAATAGCCACCCCCTCCCAAGATTTTTTTTTCTGGACACGATTTGCTTTCTTTGCTGTCCGTTTTAATATCAATATTAACACAATGTGTAGTCTAAAACTAGTTCCTTTGTAGTTTGCATGGGATGTGAATGCTGTCTCAACGTGCCCAGATTTAGAACAAGAATGCATGAGCATCAACTCAGATGTGGAACAATATTTCTCTCTTTATACATATATATATTTATCTATTTATCTCTCCTACATATCTCTATATCTATTTCTCTCTATTGTGATAATTCGGTGGGCAGCGAGCACCTCCAGTTGGTTGCAATAGTGTGTTGAATGATTGTTCTGATTATCTTTATATTTTTGGAGCTCTGAGCTTCTTAGTAGTAGCCTGGGCTGACTATTCTTGAGTCCCTGCTGATGTTATCGCATGGCCTTGGTTGAGTGTTAGAAGTTGGGCCTCAGCTGTATTTTCTCGAGTGTTTGGCTTGTAATGAACGGTGCATGCCCGGCTTCTGGCCTCATACCCAGCTTTATTCTCTGCACACCAGTCCTGAATAGCTACAGTGCTCAACCGAATTTTGGCGCGCCCGCTTCCCCGGCAGGCTCCAACCCAGCGCGGCCAGGAGGCTTCCCTGGGGCCAACAGCCCAGGACCCGTCGCGGACCTCTACGGCCCAGCAAGCCAGGACTCCGGAGTGGGGAATTATATAGGCGCAGCCAGCCCACAGCCGGGCTCAGGCTTCAGTCATGGAATAGCTGTAAGTATCTGGCTTTTTTCCCCACCCCTTCCTTCTCTTTACTCATCCCCCCCAACCTCTTTTGGCTGGGAGGGAGGGTGTATTGAGAGAATCTAAGGTAGGGAGGGGGTGGAACGGTGGGATGTCCCTATCCTATGGGATACCAAACTGGGTGAATTTTCCTTTCCCCACCCCGGAGTAAGGAATCTTTAAGAAATCCTCCCCTCCAGCACTAGTCATTGGAGTTGGAAGCTCACCCTTATGGCCTGCCCTTCCAGGGCAGCATCTTAGATCTCTAGAGTCCCCCTGCACCCCCCTGGCCTGCTTCATCCTGGGGTTATCACTGGTGACAGGCCCAGGGGAGGTATGTCTGGGGCAGGAGGGCTAGAGGGTGGTGATAGAAACTCAGGCCTGCGTGCGTTCTAAGGTTTCTTAGGGTGTCCGGGGGCCCCCTGAAGTCCTTTAGGCACAGCCTCCAGGAAGCCGAATGCATTTGCTATTTAAGATGCTCTGTGGTTCTGTAATCTGACTAATACAGGCAATGGAAATTTGCTTAACCAATGTGCATGCTGTTTTCAGGTTGTATCATCCTTCCCCTGCGCTTCCCTGTGTGTGTGAGCATGAATGTGGCTGAGCCCACTCACTTACTGTCCCTGTGTCCCCTTTCCTCCATTTTAGAGACAAAACTTTCTACTCCCCCCACTCAAAAAAGAGAAAAATTCAGCAAGATAGGGAAATGACTGGAATCCCAGGTAACATATTCAGCAAGTCTAGGTCTCATTGGAGGAAGTAAGCAGATATTATTGGAGAAATTGGGCTGAAGGAGGGAGACAGAGTTTGGGGAGTCAGAACCTGGGGGAGACCTATTGCTTTATAGTTGAAAATCACTCTTCCCATGAAGGAGGCCTTCCACTCTTGACCCTTGACCTCTGGGTCCACTTTCAGTTTCCATCTTAATGTCACTTAGATAACTCAGAGCAGTGCCATCAAATAAATACTATTATTAAAACAGCAGCTTCATCAATTTAAATGACCGGCTCTCAATGCCACCTTTCTCCTCTGTTTTACCTCAAGAAAGAGAGATCTTAAATGTTTTGACTTCTTCATAGACCTGCTTTTCAAAAAAACAAAACAAAACACCACACAACTTGCCAATTTTTCAGTGCTGTGGTGTCTTAAACCCCAGATGGATTGTCTAGAAAGTAGCTATCACCTGTGGCTTATAAGGTGCTTGCCAGAGTCCACAGCCAGCCAACCTAATATCAGTATTTCTGATTTCTATCTCACTTCCAAATTAGGCTCTCAACTTATCTCTCTGAAACAGAGCCGATAGTACTTTTACTTTTCTTATTGGGGGACAGGGATGCTCCTAATTTGTTTTCCTCCCATACCTTCTTCCTAATAAGGATGATGATGACCATTCTCAAGTCCCTCAAGGTGCAGTGTCTCAGAATGACACATTCATGCTAGCAACCACAGCTAGTCCCATTGTTAATGCCTTTTCCCAAGAACTTCCCCAATTCATTCCAATGTATAGCACCCTGAATGATCTGTCTGTTCCAATGTATAGTGCACTCACTGATGACCTTAACAATTATGCAATTTTAGGGACCTTTGATTGCAACGGCCTTTACAAATGGATACCATTGAGCAGGTGTTCTTGTTGCCATCTCATTATGAGGTATTAAAGTCTCTGCCATATATCTTTGCCTTGCCCTGGGAGTGTCCATACATGTATGGGAGCTGAACATACATATAAGGGCACACCCTCACCCCATTTTCCAACCCCATCCACTCAATACTTTTCTCTCTTTGGGCTTCCATTCCAAAATCTTTTCTCCCCACTCAGTTTCAGCCATACCCCCTTTTCTCTTTCTCATTTTCTTCCTGTCCCCAATCTCAGTCTCTCTCAATCTCTCTCTCTCTCTCTCAATCTCTCTCTCTCTCCCTCTCTCGCTCTCCCTCTCTCCCCCGCTCTCTCCCCCCCTCTCTCCTTCTCTCTCCCTCTCTCTCTGCCCCTCTCTCCCCCTCCCTTTCTCTCTCCTTTTCCACCTATGTTTCCTTTCTCATCACCCTTCTCTTTCTTGAAATGTAATCAAGATTATGGGAAACTGGAAGGAGATCTTGTGCTCAGTCATGTACCCTGGGAGGGTTTACTGGTTTATAAACACCAAGAGATAGATCAAGAAAATGGCCCTGCCCAGCTTTCCCCAGGGAAATATCTCTGAGGAGGGTGCAAGTGGTCAGGGACTCCTGTGGCCTGGAGTAGGGTAAGTTCCCCTCTTCAGTTTCTGGAGTCTTTCCAGTGTTCAAAAGGAATTGAACCAATGGGAATTCTACAGTTAAAGAACTGAACTTAGTGTTTTAGGGAAAAGAAAACATTTTTGCCTATAACTGGTGAGCAATTATCCAGATTAGAGCACTAAAACCTGAGCAAATTAAATTAACGACATCACCTGCCTAACATGGGTTTGGATCACTGCCAGTTTCCTAACCTTTTTAACTGAGCTCAAGTTAATTAAACATTTTTTTTGAATCGTGCAAAGGTTGGGAGGAGGGAGGGGAAGAGAACAGTGAGGGAACTTCCTGCCATCTTCACATTTGAGAGTAAATATTCGTCATTCTTAGGAAGACACCACTGAAGAGAACTCAGACCCCTTCCGGTGAAACCACCAAGGGTGTTTTCTGCTGGCATATTAGTTTAGGGGTTTGAAATATGCTAATTACACGTGCCTCCCTCTTCACAGTGGAAGAGTATAGTGGTAGGGTACAATTCTGAACAGCTCTTTCCTGCAGCTCATGATGTGTACTAGGTTTGATGGAGTGGGGGAGAAGGTTCAAAGAGGGGACCTCTGTTATTTGGGCAGAATACTGTAGTAGACACCAAGGGAGGAATGTGGTTATTGGGCAACAAATTCTCTAAAGTCCCTTCCAATTCTAAATCTTGTGATTCTGTGAACTTGCCTTTGGTTGACCCATTTATCTAATCCTTTGCTGGGGTTGTGAGTTGTAGGCAAAACCAGTCTCTGATTCTCAGATCTAAAGGATAGATTTGCATTCCCCAAGGTTGGTTGCAAAAACTTCTTTCATTCTGCCCTTATAACATCTTCTGTGGCTAGCCGCTGAATAGGGCCATGGTACAGGTGGGTATTTCAATGCCCAGCCAAATGACTTGACAAAATGTCTGTCACTCTGCTAGGTGGCACATCAGCCCTGGAGTCAGGAGGACCCGAATTCAAATCTGGCCTCAGACATTTGCTAGCTGTGTGACCCTGGGCAAGTCACTTAACCCTGATTGTCACCCCAAAAAATGCATCCCCTTTATTACATCTGCCTTCACGTTTTGGCACAAATATCACTTCAGCAACCTACATGGCATCCCACTGGGAAGACAGGCAAGGTGGACAATTGTACAGTAAAAAAGAGCTTTGGCTCTATTGTTAAGAGGAGTTATATTTGTATCTTAACTCTTCTTCTTAGGGAAGTAACTTAACCTCTCTGGGCCTCAGTTTTCTCATCTGTAGAATGAGAAGGTTGGCTAAATTGGCCTCAGAGGTCCCTTCTAGCTTTGAATCTATGATCCTGTGAAAAGTTCTCCCACTTTTGTAGGTTGGAGAACTAAGGCACAGAGCAGTCAAGTATATACAGTCAATAAAAGAAACACCATGAATTCATCCTGAAGACCCCATGGGGCTTCTGTAGGTACATAGGGCAGACAGAGGAGCAAGCTGAGCTTAAGAGAATTTCTGAGGTTTTCTAATGTTAGTGCTTATGGGGTGTGGGGTGTGGCAGGTACATGGCCAGAGCAAGTTTGTTCTTTGAGAAGCATAGTAGGTGGAGGAGCAGAGGGGAGGTTAACAAAGTCATGTCAACTAATCCAGCTGCCCATGTACCACCCCCTTTTAACCAAGTGAATAATACGTCTGAGTTTTCCTCCTACCCACCATGTGAGTCCTGACACATTCATTGCCAGTCTGAGCCCAAGGCTATTAACTGTGTGAAGAGCTGCTCGCAACTAATTAAGACTGATTTAGGGGCAGAGGAGGAGAGGCAGTCACAGGCGATTGAGGAGAGGAACCATGTGGCTGAGAGCCCTTGTTGTCTCGAATTATTTCAAGCCTTGTGAAGTGAGATGAGGGCAGGACCAGACCTTGCTTAATCAGGCTGGGCCAGCTAGTGGTAGCCAACATCCCCTGATGGTTGTACTCCCAAAAAGAAATGAGGCAGTATGCCACATCTACCTATTCCCTCACCCTCTTCCCGGTTCCCCGTAGTGCTTTTTAGGGGCACCCCATACTGCTTGGGTTTTGAGAGCCTACCCTCTTTTGGTGATAAATTTCCCCTCCATGGTACAGTAGTGAAATCTGGGAGAAACATGGAGCCTGGCAGGTGTGAGGGCAAAAGGGAAAAGAGAGGAACCCCAAAGAATTAATGGATAGCAAAAGACTAGGAGATATTGCAGGCTGGTCACAAGCCTTAAGATCAAAACAGTCACTAGCTTTTGCCACCATATGCAAAAGGCTGGTAGATGGTCTAGATTTAATCAAATGGCCCCAAACAGGGAAGAACAATTAACAAGTCCACAAACCATGATTCTGTTTCTGCTACTGTAGTCAAAGCTCAAAGAAATTCCTTTTGAGTGTTGTGAACTTAGCACCCTGGCATGAAACATAGCTCTTCTGAAATTCAAATATGCTGGTGGCTGCAAACATGTTTTCATTGTTACTTAGACACACATCTAGCTTTAGAAATAGATATATGCAGAATGCGTCTATTTTTTGTTATTCCTTTATGTAGGCATAGAATATAGATTCAGAGAGACCCTGATGTACACATAGCATGTTCATGTTTCATGAACTATAACTACCTTCCTTTGACTGCAAATGCTGCCAGACCTGTATAAAACACACCCTTTGAGTTAGGCTAGCAAGAATGGCCCACATCCCCCAAATCCAGATCCAGCTTAAAGAAGAGGTTCCTACCCTATGAACTGAGGACAGCTGGAGGATGAGAGTGAGGGGTATTGACTGATTGCAGAGGGTGGTCCAATCCAGTACTATAATGTACAGCTGCTATCCTGTGAGCTTGCACATAGTGATGAAAAGGGAATGGTCCTCAAAGTTTGTATAGATTACAAAGGGGTCCTCATACTCACAAAAGTTTGAGAAGGACTGGCCCAAACACCCGATTACACACATAAATGGTGACATGAGACCCATTTCCCTGATTCTTGATGGGTGATCATAATAAGCCACTTTTGAAAGCTCTGCGTGAAAAGTAGCCCACCTACCAGTAACACTTCTCTCCCCCAACCCCCACCCTTCTCTGTGTGTTCCCGTTCTGGGTGCGTCTGTCCTCTCCTTTCCAACAGAGCATACCTGGATGTCCAGGCAAGACTGGGCGAAGTTTCTGAGTGGCCCTTTGTTTAGGTGATGTCTTCAGACCTGGACACCTCCAGCCTCACTCCCCACCCCCACCCCCACTGGAGATGGCTCACTTCGGACTGAGGGTTGAATTCAATCTCATCATCTCATGAATCTGCTGTACTATATAAGACAACAGCTTTTAAAAATGTGTATATAATCCATGATTTTTGTGGGTTTTTTGCTTTTTTTTCTTGATGGCTCCCCTTGTCCCATCCTCACCCCCACACCCTTCCTTTTAAATATCTTTGAATCACATTTGGTAGTATTTTTGACATAGTCTAGTAGCCTTGTCGCTTTAATATGTAGTTAAAAGCTAACCATAGTATGTAACTGTTATATTAAGGATTTTACTTTCTTTAAAAAAAAGTTTTTTTGATTGTGATTTCTGGTTCTGTTCCTGCTTCAAGGATGCTGAGATGGTAATGTGACTCTCAACCTTTTGGTGCCCATTCTGAAATTGTATAACTTTTCAGGTGGAATTTTAGCACACTCTGAAATTCGAAGTCGAGAAGCGCCGGAGCGGGAGTTGGGCATAAAAGTTTTTCATTTGCATTTGTAGAAGCGAGATCATAGCTTAACTAACAGGCTCTTTAGCGATTCATTTTTGTGATGTCTCTTTGTTAACCTAAGTATATCTATTTTCGGCAATAAGGTAAGGACGACAACATTTTGGCCGTCCTTCTTTTCTATAAGTGCTTTTTTCTGTTGAAAGAGGTGATATTATAAGATTTTTTGAAATTGTGAATTCTGGAGAAAAAATAATAAGTGCTGTAAATACAATTCCATTAACTACATAGAAACTATTAAGAAAGAGAAAATGGAAAAAAAATATTTTTGTGAGGGACTTAGTCCCAGGCAGTTTGATGATCCATGGAAAGAAACAAAAAAGGAAACTAATTTTTTTTTTTTTTAAAGAAAAAGGTCAATTTTTGAGTTTTAAGGTCTAAGAACAATCAGCTGCCAGGGCTGCCCTTGATGAAGTCAAAAAGAACACAGTTTAGCTCTCTTTTGTCAGTACATTAGACCTAAGAATTCTACTAGTGTCACACCAGCATACTCACTGCTCCTTTGTACACAGCTTCCAATGAACAGTCTAGTTGTATTTTTTAATTTAAACTATGAAATACTGCTTTTCCCGAGACTTTGAAAAAGATAGCAATGTTAATATTTAACGTATTTAAAGTTCAAAGCACACCTGTTTGGCTTGGGGGAGGGGGGAGGGCATATTTTTTTAGTCATTTAAAAAATTAGATTCGTTTTTATCGTCCAATCATTTCAGCTCCTCCAAGTGTCGCCCAAGACGCTTCCCTCTTTTCTCCCCTCCCTCTCTCTCTCCCCTCCTCCAGTCTAGGGCCTTTGGGCCAGGGATGGCTAGTCCTACATTATTGATACTTTTATCCATTATTCTTTCCATTAACAAATTAGGAAAGCAAACTCTTTATGTTTTTTTTTTTAATACCTCAGTGCTGCGAGTATCACCAGAGAGGCTAGGGAAGATATTTTTGTTTTGTTTTGTTTTTAATTTATTGTAGATGTAAACAGAATTAAAACATTTTTAAAAAGTATAAACATCACTGCACTGTGACTGGTGGGAAAAACTGACAATTTCCTGTTTGCACATGTTTAATATTTGGCTGTTATAATATATGGTCCTCAGTTGGGGAAAAGATACTTATGATGAAGGATATTTTTTAATTTAATTTTTTTAATATTGGTAAATAGGCCTGCAACAGCAACTTAGAAAAGTACAACTCAGTAGATGGCATTAAACAACGACAACACCAACAACATACTGTAGTGTGAATATATTTTTCTTTTTTTAACGTGATATTGACAAGTTTTATTAATATTTTTTTAAATTGTTACGTTTATAAATTTGGTACTCGAGGCACAGCCAGTATGAGACACTGAATGCGACATTTATTATAAAGAGCTGCTGCACTCCTATTTTTATAAATGTTACTAATGAGTAGACTAACGTAGGCATTCACTAGGCAGGGTAGCGCAAAGGCATCTTCAAGCAAGAGGCGCCATGATGCTGAATGAAAAGGAAGGGAAAAAAAAGCTTTGGGGTTTTTTTTTTCTTTCTCAGTTCTGATTAAGTAAACAAAATGAATCATGCTCTTTGTTTTTCCAACATAACATTTTAGAGTTGTTGTGGGTTTTGGTTTTGTTTGGGTTTTTTTTTGGGGGGGGAGGTTCTTTCTTATTTTGGAACAACCAGGTTAAGTATAAAATGCTGGACGCTTTTTAAATATTGAGACTTGATCAAGTAATAACAATAAAAGTAGATGGTTCTTTAAAAAAACACACAAAAAAACAAAAACCAACAAAAAAAAACCAACACAAAAAAGGAAGTCAATTCCCTGTGATTCAATGTCTGTGCCAGGGAATTTTTTATTAATATTTTGTCCATGTTGAGGATGTACTGTACTACCATGTGTTTTCTCTTCATTCCCTGTCACCTCATAGATGATTCTTTGTTGACCATTGTCTGTTAATAATGTATAAAATGGCTATCTTGTAAGCGTGCTGTCCTGATACTAGTGTAGTAACTTTTTTTCTCCTCTTTCTTCTAGTACATATTGGTAGGTGTATTGTAATTAAGGTTAAAAAAAAAAATAGATGTAGTTATTCAGATTTAGGACCAGTAAGGATAGAACTTTCTCTTATTTAAGAAAACAAAATGCTAATTTTGGGGCAGTTTTTTTTTTCTTTTTTAATTGTCTTTTTTAATTTTAAGGTCAATTTTCTTTTCTTTGTTTTTTCTTTATTTTTCTTTTCCTTATTTTTCTTTTCTTTTTTTTTCTGATCTGATGTGGTTTCAACTAACCAAAGGTCTCACAATGTTAAAATGCTGGCAAACTCCCCAGCATTTTGTAGATCCCCACCCCCCCCTTAACTTTCAAGGGGTCTGCCATACTACCTTAAATGCTAATGCTAGATATGCAAAACTGGATTTTTTTAATTTATTTTTTAAAAGAGGGAGGCATGGTATATTAAAATGATTTTACTAAGAGAAAAAAATATTTTTTTAAGAATGTTCAGAAGAAATTGATAATCTGTGTGAATATGTTTTAGATGTTTATATACCTTTTGAAGAGACCCAGTAGCCCATAGCACAAATCTTGTGGAATCTGATATGTTTCAATGTGGCTACCTAGGTTAAGGTTCACGTTAGTCCCCCCCAACCCCAATCATCTAGAAGTCCATTTTGAAAGATTTTTGTAAATTATTTTAGCACTGATGTTCAGTCTCGTCTTTGTTTCAGTTAAGCTCAATGGCGACCTGGGAACCACCTTTTACAGGGGAGAATACCTTTTGGGCAATCAGTTCTCCCTCTTTCCCAAGTTTGGGAAGTAGCCACTTGTGTGACACTCCAGCCTCCAGTTGGGCAAGTCACTTCACCACTTTGGGTTTCCTCTTACAGTTTCCTCAACTCTAAAATGAGGGGTTTGGACTGGATGACTCTTCAGGGCCTTTTCAGGTCTACCATGCTATGGTTCTATCAGTCTAATTCCATCTGCCCTGGCCCCCAAGAGCACATTGTCTCCCAATGGAAGGAGCATGGCATTTGCTGGACAGTTCCTCTGCCCCCAGTTCCTCTCCCATCCAGAAAGGGCAGTATTTGAGAGGACAGATTCCCTTCTCTTCTCTCCAGGAGCATTTTGAAAACATGTACAAAGCCCAGCCTTCCTCACCCCACCCCAGCCCACATTTGAAAACCAAACTGAGCACATGGCCCCCTCCCTCCCCCACCCCACCGCCCATTGGCTTGATTCAAACGAAGCCTGACCTGGCCTTTGCATTTCTATCCTTCATAATGTTCGTTTTAATTTGAACTTTGTAGCTTGGACTTTAAGGTAGCATGGCTCTATTGCTGTCCATTTAATTTCTCATCTTACAGCAATCCACAGCCAGTAAATGTTACACACATCTTATTAGACTAGTTCAATCATTGGGTAATTGTTGGTTCTAATGACCTGAAAGGTGTTCAGTTTTTTGTTTTTGTTTTTTTTCTTTTTTTGGTTTTGGTTTTGTTTGTTGTTTTTCTTTTTCTTTTTTTTCTTTCTTTCTTTTTTTTTGGTTCTATTTTTCTTTTCTGGCTAGGAAAAAAAAAATTACCAACCTATTTTGATCTTTAGTGCAAGCGAGGGCTAGGGACTTAGCCTCCACCTCCACCAACCACACTGTTTCATTCTGCCATTCACTTACTTACTGCAGCATAATCAAGAATAAAGCAATATAGTTTACTACATTTTTATTGAAGGTCAGCCATGCTTTCTGTATTATATTGCATATGAAATTGTTTACAAAAAAAGAACACTAACTCATACTTATCTTTAGTCTATTGGAAATGGCACGCAGGGACAGAGGGAATTTGAGGGGGGGAGGAGAATATTTTTCTTGAATGTGCTTCACAGGCCAAGATATTTTCCCAATGAAGGGGATAGTAAGGGATCTGTGTGGGAAGCAAAAGGGAAGGAGAAGCAGGCACATTGGAGATAGATATACACTGGCGGGTCCTCCTGTCCTCATCCTAATGGCATGAAATACGCAGAACTCAACTCGGCCCATCTCTTGGGCACAGACACTACATGAGGAGATCTTTGTAAGTTAAGCAATACTTTAATACTGTAATAAGTTTGTTTTTTTTAACCAAATACACACACACACACACACACACACACACACACACACAACCACCCCATTGGCAGAAGGGCCCTTCATCAAAGCCTTCTGGCCAAGAACTACCAAACAATCAAAATGGATTGTCTTTGACAGAATTTCATTTTAGCTCTGGGGAGTTGGGTCAGGTAGGGGTAGGAGCGGGGGGCCAGGCTGGACAGACAAAAAAAGCATCAGAGGCCTCTCCCAGCGGCTCTCTGTCACTGTATTCTGTACATACTGTCCCATCCCGTGTGGAATCTGTGAGTGTCATGCTGAGTATGGTGGGCCAGCAAACCCACTCTTCATGGTGTATTGTAAAGTCGAAATTCCATGTGTACTAGGATGCAAGTTGAAGCATTTCATGTGGACATCAGTGTATCTAAATAAAACTTTCCCCAGCACTGTGGCTGACCTCACCCTTACTTTTATACTTTAGTATGAAACTGATGAGAACTTTGGTAGTGAGTATTTTTTTTATATATATACATATATATGTATCTATATATATATATATCAAGCATCTTTCAGGTCTTTGTGTGTGGCTTACTTAAAGCCCTGTTGTAAAAACTACTATGTGGATGGCAGTCTCTCACATCTCAGATGTGGAAAGTATAATTTTATATTTGTATTTTCAAATAAATAAGTTTGTGAAAGGTTTCCATCCTCTACTGTGGTCCAGAAATCAATGTGTTTGTCTGACAAAAAAATAAAATAAAATAAACTGTTTTGAACAGAGGCGTTTGGTGCTTTTTTTTTTTCTTTCCAGGGAACCAGCCAGTATTCTGTCTCTGAGACCTTGGGGGAGGGGGAGGAGAGGGAGGTGGGTGAGTTAAATCACAGGCTCCTTTGTGTCCTTCTAGAGGTTCTAGACCTGTCATTGGGAGCCTAAGTAAAGAAGAGGCCTGTTCCTTCCTTCAGTGAGTTTTTGTTCTAATGAAGGAGATAAAGGTCTTACACTTCAAGAAAATGGCTTCAAAATGTACAAACTGGAGAGAGGCATGGTTAGAAAGCACCATGGCTGAAAAAAGATCCAGTGGGCTTAGGTGGACTTTAAGTTTAATGAGATCAGTGATGTGACATGGTGGCCAAAAAAGATAATACAGTCTCTGGCTGAACTAAGAAAGACAGTATTTCCAAGGATAAGGTCTTACCATCCTCTACCCTGTTCAGATCACAAATATGTAGTATTGTGTTCAGTCTTGGGCACCACACTTTAGGAAGTGGTCAACTGGAGATTAAAGGAAGGAAATGGGAATATTTAGCCCAAAGAAGAGAAAACCAAAGGAGGCAGAGCATAACATCTCTTGTTAAGCAAGAATTTGAAGGGCTACCATGTGGATACAGACCTAGACTAGTTCTGTTTGCTATAAAGAGCAGAACTAGGGGCAGCGAGGTGGCACAGTGGATTGAGCACTGACCCTGGGATCAGGAGGACCAGAGTTCAAATCTGGTCTCAGACACTTACTAGCTGTGTGAACCTGGGCAAGTCACTTAACCCTGATTGCCTCAAAAAAAGGCAGAACTAGAATCATTGGAGAGGCATTTAAGCTTGAGGTAATGAGAAATTTTAGGGCACTTCACAAATGGAATGACCTCCCCTTCATTGGAGCAGTGGATAAACACTTGCCAGATACAGAGGATATCCTTTTGAGGAGAATGGGTTGGCCTAGATTGGCCATTGAGATCCTTTCCATCTGATCTTGTGATTTATGGAGAGATGCCTCAATATAAACTTATTGAGGAAAGCAACATTCAGGTAGAAATTACACAAAATGATGGTGGAAATTACACAGAACAGGGTCTGGATTAACTAGAAGGCTTCTTGGAGACTGATGGCTGGGGACAGAACCCTAGAATAGTATGACTGAAAAAGCCATACTTGGAGATTTACTACCACATACTTAAAATGGCAAAGACCTCATGACCAGCTTCCCAGGGTGCTTTCCTCTACTCTAGAATGGATTCCATGATGCCATTAGAATGCAGGTAAACATCTACCCTAAAATAGTAAATAACTAAGCAACTATGGTCATTGTTGTGTCCAATTCTACATTCTTGGCAAAGATACTGGAGTGATTTGCCATTTCCTTGTCCTTGTGCCTCTGTTTTACAGATGAGGAGTTGAGGCAAATAGGGGTTAAGTGACTTTCCCAGGGTCACACGGCTAATGTCTGAGGCTAGATTGGAACTCAGATCTTCCTGACTCCAAGTCCAGTAGTCTATCCACTGTGCCACAGAGTTGCCCCTAAGTAGCTATACTAGGTAGCTAACTTTGCTCAGCAACACCACCTCAGGAGGTCACTCAGATCTAACCACCAAGCAGCAGCCTAGTTCCAGTATCTCCAGAAATTACAGGGGAAACTGGAGACACAGAACTTGAGATTTAGGGTCAGAAAGTCTGGATTCTGGTCTCACTTCTACCACCAGCTCTTTAAGGTGGGTCCTTGAAATTCTCTGGCCCCCATTTTCCTCATTTGTAAGACAGAGCAGATTCTCTACCTATTTTACCTTACCAGGGTTGAGGATAAAATGAGATCATTGATGGGAATGAAAGAGAAAGAAAGGAGAGAAGAGGAAAAGGGTGGAGAAGATGGAAGGAAAAAAGTGAGGGAAGGAAAGAGGGAAGGAGGGATAGATGGAAAGGAGGAAAGGAAAGAAAGAGGGAGGGGAAGAAGGAAGGAAAAAGGGAGGGAAGAAGGGAAGGGTATTTATTAGGACTGACCATCTGGTAAGAACTATACTCAGTATTGGGGACACAAATGCAAAAATGAAAATAGACTATTGCCTCAATGAGTTTATACATCACATTACATTCTAATGGGGAAAATAACAAATGGAAGTAGTGGCCAGGGAGGGATAGTTTGATTTGAGAAGTTAAAAGCCTGGGGAGTGGGTTGACACACCCTATCCAGAAACAATGACAAAGGTCATTTGATTATTGTTCCAGAACCAGAAAAGGGAGGGTGACAGGAAAGTGTGAGCCTAAGGCATGAAGTAAAGAATGTCTAGAGCCAGGCCTTGATGTATTGAGCAACTGAGGCGACCTCAGGGTGGGATTTCCAAATATGAAAGAGTTAAGTCCTTTAAGGTTGGGTTTCCAGTCTAAGTGGCATGGCAGCTGATGAGGAAACAGCAAAGAAGAGAAACATTTGGAGCCCTGAAGGAAAGAGAAGACACTCAAGGGTGCATCAAGTGGGGAGGGAAGTAGGAGGAGATCAATTAGAGGAAGCACATTTCATCACATCCTTGCTCTCCATAACCTGCCCCTCTGGTTATGAAGAAGACAGATCCAGCCCCTGTCCAGATCTCAAGATTTTTACCTAAACTTCATGCCAGATGACAGCATCCTTCTGTACCCCTAGGGCTTCCCTCCCTACTCATCTGAGGTGCTTCATTTGCTCTTGATGTCCACCATTTCCATCCAATCCTCTTCTTTCCAGGAGAAAGAACCCTAACCTTCTCCCTTTTCCAAAATGGCCCCAGATCAGGAGGTGGAGGCTGCTTTCTGTCTTAGAGTCCAACATGCCCCATTGTAAAAATACGCAAATATTTCTTCTTAGGTCAAACTATACTCACCCTTTTTTCTCACCTGACATCAAACTAAAGAAGTGGCCTGAGTGATTTACAACAAAAGAAAGGAAACTCTTCATCTTAGGGAGGTCTCTCAGGATTGTAGAATTTAGGGCTGGAAACTGGAGGGATTACTCTATTTCAAGGCCCTGCTTTTCCAGGAACAACACTGAGGTCCAGAGAGGGAAAGGAACTTTCCCAAAGCCCCTACAGGTACTAGGGAGCAAAGCCTGCATTCAAACCCAGGAGATCTCAGACTCCTGAGCTCTTTCCATCATACCACACTGCCTCTCCTGGCCAATGCACCAAACAGGAAGGTTATGGGTTTGTCAAAGTGGGCTTGTCAACAGAAGTAAGAATAATGGGTGAGTCAGAACAGAGTTATGGTGATAATTTTAAAATTATCCAACTAAATAACCATCAGAAAAGTATACAAATAAAATTACAACAAATTAACACCCCCCAAAATGAGTTCAATCACTGAAACTAGGGAAAAGTTTCAAAATTTTGCCCTCTGACCTACCATCCACAGCCTTTGAGCTCAATATGTGTGAATTGACATCACAAAATTCAAAAAATTTTTAAATGCCTTACTTCCCCCTCCTGCCTAAGATCCTTGCTGCTCTTGTCTCTTCTGTTTGGCACCACCAATATTCAGAATCTTCTTTTCCAAGCCAACCCTGAATCTGGGGCTACTCCTGCTTGTTTTGAATCAGAGTGAAACTGCCCCCAGAAGTCTAGGACTCTTTTGGTTTCCCTCC
This sequence comes from Bettongia penicillata ogilbyi, assembly GCA_023548195.1. Classification (NCBI taxonomy): domain Eukaryota; kingdom Metazoa; phylum Chordata; class Mammalia; order Diprotodontia; family Potoroidae; genus Bettongia; species Bettongia penicillata. Next base: position 5,608,322 of record JAJHZJ010000413.1, read on the forward strand.
TTTAGCCTGTAGCTGTGCCTGTGCAACAGCTCTCAAATATGCCCCCTTCTCTCTGACACTACCACCACTCTAGAGTAGACCCTCATCACCTCCCCAGTAGCCTGCTGGGCATCTGCCTCCCTCACATCTCTCCCCACTCCAATCCATCTTCCATTCAGCCCCTGAAGTGATTTCCTAAAGCATAGATGAGATCATGTCATCCCTCCCTCTTATTCAATAGGATCCCCAATGGCTCTCTAAAGCCTCCAGGAGCAAATACAAATACTGTTTGGCATTCAAAGCCTTTCATAACCTTGTTCTCCAACACATACTTTTCACTCCAGTGACACTGACTTCCAGATGTTGTTACACAAACAAAACACTCCATCTGTGAACTCCTGGCATTTTCTCTGTCTCTTCTGCTCCAACCACTGACCTCACTGGCTTCCTTTAAGTCCCAGCTACGACTCCACCTTCCCCCGACTCCTCTTAATTCTATTGCCTTCCCTCCATTACTTACCACCTATTTATTCTATATAGAGCTTACTTTGTATGTATTTGTTTGCATGTTGTCTCTCCTGTTAGATTATAAGCTCTTTGAGGACAGAGAATGTCTTTTTTATCCCCTGACTGGCACTTCTTAAATGTTGATTGATTGATTGCAATCGAGGCTTAAGACCTTTTTACCTGAGGATCCCTGGCCATATGCTTGGTTATATCACCCCTTTCCAGCCTGATTTGAAAGTGTCAGTCCCAGTCTCAATGTGAAGGGAATCAGTGGACTCTGCCAGATTGGAAGTGTCCGTCCTGGTCCAATGTTTGTGAGGGGAAGTGGAGAAGAAGCAGTTAGACTAGACTAGTCTTATTTAATTCCGTTTTTTTGAGGAGGCAATCAGGGCTAAGTGATTTGCCCAAGGTCATGTAGCTAATAAGTATCTGAGTCCAGATTTGAACTCGGGTCCTCCTGACTCCAGGGCTGGTACTCTATCCATTGTGCCACCTAACTGCCCTAAGTCTGACTCTTCTATTATCTGTGCCTCTCCCCTCCCTCTGCCTTGTGCATCTGCACTTAAGCCAAACAATCTTCCTTTAAACATTTCAAATAAATGAGCCTGTTACTTTCAGTATGGAATGAATAGAGGGAGAGTGGTCCTCAGAGCCAAGAAGACTCAATTTCAAGTCCTGTCTGATACCTACCAGTTGTGTGACCCTGGGCGAGTCACTTAATTTCTCCACCTCTAGACTAGGCTACTCTGCAAAGCCATAAACGGCAGAGTAGGTGCTGACCTGCACTGGTAGAGGGAGCTTCCTCACCTGAGAATTCTTTGTACCAATGAAATCAAAGATCTAATTTTGTTCCTTAGTTTTTAGCTATTTCAGGGGTGGGAAACCTACAGACTGTGAAGTTTGGATTCAGTCAAAGGGCTGCACTTGAGGACCTAGAGGGCCACATATCCCCACTCCTGGGTCCTATCCGATTCCTCTGTGAAGCCCCTTTATGCCTAGCAACATATCCTCCCAATCTGGTTTGTTCTTGCCATTTTGCATCCGTAGTTTTGACAGCAAATAAGGAATATAGGAGAAGGAAGGCAGCATGTGGAGTTCCTTTCAGCAGGACAAGAAGCTGGAAGGAGAATATTTGGAAACACAGCTCCTGTCTGCTCTAACCCTGACTACAAAAGGATGAATGGGATAGGTTCTCTCCTTCTTTCCTAGAAGGAGGCCAGAGGGCCTCCCCAGACTCCAGGCCTGAGTTTCAGTGCCCTCCAAAGCAGCCACAACACTATATACCCCAAACTGACCAGTGTCCCAAGAGGATACTTCATCTGAGGCCCCCGGTTTGCTATGAGTCATGTGCAAATATTAGCACCAATCCCCCAAGCTGACCAGCCGACTACAGTTGCTACGCCTTCGCCCTCGGATCCCTGGTTAATTGATGTGACATATCGACAAGCATGCTCCTAGGGAAGGCAGGCAAGCCAGCACCCACCATTCCAGCTCAGTAATCACCACTGATTAAAAACAAGTTAAGCAGCAATGAAGGCGGAAACTTACATTAGCCAAACGACCTTGTCTATGTCTGACTACAGATAGATGGAAGTGATTATGAAGGCGTCACTTAAAATGTCTACAAATATTAACGACTGTTGGAATTTCCACAAGATTTATAGTGAAGCCAGGTTTGCCTCTCCACTGATTCCCTTCTCCTCCATCTGTATCCATGAATTTCTGTGGAGGAAGAGCTTGAGCTAATCAGATCATGGGATTTGAAAGTGGAAGGGACTTACTTGAAAGACAACCACGATAGTTTGGCACCTTTGTGTTACAGACCCTTTGGCAGTTTGGTCAAACCAATGGACACCTTCCCCTTCTGCTCCCCCTCTTCAGGGACCAGGCTAAAATCAGGGTTTGTGGTCCAGGAGTGGAGATGGGGCACCTCAATCCCAGGCTTCTTGACCTCAGGGTCCTGGGTTGTCTCCATCAGAATCTTAGGGAGGTGTTAGTTAAGATGGTTTGACTTCCTGCCTCACCCTCACAGAATAAGGTTTTAAGATAATTCTAGGAAACTATTCTATTCAGTCAGAGATTAGTGAATCTACAGATGCAATTTTTTCTATCCAATTTCACAGACCTCCTCCATCCCCAAGATCTGTCCATGGACAGCATTAATTCCTGCCCATGGTTTGTAGAGCCTTAGGGCTCTGTGGACCACAGGTTAAGATGTTGCTGGTGTTCAACTGTTCAGTTGCATTTGACTCTTCATGATCCTGTGGACCATACTGTCCATGGGATTTTCTTGGCAAAGATACTGAGGTGGTTGGCCATTTCCTTTTCCAGCTCAGTTTGCAGATGAGGAAACTGAGGCAAACACAGGTTAAGTGATTTGCCCATGGTCACACAGCTAGTGAGTGTCTAGGTCAAATTTGAACTCAGACTTTCCTGACTCCAGGCCCAATGCTCTATCCACTAGGACACCTACCTTCCTCCTAGGAAAACAGAGGCTAGGAAACTTGCCCAAGGTGACACAGCTAGTAAGTGTCTGAGCTCACATTTAAACTCAGGTCTTCCTAAGTCTAGACCCATCACTCTATCCACTGAACCATCTAGCTGCCCCTAACACTGTTCTCTATTTCAAATGTGTTATTTGTCATTGCTCAGTCATTCCAGTCATATCCAACTCTTCATGACCCCATTTGGAGTTTTGTTGGCAGAGATACTGGAATGGTTGGCCATTTCCTTCTCCAGCTCAATTGACAGATGAGGAAACTGAGGGAAACAATTAAGTGACTTACCTAGGATCACAAAGCTAGTAAGTGTCTGAGGCTTAATTTGAATTCAGGTCTTCCTGACTCCAGGCCCACTCTACCACCTAGCTGCCCAGGTTAAGAACTTCTGATGTAATCCAACTCTCTTATTTTATAGAAGAGGAAACTGAGGCTCCAAAAAGTGAAGTGATTCCTAAAGTCACATAGGTAACAGAATCATAGATTCAGAACTAGAAGAGACCTTAGAGGTTGTCTGATCCAACCCCCTCATTTTACACATGAAGGAACAGAGACTGCAAAAGAGGAAGTGACTTTCTTAAAGTCACATAGGTCATAGGATGAATTAATGAAAAAAGTATTTATGAAGTGCTCACTTGTTAAGGGCAGAGCAGCTAGGTGGCACCCTAATGCACAGAATACCAGGCCTGGAGTTAGGAAGACTCCTTTTCCTAAGTTCAAATCCAACCTCATACATTTACTAGCTGTGTGACCTTGGGCAAGTCACTTAACCCTGTTTGCTTTAGTTTCCTCATCTGTAAAATGAGCTGGAGAAGGAATTTGCAAACTACTCCAGTATCTTTGCCAAAAAAACCCAACCCAACCCTCAGTGGGGTTGTCAAAAATCGAACGTGACTGAAATGACTAAACAAGACCAATAGTGTCAAACTCAAATAGAAATGATCCCTACAGTCATGTATTGACTTAGAAAAACACAAATGAACATTGTCTACATTGTTTTGTTTTTTTTCTTTATTTTGTTAAATATTTCTCAATTACATTCTTATCTGGTTAGGGGTGCACTTGGGACATCTCTGGTTCAGATTAGAATTTAAACCCAGGTTTCTGGTTCTAAATCCAGTGTCTTTTTTCATTCCATATCTCTAAGGGTCCCATACAGCTTGAATGTGCTATAATAGCTCTTTCTCTCTCTGTATCTATATAATTAGATTCTACATTATTCCCATGGCTGGGGAATTGGGTAATCCAATGCTCGGTTCATAGAGAGCCACCCCATCTACCACATAAACCATAAATGGATCGGCAATTTTCAGAGAGTTGGAACAGAAGAAGCCCTGGAACTAGACGGAACATCCTTTAATCTTTTTTTAATGATTCACGAGGCACTTCAAGGATCTTGCAGGGGACCAAGGTCTTTGTATGAATGTAAATGTTCTCTGTACTGTAACACTTGACAGATGCCCCATCTCATAGAAATGTCTGAAGAACAGAAGGCTGAAACACAAGGTTTGGCATGGAATAAAGGCCAGCCATATTTGCATGGTAAGGAATGCTTATATATCCATTCTTTGATTCAACTCTTACAATGGCAACCCTACTCGGTTTGGAGGCAGGAGAGAGATTATCCCTATTTTATAGATGAGAATGCTGATGTCCACAGAGGCAGAGTGATTTGTATAAAGGTACATACCTTATACATGGTAAAGGTAAGACTAGAGACCAGCTTTTCTAAGTCTCAGTCCAATCCTCATCCCATGACATCCATTTGGCTCTCAATATGGAGTGTTTGAAGTATTCCAAAAAGTTTCATGCCTTTTAATCTATTAAGGCTTAAAAGTGCTTGAGACTGCATCAAGACTTTTGGGACACCTTTTACATGGAGGAAGTCTGCATATGTGAAGGTGTGAACATACCTGAAGTTGTAAGTCTGCTTGTTTCATTGGCATAGGGAAAACCTAATGAGGAAACTTACTAGGAAACTATCAGTGTAGAATGATATTGCCCTGAAACTCACAGTCCTTCATGCCTGGAGTCAGGAAGACCTGTGTTCAAATTTGACCTCAGGCACTTACTAGCTGTGTGACTCTGGACAAGTATTTAACCTTGTTGGCCTCAATTTCTTCCTCTGTAAAATGAGCTAGAGAAGGAAAATGGCAAACCACTTCAGTAACTCTGCCAAGAAAACCCCAAATAGGATCAACCACTGACCAACAATAACATATCTTTTTACATGGCTACAATCTCAACAGGTACCTCTGGAGCTAATTCTGGTCATGTTGTTTCCTGTACCTGCTCATCAGAGACGTATCCAGGAAGCATTTGCACTACCCAAAGACCTCCCTTACCCCATGTACCTGTTGGGAATTCATCTAGTAGATGGAAACCATTCCAGCCTAAGAATGAGAGAAAAGACAGAAATCTCTGCCTTTCTAGGCTGAAAGCAATCTTCTAAGGTTGGTTGGAGCTGGGAAGGAATAAATCATGGCGGGACAGAGCCCAGGCTGACTGCAAAGAAGAGGAGATATGCATGGTGGCCCCCTGTTATCTCTTACTCTTTCCTTGTACTATATGGTTTGGAAAATGGATATTACAACTGAAGACATCCCTCTGCATTGATTCATTTCTCACTCCTCTCAACAGCTGTTTGCTAAAGATGTTTCAAGTGTTAGTCAAATGGGACTACCTTACTCAAACCATGTTTCTCTTTTGAAAAATTCACTATAGGAGTGGCTATATCCCAGTGGACATACTAGAAAGGTCTTCACCTTGACTCTGGTGGTCCCACAAGGGCATCTTCTTGAGTGGAGATAGGGGAACTCCATCAGCTGTGTGACCTTGGGCAAGTTACTTAACCTACCATGGGCCTCAGTTTCCCTCTCTGTAAAAAGGACACAATAGGGGCAGCTAGGTGGCACAGTGGCTAGAGTGCTGACTCAGGAGTCAGGAGAACCTGAGTTCAAATTTAGGCTTAGACATTTACTAGCTGTGTGTCCTTAGGCAAGTCATTTAACCCTTTTTGCCTCAAAAAAATGGACACAGTACTGATGGAGAAACACTGTTGAAGAAACTGAGACCTAGAAAGGCAAGGTGATTTGCCAAAGATCATAAAGGTAATAAATGGCAGAGTCAGGATTTGAACTCAGGTCCTCTGATTCCAATGCCAATTCTCTTTCCATTATATCACAATCACCAGTCTTATATATCAACTCCTTGAGAGGTGGGATGATGATTTGCCTTTCTTTGTATCCTGAGCACTTAGCCCTGTGCTTGGCCCAAAGTAAACCCTTGATAAATAAGAGGCAGCTAGGCAGTTAGCTGGGACAGTGGAAAGAATGCTGGCCTTAGAGTCAGGAAGACCTGAGTTCAAACCTGGACTCAGAAATTGACTAGCTGTGTAATACTGGGAAAGTCCCATAACCCTGTTTGCCTCGGTTCCTTACCTGTAAGATGGGGATGATACTAGCACCTACTTCATACAGTTGTTATGAGAATCAAATGAGATTAGTGCTTTCTAAGATCATATTATTAATAAACGTTTATTGCCTGATTGACCAACCAACCTACAAAAATGATTGAGATGGCTCAGGAGCAGGCTTTTCTGGAGACAAGTTGAATCGTGGAGGAATCCACTAACTAAAGGAAATGGAAAACGTCTTTAGAGTCAGAGGACTCCATAATCCTGACTCTACCATTCACTCTTTGAATGACCTCAAGGGGATTAACTTTCCCCTTTCTTTGTCTCATTTTCCTCATCTGTAAAATGGGGGCATGGGATTTGGATTTGAGAGCTTCTATGGTTCTTTCCAGCTCTAAATCTATAATTCCATGATGTATCTCTTGTCCAGTCAGTTCCCAGGTCAAGGCCATCAAGTGTTGTCTCTTCCCAGAGAACTTAGGATCCCAAGATTACACTTAGGTGAACTATGGAAGAGACCTAATTCCTTCATTTTATATCGTTGGTCTCCCTGACAATGGCTTTGATTGGAACAAACCACAGTGGCAGAGGCAGCTTTGACCACAGGGACCAGGGGTTCTGAATCTACCTGTCTCTGTCCATAGACAGAGGGGGCATGGCTTCTGGGCCAGGCAGATGCAGCTAAGCATGACAAGTCACCAAGGTCCTGGGAGCACTGAGGTGTAGATGTGAAGAAGCCTCTGAGGCCAGCTGTAACCTCAAGGTAGACAGGGAATGAGTCATCCTGGGACATCTGTGACAAGCTCAGGCAGCAGCATCTCCCTGAGGCTCCAGCTCTAATAAAGAAAGAAAGGCAGGCTTTTCACTCCAGGGCCTTTGGATTGGTGGCTAACAATGCTCTCCCCTTAACAATCACCATGGGGCCCCAGATGCCAGGAAATCCAGGGGAAGAAGCACAGAATCAATCGCAGCCCCAGTCTTCCAGCTCGATTCTTCCATTATCTGTTCTCCAACAGAGCAAAACATTCAAAAGCTCAGGAAATCATGAAAGAATGGGTCTGATTTCTGACTTTGGTGGTGACTGGATCTGACACCCATTTTCCATTCCCCTTTTCCTCTTCCCCGTTCCTCTCTGAACAGTGGGCATAAGGAATGGGGTGAGGGCATCTGGGTGAGGGAAAGGAAGTATATCACTACAGAGAGCACAGAAAGACGAGAATCAAGTCTCAGCTTCATTTAGAGTCTGGGAGGGGCCAGAATCTGGCTAATCATTCTGATTGATAAGCTGGTCTGGATTAAAACATAATGCTGTATGTGCTACAATGCCTCCCCATCCCCTTTATTATTCTGCTTAAGAATGGTCAATTCCTTTTCTCAGATCAGCTCAGGTGATCTGTCACAACTGTGACAAAAAAAATGAGTTCAATTCCCCCAATATATCCCCATTTCCCTGCTGTGTTAGTCCTGTTGGGAGGCTACAAGCCCTGCTTCAAACCTTTAGCCTGTTCCCATTAGATTATAAATTCCCTAATGGCACGGATCAAAATCTCTTCCAATCAGCTAGGAAGCTAGGCAGTACAGTGGATAGAGCAGCTAAGCCAAGAATCAGGAAGACCTGAGCTCAGATTGGGCCTCAAATATTTACTAGCTGTATGACCCTGGGCAAGTCACTTAACCTTAGATTGCCTCAATTTCCTCCACCTACAAAATAGAGATTGTAATGGCACCTACCATCCAGGGTTTTTGTGAAAATCAAATTAGATAATATTTGTAAATGCTTAGCATAGTGCCTGGAATATAAATACTTATTGTTCTCTCCAGGTCCCATGTAGACAATTCTGATCCTATGCAAATTCAATTTTGCATAAAAAATTCTGAAAGAAATACACATTCCAAGCTAACTTTACTGTACAGTACTGTGCGCTCTCTCTCTCTCTCTCTCTCTCTCTCTCTCTCTCTCTCTCTCTCTCTCTCTCTCTCTCTCTCTCTCTCTTTCTCTCTCTCTCTCTCTCTCTCCTCCTGCCCCTAGGTTTGGCCCTCCTTCTACCCCCACACCCTCACCAACATAAATAAAAAAATACTGAAAACCTAAAAAATACCCCTTTACAATGTTAACCAATAGTCATGACTCTGCTGGATTAGACACTTGGCTTGAGATCTCTGGCATAGAGAAAGGAGACCTTCACCTGATCTACCTACCCATGCATTGGATGCCATCCTTCTGTCCCTGCCCTGTATGGTGCCCATTTTCTCCTGTCTGTGTCCCTTTCTGGCCTCAATGTGTCTGCTCAAGATAGGTTCTTCCTCTTGGTTCTGGTCAAGCTCCCACATGGCTGGCCCCCTTCTGCTCTCCCTTCTCCATCTTGGGCTCCCACATGTCTTTCAATTGTGAGGAGCTCCCTTCCTCCATGGGGCACAGCTCCCTTCCTGCTTCCCTCCTCTAATTCTGTGGGCAAATTCAATTTACATAAAGGTCTGCAGAATGGTCCACTTATACCAAGCAACTGTATGAACTGAGTATTTATCATTGACTCAGCTAAGCTACCATGGCAGACCCAGAAAAAATATTGCACCCGATCTCTACTTGAAGCAGTAAATTTCTGGTATAGTTGGGGTGACATGAAGCAATTAGAGATTAATTGGAATTCAACTGTGTGGGAATGACAGTGAGTACAGCAAGAATTCAGAGAAGGGAGACATTGTGTGGGCAGTGGGGGAGGAGGTCTGGAATAGCTGCATTGAGAAGGTGAGACATGAATTAGGCTATGGAAGAATTTATATCAGTGGAGAGAGAGCATGTCAGGCCAGGGCCACAGCAACAATTATAATAGGTCATATTAATATAGTGCTTTATAAAGCACTTTACATACATTATCTCATCAGTATGAGAAGTAGCATGGAGGAACTAATGAGCATGGAATACGTGGCCTTCTTGCTTAATAATCCTCTCACTGTCCCCTGCTACTAGGTCATGTCTCCCAAAGGGTATCCATTTATCCATCCATCTATCCATTAACTACTCTGTTTTGGACTCTGGGGGGGGGGGGGGTGCAGTAGGGAGGCACAAATTCAATTTGACAAATATTTATTAAGCATTTATGATGTAACAAGGAACTGTACCAGCACTGGGGAAATGACGACAAAGGCATAAACAAAGTAGCCCCTGACTTCCAGGAGCTCACATTCTACTGGAGGATTCACGATGTACATTGAGAAGTAAATACATTCCCTCTCAGGAGCCAGATTCTTCCTCTACTTCTGGCTCCTGGCCTCAAATGATTTTGAAATAACTTAAAAATAGTCGTTTAAAGATCCTCCAGGGGTCATGGCCATATTCCAGTGGCCAATAGAGTTGCCTCTTCTATTCATTTAGACAAATATGTTCACACTTAGTAAAGGAGTTACTGGTGTTAACACCTTGTCATCTTTGATTTACATCAAGTGAACTGCGGGACCAGATCCCTCCTTGTGTGTATACTAAATAATTTCAAGGCAAACGTACTAACTGGGGTAGGGGGAGGGGAGAAGGGGAAGGTTGAGAAGAAGGAAGGTTAAGGAAAGACTTTTTGTAGGATGTGATAGTAACTGCTGTTCTGAAGAAAACCAGAGGCAGAGAGAGAAGAAAGGAGAGTCTAGACAAGGGGTACCATCTTTGCAAAGACATAAGGAGAGGGAGGAGAGTCAAGAGACCAATTTGAATGGAATGGAGAATATGTAAAGGGAAGTAAAGTAATAGTGATAGTGGTGGTAATGGTGGAATGGGCATCACCCTTTAAAGTCTGCAAGGCACTTTCTACACCTTTTTCTATATTTCCATATAATATGAAAAAAGTCTGAAAAGGCAGCTAGGAACTGAGGATTTGGGGTTTTATTCTAGAGGCAATATTGTTGTTCAGTTGTTTTTCCTTTCATGTCTAACTCTTCATGACCCCATTTGGGGTTTTGTTGGGAAAGATACTGGAGTGGTTTGTCATTTCCTTCTCCTGCTCATTTTATAGATAAGGAAACTGAGTCAAACAGGATTAATTGATTTATCCAAGGTCACACAGCTAGTGTCTGAGGTCAGACTCCAAACCGGCTGCACCACCTAGCTGCTCCCAGAAGGAGAATGATACAATGAATAGAGCACTGAATTCAAAGTCAGTAATATCTGTGTTCAAATTCTGCCTCAGATATTTACTTTTTGTGTAACCCTGGGCAAGTCACTTAACCTCTAAGTCCTCAGTTTCTTCATCTGTAAAATGGGGGAGGGTGTACTCAGTGACCTCCAAGTCTTTCCAGCTTCAAATTTATGATAATAAATATAGAGCTGGCAATGGACTATGCCTGAGACTTAGCTTTGCTAAGTTAGTAGAGAGTCATCTCCAGAAGGTAAGCTTCCATTAATAACCATTAACTGGTTCATAGAAACTCATGAAGACAGTCTGGTGAGATGAGGGGCTGGGGAAGGAGGGGATGAGCTTTGTTGGTGGGGGAGGGAGCCACAGGCAGGACACTGAAGTATTTTTTTATTTTGTTCACCACCATCACCATCCTGCCCAGTGATTTTCTGCTGAGGTTAATGGTAAAAGCAGCTGGCATTCCCAGAGCACACAGGGACAGATGGCAGGGGGTGGGGACGTCAACATGGGCCAGATGGCCTGTGCGTCACCATCAGCCACAGAGCCTCCCACCAGAGGTGATGGAGAGAGAACAAAATAGTTAACAGTAATGGGTGCTGGGACAGGCACTCCATGGCCCAGGGATCACAAACGTCTGACTATGTGACTTAAAATAGATTCACTGCTGGAGCTCTGTTACCATATACTACTACAAAAAAATGGGTGCCCCAGACCACCTCAAATTGGTGGGACTTGGAAGACCTGGATTCAAGTTCTGTCTCTGCCCTCTTAGAAGTTATGTAATCTTGGGAGGATCTTCTAACCTCATTAAACCTCAGTTCCATCACTTACAACATCAAGCTCACAAGTCTGTGAAGTTCTAATGAAATAAAGGGTATGTGATGAGTAACAGCTGTAACCAGGGGAAGGAAAGGCAGCATTTTGTCATGGGATAGAAGGTTCAGAAGGTGACATGTTTCCCTGCCCATCAGCTTCTCCCTTGGCCAGCCCTATCCCATTATCAGCCTAGAACCTGGTGACATTTCCTTCTGCTGCCGCTGGGAAATCTTTGTATCTCAATTAATATCTGAATGAATGAATGAATGAACAAATGAGTGAGTGAGTGAATCAATTAATCAATGACTAAATCAATGAATGATGACTATTTTTAAGGGTCACCTAGCCTATCAAGTAGACTGACTCTAGGTCTTAGTGGAATAGGTAGCCATGTGGTGTGAGTTCTTTTGTTTTTGACAGGGGGTCTAGATCTGTAATTTCATCAGTGTATGAAAGGAAGTCCTGGTAAAGAAACTCTACCCACCAATACAGATCACTGCATGATATAATAGAGTGATAGACATTAAGTCAGAAAGACCTGGGTTCAAATCTTTCTTTAGATACTAGTCAGATGACACATACAGGGACAATAACAGCATCTATCTTGGGGGATGAAGAGCAACTTAAATAATAGAGATAAAGCATTTTGAAACCTTTCTGTTTTGTACCAATGCTGGTTACTCTTACCAGTAATTGTAACTTAGTCCTAGACTTGCAGGAGCTCTTAACATGGGATCCATGAAATTGTTGGTTTTTTAAAAATATATTTTTTGATAACTGTGTTTCAATGTAACATTTCCTTTGTAACCCTATGCATATTATTTAATGTATTTAAAGTAGCACTCTTTGTGCTACAAGAAATGCTAGGCAGGCTGATTTCAGAAAAACTTGGAAAGACTTACATGAACTGATGCAAAGTAAAGTAAGCAGAACCAGGAGAACACTGTACACAGTAACAGCAATACTGTATGAAGATTAGCTGTGAATGACTTAGCTCTTCTCAGCAATACAATGATCCAAGACATTTCTGGAGGACTCATTCCTATTCACCTCCAGAGAAAGAACTGTTGGAGTTTGAATGAACATACAAGCATATTGGTCTTCACTTTCTGTATTTTTTGTGTATTTTTGTGTTTTTTCCTTTGGCTTAGTCTCTTCTTTCACAACATGACTCATATGGTAATATATTTTGCAGTATTGAACATGTATAACCTATATCAAATTACTTACTTCTTAGGAAAAGGAGGAAGAGAGAAAATTTGGAACTCAAAATTTTTTTAAATATAGGTTAAAAATTGTCTTTACATGTAACTGGGGAAAAATTAATTAACATTTAAAAATAAAAAAGGTTATTCTCAAAAGGGGTCCACAGGCTTCCCCAGACTGTCAGAGGGATCCATAACACAAAAAAAAGTTTAGAGAGTTGCCTGGACACTGAGAAGGTAAGTGATTTATCCAGGGTTCCCACAACTTAGATTGTGATGTAAAGGATAATAAAAGATTTATGTGCTACCAATGTATCTTTCACCTTATCTACACATCTACCCTGTCCCCCATCAGTCATCCTGTGGAATTTAAATTTCTCCCACTATTTTCTCCCTCCTGCAAGTTGGGTCATTGTCTCCAGAAGGCCCCAGTTAAAAGGTGTCATGTTGTTTACCTGATAGAACACAACAGGAAGTCACCAGTCTTTGGGACAAATGAGTGCTGATTAGTCTATCAGGTCACAAACCTGGTTGGGACTGACTTAGGCTGGGTGAAGGGAAGAAGCAGGAAGAGTCTAGATTAGGGATGGAGAACCTGCAGCTTCAAGGCTACATGTGGTCTTCTAGATCCTCAAGTGCAGCCCTTTGACTGAATCCAAGTAGTCAAAGAGTCACACTTGAGGATCTAGAGGGTCACATGTGGCCTTGAGGTCTCAGGTTTCCCAACCCTGGTCTAGATGGTACTTGGGGCAAGAGAAGGTGGGCACAGAAGGGGGAAGTGATACAACAGAATGCCCTGGGCAAGTTCATTGGAAGCCTTTAAGAGGGTCCTAGGTGCCAAGGATAGGACTAAGCAAGGCTAGGGGATCATGACCTTATTTTACTTAGCCAGGATAAGAACTGCCAGGGTAACACCCTTGGTATCTCCTCACAGTACCAAAAGAGGCCTTGAACACAGTGGGTATATCCATTCCTCCAACAGGCCTTGCCCTTGGGGCCACTGAGGTTCCTTCCTACTCCGAGATTCAATCATCTCTCCTTACCTCTTGGAGCAAACCTAATTTGAAAATTCAGAAAACAGATACCAGATGGCATCACTAGAGGCCAGCAGCCCTAAATCCAAGGGGCAGGGGTGGGAGGGGAAGGTGGAAGGATGCAAAGAGTTTAGGTAGAGAAAGAGGCCTGTCCCTTTAAGACTGTCATTCTGCCTCTTCATAAAGCCCACCAATCAGCCCTCTATGACCAGCCTCGAGCCACTGAAGGCCCCCTGGGCTGGCTGATGATGTGGTATGTTGACAGGCAAGGCATGTTGCTATAATAAGATGTGTTTATTTGAATGGGAAGGTCAGGGAGTTAAGTAGTTGGTATTCCACTCGTACAGAGCCATTTGCACAGTGTCACTAATAATTAAAGGGGCTTTTGACTAATCTAGTTGCTCTCCCTAAATATACTCTTCTCAGTGCAAGAAACTCATCAAAGCAGCAAAGTAATCTTCGAGCTTATTAATCTCCTCTGCTTCACAGCTGGGGCAAATTTATTTGCTTGAATTAGCATGTAATAAACTTATAATAAAGCTGCCAGCACCCCTGCTTTGGAGAGAGGATCTCCAGTGCCATGGGTGGTTCCATCCAGGAAATGGAGCAATAGTGTGCGCCTGTCCATCACACCCCCTGGAAAGCTGGTTGGGCCTAAACACTTTATGGTTACCAGAAGCTGGCTTGAATTGTGCATAGGCAGCTTTATGGAGTATGGAGGAGAATTAAAGCCTCCATGCTTTCAGAACTCTTCAGATGGAGGTTTTCTTATTAGGATTTCTCACTGATCTTCCTGTTCAATTCTTGCCTCTTTTCTGTCCTTTCTCATATAATCCCACGAATCTATCCCCTTCCCCCAACATAAAGAGTGGGTCCCCTAGGGACAAATACCCCATGTTCTAGGTTCTTTGTGCATCCACATCCCATAAAATGGATTCTTAGGATTCACTAAGTTTTCTTCTTATATTTTGATGACAATTTTTAGTATAATAAATTTTTTTTTGCAAGTCTGTGTATTTTATTTTATGCATTTAAAAACATTATCCTGGAGGATGGAACCAAGATGGCAGAGAAAAGTCAGTGACTTTCTTGAGTTCCCCCAAAACTTCTCTAAAAACCTATAAATAATGCCATAAAACAATTTCTGAAGTAGCAGAACCCAGAAAAGGATGGGATGAAATAATTTTCCAGCCAAAGACAACTCATAAGGTCAGTAGGAAATGTCTGATGCATCTGGGTGAGAGTGGAGCATAGTCCTGTGTCAGCCTCAGCAGCACAGACTTAGCCCCCGAGAACCAGGAGCAGGTCTTGGGAGTGACTGAATCAGCAGTGGGAGCAGCTGCCTCTAGAGCTCTTAACCCACTGATGGTAAGGGAATCAAACAATTGGTCAGAAGGAGATTACAGGGGCCTCTTTGCTAGCACTGATGCAGGATTCTGTTGTTTTACCCATAGTTGGATGCAGGTCACAGTCCTGGGTGGCAGTCCCAGGGTGAGGAGGTGCAATAGCACACAAGAGTTTGTGGCCGCAGTGGAACAGGGACCCTCATCACAATTCCAGGGAAGAAAAGAGTTCTTGTTGCTCACTCACAGACCAGAGCAGTGTAATAAACACACCTCTCCTTAGATCATACCACCTTGGAAGAACTGAAAACTGAAAGGTCCCTAGAAGAATCTCTGAAAACAACTGCACAAAACTGGTGAAGCTTGGGATAGTGTGCCCTCCACCCTGGAAGCAGAGCCCTACTTTAAGAAGGCATTAAAAGTCAAGAAATAACCCAAGAAAATGAGCAAACAACAGAAAAAAAAATCTGACTATAAAAAGTTACTATGTGACAAGGAAGGTCAAAACACACACTCAAAAGAAGAGAACAAAGTCAAAGCTCCCACATCCAAAACCTCCAAGAAAAATACAAATTAGTGTCAGGTCATGGAAGAGCTCAAAAAGGAATTTGAAAATCAAGAAAGAAAAGTAGAGCAAAAATTGGGAAGAGAAATGAGAGAGATGCAAGAAAATCATGAAAAACAAATCAACAGCTTGGTAAAGGAGACACCAAAAATACCAAAGAAAACAATATTTTAAAAAATATACTAAGACAAGTGATAAAAGAGGTACAAAAAACCCAACAAGGTAAAGAATACCTTGAAAAGCAAAACTGGCCAATGGAAAAAGAGGCACAAAAATTCACTGAAGGAAAAAACTCCTTAAAAAGTAAAATTGACCAAATGGAAAAGGAGATCCAAAAGTTTGCTGAAGAAAATAATTCCTTAAAAATTAGAATTGAATAAGTGGAAATTAACAACTTAATGAGAAATCAATATACAATAAAACAAAATCAAAAGAATGAAAAAATGGAAGACAATATGAAATATTTCATTGAAAAAAACAATGGACCTAGAAAATAGATCTAGGAGAGATAATTTAAGACTTATTGGACTACCTGAAAGCTGTGATTTTGAAAAAAAAGAGCCTAGGTATTATCTTTCATGAAATTAACAAGGAAAACTGCTCTGATAATCTAGAACCAGAGGGTAAAATAGAAATTGAAAGATTCTACCAATCACCTCCTGAAAGAGATCCCAAAATGAAAACTGCCAGAAATATTGTGTTCAAAATATAGAGCTGCCAGGTCAAGGAGAAAACATTGCGAGCATCCAGAAAGAAACACTTCAAATATTGTGGAGCAACAGTCAGACTAATACAAGATTTAGTAGCTTCTATATTAAAGGATCAGAGGGCTTGGAAAATGACATTTAGGAAGGCAAAGGAGCTAGAATTACAACCAAGAAATACCCAGCAAAACTCAACATAATCCTTCAGGGGAAAAAAATGGATATTCAATGAGATAGAGGACTTACAAGTATTCTTGAAGAAAATATCAAAACTGAATAGAAAATTTGACTTTCAAATACAGGACTCAAGAGAAGCACAAAAAGTTAAATAGTAAAAAGAAATCATATGGGACTTAATAAGTTTAAACTGTTTATATTCCTACATGGGAAGATGATACTTGTAACTCATAAAATCTTTCTCAGTATTAGTATAGTTAGAAGGAACATATATAAAGGGCATAGGTGTGAGTTGCATATGAAGGGATGATATCTAAAAAATCAAATTAAGGAGAGAGGAATATATTGGGAGAAAGGGAAAGGGAGAGGTAGAATGGGATAAATTATCTCACATAAAAGAAGTAAGAAACCCCTTTTGCCATGGAGGGGAAGACAGGAGATGTGACAAGGAGTGAGTGAACCTTACTCTAGTCAAAACTGGCTCAAAGAGGGAATAATATACACACTCAATTGGGTATAGAAATTTATCTTACCTTACCTGAAAGTAGGAGGTGAAGCAGGGGTGGGGGGATGGGGAGTAGTCAAAACCAAAACACTTTTGAAGAGGGACAGGATGAAAGGAGAGAGAGAATAGGATAAACAGAGGGGATAGGATGGAGGAAAATACAGTTAGCAATAGTAACTGAAAAAAACTTTGAAGCAAGTTTCTCTGATAAAGGCCTCATTTTTCAAACATATAGAGAACTGAGTTAAACTGATAAAATTAAGAACCATTCCGCAATTGATAAATGACCAAAAGATATAAACAATTTTTAGATGAAGCAATCAAAACTACCTATAACCATATGACAAAGCTATCACATAACCATATAACCATATACTCTATCTCGCTCACTATTGATTGGAAAATGAAAATCAGAATAATTCTGAGGTACTACCTCATACCTATTCAATTAATTAATAGGACAGAAAAGGAAAATGACAAATGTTGAAGGGAATGTAGAAAAATGAGACATTAATGTACTGTTGGCGGAGTTGTGAACTGATTCAACCATTCTGTAGAACAATTTCAAACTATGCCCAAAGGGATATAAAACCATACATACCCTTCTACCCAGCAATACCACTACTAGGAATGTATCTCAAAAGAGATAAAAACAAAAAGAAAAGCACTACTATATACAAAAATATAGCAGCTCTTTTCTGGTGGCAAAGAATTGGAAACTGAAGGGATGCACATCAGTTGGGGACTGGCTGAGTAAGTTGTGGCATGGTTGTTGTCCTTTGTTTTCAAAGAGGACCAAAATGACAGCACCTTAATAAACTGAAATTTCAGTGTGTCCAACTGTGGCTGATCAGAGCAATATGAGCTCAGAACGCTCTACCACAGGTTGGGCACAGATAGTCAATGTGAATATTTGAGGTGGATATGCCAAATTTGCGCATCCTGCATTTACTTTGTGCTGTCTCAATTCTGCTTTCCTCAAAGAGCACAGCACCCTTTCTCATGTGGGCACACTATGCTGAGCAGTTCTGTGCCAGTGTCTTCCATATTGCACAGTCAAATCCAAAGTTCTTGAGAGAGATCTTGAAAGTGTCCTTGTATCACTTCTGACCACCGTGTGATCACCTGCCCCATGTGAGTTCTCCATAAAATAGTCTTTTTGGCAAGCAAATTTTGTATTTGAACAACGTGGCCAGCCCATTGGAGTTGCACTCTCTGAAATATAGTTTGACTGCTTGGCAGTCCAGCTCAATCAAGGACTTCAGTGTTTGGTACCTTATCCTGCCAGGTGATCCTCAGAATCTTCTTAAGACAGTTCAGATGGAAACAATTCAGTTTCCTGGCATGGCTCTGGTAGACTGTCCATGTTTCACAGGCATATAACAATGAGGTCAGCACAACAGCTCTGTAGACCTTCAGTTTGGTAGTCAGTCTAATACCTCTTCTCTCCCAAACTTTTCTTTCGAGCCCCTCAAGCACTGAGCTAGCTGTGGCAATGTGTGTATCAACCTCATTGTCAATGTGTACATCCCTGGAAAGTACACTACTAAGGTACTAAGGAACTTATCCACAGCACTCAAAACTTCTCCATTTGCTGAAATCAGTAGTTCCATGTATGGATGGTGTGGCTGCTGGAACACCTGTGTTTTCTTGGTGTTAATTATTAGGCCAAAATTAGCACAGGCAGCAGAGAATTGATCCATACTTTGTTGCATCTCAGCCTCAGAGGCTGCATTGAGTGCACAATCATCAGCAAACAGGAAATCATGCACCAACACTCCCTCCACTTTGGTCTTGGCTTGTAGCCTTTTCAAATTGAAGAACTTACCGTCAGTACGGTAGTTGACCTTGATGCCATGTTCATCCTCATTGAAAGCATTTGTCAACGTGGCTGAAAGCATCATACTAAAAAGCATGGGAGCAAGCACACAGTCTTGTTTCACTCCATTGGTGACTGAGAAGGCAGAAGAGCATTGCCCACTATCCAAAACCCAGGCAAACATGCCATCATGAAATTGATGTACAATATTGATAAACTTCTCTGGGCAGTCAAATTTTGACAATTTTCTATAAGCCCTCATGACTAACAGTGTCAAAGGCCTTGGTCAGATCTACAAACATTGTGTACATTTCTCCTGGAGTTGTCAGGCAGCAAACACCATATCTACTGTTCCTCAGCCTTTTTGAAACAACATTGGCTCTCAGGTATATGACCATCTTCCAGGTGAAGGATCAGCCTATTAAGGAGGACTCTAGCAAGGATTTTGACGGCAGTGACTAAGAGAGAGACCCCCCCCTGTGATTGTCACAGGACAACCTATTCCCTTTACTTTTATAGATGGACAATCGAGGCATCCTTGAACTCCTGGGAGAAAACTTCCTCTTGCCATATAACCTGGAAAATTTCAATCAGCTTTTGTAGGAGCAATGGTTCCCCTACGCTGTAAATCTTATCTGGAATAGAATCAGCACCAGTTGCTGTGCCACATGAAAGGATCCTAATGGCCCTCAAAACTTCTTCTTCAGTTGGAAGTTCAGCTAAGGAGGGATTGACTTCAACCTGAGGTAAACTGTCAATGGCCTCAGCATTGATTGATGACGGTCTGTTGAGAACACCATGGAAGTGTTCAGCCCATCTTTCTAGGGTCATGTCCTTATCACTAATCAATGTGACTCCATCAGCACTGGATAGTTGTAATGCACCATAAGTTTTTGGTCCATAAATAGCTATCAGGGAATCATAAAGGCACTTTGGATTATTGCTATCAGTATAAAATAAAAGTTGTAGATGGCAGAGTAGAAAGACTCACGTATGCTAGCTCTGAACCCACAGCCCATATATTTTCTGCAAGAAGAACTCCCCACAAATTCTAGAGCACGGCAAGGTGCACAGAAACACAGTGGAAAAGATTTCCGTTCCAGAGAGCCCTGGACAGCCATCCCCAGGGGTCCATCGCGCTCCAGACAGCGAAGTCCACCCATGCGCTGCCCTGGCCGCATGGCCCCAGAGGAGCAGATCTGAGCAGGCTTCAGGGACGGAACCTCTGGCGGCCGGGAAGGTCCCTCCGCCCACAGACGCTACAGGTCAGTGAGAGAGACGTCTAGGCTGGCCGAGAGGGGAGCAGGGTGTCTCCGTGACTCAGGCCCCCTGGGGAGGCAGCTGCGGAGGGAGCAGCAGAGGCAGTGGCAGAGGCAGCAGCCTGGCCCAGGACTCCCCAAGCAGGCAGAAGTTCAGGGCCATTATCGAAAGTCTCTGCCTAAACCCCCTGAGGGAACTAAGCCTGGGAGACGGCCCTGCCCCCAGCCACCCCAATACTGAAGGTCTCTGCATAAAGCCCCTGAGGGAACTGAGCCTGGGAGGTGGCCCTGCCCTCACCTGAGCACCAGAACTTAAGCTCACATTGAATAGCAGCCGTGCCCACCGCGGATAGCCCATTTGAATCTCAGACCCCAAGCACTAGCTGGGCGGATCTAGGCAGGGGTGGACAGGAATCTCAGAAGTCAAGTAAACTGGCTGGGAAAATGCCCAGAAAAGGGAAGAAAAATAAGACTATAGAAAGCTACTTTGATGGGGTACAGATGTTCCCACCTTTCAATTCTGATGACGAGGAACTATTCTTACCATCAGGGAAAGATGTGGAGAGCGGGGCCTCTATATACCAGACATCCCAGGGGGATGTCCGGTGGGCTCAGGCCATGGAGGAGCTCAAAAAGGATTTTGAAAATCAAGTTAGACAGGTGGAGGAAAAACTGGGAAGAGAAATGAGAGAGATGCAAGACAAGCATGAAAAATGGGTCAATACCTTGGTAAAGGAGACCCAAAAAAATGCTGAAGAAAATAACACCTTGAAAAATAGGCTCACTCAATGGGCAAAAGAGGTTCAAAAAGCCAATGAGGAGAAGAATGCTTTCAAAAGCAGAATTAGCCAAATGGAAAAAGAGGTTCAAAAGCTCACTGAAGAGAATAGTTCTCTCAAAATTAGAATGGAACAGATGGAGTCTAATGACTTTACGAGAAACCAAGAAATCACCAAACAAAACCAAAAGGATGAAAAAATGGAAGACAATGTGAAATATCTCATTGGAAAAACAACTGACCTGGAAAATAGATCCAGGAGAGAAAACTTAAAAATTATGGGACTACCTGAAAGCCATGATCAAAAAAAGAGCCTAGACAACACCTTGTATGAAATTTTCAAGGAAAACTGCCCTGATATTCTAGGATCAGAGGACAAAATAAACATTCAAGGAATCCACCAATCACCTCCTGAAAGAGATCCAAAAAGAGAAACTCCTAGGAATATTGTGGCCAAATTCCAGAATTCCCAGGTCAAGGAGAAAATATTGCAAGCAGTTAAAAAGAAACAATTCCAGTATTGTGGAAATACAATCAAGATAACTCAAGATCTAGCAGCTTCTACATTAAGGGATCGAAGGGCATGGAATAGGATATTCCAGAAGTCAAAGGAACTAGGACTCAAACCAAGAATCACCTACCCAGCTAAACTGAGTATAATACTTCAGGGGAAAATATGGTCTTTCAATGAAACAGAGGACTTTCAATCATTCTTGATGAAAAGACCAGAGCTGAAAAGAAAATTTGACTTTCAAACAGAAGAATGAGAAGAAGCATGAAAAAGTAAACAGCCAAGAGAAGTCATAAGGGACTTACCAAATTTGAACTGTTTACATTCCTACATGGAAAGACAATATTTGTAACTCTTAAAACTTTTCAGTATCTGGGTAGTTGGTGGGACCACACACACACACACACACACACACACGTATGCACGTGCACGCACACACACATACACACATGCACACACATACAGAGACAGAGAGCACAGAGTGAATTGAATAGGATGGGACCATATCATAAAAGAAATTAAGGTAAATGCTGAGAGAGAAATGTAGTGGGAGGAAAGAGGGTGAAATGGAATGGGGTAAATTATATCTCATTCAAGAGGCCAGCAGGAGACTTTTTAGTGGAGGGAAAAAGAGGAGAGCTGAGAAAAAAACAAGAAGTTTACCCTCATCACATTCGACTAAAGGAAGGAATGAAATGCACACTCATTTTGGTATGAAAACCTATCTTACAATACAGGAAAGTGGGGGAGAAGGAGATAAGCAAGGGGGGGGATGATGGAAGGGAGGGCAATGGGAGGAGGGAGCAATTTGAAGTCAGCACTCGGGGAGGGACAGGATCAAAAGACAGAATAGAAACAATGGGGGGCAGGATAGGATGAAGGGAAATACAGTTAGTCTTACACAACACGACTATTATGGATGTCATTTGCAAAGCTACACAGATATGGCCTATATTGAATTGCCTGCCTTCCCAAAGGGAATGGGTGGGGAGGGAGGGATGGGGAGAATTTGGAACTCAAAGTTTTACAAACAACTGTTTAGTATTGCTGTTGCTACTAGGAAATAAGGAATACAGTTAGTGGGGAATAGAAAGTCATCTGGCCGTACAGGACAAAAGAGAAGGTGGGGACAAGAGAAGGGAGGGATGATAGAAGAGAGGGCAGATTGGTGATAGGGGAAATTAGATTGCTCGGTGTATTGGGGTGGGGGGAGGGGATAAAAGGGGAGAAAATTTGGAACCCAAAATTTTGTGAAAATGAATGTAAAAAGTTAAATAAATAAATTTTTATTAAAAAAATAGAAGTTTGTGGCATATGATTATGATAGAATATTATAGTGTAAAAATGATGAGCATGATGCTCTCAGAAAAACCTGGAAAGACTTGCATGAGCTGATGTAAAGTGAAATCTACTGTGTGCACAGTAACAACAACATTGTAGAATGATCAGCTGTGAAAACTTAGCTATTCTTAGCAGTACAATGATCCAAGATAATTCTGAAGGACTTATGATGAAAAATGCTGTCCATTCCCAGAGAAAGAACTGATGTTGTCTGAATACAGATCAAAGCATACCTTTTTTTTTACTTTATTTTTTCTTGAGGTTTAAAAAAAAATTTTGGTCTATATTTTCTTTTACAACATGACTAATATGGAAATGTTTTACATGACTACACATGTATAACATGTATTAAATTGCTTATCCTCTCAATGGGGAAGGAGGAAGGGAGAGAATTTGAAACCGAAAGTTTTAAAAAGAAATGTTAAAATTGTTTTTTCATGGAACTGGAAAAAATAAAATACTAAATAAATTTTTATAAATAAAAATGAGAAGGGGTCCATAGGCTTCACCAAGACTGCCAAAAAGTTCTACAATACAATAACGTTGAGAATTCTTGGCCTAAAACCAACCCTTTAATATTTAACCAGAGGACACAATTAGTTTAAAGTAAAAGCACTGAATAATATGGCATAGTAAGAAAATTACTAATAAAATTTTGCTGCCATAAACCCACAATATTCTGCATATATTCCCACACTAGAAAGAGTGAACACATATAAAGAACAAACATTTATAAGGAACATGTATTTTCAAGGTGTGATCACAGTGCATATGCTTGTTAAACACATGGCAAAGGGCATATGGATAGATGGGAATGTAGCCGGGGCACATGTGTGTAGCCTGGCTACTTTTGTGGAGGGGTAACCCACACTTCCAACACTGTAAAGTTGCAGTTAAGACTTCTAGTGATGGCACAGCCCCATGTCCACTAAGTGTTTTTGGTGAGTTAGATACTATTTCACCACATCCTTCAATGGCTACTGCTTGGCGTCAGTCTCTACCACCTCTACTTTCTGGTTTAGGTGAATTCTTTGGCTAGCCCTTCCTCAATGACGAGCAAAATGTGACATGCTTTCTTAGCCTAAAGCCTTTATAGCTTTTCCCAGCCTTTTCAGAAAAGGCAAGAAAAAATCATGAATGCAATTTGGAACTACCTCCGAAAAGTCAGATGGTGCACACCCTGACCCAGCATTACAACTATTGGTCTATACTCTAAAGAGCAAATAAAGAGGAAAAGGGCCCATGGATACCAAAATACTTATAGCATCTTTCTTGGTAATGGCAAAGACCTAGACAGCAAGGGGAATCAATTGGGGGATGGTTGAACAATTTGTGGTACTAAGAGCTGGGGATGCAAAGAGAGACAAAAGACAGCGTGTACTCTTAAGGAGGTCATCATCTAATGGGAGACAACAAGCAAATAGCTACAAACAATCTATGTACAGGATAAATTGGAAATAATCAATATTTCTAACTGGAAACTATGATTTTCTAGAATTAAAGGGGATCAGGAAAAGCTTCTTGTGGAAGGTGGGATTTTCATCCAAAGGTGGACATGTGTAGGGAGAACATTCAGGCATGGGAGACTCTCAGAGGCAGGAGATGGCCTGTCTTATATCGGGAATGAGATGAAGGGAGGTGGGGTGTAAAGTATGAGAAAACTGGAAAGGTGGAAATGAGGAAGCTGGGTCAGGAAAGGCTTTGACCGCCAGACAAGATTGTATTACTTGATCCTTGAGGTGATAGGAGCCAATGGAGTATTTTTGAATAAGAAAGTAACAAGTGCTTTGGTAAGGTCTCCTTGACAGCTGAACAAAGGGTGGATTGAAGTAGGGAAAAGGAAGGATATTTTGGTTTGGAAAGTTACAGGGATCGTGAGTGATGTCATGGTGGGGAGGGTGTAGATTGATACACCCTTCCAAAAAGCAATGATAGCATGTATAGGACCTATGTCAAATTGCTTACCATCCAGGGAGAGGAAAGGGAAAGAAGAGAGGAAGAACATTCAGAAATCGAAAAAAAATTTAAAAAAAAAACAATAACAGAGTTAATTTAATTATGAATTGTAGAGGGGAGCAAGGCCCCTTCTGATGAAAAGATGTTGGGGGAATAAGGTGAAGTATGGCTAGAACAGCCAACCTGATACCTTGTGTGCCAACACTGAAAGATTTACCAAGTATGACCTCGGGAATCATCCTCTGGAGTCAAGAATTCCTGACTAGACAGGGTCAAGTCCTCCAAATCCCAGAGGTCCTCCAGTCTAATACCTTTAACTTTACAGAGAAGGCAAATGACTTTTCCAAGGCAAATAGCCAAGAATTTGAAGTACAATGATCAAAGGAGACTCCCAGCCTGCCTTGTTGGGCTCTCTGCACACATACACTGATATACACATTCCATCTCCCCCTTAAGTCAGTCAGTCGGCAAAGAGTCCAGTGTCTCTCTGGTCATTCCTGCTCCCATTCAGAGAAATATCTAAACCATCTAGGATCAATGACAAACCAGTCCAGTATCTTTGCCTAGAAAACCCATGATGGGGTCACACAAAGTCAGACACAACTGAAATGACAAAAAAGTTCAAAGCATTGGCATTGCTCTACACACATACACACACACACACACACACACACACACACACACGACCCAGCAACCGAAGGCTGACTCAGATGGCGATTTGGCAGGGAGGGCTCACTTGAGGAGTAAAGGCTTTCATGCACTTCCTCCTCAGGCCTTGTTATTCACAGGCGTTGAAGTGTAGATAATTTGGATCTTTTCTAGAGAACGCTGAGCTCTAATAGGAAAAGGACTGAGGTCTTCTTAAAAGTTTCAGGGGTGTTAGACAAGGCATTAAGGAGGTGTCTATGGTAAAATATCAAGGATTACAACGAAGACATAAAATCAAATCAAAGGCCATAAAATTAACGATTAAAAAAAAAACCTCAGAATTCAAATTGGAAAACCATTAGGGTTCATTAACTACAGACTTCTTTGAAAACTCAACTGAGAATTTTAGCTTGTTTTGGCAGAGATATTGGGGAAATGAAAAAAATGTGGTAAGGAATATGCCTTGGTACTCTCCTTCATGCTCCCTAGGGTTCCACCCAACTGGTCTTCTTTCTTGACCTCATGCATGATACTCCATCCCCAGTCCTGGAGCCCTTGTATATGCCGTGCATGCACTCCCTCCTCACATCTACCTCCTGGAATCTGATATCTCTCTCAAGACTCAGTTCAAACACCATCTATCTAAATATTTTCTTTCACTGGTCAGTCCAGATGCTGGCACCCTACCCCATGTCCATCACCTTATGTTTATGTTGTATATGTAACGTGTGTGTGTGCCCATGTAAGATGTATATGTCTAAATGCAACTTGCCTGGAGCATTTACATATTTTGTATATATATATATATGTTGTTTCCTCCTATAGAATAAGGAATCCTTGGGGGCAGAAACTTTTACCTTTGAATCCAGAGTGCCTAAAGAGGGTCTAGAACAATGCTTTAAAAAAATGTTCATTGCTTGATTGATATAGCTCAAAATGCTTTTTAACAGTTTTGCTACATTCTAAAGTCCAAATTGATAGCACTTTAAGGTCTACAGAACATTTTACCTGGGAGATAAGTAGTACCTAGCTTATTTATACCCATTTTACAAGTAAGGAAAATAAGACTCAGAAAAGGAAAGTGATTCATGTACTAGTGTCCAAGCAGAGATTTGAGCCTAGGTCTTCTGACTCCAAGTCCAGAACTCTTTCCATTATAATATGTTGTCCTTCCACATAAATGATCCTGACCAAAGCCCTAATCTGACTAATGTTGGATGTGTCTTCTTTCACAATAAAATGTAGGTGAGCAAGACTACATAGCTCCACCTTTATGAATCTGTCCAAAATCTTTGGTTATTGTGGGATCATTTTTATTAGTTAGGGAGGTTCAGGAGAGGGGAAGGATTGAGAGAGAAAATCAAAAGCTGTATTTTGGATATTAACTCTACTTTTTCATCCAGTGTCTTACATCTGGTTTTCCATCTCACCATTCAACTGAAACTGCTTTCTTCTTCGGGATTGCCAATGATCTAATAATTGTCAAATCCACTGCTTTTTTCTCAATTCTCATCCTTCCTGAACTCTGTACAGTATTTGACACTGTTGAGAGTCCCACCCTTCAAAAACCCCCTCCTCCCTGACTTTTCATAACACTTCTGTCCTTTGGGTCTTCTCTTTCTTGTCTGGCTGTTGGTTTTTGGTCTCCTTTGCTGAACCATCATCTACGTCCCACCATTTATTGAGGGGTATATCCCACTCAGAATTTCACCCTGGGCCCTCTTCTTTCTTTACACTCTTGGTATTCTCATCAATTCTTATGGATTCAACTATCATTTCTATGCAGATGCGTGCCAGATCTATATGTCCAGTGCTAACCTCTCTCCTGAGCTCCCATCATACAAGCCCAACTACCTATGCGATATCTCTACTTAGATGTTCTCTAGGTACCTCAAACTCAACTTGGTCAAAATTGTATTCATTATCCTTCTACCTCCTTCCTAATCTGCCTTTTTTGGTTGAGGTTGCCACCATCATTCCCTTCTTTCCAGTTCGCAACTTTAGACTCATTCTCAGAACATCACTCTTCCTCACTTTCTTATCTGTTCAGTTGCTAAGTCTCATCAATGGTGTACTTCACTAATAACTCTTCCACCTGTCTCCTCTTCATGCCATCACCCTCATTCAGGCCCTCATCACCCAGACTATTGCATATTCTCATATTTGATCTCTCTGCCTCCAGTCTTTCCTTACTCCAATACAATCTCTGCACAGCTGCCATAGTGATATTTCTAAAGAACAGGTTTTATTGTCATTCCTCTGATCCAGAGGTCCCAGTGACTTCCCCATGCCTGTAGGATCAATTATTACTTTCTCTTTTTGGCATGGAAATCCCTCTGCAATCTGACTCTTGCCTATATATCATTTTCCTTCACTCTCCTTCACCTCTATCATCCTATGCTCCAAACTGGCCTGTTTGCTGTTTACTGTACAGAAGAGTCTCTCTCCCATTTCCATTGCTTTACATTTACCATTTACATTGCTCTCCCCCTTTCCTAGAAGGTACTCACTCCTCTTCTCTGCCTCCTAGAATATCTAGTCTTCCACAAACTCACATTGATGAGGGGGTGCAATAGATAGAGCACTGAACCTGAAATCAGGAAAGATATAATTTCTTTTTAAAAAAAAATATTTGTTTTTCATTTTCAACATTCACTTTTATAAGATTTTGAGTTTTAAATTTCCTCCCCCTCCTTCCTCTCCCTCCTTCCCATGACAGTGTGCAATCTGATATAAGCCATCTATGTACAATAATATTAAACACATTTCCACATTAGTCATGTTGTAAAGAACTGGAACAAAAAGGGAAAACCACGAGAAAGAAAAAATCAACCTCCCTCCCCAAAAAAGGAAAAATAGTATGCTTCGATTTACATTCAGACTCCATAGTTCTTTTTCTGAGTGTAGATAACCTTTTACCTCATGGGTCTTTTGGAATTGTCTTAGATCCTTGCATTGATGAGAAGAGCTAAGTCTGTCCTTAAAGTCATTCATCACACAACAGTGTTGTCACTGTGTTTTCCAGATTCTGCTCACAGGAAAGACCTAATTTCAAATCCGACTTCAGACACTAACTGATCAAATCATGTAATTTCTATCTGTTTCAGTTTCTTTATCTGTAAGTTGGGTATAATGATAATTGTTGTTCAGTTGTATCTGACTCTTAATGACCCCATTTGAAGTTTTCTTGGCAGAAATACTAGAGTGATTTGCCATTTCCTTCTCCAACTCATTTTACAGATGAGGAAATTGAGGTAAACAGGGTTAAGTGACTTATCCAGGGTCACTCAATTAATAAGGGTCTGAGGTCACATTTATACTCAGGGTCTTCCTGACTTAAGGCCTTGTACCACCTAGCTGTAACGAATAATAACGCTTGCCCCTGAAGGTGGTTGTGAAGATCAACTGAGATGTGTTTGTCCTTCGTTGCCGAAGATCATGCCATCAGAGAAATGATGACATGACTTGCACTTGATTTTATTTTGAGTGAGGGAGATAATATTTGTAAAGTGCCTCCTAAACCTTAAAAAGTTATATAAATGCTAGCCCCCCAGCTGCTAACCTATCTCCCAGGCTCCATTTTCTGGGTATAAGTTGTCCCTTATACTATAGCAGTATGTCTACTGCTACCAACAGAACACCTCAGAGGGTGGGGGCTATCTCATTGTCATCTTTGTGCCATACCCTTTGCCTAGAACATAGTAAGCATTTAATTAAAGCTTTTTGAATGAAAAAGTAAAATATTTCACAATATTGCTGCCAAGAGCTCTTGGGGTATGTCTTCCTGACAAAGAGGCATTACTCAGGAAATGTAGTTTTGAATTTCACCCTGAAGCTTACTAACTTGGTAATACTGAGCAAGTCACTTCCCAAGTCACGAAGACTCAGTTTGCCCATCTGGAATAAGAAAGAGATAGT
This sequence comes from Bettongia penicillata ogilbyi, assembly GCA_023548195.1. Classification (NCBI taxonomy): domain Eukaryota; kingdom Metazoa; phylum Chordata; class Mammalia; order Diprotodontia; family Potoroidae; genus Bettongia; species Bettongia penicillata. The sequence goes on from JAJHZJ010000413.1 coordinate 5,637,421, forward strand.
TGACATCTAGAAGACTAAGCATACTTGCAAAGAACCAACATGTGTTCCTGGAGATGAGATCTTCCCAAATGAACCCTATGTCCTCTTCTGAAAGGGTTGCTATACTGTTACATTAGGTTAAATAAATAAGGATAATGCTGTAGAATAGTTTTCCTAAATTTTAGCAGAGCATTTGATAAAGTTGTGCCTACTACTATGGTAGAAAATATGGAGATTTGGGTTTTGCTGTGGGCACAGAAATGCTTTTTTTCTGAGCTAAGTTTAAAAAAAGAAAATCTAAAAAGAAAAGGAAATATGAAGTGATTTGGGCTATACAAGAGTACGTTTAGGTGGATTCAGGATGTGCTTTGGCTGACAGAAGTGACTGAAAGATTGTGCTCAAAAAAAAAAAGCTGTTTTAATGAATGATTCAATATCAACTTGACAGGAGATGTCCAGTAGGGGGTCACAGGGACTGTGCTCTATCCTGGATTGTTTAGCATTTTTATCAATAAAGGAATAAATGGCATGTCTATCAAGCTTGCAGATGACACAAAGCTGGGAGATCTAGTTAACATGCTGGATGATGAAGTCAGGATCCCAAAAGGCAGCTAGGCTGCAGACTGGATAGAACATTGAACCTAGAGTCAGGAAAGACCTGAGATCAAATCTGGTCTTGGAGATTTACTAGCAGCATGACCTTAAGCAAGTCACTTAAACTTTACTTCAGTTTCCTCAAGTACAAAAATGAGGATAACAGCACCTACCTCCAAGGGTTATTATGGGGATCAAGCAATATTTGTAAAGCATTTTGCAAACCTTAAAGAGCTATATAAGTACTAGTAAATAAGAAGTCACTTGGGAACATGATAGCGAAATATTGCACTCCAAAGAAAGGAACACATAATGGGTGCCTAGTAAATGCTACTTTCCTTCTGTCCTTCCTTCCTTCCAAAAAGATCTTGGTGCAACCAAAGTTAAAAGGGAAGCAAAAAGCTTGGAAACAATTTTTAGAGCCAATTTCTCTGATAAAGGCCTAATTTCTAAAATATATAGAGGATTGAATTAAATTTATAAAAATACAAGTCATTCCCTAACTGAGAAATGGTCCAAGGATATGAACAGGAAGCTTTCAGATGAAGAAATTAAAGCTATCATCATATAAAAATGCTCTAAATCACTATTGATTGGAAAAATGCAAATTAAAACAACTCAGAGGTACCATCTCATACTTATCAGATTGGCTAATATGACCAAAAAAATAAGGGAAAATTATAAATGTTGGAAACAATGTGGGAAAATTGGAATGTCGATGAACTGTTGGTAGAGTTGTGAACTAATCCAATCATTCTGGAGAGCAATTTGATACTGGGCCCAAAGGGCTATCAAACTCTGCATACCCTTGGATCCAGCAATACCACTACTAGTCTGAATTCCAAAGAGATCATGAAAAAGGGTAAAGACCCACATGTACAAAAATATTTATGACAGCTCTTTTTGTGGTGGCCAAGAAATGGAAATTAAGGGGATGCCCATCAACTGGGGAATGGCTGAACAAGTTGTGGTATATGAATATAATGTAATATTATCATTCTCTAAGAAATATGAGCAAGCAGATTTCAGAAAAACCTGGAAAGACTTACATGAATCGATGCTGAGTGAAGTGAGCAGAACCAAGAGAACACTATACATAGTAACGGAAACATTGTGCAATGACCAACTTTGATTGACTTAGCTCTCAGCTATACAAGGATCTAAGACAATTTCAAAAGATGCATGATGGAAAATGCCCTCCACATACAGAGAAAGAGCTATGCTGTCTGAATGCAGATCAAAACACACTATTTTGTCTTTCTTATCTTTCTCCTAGTTTTTCCCTTTTGTTTTGATTCCTCTTTCACAACATGACTAATGTGAAAATACTTCTAATAGGATTGTACGTGTATAACCTGTATCAGATTGCATGCCATTTTGGGGAGGAGGGCAGGAAGGGAGGGAGAAAAAATTTTGGAGTTCAAAATCTTATTAAAAATGAATGTTGAAATCTATCTTTACATGCAATTGGAATAAATACTATTAAATGAGGGGGAAAAGCCAAAAAGATCTTGACAGGTTCAAGCATTGGTCTGTACCAAATAAGATGAAACTCAGTGAGGATAAATGTAAAGTCCCACATGGGTTCAAAAAAATCAACTTTACATGGACGAGGTTTGGAAGGCAAACACAAATAATTTTTAAAAGATATTTAATAGCCCACAAGGTGAATGTGAAGAGTATGATATGGTGGCAAAGAAAATTCATATAGCCTCATGTTCCCTTAATGCAGCCCAGTAAGGAAATTTCTTATTTTATGAATAAGGAAATGATTGTTCCTCTGTCCTCTAGCCTGGTCAGACCACATCTGGAGGGTTGTGTTCACTTCTGGGAATTGTAATTTAAGAGACAATGACAGACTGGAGAATGTTCAGAGGAGGATGATGAAGGTGGTGAAGAGCCTTGAGCCTATGTCATTTGTGGAGTACTCAAAGCAACCTGGGATGTTTACCAGAGAGAAGGCTTAGGAAGGACATGCAAGTTGTCTTCACACGTTGGAAGATCGTCATGTGGAGGAAACCTGTTTCTGTTTGTTTCCAGAGGACATGATCAGAAACAATAGATAGATGTTGTAAAGAGTCTTTTATAAGAGAGATCTTCTTACCAATTAGAGCTGTCCCAGAGAGGAATGGGCTGTCTAAGGAGACTGAGTTTCTCTTCCTTGGAGGTCTTCAAGGAAAGACTGAGTGACCTCAGACATAGGAAATGATTTATCTAAGACCACACAGTTAGTAAAGTGGCAGAGCTTGGTTCTCAGGATCCAAATGCAAAAGGGAGAGGAGGGGATCAGTTGGACTTGATAGTCACTGAGATCTCTTGCAACTCTTAATTCTATTAAAATATTTGTAATATCTCCCTGACTGGATTCTGGTTGGGATATCTTGTTTGTACCTCATTATTTCCATGCTGTCTCTCCCATTAGATAGTATGCTCCCTAAAGGGAGGGACAGTTTTAATCATTCTTTGCACCCTCAGTACTTAGGTCAGTGCCTGACATGTAGTAGGTGATTAATAAATGCTTCTTGACTTGGCTTGCTTTGTTGTAGAAAGATTGCTTTGTTAACCAGAAAGCATTAGGTAAAGATGAGTTCTGGACTCCAATAAGCTGGTACCCCAGTAGATCTGTCCTCTTATCCAGGTGAACATTCCCTCCTGTGATGCAAATTGCAACCTATCCATTTCTCCCTATGTGAAGAGATTCCCATTCATCAATGCCAAGCCATAGGTGTACCACAATGGAGCCACTCAACGTATATGTGTGTGTGTGTGAGTGTGTGTGTGTGTGTGTGTGTGTGTGTGTAATGGGAGAGGGCTTTTTTTCCCTATTGTCATGATATTACATAGATGCTAGTGGAACACCTGGGCCCTCTAGCAATTATTTCTTCTCATTAGGTTCTCATTGGTTTACTGTTTTTCTCCATTCATCCATCCCTCTGATGACATCCTCTATATCATTTCTCTTATGAAATTCCTTTTGGTTTTTTTGGTAATGTAATAAGCCTGCTCATGTCAACTGTGAGAATGTGTGTGTGTGCACACATATATACATATATGTGTATGTGAGTATGTACACACACACACACACACACACACACACATATATATAAGCACTACTATAATTTGTTGTTGTTCAGTCACATTCAGGTATATCTGACTCCATGAGCTCACTTGAGGTTTTTGTGGCAAAGATACTGGAGTAGTTTGCCATTTCCTTCTCCAGCTCATTTAACAGATGAGGAAAGTAAGGTAAACAGGGTTAAGTGATTTGCCCAGGGTCACACAGCTAGGAATACCTGAGGCTAAATTTGAACTCAGAAAGGGGAGTCTTCCTGACTCAAAGCCTGAACTCTATCCACTGTGCCACTTAACTGCCCATTACCATAATATATATAATAATTTACTGTATTTGCCAAAATTGGCTGAATTTGACACCTAGGTGGTATAAATCAGTGTTAATTATTAACATTTAGCAGCGGCTATAAAGAGGAAAATGGGCAGGTAGGCTTAAAAGCAGCTTTCAACAGAGTTCCTGAGTGACCAAGTTTACACCTTCCTCCACCTCATCCGCCCTCCCAGTGACTAACAAGTACCTAAGGAAGGCAGTTTGTCATTTCTAAAAGGAATGAGGGATCATAGCTTAGCAAAGCAGGAAGATCACTTAGCCTAGAATCAGAGATCTGGGACTGAAACCTTACCACTTGCATTTATTACTTCTGTGACCTTCGGCAAGTCACTTACCATCCCTGAGCCTCAGTTTCCACTTCTGTAAAATGAAGGGATCTATGGCTTCTGGGGTCTCCTTTAGCTCTACATCTATGGTCCAATGAGTCTATGAACCTGTAACCCAAGAAGGAGGAGCACCAGAGAAACTATAAGGGTGCTATATCCAGCTATAGGGTATGTGCTGTACTTTGTTTTCTTACCCGAGAGAGTCTAGTCAGGATAGTTTCTCCTTCCCCTCCTCCCTAGAAGGGGAAAGGGAGAAGTACAGACAAAAACAGTGTTGTATCCAAGAGTTTAACCACTGAGCACTTAGAGGCACGACCCATGGCAGTGGAGGAGAACACTGGACTCTACAAAGGAACAGACCTGGGAACTCAGCTGAGTAGCTGGCCCCAAACAGATATAGTACCCAAAGGAAACTTCATGAGAACTCTGAAAGAGAAAAAGGACTTCTAGGTCTAGCAGTAGTAAGAGTCATGCATTGTCTTTGACAAATAAGTATTTTTAACATAGAGTCTCATTATCATTATATTCTAAGTTTGTTCTTACTTTTCCCATGAATGTTGTGTGTATTGATGAGTGCATCCTAGGTTCACAGAGAAAATGTTTTATGGCTATTGTTTTACTATGAGATCTTAGTAAATGACTTTGCTAATAGCTAATTGTGTCTATTGGCTAACTGTTAATGGGACACACAGGTGAGGGCTCAAAAGCTATAGTGTTAAAAGTGTGGACCCATACTGATACCTCTAGAACAGACTTGAACAACATTGGCTCATGGGCTGTATGTTGTGTAGGCCTGTTTTACATCCTCTACATTTTTTGTGGGCCACCCAAAATCCTTTGGCAGGTTGCAAGCAGCCTTCAGGCAATATTTTGTGCAGGCCTACCCTAAGGGAACTTCCCATAGTCAGTTTTGCTGAGGGACTTGCATAAAGTAGGTCTGCACAACATACCACTCAAGGGCTTTAGCGAGCAGCCTGTGGGCTGTCTGTTGTATAGGAGTGCTTTAAAATCTGAAGCAGAAGCAAGCCAACCCAAAAGTGACCCAAAAACAATTTGGGGAAACAGTCCAGATGAGACGCTATGTAAATAAATGCAATTGTGGGAGAGCTCTAGGATGAAACCTTCTTTTCCTTTATCTCCTACCTTTTTGTGGGATCAAAGTGACCACTAGGGATTTTTTAATTCTGGAAAAGTAGAGTTTGGAAAGTGAGAGAGCAGAAAAGTTTACCTGGTATGTTGGGAGGGGAAGGAGGGTGGGGAAGAAGGGCAGAAAGGAAGCCAAGCCCAATACACCACAGTTTCTAAGCTACTGTGGGGGAGAAATTAATAATAGCAGTAATAGATAGCATTTATATAATACTTTAAGGTATGCAAAGCATTTTACATCAGTCCTCTCATTTGACCCTCCCAGTGACCCTGTGAGGTAGGTACTATTACGGTCTCCATTTTACAGATCAAGAATCTGAGGCCAAGAGAGGTTGGATCACAGAACTAGTAAAGTATCTAAGGCCAGATTTGAACTCAAGTCTTTCTGACTCCAAGTGTCACACCGGATCCAGTTTGCCACCTGATTCAGTCACAGTCCAGGAGCAGAAACCCACTTCAGGAACTCACAGATAGGGAAGGTCGCTTGCTCTAGGTACTGCTGTTGCTACCCTCCAAATTTTCCACCCTGAGGCAAAGACCTGTTGGCCTTGACCTAGTTATGGCTCTTAGTGGAACCAATTAAGGCCCCATCAGTATTTACCTCCTTTGCCATGGATCTCAGAAAAGTCCTCTGAAAATGCTGAAGGAAGGATGGACATAGAAATAGGAGAGGCTGGGAGATGAGATGCTTGAGGCAAGACCTTAAGAGCGAGTCGCATAAGGCTTTATTTGTGGATTTAGAACTCTCATCTGAAATTATTTGTCCAGCTTGCACAATAATATAATCCCCACCACTTCATCCCTCTCAGCAGCACCCCGGCATAGGCTCTCTCTGTCTGATTAGGGGCTGTCGGGAGTGATTGATGGGCTCCCGCTGGACAGAGGAAACTTCTCTCCTTCTGACAGCTTGGAGTGATAGCCGAGTGGAAACTGACCCCGGCTGACATACTCATCTTAAAAATCTCTCTGTTTCCCAGGGGCCCAGATAAAATTGTTGTCACGCTAAAGGTAAGGGCTCTGCTCTAGGGGATGCTGGCTTCTCTGAGGATTTATGATAGAGCAGCCCTGCTGCCCGGGGTCTCCAGAAGGTGGGAAAAAAGGCCCTAAGAAACTCACCCCAAATATATTGTGTCTCATGGAAATCAACACAGCTTTTGGGTTTGAGAAGGTCATCACTACTGTTACAGTTGCCTTCATCATCGCCATCACCATCACCACTGCCTCCAAAACCCCACAGATTTAGCATGGAAAATCCTAGGACAAAAAAACCTCATTGTTCAGGGTTACCTAATACATTCATCCTCCTGGCTCCCCTTTATTTTACAAATCAGTGCATGGATGCCATAGTGAAAATGAATACTCCAGTTAGTATCAAGGAGCCCGGGTTCAAATCCTAACTCTCCTTACTATCTGTGGGTGCTAGACATAGAACCCAGGGCTCTTGCCTGGGTAATGAAGCCTAATAGCAAGGAGTCAAGTGCCTCATCAAAGAACAAAATAATAAAAAAAAATGTGTTTATATAGTGTTTACCAAATAACAATGCAGAAGGGGGAAGTTGGGCAAATATTCCCATCATCATTTTACAGTTGAAGAAGCCAAGTGATGTACCTGGAGTCATGCAGGTATTAAATAGGTAGAAGTACTAAGAGGTAAACTCAGGTTTCCAGATACTCAGGTTCAGTGCTATTTCCACTGCACCATGCCTTCTCAGTCCTCTGCAGAATGATTCAGGAGAAATACGAAATTTAGAGTCAGGGGACCTGAGTTCAAATCCTAACTCAGACTCTCCTTGTGATAAGTCTCTCAATACTTCTGGGTAGCAGTTTCCCTCAACTATAAAATGAGGAGGTTGGACTAGCTGACTTCAAAAGTCCCTTCCAGCCCTATATTCTAATTTCAGTCCCATGATCTTAATATCTTGAGAACTAATAGGGATGAAATCATCGGGGCAGAAACAACAAAAACCAGCTGAGCAGCACCCTCTACTGAGCATATAAGGAGGACACCAGAGAAAGGAACATCACTGTCCTTGGAGAGTTTACCATTTCAAGGGTAGATAAACGTAAGAGAAATAAAAGAAAATAAATGGAAACTTTCATGGTGTGACTGGTAAATTAACAAACCTGTGGTCACCTTTGTACTAAAGAACCATGCAGCCTGCTGATGGAGCTAATCTGGGAAGTCACCATCCACTTTACAACCGTACATCTATGAGCAACATCTGTTGTTGTTCAGTCGTGTCTGATTCTCCATGATCCCATTTTGGGGTTTTCTTGGTAAAAATACTGGAAGGGGTTGCCATTTCCTTCCTAGTTCATTTTACAGATGAGGAAACTGAGGCAAACAGGGTTAAGTGACTTATCCAGGATCACATATGAAGTAAGTATCTGCAACCAGATTCAAACTCATGAAGTTTAAAAGGTTTTAAAAAGTCTTCCTGATTCCAAGCCCAGTGCTCTAACCACTGCACCACCTAGCTGCCATTGTGTTTGCTAGGAACATGCTTTAAAAAAGGAGGGAACAGGGTGTCACAGGTTGCATGCCTCTGGATTTTTCCATCATACCTCAAAAATCTCTTCATTGTGAAAGATCACTTCAACCCTGGAACTCAGATCTTGGAAGTACCCTCTGCCCCTGGTATCTCTCCCTCTGACCGGAGGGTAGAGAGTTTCTCTTAGGTAGGACCACCATTTAAAGAGGGTGCCCAGGCCAGCCATCTCATTTCCCACCAGGCCTCATTCATCTGGACTCACCCACCATCTCCTAGAACCGAGTACTTCCCTTCTTGCCCCCTCCCCTTTTCAGTTTCCTTTTACATTGCCTCCTCTTAGAATGTAAGGTCCTTGAGAGCAAGTTTTTTTGTTTTTGCTTTTGTTTTTGCTTTTCTTAATATTACCAGTACTTAGCTCTGTGTCTGGCTCATAGGAAGCCTTAATAGTCAATCAATCATTTAATAACGCTTGTTGATTGATTGAATAACAAAGACCAGGAATAGTAAATTGACAAGCTGGGAGGCGGGGGGAAGAGTGGGCTTGAATCCCAGAGCGAGAAAACATGATCCAGACCAAAGGCGCCAGAAGGCCAGAGGCCTCTTTCATCAGAGGGGTGGTGGACCTGTGGAGGAGTTTCCATAGCCATCACAGGGGGAAGGTTTATGGCCAATGTATTTAGCACTAGAGCATCCTCTTGGTACAAGGACTTACATCGAGGCTTTAATTAGAGCTTGTCACTCAAGCATCTTCCCTGGAGACTGCCGGGGGAAGGTTAGCAAAGGAAATGAAACTCTTCCTTCACCAGACTCATTCTGCTGTCAGGAAATTTCAAGCCCTCCAGTAACAATATCTTGAATCCCTGCTGGACAGTCATCCTGCGGGCTTGAAGCCCCTATCTCCCACCCTCTCTTCCAGGCCTCCCTGGTCACCAAGCAGGGGTGTGGACAAGGTATGGCAGACAGTCAAGTCCTCTGCTGCAGTTTGGAGAAAGAAAAACCCAGAGGGGCTGGGGGAAGGATGGAGGAGGGATGGAGAGGCGGACAAGGAATGGGACAATTGGCTCAAGGTCGAGCAGCAAGCAGTGTTGCCAGATGCAGCAGCAAGGCCGTGATAATCCAGGCAGTTGCTGCATTTTCGATACTTCCCCTAACCATCTGGAGAGCTGACCCTGGGGAAGGAGCCACTCACTCAGACAACTGTAGTCTTTCATAGGATTTTGCCTGAGATTCAAAAACTGGCCCTGCCACTCACCACCTGTATGGCCTTGAGTGAGGCTTTTCCCCTTGGTGGGCCTTAGTTTTCTCATCTGTAAAATGAAGGAATTGGACAAGATGCCGTCTTAGGTTCCTCTCAGCTTTAGCTCTAATAAGTCGAATTGAAGTGGTTTAAAATGGGCCTCTCCTCTTTGCAGCTTCATTAGAAGGAGGAGTAAGGCTACTTCTTTCTTCTCCTTTTCAGGCAGCTGAGAAGTCTGTGCAAATAGAATATTATGACTTTTAAGTAAGAAGAACCTTAGGAATCACGTAGTCCTAACCTAACACCATTTTAGAATTGAGGAAACTGAGGCCCAGAGCCACACAGGTAGTAAGCATCTGGGTGAGGAGTTGAACCCAAATCTTTCGAATCTACTCTTTTCACCTCTCCAAGTAGCAGAGGAAAGGTTTGTACCCTGGTCTCCTGATTCTAGGTTCATTACTCTTGCATTACTTTATTTCCTATGGATAAAGTCAGACAATATTATCCTTTCTTCTCATAGGTTTGCTAACTCCCTGCACCACAGAGAACTCAAAAAGACCTTTTACGGGCTTGAGAGGTGGGAGTCTCCTCAGTTCATTTCTAGTAGAAGCCAGTTAATAAAAATTTAACAACCAGCTCATTTCAGGGAGCAGGGGGAATGAATACAAGAAACACTTCGCTTTAGTCTCAACAATCAACAAAACGATAAACCAAGCCCTTGTTCTGTAGCATTTATCAATTTTCCGAATTGTAAATGTTTTCACTGAAATTTAACACTCAGCTCCTGATAGTCTATTCCAGCTGACTTCAACAGACCCCAGTGGAGGCTAGTGTGCTCCAAAGGCGAATCACTTCTGACTCATTCATCGTGGCTGGGTCAAAGCTGAGTTGTTGGAGGAGTCCGTTAGCCAAGGAGACAGAGGAGGAAGGTCTTCAAGGCAGATCTACCCCTTAGAGGCTGTCCTGAGGGGCACCGCTAGCGGGCCTGGCTCTGAGGTGGTGGGGGACAGCAGCTCCTCAGTGCCCAGCCAATGACACAAGCTGCTTTCCTCACCTGAAGATTTTCTTTCCCAGCAGGTGAGTTCCCAATGGGCTATCTTGTTTTTCTTTTGCAGGGGGTGGGTGGTGGTTAGTTAACTACATTGTTTTTAAAGGGTCTGGAGAACATGAAGTGAGAGTACTCCGGAGGTCAGTGAAGTGGGTCCTCAGAGGCCTGTGGGGTGACTTGTTGTGAAGACTCCTCCTAACCCACAAAGGCTTCCCAAACCCTAAAATGCAATAGCTATTATGGTCTGTGTCCCTTCTCTTGCCCTACCTCTTACTGCTCATTTGCATGGGTAATCAAGGATTCCCTGGGATGGAAGGGTGATCTCCTTTAGGAATCTGTCAGTGTGGCTAAAAGCAGGCAGACCAGAAAAGGAAGAAGGGACCAACATGCATTGGTTCTTGGTCCTTAGAGACTACCTCATTTCCAGCAATGAAGGAGAGAACTGTGCCTCACAAATACACATCCCCATTTTATAGGTGAGAACCAGGGTTGTTTATAGGGTCATAGGATCAAGCTGAAAGAAACCTGAAATCTCATCTATTCCAAACCCCTCGTTCTACCAATGAGGAAACTGAGGTTCAAAGAGGTCCAGTGATTTCTCTGTGGTCCAATAGCCAGTAAGTGTCTGAGGCAGGATTCTGAACCCAGGTCTTCCCAACAACAAGTTCGGCACCCTATCCATGAATGCAACAGTGCCTCCAAACAATGTGGTTTGTTACTAACCCAAATGAAATAATCAAGACAGAAATATTTCATAAACTAGTTCCTATACAAATATGAAGCTTCATTACTGTTTGTGTTATTCTAGCTGTGATCAAGGGGAATAGGTGGAATCTAATAGGAAAACATTCTCCACTTGATGCCAAGGAAAGGCATGGGAAGATGCCAAGGGGGAAAATTGTGGGCTGTGAGCAGTGAAGGGATCAGCACATTTTCTCTCCTTAGCATGGTAGGAAAGGGGATCTTCTTTAATTGTGAGAAAGATGCAAAGGGAACACTGAGAGAGGAGAGGAATGTTTGTCTTTACCAACCAAATCAACTCAGTTTTCCTCACCAGCAAAATGGGGTGATAAGATTTATGTTACCATCTTCACAGGGTTATGAAAAGGAAAAAAAAAAAAAACACCTTGTGTAACAGGACCCTGGAAGTTTCTTTTTCCACCCACAGATATTATCTCCAGTGTCTCTGGTTACGCATCAACCTGAAAGTCTTGTGTGAGAGTGGGAGGGGGCTGAATGAGGCAATCAATTCCCCTACCCCACTTAAAAAAAGCCAAACATCACAGACTACTCTGCCATACTAGTGTGAGTAGGAATTGGGAGATTAACCTCAGAATGTGTGCTTACACCCATATAAATGAGTTACTATTGCCATTATCACTATTATCCGCCAAATCAACCCTGGTGATTTATGATTGTCAAGGCTTAATTTCCCCTGGCCACCTCTCAGGAAGGTGTGGTTTCAATGCTCAAATCCCCCACCCAGTGGCCAGCTCCAATTCCATTTGTTGATGAAGGGGAGGGGGCAAGCAGTGCCCAGAACCTTGGGGGCTGATGGGGTAATTACAATGGAAAAGCACGTTTGTTTATATACAATGTACACAGAATCTATTTCTGTATTTAGCATCTGGGCTGTGAAAATAGACTCATTGTGATGCCATGGCTCATTTCCCCATATATCCCAAAGGGTCCTGGGACTCAAGGGTCCGCATAGAGCTGTTGTACTCAGTGACTACAAGAAGCGTGGTCTGGACCAGCAGACATCAGGGTGATTGCGATGGGGTCCCACAAATCAAATGCTCCTACATGGTGAAATGGAGCACTATCCTTCACCACCAAATCCACATACCACTGGTGCAATTGCCTTCCTTCTGGTCTGAAACTTAGAAACAATTTCTGTTAAATCACTTTAAAAGAAAGTGGGGGTTGAGCATGGGGGAGTTGTATAAGGACAAAATAGAATTTCATGGGAGGCAATGTGGCACAATGGAGAAAACGAACTCATTGTCTTTCCCGCTATACCAGAGGTGGGGAACCTTCTGCCTTTAGGTCACATGTGGCCCTCCAGATCCTCAAGTATGACCTTTTGACTGCGTCTAAGTTTTCCTGAACAAATCCTTTTATTAAGAGGACTTGTTCTGTGAAGTTTGGTTTCAGTCAAAGGGCTGTACTTGAGGACCTACAAGGTTCTGCAAGTTCTCCACCTCTGTCCTAAACCCTCTTCCTCTTCTACCTTATCTATTATTGTAGAGGGCAGTACCATTCTCCCAGTCCCCTAGGCTCACAACCTGAGAGTCATCCTGGACTCTTCACTGTCTCTCACCCCTCGTATCCAGGCTGTTGCCAGCTGTTGATATCACCTTTGCAGCATCTCTCAAATCCATCCCCTTCTCTCTTCTGACACTGCTACCACTTTAGGGCAGGCCCCCATCACCTCATACCTGAATTATTGCAATAACCTGCTAGTGGGTCTTCCTGCCTCAAGTCCCTCCCTGTGCTAATCCATCCTCCATTTAGCCACCAAAGTGACTTTCCTAAATTGAAGGTCTGACCGTGTTACCCCTGACACATACACACACACACACACACACACACACACACATACACACACAACACTCATTCATTCTCTCTTTCTCTCAACTCTGTTGACTCCCTACCACTTCCAGAATCCAATAGCAGTCCAATCCAGATATCAGTTGTTGAGTTGTTTCAGTTATGTCCTACTCTTTGTGACCCCATGTGGGGTTTACTTGGTAAAGATACTGGAGCGGTTTGCCATTTCTTTCTCCAGCTCATTTTACAAATGAGGAAACTGAGGCAAATAGGGGTTAAGTGGCTTGACCAGGGTCACACAGCTAGTGTCTGAGGCTGGATTTGAACTCAGTTCTTTCTGACTCCAAGCCCAATGCTCTAACCACTGCACCACCTAGCTGCCCTACCTAAGGATATACATGGAATAAATAGAATAACCAGGATTCTAACCCCAGTTGTAGTTAATTTTCCCCACCAAACATAGTTTTATTTCTCCTATACAACATTATGCTTACTGTGTCTAGCTCACCATCACCAGACCTATACACATCACACTTACTGATTCTAGCCCACCATTACCAAAGCTTCTCTCTACTTCCCCCAAATGTTGTGAGAACCGACAAAAATGCCTAGGAAACTTGTTGGAAGAGAGGAACCCATGTCGGCACAAGTTATTCTGATTTTTATAGAGAGAGCTAAATTGCAGCCGTCCTGCTGCTCGATTTTGTGACCTTGTGATGAACAGATTGAAAGCTCCAGAAATCAGACTTGAAAAACAAATTGAAGACGAGAGAGCTACCATCACAAATCTTATCAGGGCTGGTCGGCGCCAAAGCAAGGTTTTTGTTTGGGGAAACGTGGGCTGGTTTACTGGCTTTGATGACAAAGGGAGAGGTTATGAAGGCTCTCCCTCTCTAGGGGCTTTCTCTGACGCTGCTGCTCCCTCTCATTTTTTTCCCTTTTCTCTGCCGATGCCCTCCCCTCCCCACCTTCTCCAGATTCAGGTACTTTGCCTGGCTCAGGTAATATCCTTTATCAGCTGAAGACAAAAGGTTCTCCCCTCTTAACCTGGAGCCCTGAGGATGTTGCTGACTGTGGTGTTCCCCACCTGAATCAGTTCAGACTGGCTATTTCAGATCTGTCAGCTCTTATAAATGTAGCCACACAGGAGCAAAGTGAGATAAAATACCGGTGTGATGTGTGCGTGAATACTTATGCATCCCTGTCTCATTCTCTTTGTAAAGATAATGTATCAGTACAAGTACTTATAAAAAAAAACAAACAGGTGCAATTCTCTAGATATTCAATAACCAAATGTCACCCGCAGAGTAAGCTATAAAATAAAAATATATGCTTAGGGGAGGCTATATAAATGTGATGAATATTATAAAGTCAGGTAACAATATAGGTAGGATTGTAGTGGCATAAATACTATTCCCACAAACGGAATCCAGGTAAGGGAACATGTTAAAGGTAAAAGTACTTGAGGACTACTGCTCCCTAAGTTTCCAGTCCCAGATCTCAGAAACTGGGGTTGTTCTAAATCTGACACTTCAGACAGGTGGAGAAACCCAAGTATTCCAAGAATAATGACTTTTTTTTCCCATAGCTTTCCAAAACTAAGGCAGCCCCATATCCACCACCACTTAGAAACTTTTGTTCTCTCCAGAGGAGTATGGAGCTGTCCAACTGAAGCTAATTTAGGCGATGTTGGAAAGCTAGACTGACCTCTTGCTCTCAGGAATGGAAACATGCCTACAAGACACAAGTCTCTGAGTGCTGTAAATTCCCAGGCTCTTTGGGAAGACCAAAGCTTCTTCATTCTTCCAACATCTGAAACTTCTGTCCAACCTAGTTCACATTTTTTTGCCTATCCTTCAAATACTGTGGTTGTCTGGTATTGACTCATACTTCTGATCAAGACATCATCTTCTGCGTCCAGCCCTACTTCTTAGTAACTGACCCCTGACTATACGATTCACTTGATGCATCTGGTCCTAGCTTTGCTCTGTTCTTTAGCTCTGGAAAACTTAGCATGTACCATGGGGTCCCTTAATTGTTAACCTGGCATTGAACTAGGTGGGGAATTGTACTCTGTGCTAGTAAAGCCGAGTCCTCCCAAAATGAACAGGTTCCCATCACTCTTACTTGTAGGAATTATACTTGCCTCTAAATAGTGTTTTTAAATACTTGGAGGGGCAGCTAGATGGCACAGTGGATAGAGTACTGGCCCTGGAGTAGGGAAGACCTGAGTTCAAATTTGACCTCAGATACTAACAGTGTGACCCTGAGGAAGCCTCAATGGCCTCCAAAAAAAAAATACTTGGAGCACTTTCGAATCCATTTTTATTTTATTTAATTCTCAGATCAAGCCTTTGAGATAGGGAGGGGAGAATTTGGGTCATGGGGGTGGTGAGGAAATCATACTGAAGAGAAATAGCTCTCAGGTGAAGGAATTTCCTCTGCAAACAAAGACCAGTAACATTTCTTCCATTTTCGTAGAAAGCTACCTAAAGGCATTGAAAGGTTAAGTGACTTCACTGGCATTACAAAACCAGTCTGTCAGAGGCAGGATGCGAACCTAGATCTGACTCCGAGGCTTACTCTTAATCCACTCTGCCTCATCTTTATGGGAGGTTAATCTTACTCTTGTTCTCATTTTGGAAATTAATAAACAAAAGCCCAAAAAAACTTGCCTGAGGTAATAAACCAAAGTACTGGCAGCCCAGGGACTTCCATAGAAAACTGTCATTTCCAACAAACAAACAACAGAGTGACAAGACCATCTAGTACTCCCTTCATTTTACAAATAAGAAAACTGAGACTCAGAGAGATAAAGTAACTCAGAGAGATAAAGTAACCCAGATTTACCCACAGTTGTTGTTTGTCTTTCATTCTTGAAGAGGACCACGATACCAGGAAGATGATGCCATGACTTGCAAGTGGACTGGATTTAAGTGAGGCAGGGCTGTGCAAGGTCACCAGTCTCACCTTCTCCTCTGGAGCCATCTGGGTCCAGTGGCAAGATACAGATCAGGATGACTAGAGAAGGCTCCGATGTAGTGGGAGACTTTGGCCTTTTTAAACTAAGTTCTTTAACAGGTCGCAGTTTGATTGAGGCAATGACCATTCAGGGATTAAGAATAGGTAAGAAAGAAGGCAAAAAAAATGGCCTCTTTACCTAGTCAAAAAAAAAATCAACCTGGGAGGGGACAACCCAACGTTAGACAGGTAGTAAAGCAGAGATCTGGGATTTGAATGTGATTCCTCTCTCCTACTAAATGCAATACTCTTTCTACAATCCCTCACTAACTCAGAGTAAAATTTTTTTAAATTTTAAAACAATATGTAGGAGAGAATTCTGGAAGATGGTGGAATAGGTCAGAAAGCTTTCAGCTCTCCAAATTTCCTCCACCAAAAAAAAAAAAAAGAGAATGTAGGGCTGCAGAAATAAAACAGGAGTCCAAGTAAAGCAGTTGTCCTCCAAAAGACAATTTGGGAATTACCCCAGGGAAGACCCAACCTCCAGGGGTGGAGACATGGCTGGAGTGAAGTGTGAACACCTACAGGCTGACTCTTTGGAATCAACAAACAATAAGCCCTGGAGGCAGCTGAGTCGGGAGGCAGCCTCAGTCTTAGGAACTTTCACCTCTTAGTGTGGGTATAAGAAGGTGAAGATTGAAAGACCTCCCGTGCCCAAGAAGCCTGAAGCACAACTGTGCTGACCAGAGGCATCCTGGGCCTCAGTTGTGGCTTTTGGGGAGGAGATAGCAGTAGCAGAGGGTCAGGGACCCTGATGGCTAAGGGCACTTGCAGGAGAGCAGAGTCCCTGGTTTCATTTCCTGGGCAGAGAGGACACCTGTGGTTGCAGCCACTGTGGGGAGGACAGGAAGCAAGAGTGTTTGTGAGACAGTATGGTTGTCTAGCAGACAGATCTCAGACAGACAGACCTCAGAAAATAACAGAAGGACTTGAGGCATCATTCCCCACACCTTGGGACTGGAACTTGATTATATTAATAGCTGCTTAAAAATAAAAATAACTACGCAAAAGAGAAAGAATCCAACCACAGATAGATATTGTGGGGATAGAGAAGATATTCAGAGGAAGATAGTGGAGCCAAAAAAAAAAACAAAAACATTCCTTTTCCAATGAAAAATGTCAAATGGTTGCAAGCACAAAAAGAGTTATTGGAAGAACTTAGAAATGACTTTAAAAATTAAATAAGAGAGATTAAAGAAAAATTAGAAAAAATAAAAGCAATCCAAGAAAATCAAGAAAATTATGAAAAGAAAGCCAACCAACTTGAAATAGAGAATCAAAAACTTAAGAAAATAATTCCTTGAAAGCTAAGATTGGGCAAAGGGAAGCTAATGACATTGTAAGATATCAAGAAGTAACAAAACAAAATCAAAAGAATGAAAAAATAGAAGAGAATATAAAGCATGTTGTCAGAAAATCAGTTCCTCTGGAGAAGAGAACAAGAAGAAATAATATGACAATAGTGGATTACCTGAAAATTACAATAAAAAAATAAAAAACTTGAGATAATATTCCAAGAGATCATCAAAGAAAATTGTCTTGAAGTTCTAGGACAAGAAGGCAAAACAGAAATAGAAAAAAATACCTGAAAGAGTTCTCAGGAGGAAAACTTACAGGAATATCATAGCCAAGTTTCTTTTTTTTCCCTTTTTTAAAAAAATGTATTTGTTTCCAGTTCTGCACAATCACTTCCATAAGTCTTAGATTAACTCCCTCTCCCTCCTCCCTCCACAAGATGGCTTGCAATCTTATATGGGTTCTACACATACATTCTTATTAAACACATTTTTCACATTAGTCATGTTGCATGGAAGAATTAAAATGAATGGGAGAAACCATGAAAAAATCCAAACAAAATAAAACATAACACAAGAGAAAATATTCTGCTTCATCCTGAATTCCAATTCCATAGTTATTTCTCTGGATGTGGATGGCATTTTACCTCAAGAATCCTTTGGGAATATTTTAGGTTTTTGCATTGCTGTGAAGGGCTAAAGTCTACCAGAAAAATTTCTCACACACTGAGGTTGTTGCTGTGTACAATGATCTCCTGGTTCTGCTCCTTTCACTCAGCATCAGTTCAAATAAGTCCTTCCAAGCCTCTCTGAAGTCTTCCTGTTCATCATTTCTTATAACACAATAGTGTTCCATTACATTCATATACCACAACTTGTTCAGCCATTCCCCAGATGATGGGCATCCCCTCAATTTCCAGTTCTTGGCCACCACAAAGAGAGCTGCTATAAATATTTTTGTACACATGGTACCCTTTCCCATTTTTGTGATTTCTTTGGGATACAATCCTAGAAGCCGTATTGCTGGGTCAAAGGGTATGCACATTTTTTTGGGCCTAGTTCCAAATTACTCTCCAGAATGGTTGGATTAGCTCACAGCTCCACCAACAATGAATTAGTGTTCCAACTCTCCCACATTTTCTCCAACATTTATCATCTTTCTGTTTTGTCATGTTAGCCAATTTATAGGTGTGATGTGGTACCTCAGAGTTGTTTCGATTTGCATTTCTCTAATCAACAGTGATTTAGAGCATTTTTTATATGACTATAGACAGCTTTAATTTTTTCCTCTGAAAACTTCCTGTTTATATCCTTTGTCCATTTATCAATTGGGGAATGACTTGTATTCTTGTACATTTGACTCAGTTCTCCATACATTTTAGAAATGAGGCCTTTATCGCAGACACCAGTTGCAAAAATTCTTTCTCAGTTTTCTGTTTCCCTCTATTCTTGGTTGCATTGGGTTTGTTTGTGCAAAAACTTTTCAATTTAGTTATCAAAATTATCCATTTTGCACTTCATAATGTTCTCTATCTCTTTTTGGTCATATGTTCTCCATTCTCCATAAATCTGAAAAATACACTATTCCTTACTCTTCTAATTTGTTTATATCAGTTTTTATACCTAGATCACATATCCATTTGGACTTTATTCTTTTGTATGGTGTCAGGCATTGATCTATTCCCAGTTTCTGCCACATTATTATCCAGTTTTCCCAGCAGTTTTTGTTAAACAGTGAGTTCTTATCCCATAGCCAAGTTTCAAAGCTCCCAATTTTATTGGATAAAATATTACAAGGATAAAATATTACAAGCAACAAGAAAAAAAAGCAATTTAAATATCATAGAGTTACAATAAGGAGTATGCAAGACCTAGAAGCTACTACAATGAAGGACCACAGGTCTTGGAATACTAAATTTTGTAGAGCAAAAGAGCAGGGGTTATGACCAAAGGAAACTTTACCCAGCAAAGTTAAGTATAATCCTGAATGGGAAAAAAATGGACATTTAACAAAGAAAAAGACTTTCAGATATTTGTGACAGAAACAGCAGAATTTAATGGAAAATTCAACATATAGTAAGATCCAGGAGAAATATAAGGTAAATATCATTTGCATCCCAGGCCATCTCCAGTCATCCTGATGAATATCAGGCCACTGGACTTAGATGACTCAGGAGAAGAAAGTGAGATTGGTGACTTGCACAGCCCTCCCTCCCTCAAATCAAAGTCAACTGACAGTCATGACATCATCCGGATATCATGGTTCTCTTTGAGAACGAAGGACAAACACAACCAACAATCACAATGTAAATATCAAAGACCAATTATAAGGGATTCAATAGGGTCAAATTGTTTACTTCTTAGATGTAGAAATGTCATCAGTATGCTTATGACTGTCATTATTTGGGGAGTTTGAAAGAAATGCTTGGGCAAGGCTGTGTATGACAGGGTGATTCGAAAAAAATAAAACTGTGTAGGGAGGGATAAAACAAGTAATTATCTCATATAAATGAGACATGAAAGGAACAACTGACACAAAAGAAGCAAATGAGGTGGGGCAGGGAAGGCAGCTAGTGCTGGGAATTTTCATTAGGAATTGTTTTAAAAAAAATTTATATTTAGATGGGTATAAAAATCTTCTAAATTCAGAAAGAAATAAGAGGGCAAGAGGGTAAGGTGGTGGGAGAGGATAAGCGAGGGCCTGGGTAGGTTGAGGAAAAGGGGGGCAAAATAGGGAGTAGAAGTAAATTAGAGGAATGAGGAGGAATAGAGTAAATAGGGTGAGGAGAAATAGAAAGGAAATGCACAAATAATTATAGCTAAGAATGTGAATGGAATGAATTTACCCAAAAAACAGAAACAGTTAACAGATTAAAAATCTGAATTCAACAATATGTTGCTTTCAGGAAACACAATAAAAATGATAGCTACATACAAAGATAGAAGAAAGGGCTACAGTAGAATTTATTGTGTAAAAAAAGTAGGGACAGTAATCACGATCTCAGACAAAGGAAAAATAGATTTAATCCAAAGAGAAAAATAAGGAAACTCTACTCTATATCACTAATATTATTCAATATTGTTTTAGAATATTTAAAATATCCAGACTCTATTAAATGTTTGTGAGTATACCTACCAAAACAGATACAGGAACTACAAGAACATAATTATAAAACACTTTTTTTTACAAATAAAGTCAGATTTAAATAATTGAAGTAATATTTATTATTCATGAGTAGGTAAAGTTGATATAACTTTTAAAATGACAATTTTCCCTAATGTATTTATTCAATGCCATCCCAATTAAATTACTAAAAAAAATTTTTTACTGAATTAGAAAATAATAACAAAGTTCATTTGGAAGAACATAAGGTCAGGAATTTCAAAGAAACCAAGATAAAAGATGTAAAGGAAGGATATTTTTGCAGTATCAGACTTTAAATTATATTATAAAGTGAGAGCATTGTTGAAGTGTAAAATAGATAATTTCAATGATTTTAAATTAAGAGTTTCTTATATAAACAAAATCAGTGCAGCCAAGAATAGAAGGAATGCAGAAAATTGAGGTCTTCAAGAATAGAAGGAATGCAGAAAATTGTCTATGAAGTCTTTCATAGACAATCTCTCAGATAGGATGTGTTTGTCTTGGAATACTACTGTGGCATAGGAGATGATGAGCTTGTTGATTTAGAAAAACATAGAAAGACTTGAACCTATGAAGGAAGGTGCTGTCCACTTTCAGAAAAAGAGATGGCAAGTGGAAATATGCATAGTATGGTCGTACATAGGTGTATATGGATGTGTATGTGTATGTTTACAGGTACATATGTATATGTCTTTATATATTCGCATTTAACTGTAGCTTTCTTTAGGGGGAAAGGAGAGGAAAAAAGTTAAAATTACACTATAGAGAACAAAATAAAATCTAAAAGGAAGCAAAGAAAAGTTGGATAGCTTTGAAAACCATGTGTAATTTTAATATTATTATATTCTATATTATTATTATTATTACATATTATTTATATTCATAGGGTTTCTTGAAATAGAAATTTATTGTTTTAAATTGAATTCTTTCTTATGTTTTGCTGTGTATGTTATTTTTTCTTTTCTCATTTTGTGTTTAAGTTTAAAGTGAATAAAAAATTCTCAAACAAAAAAGAATGACATCCTTCTGCCACTTAAGATGTTTTTCCATGGTGTCCGTAAGAGAAGTCAGGGAATTTGCAGTCAGAGAATTCAGACCAATTTTTGTATTAGCCTAAGCAAAAATCTAATTAAGAAAGTAAATCTACCGGAAAAAAATGTATTCCAAAGCCTAACACTGAGAACTTTCTGATCATGCATTAGCACAAATCAATAAGAATTGTATGTAAAGAGAGATAGCAATCCTTTCTTCTCAGTGTAATGGATATTTAGCAAGGGTAGGCTATTAGGAGGTGTACTAGCTAGGGCTCTGGACCCAGAGTCAGGAAGACCTGAGTTCATCCCTGACTCAAATCCTTACTTAACTCTGTGACCCCAGAAAAGTCATTGAACCTCTCTATGTCTCAGTTTTCATTTCTACAAAATGGGGATTATAATAGCACCTACCACACAGGGTTGTTGTAAGGATCAAATGATTTCACATGTTTAAAGAACCTTGCAAACCTTCAAACACTATATAAATGCTAATTATTATTAAGTGCCTTATTATGTGTCAGGTGCTGTGGATATGGAGATAAAATAGCCATTTCTCCAAGGAGCTTATAGTCTATTGGGTACAGCCACTTGCCTATGACAGAGGTCAGATTTGGACTTTGGTACCCCTGCTTCCAGGATTGACATTCTATCCACTATGCCATATTGTCCCACCAACTTTTTAGGAGATTAGCCTTAGTCTTGGACAGAGACAAATGTTTGAAATGAGGTGATTGGAATCAGATCCCAGGCAGCTCTAAAATCCTATGATTGGTGACATAGAGTCAGTGTGACTTGTCCATGGCTCCATCATGCCACCTTAAAATTAGAATGCACAGTAATGTTAGAATAAGAAGTAACAAGTCACTGTAAATCTACTACTCTAGATGCTGGGTCCTATGCTCCCTCTCTCCTTGCCTTTTCTTAGTTTTTTGGTTGCATACCCAATTCATTGATATGCTTTTTCTCTGTTTTGTTGACTTAAGAATTTAGAGATGTATATTTTCATAGAAGATGTATATTTTCCACTTTAGCTGCATCCCATAAAACGTGTATGTTGCCGCATCTACACAAAAATTGACCATGTATTAGGACATTAAATTTTACAATCAAATGCAGAAAGGCAGAAATAGCAAGTGCATCCTTTTCAGATCATAATGCCATAAAAATTACCTTCAGTAATGGGCAATGGAAAGATAAATTAAAAATTAATTGGAAACTAAATAATCTAATCCTAAAAAATAAGTGGGTCAAAGAAGAAATCATAGAAACAATCACTAATTATGTTAAAGAAAATGACAACCATGGGTTTTATGCTTCCTAACCAGCCTGAGAATATTGTCTGAGCCTTAAAAGTCTAAAGCTTTCCAATGGTTTTGGTTTTTGTTATTGATGTTCGGTCATCACCAACACTTCCTGACCCCCTTTTTAAAAATTAAGTAATTTATTTGTTTTCAGTGTTCTACAATCACTTCCATATATCTTAGAGTTTCCCCCCTCTCTCCCCCACCTTCCCCCTTCCTTCTCCCTCCCTCCCCTAGATGACGTGCAATCTTATATAGGTTCTACATATATATTCTTATTAAATACATTTTCCCCTTAGTCATGTTGCATAGAAGAATTAAAATGAATGGGAGAAACCATAAAACAAAACAAAACAAAACATAGCACAAAAGAAAATGCTTCATTCTGTGATCCAATTTCATTGTTCTTTCTCTGGATGTGGAAGGCATTTTGCCTCAAAAGTCCATTGGGAATTTTTTTAGGTCCTTGCATTGCTGTGAAGGACTAAGTCTACCAGAAGAATTCCTCATACACTGTGGTTGTTGCTGTGTACAAAGTTCTCCTGGTTCTGCTCCTTTCACTCGGCATCAGTTCATATAGGTCCTTCCAGGTCTCTCGGAAGTCTTCCTGTTCATAATTTCTTATAGCACAATAGTATTTCCTGACCCCTTTTAAGGTTTTCTTGGCAAAGATGCTGGAGTTGTTTGCCATTTCCTTCCCCAGCTCATTTTGTAGATGAGGAAATTGAGGCAAATAAGGTTAAGTGACTTGCCCAAAGTCACACAGATAGTATGTGTCTGAGGCTGGATTTGAACTCAGGTCTTCCTGACTCCACTCTCCTGTGGCACCTAGCTGCCAATGTTAGTGACTCCCCCAAAACCAAGGTGGAAATCATATAGTGGGGAAAGCACTCAATTTAAAGTACAAGGACCTGGATTCAAGAATCGGAACCCAGTTACTTCTGTTCTGCCAGTCAATACTTATCTGACTTCCAACAAGTTTCTGTCATTGCATTTAATTTACTCAAGCCCTCATTCAAGGATTTTCTTTTCCTCTGCTTCTGCTGTAACTCAGAAATTGCTACCTACGGCAAAGTCTCTAGTTTTAAACTCATTTCTCAAGTCAATCTTCTTAAACTATACATTAAATATTGATCAGCCCCAGAAAGACCAAATACATTTAGTATAGATACATTCAATTCGCACCAGAATCATTGAGCCTATAAACCAGGCCATGTCCCACTGAAGGAGTTCCCACTGGACGTGATGATGGACAAGATTGACATTTGAGCTGGCCCCCTTCCCCTGGGGAATTCTGCTGGCCTCAGACACTTCCTAGTTGTGGGGCCCTGGACAAGTCACTTAACCCTGTTTGCCTCAGTTTTCCCATCTGTAAAATGAGCTGTGAGATTCAAGAAATGAAGATCATACATATAATAAAATATCCATAGCAAAAGGTTTTGTGGTAATGAAGAACTAGAGACAAAGTAAATGTGTGTTGATTGGGGAATGGTAAAAAATTGTGGTAGATTAATTCAACAGAATTTTTTGTTGTTTTTCAGTCATTTTCAGCCATATCTAACTCTTCGTGACCCCTTTTGGATTTTTCTTATCAAAGATACTGGAGTGGTTTGCTATTTTCTTATCAAAGATACTGGAGTGGTTTGCTATTTTCTTATCAAAGATACTGGAGTGGTTTGCCAGTTTCTTATCAAAGATACTGGAGTGGTTTGCCAGTTTCTTATCAAAGATACTGGAGTGGTTTGCTACTTTCTTATCAAAGATACTGGAGTGGTTTGCCAGTTTCTTATCAAAGATGCTGGAGTGGTTTGCCATTTTCTTCTCCCTATGGGGAAACTGAGGCAAATAGAGTTAAATGACTTGCCCAGAATCACACAGCTAGTGAATAAGGCTGGATTTAAATTCTGGTCTTCCTGATTCCAGGTCCAGAACTCTATCCTGTGCATCACCTAGTTATTATTGCACCATACTATTGTACCATAAGAAAGAACAAATATGAAGAATTCAGAGAAACAAAGGAAACTTTATATGAAGTGATACAGATTGAAGGAAAACCAATAAACTAATACATACAACTACAACAATGTAAATAGAAGAAACACAATAAATAAAATGAAACTGTATATTGTGTAATTATAATGACTAAGTTTGGCCTCAGGAAAGAGTTGAAAAAGCTTCCTTTGGGTCCTTCCTTTTACTGATGAGGCAGGAGATCATGGATATGAAATGTTACATACACTGTCAGACACTGTTGTTGTGGTAGCAGGTTTGGCTGAACTGTTTTTTCTTTCTGTTTTTAAATCTTTTTTGGCAAGGGGAATATAACTGGATAGGAGAGGAAGAGAAGAAGGGATATATTTGGAAAAGAATGTGATGTTAAAATAAAATAAAAAGATACCACTGTTTTATAAAAAATCCTATTAAAAAATAATGACCTCTAAAGTCTCTAAAAGTTTCCCTCTTTTTTCCTCTTCATTTCCATCTTTCATATATATATATATATATATATATATATATATATATATAGAGAGAGAGAGAGAGAGAGAGAGAGAGAGGTGCATACATATATATGTATATGATATATACATACATGTGTGTATACATATATTGTATATGTACATATTATATATGTACAAAAGCATATACATTATAGATAGAGATAAGACAGATATCTCTCTACCTATCTATATATCTTATCTATATCTGTTGTTTTTCAGTCATTTCAGTAGGGTTCAACTCTTTGTGACACCATTTGGGGTTTTCTTGGCAGAGATACTGCCATTTCCTTCTCCTGCCCATTTTATGGAAGAGGGAACTGAGGCACATCGGGTAAGTGACTTGGCCAGGATCACAGTTAGTAAATGTCTGAGGTCAGATTTGAACTCAAGAAGAAGTCTTCCTGACTCTAGACCCCTGTGCGCTATGGTGCCACCTATGTGCCCTTATCTATTTTTGCTGTTCAGTTACTTCAGTCATGTCTAATTCTTCATGACCCCTTTTGGGGTTTTCTTGGCAAAGACATTGGAGTGGTTTGTCATTTCCTTCTCCAGCTCATTTTACAGATGAGGAAACTGAGGTAAACAGGTTAAGTGACTTGTGCAGGTAGGGTCGCTCACACAGCTATTGTCTGAGGCCAGATTTGAACTCAAGAAGAAGTCTTCCTGACTCCAGGCTTGGTGACTTCATTCACTTCACTACCTAGCTGCCCATGCTCCTACGTATATCTGTATGTCTTTTTATATCTGCAGCTATATCTATATACCACAAAACAGTCCCTGATCTCAAGGTGTTGATGTTCTGCTGGGATTTCTGCCATGTCTCAGAGTTATGTTGCCATTTCAAGCCACAGAGATGAGACCAACTTATAAGACTGCTGTCATGAAAGACCTCCTAGCAGGATACTATACATGCAGTATAACATATATATGATATATATCACCCAATCCCAGTTGAGTCTTCATCCCTTAACCTGCTGAGCTCATAACTTGATCAACCATCCAAGAATAGACTTTAAACTAAATGCACAAAGTCCTTCATGCAGTGATTTCATCGTGTTTCTCCCCCTCCCCTCACTCAAGGATTGTCTCTTAGCAAGCTCACCAGAACTAGAATTATTCCAGAAATTGAAGCAATTGAGAGCATTCTCAAGTGAGACACTCAAGCTAAATCCTCTCATAAGAGACTAGTTGGGAGAGAAGGGGGAGGAAGAGATCTCAGCTCTGGTCTTGATCTAATTTTCCCTTCTCCCTTTTTAGCTAGAGAAGTATTTTGTGAGCTTTTAAGATCCTCCCACCAATGTCCTAATGGTACCCCTGATCAGTTAGTAGCAAGGTCTGTGTCAGGAACCAAGTTCAGACTGGACCTAGGTTCAAGGCCCCAAGGAGACCAGCAGAGAAACCTCTCATACCAAAGGACAACATCTTGAGACCCCAGGGAATGGAAGAAAAGGACTTCCAGAAGCCAGGAGGTGTGAGTTATACCTTTTCTATATTTGTTTTCGAATCTTTACCCCACTTTTCCTTGGAACCTCTACACACTTGTGGGAGAAGGTATCACAGAATTGGGGGGGGGGGGTATTGTACCAACTGCTCTTATTATACTACCTTAGTAAATACCCACTAAAAGCCACTTAAGGTTGCCTGACCAAATCAATTGCCAGCTGATATTATTGGCACAACATACCCATAAGGGCTTGAGGTAATGGTATCAGAGAAACACATTTGGCTTCTCCTAGAACTCTGAGGGGAAGATGTAGCCTTGCTTCAGGACCCTGCAAGATTAATAGCTGGCAAAAGGAACTCCAAAGTTTATATGGGCTACACTCAGATCATGTATGAGATATTATCACATATGAGATACACTACTATATTTGTTTAAGTTTATGAATAATATTTTATTCTCCCCAATTACACATCAAATGATTTTTAACATTCATTTTTTAACATTTTCTGTTCCATATTCTCTCTTTTCCCTACCTGAGACAGTAAGCAACTTGATATAGGTCATACATTGCATGGCTATTTTCAAATCAAAGGGAAGGAGGTGCGACGGGTGGGGGATCCCTCTACAATGTTTTTGCCTTACCCTCCCTTGTTACAATCCTCTCTTATATTTAATTTCAGAATAGAGAAAATCCTCTAGGTGTCTACCACAGACTAGAGGGGCAACTAGGTGACACAAGTGAATAGAGCACTGGGTTTAGAACTAGAAAGACTCATCTTTGTGAGTTCAAATCCAGCCTCAGACACTCACTAGCTGCATGATCTTGCAACCCTGTTGGCCTCAGTTTTCTTATCTGTAAAACAAACTGGAGAAGGAAATGGCAACCCATTCCAGTATCTTTGCCAAACTAAAACTCCAAATGGGGTCACAAAGAGTCAGACACAGCTGAAAAAAGACAAAAAGGAAAGGGAAAAAAATATGATGCTATGATGCCAATATTGCACACCCATGGACCCACCACCTCTGTCAAGAGGAGAAAGATGTCTTCCCTTATTGCATCCTGGGCCATCTCCAGTCATCCTGATGAATATCTGGTCACTGGATCCAGATGGTTCTGGAGGAGAAAGTGAGGCTAGCGACCTGCACAGCCCTCCCTCACTCAAGTCAAAGTCAACTGCAAGTCATGTCATCATTTCACTGATATCCTGGTCCTCTTTGAAAATAAAGAACAAATAATACAGCAATAATCTCAATCAGTACTTTGCTAACATCAGGAAAGATTTCCAACGATCCTCTTAGAAATCTGAGATTTGATACACGGATCCACTTAGATCAAGAGGCAAAATTTTTGCCTGAGAAATGAAAGCGGTGAACATTTGGCTTTCCTGTGTTCCTGATGTCTTGCTGCTCACTCGTGTGTCAGAGACACACAGCACAGAAAGAACGTTAGGTCAGCGGGTGAGCTCCCTTTGCTGTGACACATTTTTGTGAGATGGAATCAATATCCATAAGATCGCCAGCCTGCCTGCTCACTGCCAAGAGAGCACAGGAGGGGAGAGAAGACAAGCGGACTCGAGGAAATCTCAGAGGACGGAGGTTATTGGGGAGGGAGGGATGCCATATGTTCCTGCTCTCTCTTTCTTTTGGAATATTATTATTATTTCTTCTATTTGTCTTGGAGAGCAATTGAGGGGGTTGTGCTATTTGATTTTATTTGTTTTTGCAGGAAGAAAGATGGAGTAGGAGAGAAAACTCTTCCTCCCACAAGGAGGAAGGAAAACAGCTTGGCATAGCAAAGAAAATACTGATTCTGGACTCACAACATACAGGTTCAAATGTTGCCTCTAATGCTTACTACCTGTGTGATGCAAGGCAAGTCGCATAAGCCTCTCTAGGCCTCAGTTTCCCCACCTGTAAAATGACAAAGTGGCCTCTAAATTCCACTCCAGCTCCAGTTTTCCAATCCTGTGGATCAGAACGTCTTACCTGCCAAAATAGACAAGTATTATTGAAAGTTCAGCTGACTCAGTGACCCATTTTTCCCAGAGCTACTTGTCAATTAGTGTTGGGGAGAGGCATCGCTCAGTCAGCAGCTCTGTATTACCTGCTATTTGTTATGTAATATGTCCTCCCCCTATCTGTTTGTACCTGGAAACTGTCGCATATTTGAGGAGGAACTGAGATAAAAGGTCCCTCCCCTTTGCTGACATGGACCCATCTAAATTGTCCTTATCTCATTACAAAAGTTATCAATAAAAACTGGCTCCATCTTGAAGCTATAGTGTTACTACCATGACATACTTTAATAAACTCTTTTAATTCTCTTTGTTCTGAGTTTTGCCATCTTAATCAGAGCAAAAGTCAGGACAAGGAATTTTCCTTTCAGTAGTATAGAAGATTCTGAACCTTTCGCAGGCTCTCCAGATCAGCCCAGATTCCTGTGAAATTCTCCCTTCGAGCACTGGTCACCTGGCATTAAGTTAAGTACCTACAGTTCCTACAGAACAGTCACCCAAGTCCTTCAATAGTTCAGCTGGTAGGTCACAGGTTCATGGGCCAGAACTGGAAATGGACTTTAGAGAACATTTACCAAGCCATGTCATTTTACAGAGGAAGAAACTGAGGCCTAGAAAAGGGAAGTGACTTGGTAAGATAACATAGCTCCTACATTGCAGAGCTGGGTTTCAGACAGTTTTGACTTAGAAGATTGCAGTAGTTGCACCTGTGGAGATCCCAAACATAATACTTAAGGTGATACTTGGCTTTTGTGAAGAACTGAAGTCCAGACTAACTTAGTTTGGCCATCTTAGTAGGCTAAGGTTGATGCTGATTTACAGTGTCTCTTTTTCTACATTTTCAGCCCCCGTGCTTTCCTAGAGTCCCAATTCTGCATTTCAAGTTGCCTCCGGGACAACTACGTCTGAATATCCCATTCACACCCCATTCAAATTCAACAGGACCAAAAGAGATTCCATCTTTCTCACCCCCAACTAACTTTTTCTCCTGATTTTTCTTTTTTCACTTTTAAAAACAGGTTATTATGGATTTTTTTTGGTTTTGCATCCCTTAATATCCTTTCTCCTATCCTTCCTAGAGAGCCCTCCCTATAATAAAGTTTTTTTTAAAGAAAAAGAGAGAAAAAATTATTTAGACCAATCAACACATTGAAAAAATATGATATTCTATGCAATGTTGAACATTCATGGATCCCCCACCTCTGAAAAGGGGGGGAGGGTATCTTCACCTATCTCTTCTTTTGGGTCTACCTTGTTTGTTATCCTTCTGACTTTTCTATGTTGGTTGTGTGATACTTCCACTCTTTTCACAGCCACCCCATACTCAGAATCTTGGGAGTCAACTTGGACTCCTCTGAGCATCTAGAAGGGATGTTAAAGATTTCCTAGTCCAATCCCTTCACTGTAATTGATGAAGAAATTAAGGCCCAAAGAAATCTTTGCTCTCTGAAAGTTTAACAGGGAGTAATGGAAGAGCCAGAATTCCAACTAAAATCCTCTGACTCCAAATATTTTCACTCTTTGCTCGCCCTATACCCTATATCCTATCAGATTCTAAGTCTAGTAAATTCTATCTTCATGATATCTCTAGCATCCATCCCTTTGTTTCCACTCTCAAGGAAACTCTCATGACTTCTTCACCTACAAAAGCCTTCTAACTCAGAGGTGTCGAATGTCCTATGGGTACAATTGTCCACAACACTCCCAAGTGTGGCAGAACCAGATTAAAATGTAATTGGGAACTATTTGACAAAATAAAAATACAATGAAACAGCTAATATTAAAGCTAAGTCAATATGTGGCCCACAAGGATCCATATATGAGGATTTTCTGCTCCCTTCCTATTTGAGTTTGATACCACTGTTCTAAATGATGTCCCCATCTCTATCTGTCCCCTGCCCATCTAATTTGTCTTACTTAGCACTTTCATGTTAATCTTCCCAAAGCATGAGTTTGATTGTAACTCTTGCCTTCAATGGTTCCCCATTGCCTAGAGTGATGGAGATACACAGTAGATAGCTAGCTAGAGATAGATAGATAGCATATAAGTGCTTACCATGTGTCAGATACTGTGCTAAGTGCCAGGGATACACATGCAAACAAATGAGATAGCCACTATTCAAGGAACTTAGACTCTAATGGGGGAAGATAACACAGAAGTGGGTACTGGAAAGTGGGTCCTAGAATACCCTGCAGGAGGATGGAGAGAAGACCCTGATAAGTTACAAGGACACCTTGAGCCTTGGCAAGATAAGGCAAAAAATTTCATTGCTCAGAGCTAGGGGAGAGACTACAGGAAGTTGAATGGAGAATAAATTTCAAACCTCTAGGCTTGGCACTTAAGGATCTCCACAACAGAGTCTAATATTACCTCTCTAGTCATCTCTCACTTCTCTGTGCTCTGGACAAGGAGGACTGTTCACTGCTCCCTGAATATGTCTGTGTTTTCCCATCTTTCACCTAATTCTCCCCTGTGGCTCCAAGAAGTTGTAGTACGTGCAGAAGCCATACTCCAGTAAAACTGTCTCAGCAGGCAAGCTAAACCAGATTGAGAGTAGATGACAGGCTTTAAACCCATTGATGAATTAAGGAGATGTCTACCCCAAACATACCAAGACGTCCCCCAGTGGAATGGGCAAAGGAGAACAATTTGTTCCAATGGACACAAAAGCTGAAGCTTGGTCAGACATCAAAGACTCCAAGGTCATCCACTGCATCCCAAGCCATTGCCAGTGGTTTTCACTTTTGTCCTGCCACTGGACTTCTCTGGAAGAGAGTGAAGGTAACCAGCCTCACTGAAATCTAATTCATGCTCACATCAAGACATCACCCCATAATGTCACCGGTCCTCTTTGAAAGCAAAGGACAAGTAATAACAGCTTTCCCTCCTCTTTGCCTCTCTTTCTGTGTCTCCATTATTGAAATCCTACCCATGCTCAAGAATGAACTCAAATAATACATGAGTCCTTCCCTCATTCATCAAATCAAATGGAACCACTCCTTTGAACCCACATGGTATTTTTTATGCCTTGCGAGCATTTACCGTATTCGGCCTTGTATTAGCTATTTGCATATGTATTATCTCCCCTTCTGGATCCTTGAGGGCATGATCTCATTTATCCTTGTATCCCCTCCATCCCCTAGCATGGTACCATGCAAATAGGTACTCAATAATCAACCATTGGTCCTATGAGAGTCAGTGTTGTCAAATGGAAAGAATATTCTACTAGGTTCTAGTCCTGGCCCTCCTAATAAATAGTTGAGTGATTTCAGGAATGTTACTTCCCTCTATGAACTTATTTTCTTCCTCTATAAAATGATGGGTTTGGCTAAATGATATCTTGGGTGTCTCCACTTCTAACATTCTCTGAGACAGTGGTATATTTTTCTATTGCATTTCCCAGACATCTAAAATCACAATAATAAAGGGAGGCTGGAATTTGGACTCTAGGATAGATTAGGTAGTAGGATAGTAGCTTGAGAGGTCAATCTGTCTTTTCCCCTATCGCAGAGCAGAACTATATTTAACCTAACCTAGACAGAGAGGTGTCTATTCTATTTTAAAAGTCCTCCTATATGAGAGACTCTCCAGCAACTTCTTCAATCATCCTCCAGTGTTTTAAAAGTCATCAATCTTAGAAAATTCAATGGTGGCTGGTAGGTCAATTCTATCTTTCTAGACCTGAGGTTTTCTATATTCTCTTGGACCTGCGTTGCAGTCCTATATTTCCAATTGCCTGCTGGATGTTTCCACCTTCCTAATTTGGCTGTATCTTTGAATCTTTCCTCTCTTCTACCTTCCTCCCCCACCCATATACTGCTAAGTCCTGTTGATTCTGTCACCAAAACTCTCACATCTAGACCCCCCTTTCCATTCCCACCAATTCTCCCCTAGTTCAGATATTTACTTATCCCCTCCTGGAATAGCCTCCTGATTGGTCTCCTATGCCTG
This sequence comes from Bettongia penicillata ogilbyi, assembly GCA_023548195.1. NCBI lineage: Eukaryota > Metazoa > Chordata > Mammalia > Diprotodontia > Potoroidae > Bettongia > Bettongia penicillata. Next base: position 5,669,904 of record JAJHZJ010000413.1, read on the forward strand.
TAGCCCTTTTTCTCTCTAATCCTTGCTTTGCACAGCTGCCAAAGAAATCTTCCTAATGCACAGGTCTGAGGACAACCTTAAGTGGTTCCTTACTACCTACTGTGTAAAATATAAATACCTTAGTTTACAATTCAAGGTACTCCACAGTATCACTCTAGCAGTTGTGTAGTGGAAAAAGCAACCACAGCCATCAGATTTAGGAAAAAAAGACAAAAGATAAAAATAGCGATTGCAGCAGCAATTAATGTACTATTGGTGGAGTTATGGATTGATCCGAACCTTCTGAAAAGCAATTTGGATCTATATCCCAAAAGACACTAACTGGGGCATAAACCCTTTAGCTTTGTGTTATTTGTCTTTCATTTTTGAACAGGACCAACGTCACCTTGGGGCGATGTCTTCACTTGCACAAGTAAAGAGTACCACTAGGTGTAGCCACTGAGGAGGTCAGATGCAAAAGGGAAGGATCAATCAGTATGAAAATAGTTATAGCAGCATTTTTGTTGTAGCAAAGAACTGGAAACAAAATGGAGGTCTATCAGTTGGAGAACGACTGAACAAATTGAGTTATATGAATGTAATGAAAAACCATTCAGTAGGAAATGGCAAATATGACAGACTCAGAGAAATCTAGTGTGAGAATTGACCTGTTGCTGGGTCCTGACAAATGTGACTCCATGTTTGACCACTAATTGAACCACCTATGTACGGAAGTTCCTATGAACCCAATGTTGGTTTAACTTATTAACTTATTACATATTAACTTCATTTAGGGAAGGAAAGTAAAGTTTTCAGCTTAGAAAATTCTATATAGTCCATTTATGCAAGCTTAGCAAATTTTACTAATCACAATATCCTAACCACAGTATCAATAAGGGAGGAAGGAGGAGTTGAAGTCTAGGCCCCCAGCTGTTTGACTCTCCCCAAGATCCCCCTCCCACTAGCAACAGTCAGATATAGGGGTAGAAATCCGCAGATCTAGGCTCTCCATGAGCCTGCTATTGTATGCCTGAGCATCTTGCACCCATAGGACTGTGGGGCAGAGGAAGCTGAATGCTTGCATGCTTGGAAGTAATAAAATGCCTGATTCACAATCTTTTGAGGATTTATGCTCCTTCGTGGTACTTTCTCACCCACATTATCCTCATGTCTGGGAAAACTTATAAGAAAGGATGAAGAGTGAAAAGAACAGACACAGAAGAAAAATGGACCTGATCACAATAATGTGCAGGGTAACAACTTTGAGAGACTTGAGAACTCCAGCCAACACAATGACCAGCCTTGATTGCAGACATTCAAGATGAATATATTGCCATCCGACAGAGGTATTTGGGGTGCAGACTGAGACTTTTTTAAAAAGTATAGCCAATGGTAGAATTTGTTTTGCTTGATTAAGGTTGTTAATTACAACATTTTTGCTTTTCTTTCTTTTTTTCTTTTTTTTGTGGGGAGTGATTCTGTTATGTATTGATATCTTTTGGAAAAAGAAGAATGGAAAGGGAGTGGATGAGAAGTACACAGGTTGCTGTGGGTGAGAAGAAACAAAGCGAACCAGGAGGTTAAACAAGCACAAACCAAGTAGAAGAGCGAGTAAAATGACAAATAATGGAGTCGCAATGAGGAGAAAGAAGGGAGAGAAACCATGGCGCCCAGGAGGAGGAAGGGAGAGGTATCAGGCTGGCATGGTTGTCTTACATCCAAGGAATTGCCTATAATATCTTGAGTGCTCAAAGGAAAACTTCTATGTAGGACTTTCAGGAAATATAGGGAGAGAGCTATGGGGAGTAAGCTAGTGTCCCCAGCAATCATATACTCTGCCTACCCTACAGAATCCCCTATTGAATTAAGGCATTAGACTTCCAGTCTCAAGGAAGCAGGCCTAACCTTTGGCACAGGATGGGCATCAGGAATCAGTGGGCTAGAAACAGAAGTAGCTCGAGATAGGGTCCAGAATACAGCATAGCTAGAAAGCACACGGGCAAGTCCCCAAGGTGAGGGGCTTCGAGGCATAGTCTTCTTTGATCACTTTTCTGGATAGTCACACCATGCAGCGTATCTCACATCCTGCCTCCTGCTTGCTTCTCTGTCTGCTTCACCATCCAACCCAAATGCTCTGGGGAGAGGGACAAAGGCACTGTCCCTGTCCGAGTAGGGTTGGGGAGAAGAGTAAAATGAGGCTGAAGCAGCGTCCAGGGGATGAGGAGAGTGTGGAACAGGTATCCTTGTTGCATGACCATCTGCAGGTGGACAAGATAGTCTGGGAGACACACATCCTTCCAGATAGGGCTTTCGAAGGTGTGCCCAGGTCCATGGCCTCCATCCGCTGGACCTAGAGCCTTCCAGTTTGGGCTGGCGAGGAACTGTAGTTGGTTGTCTCTTTTACCTTTGCAACTTAGCAGACTCTTATCCCAGTGGCTAAGAGAAGCTCATCGGAGTTCAATTAATTATTTGGACTCCCGGGTTTCAGCACCATTATGTTGAAGAGAGAGAGATGGGAGAGCTGGTTCAAAAAGTGAATGAATTCACTTAGATCTTCTCTGTAGCCATTGGGAGCTTTCTTGACACAAAAGTAGCGGACCTGAGATTTAGCAAGGAGCTAAACAAAGGCGTTTCTTTCTTTTTCAATTGGGAAAAAGATAGGAGGGTAAGAAAATAGACTTGCAAATTGGAAAAATGAAAAAGAATGGAAAAAAGAAATAGAAAGGAAGAAAGGGAATGGGGAGAAGGGATAGAGTGTGTAGTAACAACTGACATGTAGGAAAGAGAGAAAAAAGTGTAAAAGTAGACCTAGGAACTCAAAAAGAAAGAAAGGAAAGAGAGAGGGAAGGAAAAGGAAAGGAGGGAGGGAGGAGTCAATGTTCCAAATTGCCTTGCTTTACTAGACTTATTACAAAGAAGCACTTCTATTTGAAGGGGGAATGGAGGGGGGGGGGAAGAAGTAGTGATACAGTTGTTTTTTTTTTAAAGGAGCATCAATACAATTTTTTTTTAGTTCCCCAGGGGTGGGGAAGTTCAGAAGTAGATTGTGATAGAGACCCCATACTGGGACCAAGACTAGCTTTTCCCAAGACTCTGCCCCACAAAGGTTGTAAGTTTTTCCTTAAAAGGCTATTAACAGGATTTAGTTAGCTCAAGGGAGTAAGCCTGGCTTCCTGGTCACCCAAGGGCCCAATAGAAGTTAGCCCATATGGACTCTGAACCCTTCAGACTTGGATGATGTCCCTTGACCTAGCTGTATCTTTATTAAGAATCCTTTTTATACTATAGCTAAATAAACTTCCTTCTGTTAACCATTAGATGAACTAGTAGCTTATTTCATTCTAATTCTGTGCCTTAAGCACCAGGCAGCCAGCCAGTCCACAAGAGGTACAGACAGGCGGGGCAAGTTTGTTACTACCAAATTAAGTTTAATATGCAGTTTTAAGCAACTGTACTTAACAAAATTCCTGATTCATGTACAATCTTCTGCTTTGTTCTTGTTAGGGAAATGTTCATGTTTCTTGAAGATAAGTTCATAATAAAAAAAGAAAATGTTATAAAGGAAAAAGGAGCTGAATGAAGTGAGTACAACCAGAACATTACACACAGTAACAGCAACATTGCGCAATGAACAACTTTGATAGACTTGGTCCTTCTCAGCAATGCAAGGATCTAAGACAATTCCAAGACTCATGCTGGAAAATGCTGTCCACATCCAGAGAAAGAACTATAGAGGCTAAATGCAGATCAAAGCGCACTATTTTCTCTTTTTTTTTCTTTCTTGTGGTTTTTCCTTTTTATACTGATTTATCTTTCATAACATGACTAATGCGGAAATGTTTAATATCATTGTACATGGGTATAGCCTATATCAGATTAAATACTGTCTTGTGGAGAGGGGAGGAAAAGGAGGGAGGAATATTTAGAACTCAAAATCTTGTAAAAGTGAATGCTGAAAACAAAAAAATTAATTTTTAAAAAGGAAGAAAGAGCAGTGGATTTGAGGTTGGAAATTTGTTGTTGAGTAGTTACAGTCCGATTCTGTGATGCCATTTGAGTTTTTCTTGACAAAGCTACTGAAATGGTTTGTCCATTCCTCTTCCAGGTCATTTTACATATGAGGAAACTGAAGCAAACAGGGTTAAGTGACTTGCCCAGGGTCACACAGCTGCTAAGTGTCTGAGGCCAGATTTGAACTCAGGAAGATGAGTTCTGATTCCAAGTTCAGTGTTCTATCCCCTGTGCCACCTAGCTGCCCTAAGGTGGAAGAACAGAGCATAAATCATTGCTCCATCACTTGCTACCTGTGTGACCTTGGAAAATTCATTTCACTTCTCTGTGAAATGAGAGGGTTGGGCTTGATGACCTCCAAGACCCCACAATCTCTAGGTCAGTAATCCTATGAGTAAAATCTACCTCTTTAGAATTTCCATTCATTGATGGTCCACTCCAATCTTCAATTTGTCAGCCCTTCAAATAATTAAGGACAGCTGCACAGTGGATAGAATGCTGGGTCTGGAGTCAGGAAGACTCATATTCATGAACTCAAATCCAACCTCAGAGATTTACTGTGTGACCCTGGAAAAGTCATTTAATCTTGCTTGTCTCAGTTTCCTCATCTGTGAAATGAGATGGAGAAGGAAATGGCAAACCACTCCAGAATCTTTGCCAAGAAAATCCCAAATGGAATGCCCATCTATTGGGGAATAGCTGAACAAACTGTGGCATATGATTTTAATGGAATATTATTATGCTATAAGAAATGACAAGCAGGATGATTTCATAAAAACCTGGAAAAACTTACATGAACTGATGCAATTGGAAATGAGTAGAACCAGGACAACACTGACGACAGTAACAGCAATATTGTATGATGATCAACAGTGAATGTTGATCGATAACAGTAATATGAAGATTCAGAATGATGCCAAATGACCCATGGTGAAAAATACTATCTGCTTTTAGAGAAAGAACTGATGGTATCTGAAATAGACCAAAGATTCCTATTTTTCTGTTTCTTTCCTTCCTTAATTTTTTTGGTTCAAATTTTCTTCCACAAAATGACTAATATGGAAATACGTTTTACCTGATTGCACAAGTATAACATATCAGATAACTTATTGTCTGTGATGGAGTGAAAAGGAGAGGAAGGATAACATTTGGAACTCAAAACTTTTTTTTACTGTTTAAAATGTTTTTACATGTAATTGAGGGGGAAAATAAAATATTATTTAAAAAAAGAAAAGAAAACCCCAAATGTGGTCCCAAAGAGTTGGATTCAACTGAAAATGACTGAACACCATAAATCCTGCTACTTCCCTCCCTACTCATCTTCTGTAAGCTAAATATCCAGTTCTTTTAGTTGTTGTTCATAAGATACAGTTTCTAAACAGACCATTTCCTCATTCTGGTAATTATCTATGAGCTTGAAAAAACAAAAACAATTGAACTTGTAAGGCCTCAACCTCCAAGTATGCATGTATATTAAGGCTAATAAACTCAGAGACTTTTCTTGCATGGCCCTGTTAGAGTTAAGTTTCCTGAGTCTGGACCCATCATTCTTCATTTCTTATTAGTCAATTCAGAATCTACTCTCATCTCAATGGCCCACATTATCCTATTACCTTCCCTTCTGGATGATGGAGTGCTCTTCTATTAGTTCCATGCTGTCTCTTTCTCTAAACCTCTATATAAGTCTGAGCCCTGAAGGGCTTTAGGCCTTCACACAGTGTGGACACTTACATGGTTCCTTGTCTGAAGCAGCCCCCACTGTATACTGCCCTTGGATTAAGGGCAATGGAGGCCGTACACTGAGAATGTCCCTTATGGTCATCTGTTCTCATCCTCTCTTTGTAAGTATCAATAAAGTTTTCTTAACTGCCATCCCAGTGTGGAATTGTTCTTCATTCAAGCCACTCCTTCCATTTTTGCATTGTGCTATCCTGCGGATGCACTCTGGTTCATTAATATTCTTCTTAAAATATTATGCCTAGAACTGAACACGGCACTCTCAAAGTGTTCTCAATAGGGTGTTATTAGTGTTCAGTCATGTCTGACTCTTTGTGACCCCATTTGGGGTTTTCTTGGAAAAAGATATTGGAGTGATTTGTCTTTTCCTTCTCCTGTTAATTTTACAGATGTGGAAACTGAGGTAAACAAGCAACTAGCCCAGGGTCATACAGTTAGTAAATGTCTGAGGCTGGATTTGAACTCAGGTCTTCATGAACCAAGGCCCATCTCTCTGTCCAATGTGCTACCTAGCTATTCATATCAATAGAGTACAATAAGATTAAGTCCAACTTTGATTTGTACACTATACTTCTATTAAGCCTGAGTTTTTTGAAAATTTAGCATTTTTGGAAGTCAGGTTAGCTCACATTGAAGTGCTTGTGATCACATAGAACTCCTAGATCTTTTTCACATTTTAAATCATTCCCTCCCTCTCTCTTCACCCCATACCTCCTGCAGTTAATTTGTTGGGATTATCTGTAGAACTTTATATAAAACCCCATTAAATTTCATCTTATTGGTTTCACCCTCTCACATGTGCTCCTCACGCATACATGAAATATAGATATGGCTACTGCCCAAGCAGACCCTATAATGCTTTAGGACACAAAGACTGAAAGTCCTAATTGACCAAGTCTCTACCCAATTCCTATGAATTGCACCATAGTTATCAGTAATGGTAGGGCAGTAGGTGACTCAGCAGATAGGGTGATGATAGACCTGCAGTCAGAAAGATTAATCTTACTGAGTTCAAAACTGGCCTCAGATGCTTACTAGCTCTGTGACCCCGGACAAGTCACTTAACCCTGTTGGCTTCAGTTTCCTCAATGAGTTGAAGAAGGAAATGGCAAACCACTCCAATATTTTTTGCCAAGAAAATCCCAAAATGGGGTCACAAAGAGTTGGAAATTACTAAAACAGCAACAATAATTATAGTAGTTTGCATTAATATAAAACCATAAGGTTTTGCAAAGATTTCGGATATGTATGTATGTATGCACATACATATCTATATGTACATATTATGTTTGCAAATATGTGTGTATGTGTGTATGTGTTTTAATGGGCACTGGAAGCATTCCAGCCAGGTACATAATGATGATTCCCTGAGATATCAGGAAGGGGTGAAATTTTAATAAGTAATGTCTGTTACAGTGAGCCAGGGAGTTGAGTAAACCTGTGATCTGAACCTTCTTTCTGGCCTCAATGTTCAGTGATTGTGAACATGCCACTCCTAGTTTTTGGACCATTGACTCCTTCCTTGTGATATGAGAAAAATCCCTTCTTTCCAGCAAATTTGTGAACTCAAAGAAATATAAAACTGCCTTAGATACACAACATTTTTTTCACATAGACAAACTGGACATTCAAAGTGCTACCATCTACATAGCCAAAATTACCCACCCATGCCACCCAACCCACCACTACCCCTGAGGTCAAAGAGAATGCTGATTCACCAAAACACAGGCTATTAGTGTAAAGTCGTGCAATGGTTTCTGCAAAGCAGGAGTGAGCAAATTTAATTATCCTCTACCCCAAAACGGGGACAAAGGGGGATCATAGGATCTCATTCTAGAAGGATCCTTTGAGTTCATCTAGTTGAACCTCATCATTTGACAGAAGTAGAAGCCAAAGCCCAGGGAAGTTAAGTGAATTACCACACAAGGTCATAAGTAGCAGAGCCAAGATTTGAAATTGAAATCCACTTGCTTCAGTTCAGAGGCAGCTGGTGGATAGTTCTGAAGTAAGGAAGACCTGAGTTCAAATTTGACCTGAGATACTTCCTTAGCTGTGTAACCCTGGGCAAGTCAACCTCTCTTTGTCTCAATTTCCTCAACTATTCAATGAGGATAATAACACCACTTTCCTCATAGGGATATTGTAAAGATCAAATGAGCTATTTGTAAAAAGTGCCTAGCACATAGTAAACACTTAATGTTTCTTCCCTTCCCTACTTCTTTTCCCTCTGTTTCAGCTACCTCCATGGCTTTAATCCTCTCACTGGAACCCAGCCTACAGTATACTCCTGGGCATGCTCCTCAGGCCCTCACTTTGAATCTAAATACCCTTACTTTCCACATAGTTCTAATAAGCCAATTGGGGCAGCTCAGTGGTGCAGTGAATAGAGCATCAGTGCAGGAGTCAGGAGGACGTGAGTTCAAGTCTCACCTAAGACACTTGACACTCACTAGCTGTGTGACCTTGGGCAAGTCACTGAACCCCAAGTGCCTCATCCTGGGTCATCTCCAGTCATCCTGATGAATGTGGTCACTGGATTCAAATGGCTCTGGAGGAAAAGTGAGGCTGGTGACTTGCACAGCCCTCCCTCACTCAAAAAACAAAGTCAAGTGAAAGTCATGTCATCATTTCTCTGATGGCATGGTCTTCTTCAGCAATGAAGGACAAGCACACAATAAGCTGATTATCTGATTCCCATTTCAGAGCACAAAGACTATAAAGGTGTGGCATGGGGAGAGGTGATAGAGTGTGCAGTAACAATTGACAATCAGGAAAGAGACAAAAAAAATTATAAAAGTAGACCTAGGAATTCCTAGGAACTCAAAAAATATAGCCATCTAGGACCATTTAGTATAAGGACAAAGCATTAAGATATATAGATATATACACATACATATATGCCTATGTATTTATATATAGGTATATATGGATATACCTCTCTATATATGGATATATGTATACTTATATATATATATTTACATACACATGTGTGTATATATGTATATATAGTATGTGTCTATAAACATAAATATACATATTTCAGTGGACCCTAGAAGCCTTACATGATTTCTTGGGTTGTTAGGAAAAGGTTAAAATACAGTCTCTTCCTAAGTCTCATACAGGAGACCCTGGGTCCTGAAGGCTCTGTCAATACTTGGAAGATTTTTCCAAACTAGAAAGGTTTTCGATATGGAGTTAGCAACTAACCGGATTCTTGCTGTCCAAGAATAAGTATCAGTTTAGAGACATTTTTCACCAAGTTGGACAAGATGTGGATCAATTTTTCAACCACAGCACCTCTCCAGTGACTGTCTCCCAAGGTATCAGAGGGTTGCTACCTGCAACAGTGGAGGACCCAAAGGTCCTTGAAGGAATGAATCAGAGACACTTTGGAGAGGTTCATTACCAAGTTGACTGAAGGGAGATGAATTTTTCAGCCGTTGCAGCTTTTCAACGACTGGCTACCAAGGTACAAAGCAGGTTGCTACCTGCAATGGTGAAGGACCCAAAGGTCCTCCTAAAACACTGAAATAGTGGCACAATCAAGAAGAAAGAATTTCCCAAATACTTTAAAAAAAAAAAAGTGTTACTGTTTTTAAACGGGAATGGGGAATCAACTATTTAGAAATTTCTTGACTATGGACACACCCATCCCTGGTAATAATGAGGTAAATGAGACATCACAGTTAAGTGATAATATTATTCTTCATCTTCCCCCCCCCCCCCAAGTTCAACAGAACAAGGTACTATTGCTGTGCCAGAAGATGGGAGAGGGAAGAAATTGGATTGGAGTTTAAAATTGTTGCTTTAGGGTTCTGTTTGTTTGTTTTTTCCCAGCACAGCTCTTAACTCTTAGTAATTACGGCTCTGCCACTCCGGATCTCATCAGGATGGCTCAGTCCTGATGGGTCAGTTCCCTGAAATCTTCTTTGCAGATGCCTGTCCCTCGTGGCTCCCACTCTTTAGCAACATATGCTCCAGCCACCGGCAGTGCTGCCGCAGCTGCTTCTCCCTGGGGAGCAGGAAGGTGAGGACCTTATTCCGCACGATGCCTCGGTCCTCCTCCTCCCGCAGTCGCTGTTTTACCCTCGCTGCCTGCTCTTCCTGCTGGGCCAGAGTCCTGCTCATCTCATAGTAGGCATCCTCCAGTCGGTGAATGGCCTTCAGCGTCTCCTGTTTGAAATCCTCCAGGTCCCTCTGGACGCTGGTCACTTTTTGCAGCAGGTTGTCCATTTCAGGTTGCGGGGGAACACACGGGGACAGGCACTCAGGCAGGGAAAAGTCTCCCGACTGTAGACCGCTCTCAACCATTTTCTTCCCTTGAAGGGTATTGACCTTCACATAAATGGGTCCTGTCTGGTAGAAGGGATCCATGATGTTTTCTTCACCAACTGGTCCACGGTTAAACACTAGCCAAGAAAGAAACTTAGGAGAGAAGATAAATTTAGGCAAGTCAGAATGAATCCCTGCGGCAAATCCATTCTCTTTACTCTACACTAGAGAACGATTGAAAAAAAAAAAAAAAAAAAAAACCTACCGATTGTGACGTCACGATCAATCCAGCCAATCTTGATGAGGTCTAGACATCCATTCTATTTGCATACCCCAACCTTATTGGTCAAAACCTGAGGGGAAAGCTTTGATATTCCCTGGATGCCAAGACGTCTCCAGAAGCTTTTGCATAGGTCATTTAACTAAATTTCTTCCTGTGCAGCTAGCTTTGTTCCCTCCATTGCAGAGATGAACTGAGGCTCCAATGGCGAAATGACTTGGCTATTTTAGTAGATTGTTAGACGATCTAGAATTGGGAAATCTTCCAGCCCCTGAAACTAAACAGGTTCTTCAAGTCAGATGATAGGAAAGGCAAAGGGAAAAGAGTCTAGTATGGTGAAGTCTTCAGACTGTAAACCGATCTGGATCATTTTCTTTTCTTGCAGAGTACTTACCGTCGTCTCTGTTGTTTTCATCACTAACTGGTTCACAACTTGGAAGATGTGGGGTTGTAAGGGACCTGACTGGTATAAGGAGTCCATGTTATTTTCTTCACCAGCTGGTCCAAGACTGGGGACAATCAAAGCAACAAGCTAGAGAGACAGGAAATTGAGAGCGGTTGTTAGAGTGAACCCTTTTCTCAGTCCAGTTCCTTTACCCTATACAATGAAGGGAAGCACAGGAGGAATAAGAGAGCTTGCCAATTGTGACATCAGGGGTACTCCTACCAAACTTGATGTGGTCTACACTTTGAAGTTGTTTGCATACCCCAGTCTCATTGGTCAAAGTCTTGGGGAAACAAAAAGCCCCCACTGTGCCCTGGGGCCAAAACCACATCTCCAGAGGCTTTGAGATGTCATTTTGCTACTCCTCCCAAACAGACAGAAGCCCTATTCCTCTTATTGAGATAAGGAAACTGAGGCCCAGAATGAGAAAGCTGACTTTGCTCATTAGCAGCCTGAAGATGAGCTATTTTTCATATATAGTACATTATCTCTGGGCTCAGTCTCCTAATCCCAACTTCCACTGGCAATTCAATCTTCAGAGCTCAGCTACTATAAGTTTCCCTTGAGGTTCTAAGGGTGACCCTAAGAGATTGTGGGTATCTTTCTACTACTGTTGCTTGCAAGCCCTGACTATTTTTTCCCCTCAATATTGATCATTCCAATATCATTTTTGACTAAACCAATTTACATAAATTAGCTTTTGTAAAGGGATAGTTACTGAATAAATATAACAAGGACAAAAATATAAGCAAACCTGTCCCATCCACCAGGGCACACTGTTTCCCTTAAACATCCTCTTGGTTCTTGAGAGAGTGGGTCCAGAAACAAAAATCATTACTATAAAGAATTTGCCCACTTCTGTATATGGCATAACAGATGAATGAGTCACTTTCTAGCTTACAGGACATAGTGTCTCAGGTGCCCAGCTGATTCATTGCTGGGCTAGGTCAAGTAAATCACTCCTTAAGGCTAACTCCTCAGCAAAACTGACTGCTATGGCCATGGACAGACTGCTATGGAATCAAGTTTAGCTCTTTGGACTTTGATGCACACAGGGTTATAACTTGATCTATTCTGTCTCCAATATTCATTCAGCCAAGATCAGGAAAGAAGGAATAAAGCAGAGACAGCTAACCAAGGACTCTGTGCATTCATGGTCATATGGATGAAGGAAGGAGAAGAAGGAAAGGAAGAAAGAAAGAAAGAAAGAAAGAAAGAAAGAAAGAAAGAAAGAAAGAAAGAAAGAAAGAAAGAAAGAAAGAAAGAAAGAAAGAAAGAAAGGAAGGAAGGAAGGAAGGAAGAAAGAAAGAAAGAAAGAAAGAAAGAAAGAAAGAAAGAAAGAAAGAAAGAAAGAAAGAAAGGAAAGAAAGAGAGAGAGAAAGAAAGAGAGAGAAAGAAAGAGAGAAAGAGAAAGAAAGAGAGAGAAAGAAAGAAAGAAAGAGAGAAAGAAAGAAAGAGAGAAAGGAAGAAAGGAAGGAAGGAAGAAAGAAAGGAAGGAAGGAAGGAAGAAAGAGAGGAAGGAAGAAAGAAAGGAAGGAAGGAAGGAAGAAAGAGAGAAAGAAAGAAAGAAAGAAGAAAGAGAAAGAAAGGAAGGAAGGAAGAGAAAGAAAGAAAAGAAAGAAAGGAAGGAAGACAGAAAGAAAGACAGAAAGGAAGAAAGAAAGAAAAGAAAGAGAGAGAGAGAAAGAAAGAAAGGGAGGGAGGGATGAAGGAAAGAAGGAATGAAGGAAGAAAAAAGAAGGAAAGAAGAATTCATTAAGTACTTGTATGTACAAAGCTAAGCACTGTTCTAAACACTGAGGATGCAAATAGAAAAATAAGACAATCCCTGATCTGAAGGAGCCTATATTCTAAAAGGGGCAGATAACACATATGGAAGTTTTCCACTGCAAGTCAAATGGAAAGGTCCCATGATCTTTAGGGTGCCTCAGCAAAGCAGATGGTGATGCCTCTTCTTTAATATGATTGCCACTGAGAAAATCTTCTTCGTTTCTGATGTTGAGCCATTTGACAGTGCCAAGGACTTCAGTGGCAAGAACCTGGCTTTTGGAGTCTTTAGTAACTGGAGCTATGACGCAGGGACCAGGATGAGCCTTGTGTAAGAGGGAGCCCTGGAGCTAAGCCTGGAGGGAGGCCCAGCATTCTGGGAGGCTGCAGTGAGCAGGGTGTGCATCCAGGGCATAGGTGGGTGGGTGGGGGCAGCCTACGCAAATACATGGAGTTACAAGATGGAATATCTTGTACCTGGGACAGCAAGTAGACCAGAGTAGCAGGAGTATAGAATGTGTGGAGAGTATGCAGTCAACCTGAAAGGATGGCTGGAATCAAATTATGAAAGGCTTTAGAAGTCAAACAGAGGCAATTGTATTTTATAGCAGCTACAGGGACCTCCTGAGTCTCTTGAACAGGGGACTTACGTGGTCAAACCTGTGCATTAGGAAAATTACTTTGGCAGCTCTTTGGAAAGATGGATTAGGAATGTGAGAGACTGGAGACAGGAAAATCAATCAGGAGACAATTGCAACAGTCCAGGGAAGAGGTTATGAGGTCCTGAACTAAAGCAGTGAGCACGTATATGGGAAAAGGGGGTCAGAAGTGAGGGGTATTGTGGAAGTATACAAATGATAAGAGATACCTTGAAATTAGAATTCGTAAGTCTTGGCAAATGTTTGGACACAAGGGGTAGGGGAGTGAGAGTGACAAGTTAAGGTTGCAACCTGGGTGACTCGAAGGATGATGGCACTTTACAAAGAAATAAGGAAATTAGGAAGCAAGGAAAATACAATGGGCTTTATTTTAGACCTGTTGAGTTTGAGCTGCCTATAGAATATACAGTTGGAAACATTTAGGTGATGGAGCTCAGTTGAGAGTCTAAATCTGACTCTACAAATCTAAGAAACATCTTCATAGAGATCACTAATTGAACCATGGAAACTAACAAGATCACCAGGTGTAAGAGTATAGAGAGGAAAGAGAACCTCAGACAGAACCCATTTATAAAGGGCAGAATGTGGATGATTACTCCATAAAGGAGAATGAAGAGGAGAAACCAGGTAAGTAGAAAAAACACAAGAGAACAGGGTCAGGAAAACTCAGTAGGAGCGATTGTCCAGATCTAGGAGGAGAGTGTGGTCAATAGGGATAAATGCTGTAGAGAGGTTAAAAAAAAGATGAGGATTGAGAAGAGACCATTGGGTCATTAAGAGATAACTTTGGAAGGGGTTTCAGTTGAATGATGAAGTGGGAAGGCAGGTACAAGATGCTGAGGAGGGAGTGGATGGTGAGAAAGTGGAAGTAATGAGCATTTCTAGGTATCTGGCTGTGAAAAAGGAAAGGACAGGACTTGATGGGATGAAAGGATCAACTGTAAGTTTTATCTGGATATGTTTTTAAGTATTAGGAAAGGAGACATTGAAGAGATTTTGAAAATTAAGGAGAGGGGAGGGCTTATCAAAGGAGTAAAAGAAAGGATTGAATCAAGGGCCAAAGCAAAGGGATTAGACTTGGTGAGCAGGGCCATTTCTGGTTGTTTAGTCAATTGGTTGTGGCAGGCTCTTTGTGACCCCCTTTGGGGTTTTCTTGGCAGAGATGCTGGAGTACTTGGCCATTTTCTTCTCTAGCTCATGAGGAAACTGAGGCAAAAAGGGTTAAGTGACTTTCCAGGGTCACACAGTAAAGTGCCTGAGACGAGATTTGAACTTAGGTCCTCCCCATCTACTGTGCTATCTGGCTGGTCCTTTTATCCACTTAAGACTAAAGCAAAGGAGCATGTGGATGATAGTGAGTTTATTTGAAGTGTAGAGTAGGGGAAAAGTGGGATGTTAGGACTCTGAGTTATGAAACTGAGTTATGAAATATGGTCCTTTGCTGACAGAGATGGCCCCATACCAGGAGGTATGCTGGCCTAGCCATATGACTCTGGGAAAGTTGCTTAAGAATTATAATTGCTGACATTTATAGGTTTTAAGGTTTGCAAAGCCCTTTACGCTTCTCATTTGATCCTTGCTGTGACGTGTTAGGGGGGTACCACAAGTATACTCAGGATCCCACCTCAGTATATTCCCATTTCATGGATGAGGAACTCGGTGCTTCTGTAAGTGAAACAACTTGCCTATCCTCATATAACTAGTAAGCATCAGAGAGCAGAACTGGAACTCAGGGTCCAATTTAACGAAAGGCATGTTAACATAAGGGGCAAATTTGGGGTCTAGGACCTATCTCTGTCACAAACTAGTTGTGTGACCTTGGGTGAGTCATTGGACTCTCTCAGGCTATCTGGGTTTCAGCTTCCTCATCAGCAAAATGAAAAGGTTAGACTAAATGACCTCTGAGGTCTTTTATAGCTTTCTAAAATTCTAATCTCAACTTTCTGTTCAATCCAGCTCACTGTAAATCTGTATCAACTCTGTCTGCATCCTTTTGCTTTCTCGCTGACTGCAGCGCCACCTCCTGACAGAAGAAGAAATAACTCAGTCCTGTAGCCTGGGAGGTTTGTCCAGCTACCTCATTATGTCGAACAACATATTATAGAGCATATGGGCTGATAGTGTCCTCAATTAATGTGCATTCTTTATCTCTCTCATTGCAGAATTCGCAAATGAATTTTAATGTCCTGTTACACATGGTTCTTTCATTCATTCATTTAGCAACCATTTACAAAGTACCTACAATAGTCAGTGCTGGGAATAACGGAAGTGAGAGACACATTCCCTGCCCTCCAGGAGTTTCTAGTCTAGGAAGAAAAATCAGGCATGGACTTTACTAACACATCAACATGGCAGGATGTGCTAAGTGCCATTAACAATGGAAGAGGAAAACACTCAAAGATGGGGCTCAGAGGAAGAGCTTTTTTTTTCTTTTTAGGAGTCAACAGATCTTCGAAAAGAGCTAGGAAACGAACAGGAATATGAACTTAGAACTAAAGGTATCATGGCTCTCCTCTAGTCTATTCTCAAACTTTCTGGTATTCCTTTAAATTCTTCATTGTTACTGAAGGTCCTCAGCTCCAAAGAGCTTTTGTTTGTGAGTTATACCTATCAATATTTACCTTATCAGAAGCTAAAACATCTTAGTATTATTATAACAATTGACCCAATGGACCACCTGAAAGGATCTCAGAGGCCTTCTGGAGTCTGCTGACCACACTTTGAGAACTACTCTAGTCCAAAATTCTCACTTTACAGAGGAGGAAACTGAGTCCCAGAGAGTTTAAACAATTTGTTCAAAGTCACGCAGGTCATAAGGAGTAAAACAGAATTCAAAACCATGTCCCCTGTCTCCAAATCGAGCCCAATTATGATTTACCATACTTCTCCCAATAGTCATTCCTATTTCACAAATGGGGAAACATCACAGTGAAGCCAGTGATTTCTTCAGTGGCAGAACTGGTACTTGAATCTCAGTATTTGAAGGCTCTGTGCACTATTTTTTTCTTGAGGCAATGGGGGTTACATGACTTGCACAGTGTCACACAGCTAGGAAGTGGCTAAGGTTATTTTTGAACTCAGATCCTTCTGACTCCAGGGCTGGTGTTCTATCTACTGTCCTGCTTAGCTGATTCTCTGTCCGCTATTCTTAAAAGTCTCTCCTGGAGACTTTTTTTAAATCATATATTTTGAACGTTCAATACTAGCCCAACCTTCTACCATCAAATAGAATCTCACCTATCGTATTCCAGGAGAATAAAATGGCTACCTACATTTTTCTTTAAAATCTCCAGAGAAAGTGGTCGTACAATCTCCCAGAAAGAAACATCAGTGACTCACAGCTCTTCCAGATAGGAGAACCCTCCTGTTGTTTTCCATGAATCTATCCTTGGTCCTGTTCCAGTCAACGTTTTCATCAGTGCTATAGATAATTCCATAGATGATATTCCTATGCAATTTGCAAATGGCATGAAACTGAGAAGGATATTGGATAACTAAATCAGGATCCAAAAGATCATAAGAAGGAGAGAATGGTGCACTTAACCTAAGAAGATGAAGTTAATAGAGATAAATGTAAATCTTATTCATAGATTCAAAAATTCAACTGTAGAAGTAAAGAATGGGGGAAGGTATGACAACAATTTTGAGGAGAAATTGAGGGAGGTGTGGGGGGTGTTAATGGGTTAAAAGCAGAGCTAGGTTACCAGCTCAGAAGCTGATTGTTAAAATTTCATTGTGAGAATTTAGTACCAATCAGAGCTTGGTTTTATCATGTAGCTGATTGTCTTGATTTAACAAAATGTTAATAATGCAGATTTAACTAAATTTGGGTATGAGTTGCTGTTTTTTTCCCCTCCTGGAAAGCTGGTTGTTAAACATTTACTAGCACATCTCAGGCTATGAGCTATAATGTGAGTAAATAGTGGACAGTCAAAGAGTCTAATTTAGTCTTAGAAAAGAATTGATAAAAGCAGATTGTACAGAATGAGGGAGGATAAAATCTCACTATATTCTACCAAGTTTTATTCAACAGAATGAAACAAGCAGGTTTGTTCTGCATGTTCCGCAGTACTTTCACTCTGGACCACTTTGTCTCTTTTCACTGCCAGCTCCCTCACCCTGCCCAGGTCTACTGTGTGGGGAAGAATGCTTCTGAAAAACTCAGCTTAGATGTTAGGGACTTAATGCATTATCCTTTATAGAATTACTTACCATCCGCATTTTAAATGAAGGGTCAAGGAGATGGTAATACTAATAATCGTGGAATTTCATGTATATAGGGGAATTCAATGATGAACAATTCTATCAATATTTATTAAGGACCTACTATGTGTCAGACACTGTGTTAGGTGGTAGGGCTACAGAAACGAAACCAAAACCAGCCCCTGCTCTCAAGGAGATACAATAAGTAGTGAGAGGCAGGGAGAAAAGGAGAGAGGGAGGGACAAGGAGGGACAAGGAGCGAGAGAGAGAGAAAGAGAGAGAGAGAGAGATAGAGAGAGAGAGAGAGAGAGAGAGAGAGAGAGAGCACATTAACAACTGAAGACTGAAGGGTCAATGTGAAAGTGCTTAGGCTAGAAGCTATCAAAATACAATCCTAGAAATCAGGTCTAGACTCCAGCCCTAGTTCTGCTGTGTAACCTAAACAAGTCATTTTCCCCCTCTACACCTCACTTTCCTTTTTTGTAAAATGAAGGGACTGAATTAAATTATTTCTAAGGTTCCTCCCAGTTCTAACATTCATTGAGTCTACAAAGTCATATCATGGAGAAGACTATCTACTCCTCCATTGGCCAAGGCCTGAAATAAGCAATCTCTAGGAACCTTAGAGATCATTAATTCCAACTATTTTACAAAGGACAACATTGAGTTGGACAAATTCTGCCCAGAGTCACAGGGCCAGGATCCAAACCTGAGTCCTCTGATTCCACATCTGGTGGTAATGAGGTATAAACATGACCTCGACAGTCCTCAAGGCAAGGATGCAGGTCATAGCCTCTTCCCCCAGGAACCCTCGAGGGCTACACTGGCTCTTGTAAGACTAGGGTTGCTTCAGCTTTCTCCTTCCCCAGCGATCTCTTCTTCCTATAATGACAGTCTTAATGTGAACATTGATTTGGCAGTGGTGCTCCTCTCCAAGTGCTTGGGTAGATAGATCTCCAAGTAAGTTGAGGCCCCAGTGATGACCACCATGGTCATCCTTGGCATTGTTAACTCTTACTTCCAAGTCAGTCCTTCAAAATGGAGTGATGAGTGGAGAGAAGGTGATATAGAAGGCCCAGTTAATGATGCTTTTCCCCATGATTAATTAGTACAGAGATAGACGCCCCCCCCACCCAAGGCACTGGCACTAAAAATACCTGCATTGCTTTGGAGCTATGGTAGCTGTGACAGTGTGCAGCCTGTGACTTTCCACCAATGTCGTTTGTCATAATTTGACACTGATAAAGAGCTTCCACAGGGTTGTGTTCCTGCAAGGCACCTTATATATCCACATCAAAGCCTCCAGCACCATCCCAGTTAGTAGCAATCTGCTGCCTTTTCTTGGCCTAGTTTCCCTTCAGAGCTCTAACATGTGGTTGTTCTAGATCCGTCTTCCCCACCTTTTCTGCCCTCCCTACCCCATGGGTACCTGGTTTCTATTTCCTCTAGAGATTGAGGATGCTCAAGGATTCATAGGAGTAGTGGTATCTCTCACCAGAGTGCATGTTTCTCACCAGGGCAACTCTGCAATTCTGGTTAAAACCATCTATCAAATGCTAAGGCAGCCCTGGAAGGCAATTGAATTAAAATATGTAAAGCATCCTCAAGAAGTCTCAGTGTAAAATGGGTTATATATCCCTTTGAGAAAAGGCAAGGCAGTTTGCTCCTACCTCCATACCCCCAGAAGAGTACTTTCTCCAATCCAGGGAAAAAATGAGATTGCCCTCCAAGGGTCTCAGTAACCCATCTACATCTTTGATAGCTTATGATTTACAGGCCACCTGTCCAGGACTGAGATTTTGCCCAATTCTAAAAGAGAACTTCCCAGTGTCAGAAGTCTAGAACATTTCCATCCACAGAATTCTCAAACTGGGTCAGCTCCATGGTTCAAAACAGCATTATATTTCTGATATTGTCTGAGCTTTGGCTTCCTATTAACTCTAGGATAAAATACAAATTCCTTTTGACTATAAAGCCCTTCACAGTATGGTTCCAACCTGTCTTTCCAGGCTGATTACCTGCCCCTGACATACTGTGTTCACAGGTAAACCTGGACTGCTTGTACCATGTTCAGCATTCCAGCTCACATCTCTGTAGTCTTGGCCAGGCTGTTCCCCATGTCTGGAATACTCTCCTTCCTCATATCTGCCCCTTTAGAATCTCTCTCTTTCCTTCAAGGCTTAGCTCCAGTGCCTCCTCATACAATTGGCCTTTCTTGATTTCCTAGTTGTTAGAGTTCCACTTCCCCTTCCCCCAATTACTTTGTATTTTTTTTTTGCATTTCATTATCAGTGAACATATCTATGTCTATTCTTAAATAGAATTTAAGCTTATTGAGGAGACAGTTTCTGTGCAATGCAACTGTAAATAATAATTCACATCTCCATAGCACTGAAAAGTTTACCAAGTATTTGGGACAAATATTCTTTTCACTATACACATAAATAAACTGAGGCAGATGCCTTCCCCAGGGTCTCCAAACCAGCAAGGGTCAAAAATCTCGGCAACCTGGTATGATGTATAGTAGGCACTTAATTAATGTTTGTTTAATGGAATTGGAATGAAATGCAATGTATACCAAAAGTGGTGGGGCTGTGAAAGAGATTCCACCTGCTTGATGGCAACCTAGAAGGCAAGAAATAATCCTCCCCCCTACAAAAGAAATCCAGGTTTCCCTCTAATCCTTAATTATGAATCTGTAAAAGTTCCTTTTATTTCCAACTTGGCTACTCCTTGGATCAATGAGTTTCCAACATTTATTCCCAATTATGTGAAAGAATCCTTCCTTTTATTAGGCCTAAGTGGCACCACCCCACTCTTTGATTTTTTACCTCTGACCCTTGCTGACTGGGTGACCACGGGCAAGGGTTCCTCTAGCCTTCAATTTACTCAGAGAATGAAGAGAATATTTTGCCTACCTCAGGGTGTGAGGAAGAAAATGCTTGGTAAACTTTTCAATACTATGGAAATGTGAGTTATTATTTATATTTGTATCACAATATGCCACTTCCACAGACCGCATCTCATTTAACCTTCAAGAAACCTCCTGAGGTGGGCAAGATGGAAAGAGCAGTTCCCAAGACGGCAGATGTCATGCCCGCTGGGTCTCCCCCTCCCCCTAGGAAAATGATCACTTAGGAAAAATTCAGTGTATCTGCTTCCAGAAGTGTAATGCAAGAGCCCTTCCTCCCATCTCCCTCAACCCTACCCTCTATTCTTCAGAGCAGATAAAAATACCCTCTTAACACTTCCTGTTGGCCATGATGACTAAGGGATTAGGACAGTGTGGCGATGATGAGTCTTTTAATTGACTGCTCATTCAAAACTTGGTAGTTATTATACTAACGGCATGATCCCTGTCTCTCAGGACTCTTCTTGCTGGCTTGATCCTTAAGTATGGGGATGACTTTCTGAGCTCTGGAGGGTCAGTCAGTGGGGAGGATGGACTTCCCATCCATCTTTGCTCATGGCTAAGTCTTGGGCAAGCCTGTGGCTGAGATGGAGCCACCTCTCATGTGTGTCTCCTTTCCTGTGATACAGGACCTTATAAGATCTAGAAAGACGGCTGGCATCTTTCTCTTCCTGGGCTCCTGAGTAGTAGCAGAGCAGTTGCAGTGGCAACAGAAGCAGAGGTAGACCAGCCTAAAAGGTAAAATTCATCCCCCAAAAAAAGAAAGATAGCATCAGAAAGAAAGAGAGCACTCAGTGCTGGTCAGACTGAGCTGGGTGAAGGTGAAATGTTAGGTGGCTGATTATCAGCCCTCACAAAGAATGTTGGCAAATGTCCCAATGAGGCTTGAATCTTCCCTGGCTTCATTCAAGGCTCCCATAAAGTTCCACCTCCTATAAGAAGTCTCTCCCAACTCTCATGAATGCTCATGCCTTCCCTTTCTTGATTAGCTCTGATTATCCTGCACATAGCTTGTTTGCACATAGTTGCTTGTGTGTTGTCTTCTCCGGTAGACTCTGAGTTCCTCAAGGGCAGGGACTGTCTTTTGCCTATCTTTGTATCCCCAGTGCTTAGCAGAGTGCCTGGCACATAGTAGGCACCTAATAAATATTAATTAAATAGGAATTTTTCCTTCACTTCATAAATAAATCTACCATTTATTTATTTTTAGGTTTCTTTAAAAAAATTTTCAGTTCCAAATTCTCTCCCTCCCCACCCATTGAGAAGGCAAGAAATGTGATATCAATTATACATGTGAAGTTATGCAAAACAATTTCCATATTAGCCATGCTGCAAAGAAAGCAAGAAAAATAAAGTGAAAAAATTATGCTTCAGTCTATATTCAGACTCCATCAGTTCTCTCTTTCTGCAGGTGGATAGCATTTTTCATCTTAAGTTCTTTTTAGAATTGTCTTGGATCATTCTATTAATTAGAATGGCTTTGTCATTCAAATATGGGTGGAGACAAGTCATTCACGGTTGATTATGGTTACAATGTTGCTGTTAGTATGTAGTGTTCTCTTAGTTCTAGTCACTTCACTTTGCATCAGTTAGTATAAATCATCCCAGGTTTTACTGCATTACAAAATTAACCCCTCAACCAATTGTAATAATTCTTTATGGGGATTGCTAAATTCCCTTTTCTGTGTGGGAATATTTAATTCATGTTTACACATTTTTTTTTTTACCTCTCCCCTATAATTTCTGGGGAGGACTCCTTAGACTAGAGTTACAAATAGAATTGTTCTTCAAGAATCTGAAGTGGGTGTGGCATTAAGGAGCCTAGTGCTCCCTCTTGAAAAAACAAGTGATCCTAGAGAAATGAAGCAAGGCCAGACTTCAAGGGGAGGTAAAGGACGGAGATTGACGGCTCTCCAAAGAGGATTGCTGATTGTTAAATTTTCAGTGTGAGCCTTTAAACCTCAGAATTTGTGTCATGCATACATTCTAAAGACCTGGTTGTTAAACATTTACAAGCACACCCCTGGGTGTAAGTTACCAGTTTACTATGGTCTCAGCCTAGATTAGACAGATTAGGATCCTAAAGCTCAGAGAATCTTACTTAAAAATCACAAGGCTATTGGGGTGGTGGAGTTGGGGCCTGAACACTGGTCTTCTGATGCTACTCCATTGTTTTTTGCACCACACATATATATACACCTTAGGTGGTATAAACTCCACATAAAAATACCAGATGCTTGCCCATTAAAATATTTACATTATGAAAAGAGGTAAACATATTTGTACCCCAGTAGAAGGGACACTCACCTCCTGAAACACTTTCTTTTTTTTTTTTTTTTTACATTGGGACAATTCTAAACGTTAAGAAGCCTTTCCTGACATCAAGTCTAACTCAGGCTTTCTGTACTTGTCATTGATTCTTAGAGGTTTCTAATTCTGCCCTTGAAGGTCAAGTGGAACAAGTCTAATCTCTCCTACCTCGAAACACCTGACTTTTCAACAAACATTTTTTTAACCACTTACCACAGTGCCAGGCACTGTGCTGACACTGAGAATACAAAACAGGCAAAAGACAGTCCTTGTCGTCAAGGAGCTCACACTCTAGTGGGAGAGACAACAAAGCAAGCAAATTTATACAAAGCAAGATATACACAGGGTAAATAGGAAACAACCGAGGGAAGGCACTGGAATTAAAAGGGGTTATAGATCCAAAGAGATAAAAATGACCCTAAAGCCTTTTCCACCTTGACACTAGCATGATTAATAATAACTAAAAAAAAAACCCAACAATAATAATATCTAATATTTATATAGCACCTATTGTGCCCAGCACTGTGCTAAGCGCTTTATAGTTAGTATCTCATTTGAGCTTCACAACAACCCTGGAATTATGCTATTATGATCCCCATTTTACAGATGAGAAAATTGAGGCAAAGAAAGGTTAAGTGACTTGCCCAAGGTCACACAGCTGGTAAGGGTCTGAGGTCGATCTCTGAGCTCTTTTTTTATGTTATTATGGTCATTGTATACATCCAGGGTGTCCCAAAAGTCTTAGTGCAGGTTTCAGCTATAATAGCTTATTCTCCTAGTTCTGGCTACTTTACCCTGTTTATATTCATACAATCTTCTCATGTCTCTCTGAATTTCTCATATTCATCTTTTCATGATAATATACTACTATGTTCCTAAAACAAAATTTGTCAATTATTCCCTGAAACACAGATTTTGATTCGGAAAATACTGGAGATCATCTAAGTCCAACCCATTTTATTTTAGAGATAAGGAGCTGAGGCCCAGAGAGGGTTAACCCAATGTGAGAGCAGGTGATTAGTGGTAGAGGCAGAATTTGAACCCAGAACCTCTGGTTCTAAATTCAGCACTATCTGCACGGTGCCCTACTACCTTTAAACAATGGGAACCCATTTTGCTTCTTGTTTATTGCTACACAGTAGGAAGATTTTAGAGCCAGATTACTGCCTTTGGGAAAGAGGAAGGGGTGCATATGTATATGTGCTTCTGTGTGCGTATGTGTGTGTGTGTGTGTGTGTGTGTGTGTGTGTGTGTGTGCATGTGCAGATAGGAGGTAGAGGTCGGGGTGGTGAAGACTGGGAGATGGGAAGTGGGAGGTGGGGAGTGGAGGTAAAGACTGGGAGGTAAAGAGCTACCCAAAGATGTCTAAACAAAATAAGTATGTGCCCCTGCAACAGCTCCACAATAATTCAGCACCCTAGTCACCAAAGAAAACTTCCTCTAATGGCAGTGAGAACCACCAGAGGCTTGTGAGAATGTCAAGCTGAATTATATAGGCTTAAAATCCAAATCACCTCCTTCCTGGGTTACTTAACTGTCTGCCTGGCTGGCCCATCGGATTACTGGTGACAGACACTGGGAGCTGCCAGGATGCTCCAGACAGAAATGCTTTGATCACCTGGAAAACTCCAGACACCAGGGCTCCTAATGATGAGTAATGAGCTAAAACCATTGGAAAGTTACCCAGCTGGAGTGATGTGGGAACACACACCAGTGTTTTCACAGAAGGGAAGGCCATGAGCTAGAGATGGGTAAGGGATATTCCTTCTTAGGAGGGGTGAGGGACATGAACACATGACCCCTCACCCCTAGATTTGAGGTTGAAAAGGGCATTGACAGGCAGTGTGTTACTGTGGTTATGGTATTGCTAAGAAGACCTGTGTTTGAATCCTATCCCAGTAACTAGCTGTGTGACACCCTTCCTTAAACTCTCTGCACCTCAGTTTTCTCATCTGTACCAAATGGGTATAAATGAGAGAACACAGAAGGCCCTCAGTCAGTCTCCTGTAAACAATTCACTTTGGTCCTAGGACTTGGTACCTTTATTCGAAGGATCCTGGTCTCCTCAACTCAAGAAAGATTTATTAAGGGTCTGCTAGAGCTAGGCACCGCACTGATCCAAAGATAGACATAAGGTGGTACCCCTTTCGGACTAGACAGGTTTGTTGATTGAAAGGGGTAGAAATCAAAGATAATTGTGCAAAAAAGCAGGCTCATAGAGAAACGACACTTCCTCAGGGTAACAGTGGCTGCTATCCTGTTTCTCAGCTTTTAATCTCAAAATTTTCATGTCAATCCCTGCCCTCAAGAACTGGACATTCTAGTGGGCAAGGGAATGGCCACTCTAATCACATTTCTCATGGTCTACTGTTCAAATGGCACCATGAAATAGCAGTGGCTGAGTTCAGGCAGACACAGCCTGACAAAAGCCTGGGGCTGCTGAATCTCCCATGGGGGAGGAGGATAGGGATAGAGAGACAGCAAAGAGTGAAAGATTGCTCAGCCTGACCACTGCAAGGTATGCAGGAAAATGAGTCAGGAGAGGGTCTTTGAAATTGAGAGTAGAGGCAGGAGATGGCAGTCATTCAAATGGAGACATCTACTAGCTGTGTGACCCTGGGCTAGCCACCTAACCCTGTTTGCCTGAGTTTCTCATCTGCAAAATGAGCTGGAGAAGGAAATGGTGAAGCACTCCAGTATGTCTCTCTGCCAAGAAAACCCTAAATGGCGATACAAAGAGTAGGACACTAATTAACTAAACCAAAAATACATGAAAGCACCTTGTAGGAAGGAAGGAAACAAGAACCTACTGTGTACCAGGCAAGGTTATAAATATGTGCTTTATAAATATCATGCCATTTGATTTTCACAACCTCAGGAGGCAAATGTTATTATGATTTCCATTTTGCAGTTGAGAAAACTGAGGCACACTGCAGAGTTTCATGACAGAGATGACCTCAACTGGTAAGCCTCTAGAAATGGTCCTTATGAATGGAACAACTGACTGCTGCTTGAAGCCCTTAAAATTGGAGGACACAGTTGTGTTGCAGGAGGTAAATAATCAGAATGGAAGATGCTGGCAGATATTTGTAAGTCAGTCAACAATCATTTAGTAAGCACTAGGGGTTTTCCAGTCGGTAGGTTAAGCACTGGGGATACCCCCCAAAAAAAGACAAAAAACACTGCCTCTGCCTTCAAGGAACATTCATTCTGATGCAGGAGACAATGAGTAAGTTACTAAGTATATGCAAAATATATACAGAATGATTGAAGGGGGAGGCATTAGCAACTCTTCCTGCAGAAGGTGAGTTTGGAGCTGAGCCAAGAAGGAAGCCTAAGAGGTAGAGGTGAGAGGGTAGAGAATCACAGGCATGGAGGCAGCCAGTGCAAGGCATGGAGATGAGAGATCTTGCGTCCTGTTTGAATAAATGAAAGTGGAACAATGTATCTGGAACATAGAGTGGTGGGGAGAATGGTACAAGGGGGGACTGGAAAGCTAGGAAGAGGACAGGTTATGAAGAGTTTTTAGGGCCAGACGGAGAGTTTCTATCTGAACCTGGAGGAATCGAGAACCACTGCATCTCATTGAGAAAGGGAGTTTTGGAAAAATCACCTTGGCAGCTGAATGGAGGACAGATTAAAGAAAGGAGAAGCCGGGGTATAAGGAGACAAGTTAGAAGGTTATCACAGTTATCTGAGCAACTGGTGACAAGACCCCAAATCAGGATCTTGGCCATACAAGTGGAGAAACGATATGTGAGAGATATTGTGAATCTGGATACAAGAAGATTTGGCAGAGGATTGGATATATGGGGTAAAGGAGAATAAAGAAGCAAGGATGACCCTGAGGTTGTGGGCCTGGGTGACAGATGATGGTGGTTCACTCCATGGTAATCTGGAAATTTGAAAGATAGGAGAGGAGGCTGTCACTATTAAGTTGGGCTATCTTAGAATTCCCAGCATGGAACCCAGCATTTGGTACACACTAGGTCCCTAATACATGATTATTGAACTGAATTGAATCAGCCTGACCAGCTGTCAAAAGATGCCTTTGTTTGGGTTGGCCTCAGAAATGGAAAGATCTACAGGATATACTTAACTTCTTGCTGAGGAATACTTGGAGACGATCAACACTGTAATTCTCCATCCCTGGATGTTAAGTGGCCGGCCAGGCTTCATTAGTGTAAATGCTTACATCCTTTCCTTTTGGCCAGGATCCCTCTTCTGCCCATAAATCCCCCAAGGTTAGTTAATAGGATTCCATTCAATGGGTGTGTTGTGGTCATCTTAACTCGACAAGAGAGATGCTTTTAAGATTACAAGTCTAGAAACTCCAACCATATCCCTGTCCCATTCACCATCAAGAGCTCTGGAGAAAGAGGAAGAGGGAAGACAGTGGGCAGGACCAGCAAGAATGAGAGAGGAGAAGGAGAAATGCCTGTAAAGTTCCCTTCTGGCCAGGTCGGGGGTGCCAATCTTTGAATATCTCTCTTGTTATTCATGGCACTCTGAGTGAGGAATGGTCAAGATGAGCTCATGTGTTTGGGGTTAAAGAAGGATGGAGGTCAGCCAGGGCTCTGTGGGGGATTGCCTTTGAGTCCCTGCAGGAAGAGGCATATAAAAGGCACAAGAATGTGAGAGGAGCTTAGTGAGTAGCCCTTCCCAGCTCCTGCTACACACACACACACACACACACACACACACACACACACACACACTGACAACAAAAGAAGTCAAAAATCAATCACATCCGGAAGAATGCACCCTCCCATTCATGCACCTCCCTCTTCTCACTGTTTTCTTGCCAGGGGAGGTCAGAGGTCACATCAAATGTCATTAATCATCTTCCAGAGCCCGGGTGCTTATTGGACAGTCCTATTAATCAGGGGCCTATCAGACCTACAGCTTGGTTGGGTCTCCATTGTCCTGTTCCTTACCTATCATAGAAAGATTAGATTATCAGTGACAACCCAGACACCCATTGAGTCCCAGGGAAACTGGAGAATGGGGTTTCTTTTCTTTCTTTCTTTATTTTATTTATCCCCTGTCTTAAAGATGAGCTGTTTCTTGTCTTGTCAACCCTGTCTCCTTTTCTTTAAAGAATCAGATTTAAGAATCCAATTTGTCAAACCGGACGATAGTTGAAGAATTCACAAAAAGAAAAGAAAAGAAAAACCTCAGCAGCTTTATAAAAAAATAAATAAATAAGGCAGAAGGTTTTAAATGGGACCTGAAAGGATCAGAAAATACCGAGTGTCTTACATCAATTAATCTTTGGCGAGCAGGCATTTGTGAAGAAGGACTGGCAGAGATGTGTCCAGGGGGAGTGACTAGCCTTCTGAAGATACACACAACGGGTACGGATCTTTTCTTTTGCCTTCTTTTCCAAAGTTGGGAAGGGTGCCTGCCATGCAAGTAGAACACTTCTTTCAAAGCTCTTTTTTTTCCAAGAATTTTCTACCAAACAGGAAGTAGAAAGAATGTTGTCTTGCAGAGGGAAAAACAAAGGAACAAAGCCTGAAAGAGACTTGCTTACTCTTATCCAGCTACCCTGTTAGGAGACAACTGGGCTAAGAGTCAGTCAGGGAACATTGACTGAACCTGGGAAGGTGGTGCTGCTGTATGAGGGAAAGAGAAGGAGGGGGAGGAGGGGGAGGAGGGGGAGAAAGGAGAGGAGGAGAACTAAAAGGAGGAAGAGGTGACACATTAGCTGCTATTTAGAAGCTTTTACTCCCCATGGAGCATAGACAAGTTAGATCATATCCAGAAACATGTAAATGCATATATAATTAATCCTGTCTCTGTAATGCCTTAGTGTCAGAGACAAGACTTGAACCCATTTCTTCTGAGTCCACATCCAATGTCATTTACACAGAACTAGCAAGGTTTTACTATGTTTGCTGTTGTCGCTGCTGTTCACTTGTTTTCATTCATATTTGACTTTGGTGTGACCCATTTAAGGTTTTCTCGACAGAGACGCTGGACTGGTTTGCCATTTCCTTCTCCAACTCATTTTACAGATGAGAAAACTGAGGCAAACAGGGCTAAGTGACCCGCCCAAGGCCACACAGCTAGTCAGTCTCTGAGGCTGGATTTGAACTTAGGGAGATAAGTCTTCTTGACTCCAGACCAGACTCCATTCACTGTGTCACCTAGCTGCCCCTACTATCTTACCTGATAATAATACATCATCATCATCATCATCATAGCTAGCAATTGTATAGCACCTTAAGGTTTGCAAACAGTATTATCAATACCATCTCATTTTTTCCTTACAAAAACCCTGGGAGGTAGGTGCTGTTATTATCCTCCTTTTTTAAAGATAAGGAAATTGAGGCAGACTGAGGTTATACTACTTGCCCAAAGTCTAGTAAATGGCTTAGATGGGATTTGAATGAAGGAATACCTGACTCTGGGCCCAGTGCTCTAACCACTGTACCACCCAGCTATCTGTATTGTATACATTCTCCTTTTCCAATTAAACGCTGCTGATTTAAAAAAAGATGCAAAAGACAATCCCTGCCCTCAAGGAGCTTACAGTCTAACAGGGAGACAACATGCAAACAAATATTTAGAAAGCAAGCTACATACAGGATACACAGGAAATAATTAACAGAAGGCACTGGAATTAAGTGGTATTGGGGAAAGTTTTCTGCAAGAGGTGTAAGAGGATTTTAGTTAGGACTTAAAGGGCATCTAGGTGGCACCGTGAATAGAGTGCCAGGCCTGAGATCAGGAAGACTCATCTTGAGTTCAAACTCACAAGCTGTGTAAACCTGGAAAAGTTGCTTAATCCTGTTTGCCTCAATTTCCTCATCTGTAAAATGAGCAGGAGAAGGAAATGGCAAAGAACTCCGGTATCTCTGCCAAGAAAACCTCAAATGGGGTCACAAAGAGTTGGAAGTAACTGAAATAACTGAACAACAATAACAAAAGCCAGGGAGATCAGTAGTCAGAGCAAAGGAGGGAGAGTATTCCTGGCAAAGGAAGTAGCCCAAATAAAGGCCCAGGACTAACCAATGTCCTTTGCCCATTTGTTTGTTTCTTACTGTATATAGCCTAATTCTCTCCTAATATCAATATGTCCATGCTATATAAATGGAAATCCTGGAATATCATTATCTATATAGAAACCAAATTTGCAAAGGTCACGAAGTGCAATGGCAAGGTCTATGATGGGCCTAAGTAGGCTTCTGCAGCATATTACCAAGGTGACTTGCACCAAAGAACAGCATCCAGGAAAGGAGGTTGGCTGGTCCTATAGCAAGCTCAAAGGGGATAGTGCGTGGATAGCCCCACTACTGCACATGTACTCACAAAATGAAGAGAGAGAGAAGGAAGGAAGGAAGGAAGGAAGGAAGGAAGGAAGGAAGGAAGGAAGGAAGGAAGGAAGGAAGGAAGGAAGGAAGGAAGGAAGGAAGGAAGGAAGGAAGGAAGGAAGGAAGGAAGGAAGGAAGGAAGGAAGGAAGGAAGGAAGGAAGGAAAAAAACAACAGTAACCCAGAAGAAAGCCTCAAGAACCCCAAATAGATTCTCTGAAGTAGTACAGTTGATAGAGGGCTGAGTCTGAAGTCAAGAAGACATGAATTCAAATCCACCCCAGACACTTAGCAGCTGTGTGACCTTGGGCAAGTGTAACCTCTGTTTGACTTAGTTCCTTAACTATAGAATGGGAATTATAATAACACAGAAGGTTATTGTGAGGATCAATGAGATATTTATAAAGTGCTTAGCACAGTGCCTGGAACAGAGTGTGTGCTATATAAATACTTTTTTTCCTTCCAACCTAAAGGAAGTTTTCTCATGAAGAATTCTCTATGCTAGAATTAATGAAAAAAAGTACAAAGGAAGGTAGTTTAGCCATACCATTTCTCAGACTGTATTACAGCACAGTAATCATCAAAACAAACTAGTACTGGCTAAGAAATAGAGTAGTGGAGCAGTGGAATAGACTAGGCACACAAGACTTAGTAGGTAATGACCATAGTAATCTAGTGTTTGATAAATACAAAGATCCCAGCTTTTGGGATAAGAACTCACTATTCGACAAAAACTTGGAAAACTACAAAGCAGTCTGACAGAAACTAGGGATAGACCAACATCTCATACCATGCCTAGATAAAGTCAAAATGGGTCCATGATTTAGATAGAAAGGATGATATTGTGAGCAAATTAAGAAAGCATGGAATAGTTTAACTATCTGATCTATGGATAAGGGAAGAATTTATGACCAAACAAGAAGTAGAGAGTATTACAAGATGTAAAAAGGATAATTTTGAGTACATTAAATTAAAAAGGTTTTACTCAAACAAAACCAATGTGGCCAAAATTAAAAGGAAAGCAGAAAACTGGGGTGTGTGTGTGTGTGTGTGTGTGTGTGTGTGTGTGTGTGTGTGTGTGTGTATGCATGTTACAGCACCTTTCTCAGATAAAAGCTTTTCAATATAGAGAACTGAGTCAAATTTATAAGAATCTGAGCCATTCCTCAGTTGATAAATGGTCAAAGGATACGATTAGGCTGTTCTCAGAAAAAAGAAATCAAAATTATCTATGATTATATGAAAAAAATGTTCTAAATAAATATTAATTAGAGAAATGTAAATTAAAACAATTCTGAGATACCACCTCACACCTATCAAGTTGACTAATATGATAGAAAAGGAAAATGACAAATGTTGGAGGGGATGTGGAAAAATTGGGACCCTAATGCATTTCATTGGTAGAGTTGTGAAGTGATCCAACCATCCTAGAGAGTAATTTGGAACTATGCCTAAAGGGCCCTTTTACCCAGCAATATCACTACTAGGTCTGTATCCCAAAGAGATTAGTCAAAAAGGAAAAGGACCTGCATGTGCATAGTTATGGCAGCTCTTTTTGTGATGACAAAGAATCGGAAATTGAGGGAATGCCCATCAATTAGGGAATGACTGAATAAATTGTGGTATGTGATTGTGATGTAATACTATTATGCTATAAGAAATGATGAGTTTGATGCTTTTAGAAAAACCTGAAAAGACATAGATGAACTGATGTAAAGGGAAGTAAGCACAACCAGGAGAACATTACACAGTACACAGTAACAGCAATATTGTATGGTGATCAACTGTAAATAACTTAGCTATTCTGATCAATACAAAGATGCAAGGCAATTCTGGAGGACCCATGTTGAAAAATGCTATCCACCTCCAGAAAAAAGAATTGATGGAGTCTGGATGCAGATAGAAGCATAACATTTTTTACTTTATTTTTATGAGGTTTTTTTTGGGTCTGTGTTTTCCTTCATAACATGACTAATATGGAAATACATGTTTTATGATTGAATATATATAACCTTTATCAAATTGCTTGCCTTCTCAATAAAGGGAGGGAGAGAAGAAGTAAGGTACTCTTCTTTTTAAACCCAAAATTTTTTAAAAGATTAAAAATTATTTTTACATGTAATTGAAAAAATAAAATATATATATTTTTTAAATTCCCTGTGGCAAAGAAATCACAGGTCTGCTTTTAAAAAAAAATGTGGCAAGCAGTGGGAGTTCAAAGATAAAAATGAATCAGTCCCTGCCCTCAATGAATTCACATTCTACTAAGGAAGATATCATGTGCATATACAGGATATCCCCAAAGTCAGCGCAGTTCCAAGCTATTGAAACTTAATTAAATAGCTATTAAGCTATTAAAGTGTAAAACAGCACTGAGACTTTGGGGATATCCTGTATAAGTATATACAAAATATAAGCTAAATAAAATGACAGATAATTGTGTGGAAAAGGGTACTAACTCAAGGGAGGGTAGTGTGAGAGATCAGAAAAGGCTTCATGAAGAAGATAGCATCTGAGAGCAAAGGTGAGGAGGGAGTATATTCTAGAATGGGAGACATGCAACAGATGATACGGATATAGGAGATGGAGTGTGTGTTCATTCTTTGCTGCTGAAGAAGACCCTACCATCAGAGAAATGATGACATGACTTGTACTTGACTTTGTTCTGAGTGAGGGAGGGCTGTGCAGGTCACCAGCCTCACTTCTCCTCCACAGCCATCTGAATCCAGTGACCAGATATTCATCAGGATGACTGGAGACGACCCAGGATGAGGCAGTTGGGGTTAAGTGACTTGCCCAAGGTCACACAACTAGTGAGTGTCAAGTGTCTGAGGTGAGATTTGAACTCAGGTCCTCCTGACTCTAGCGCTAGGAGATGGAGTAAGGAAGAGCAAGAAAGTCAGTTTGACTGGACTGTTAGAGTACAAGAGAAAAGGACAATAATGATACTAATGATAAAGATGGGGGCCAAGCTGTGAAGGACTTTAAATGCCAAAGAGAAGGATTTATAGTTAGGACGTAGGATATATTTGAGATCTTGGATATCTTACATAGGATGAGAAATTTTTAGGTTCCTTACCAATAGGACAACAAACATTAATTAAGTACCTACTGTGTACCAGATACTAGACTAGGTAGTCAGTGGAGATATAAAACTGGAGATACTGAAGACAAAAAAAACCCTATACCTACAAACAGCTTACATTTTATCATGGAAAATAACATGTACATATATAAATGAAGACAAAGTAATTAGGATAGAGGGGCGCATTAACCCCAAAGGAACAGGAAAAACCTCATTCATATAGGCGATGCCCCTTGAGTCAGATTTTGAAGAAGAGAGTTAAGATTTCTAAGGAGTTGGGGGGTCAAGGAGGGATTTTAAGGAGTTGAAGAGGGGGTGCTTTCTAGACCTAGGGGACAGGTTGGCAAAGATACAGAGATGGAGGATGGAATGTGCTATCCCAGCAGTAAGATGGAAGCCAATTTGGCTGGAATAGAGAGTGCTTGGAGGGGAGTAACCAGGGGTGCGATAAAGCCGGCTCCAATTGAGCAGATTGTTAAATTTTCAGTGTAAGCATTTATGCCTTGCAGATCAGCAAATGCTACCAATCAGGGCTTGATTTATTTGTTTGTTCATTGTGTAGACCTAAGAAAGTGAGGAGAAGATGTTAATAATGCTAATCAAATTGAAAAGTGCATGGAGAGTGCTTTTTTTAAAGAGCCAGTTGTTAAACATTTATCAGCACACCCTTGGGAGTGCAGCCTTGGATAATAAATAAATTTGCAAAGATAAGATGGAGACAGATTGTAAAGATTTTTTTTTTTGAATGCCAGAGGACTTAGTATTTTATTCTAGAGGTTACTGGGGACAAGCTGTTGGAACTTTTCAAGTAAGGTCGTGTCATGCTCAGAACCATGCTTCAGAAGTATTACCTTTTCCCCTCCCAAACTGACATTTTTATGGTGGTAAATTAGGCCATTTTTTTTTTCTCAATTTTCACCTAGCCCTTAGTCATTGAAAGGGCATTGCCTCAGACAAACTGAGACCTGGGAATGCCCTTAATCTAGAGAGGCTAAGGTCACCCTTAGGCATCCTTGGCCATCACCAGTCATCTTGTCCCTGGATTTCCGTGACTCTAGAGGAGAGAGTGAGGCTGATGACTGTACAGCTCTGCCTCACTTAAATCTAATTCTTGTGCAAGTCAAGACATTACCCTTGCAATGTCACTGGGCAACAACAACAGTTGTGTGGAGGGTAGATTGGAGAGAGGAGACATTTAAAGCTTGAGGCTACTTATCTGTGTGGTATTGCTTTCCCTTAAGTAGAGTATAGGCTCCTTGTGGGTAGGAGTTATTTTCATTGTTTTGAGGTTTGGAGATGTTTTTTTTGAGGGGGTCTTTGCATCCCTAGGCCTAATATAATTCTGGCTCTTTTTTAAATGCTTGTTGAGTTGAATTCAGTTTAAGAGGAATGGAATGGAAGACAGTGGAATTTGAGCTGCGTCATCAGAGAGAAAACCCTGATCACTGAGATTACTGCTCCAATAAGGTGTCTGGATTACTATCTTGGTTATATTGTGTGTGTGTGTGTGTGTGTGTGTGTGTGTGTGTGTGTGTGTGTGTGTGTGTATAAAACCTCTGTGCAAAAGGAAAGAAGGAAGGAAACAAACAATTCTTAAGTACCTATGATGTGCCAGGCACAGTGCTAAGTACTTTACAAATATTTCTTCATTTTACACTCACAACAAAGATATTTTCGTTATTCTTTGTTTTACAACTAAGGAAACTGAGGTTAAGTGACTTGCCTAAGGTCACACAGCTGGTAAGTGTCTGAGGCCATGTTTGAATTCAGGTCTTCCTGGCTTCAGGCCCACAGTTCTATCCGTTGTACCATCTTGCTTCCCTTAAGCTGCCAGAAACTAGGGAAAATCTCTTAACAGGAAAGGTCAGTAGTTTGAAACCAATTCCCAAGCTGGCAAGCATACTGGTCATGCACAAAAAGAAGTTTGAATAATAGGAAAACTATTAGACGTTCCTGCAATTGGCAAATCACAGTGGTATTAGATCTCACAGTAAATATTCATTCCCCCAATGCCATGGTCCTTGAGGTTGCATAGGACAGTGGATAGAGGGTTGAGCTGGGAAGTCAGAAAAGCTCAGGATTCAAATATCACCCCCAACACTTACTAATGAGTAGGGCAAGTCCCTTAATCTTCAACTTGAACAAATATTTATCACTTAATTACTAAATCAAAGAATGACTTAAAATCTTTAGTGGCTTGGATAGAAGGAGTTCTTGCCACAGGAATTACCTACAGTGATGAAATGACAGATCATCCACAAATTCACATATTTGGATCATGGACCTTGGGAAGGTTTACTTCATACAAGGATCCACCATTCATTTTTCGGCTTTGGATCAACTATTAAAGGCACTCTAACAATCCTCTATATTTCCTTCTGAAGTCTGAATGCCAAGCCAAGTAGCTCACAGAATTGCTTTCTAGCATTGGGAGACCAATGCGGTTTTTCCCTGGTCAAAATAGAGCACCAAAAACTAGGAAGGTTTTGTTACTGACTAATATACATAATAAAAATCAGAATGGAGGATGTGGGATCAAGAATAAAATCATTACTTTCTTCTTTACTTACCATTTGAACTGGCTAAATTCGTTTGCATATTAATTCAGAAAGCATATGGGAATTCTTAGTCTAAGTCAAAGCATTATTTGGGACTCATTTTGGGTAAAATAAAAGACATTACCTTAGCCTAAAAGCACCCTGTCTGATATTAGTTAGCATGGTGTAATACACATAGCTTCCCCCACAAAGAAAATTCCATCAGCCTGCCCCTGTTCATGGAGAGGCTTTATAATCATTACATTCTAGAAAACTATTTCAGAGATTGTTGGCAGATGGCCCTGAAGAAGCCAAAATAATGAAAATAGTAATAGCTCGTATTTATATAGCACTTTAAGGTTTGCAAAGCACTTTTATATAACTTAATTTTTCTGATCAGAAGCCAGTAGCAAGGAACAATGTCTAACAAGCACCATAATGCCAATAGAATATATCAGAGCACATCTAGATAGATGGTGGAATGGATAAAGTGCCAGGCCTGGAGTTGGGAAGACTCATCTTCCTGAGTTCAAATGTGACCTCGGACACTTACTAGCTGTGTGGCCCTGGGCAACTCAATCTGTTGGCCTCAGTTTCCTCATCTGTAAAATTAGCTGGATAAGGAAATGGCAAAACACTCCAGAATCTTTGCCAAGAAAATCCCAAATGGGGTCATAAAATATCAGACACAACAGGATAATGGCTGAACACAACACTCACAGAGATATAGCATCCATCAAGGAGCAGTAGGATGTGGCATAACAACCAAGTCTCTGGGGAGGGGAAGTGGATGAGGCTCAAAGTTTAACTCAATTCCTAGAGAGCACAGCCTCAAGTTCCAAGTCCAAACCATTCTTCCCTCTCAGGCTCAAGTCCCAGGCACTCTGGCTTCTCTGGGCTTCTTTACTGGGCTTTGTGTTTGCAATATTCCATCTGGCTCCAAGGTTGCCATGGATCAAATGCCCATCTTTATGGAGATCATCACTGGGACCTGAAGCTGAGAAGGACAAATAGAACGGACACATCCTGATCCATTTCTTAGAGTCTGGGTAAAATTGACAGTGGGGGGGAGGAGGGAAGCTACTCTCCCTCCTGGTTCTGCTGTTATCACTTGTACTGTGGGTCAACTATGATCTTCGCTTTCTGAAGGCAGCAGAAAAAAAGAGACTGTCCCAGTCTGGCAGTTTTTAAAGATGTAGCTTATTTCAACTACATGTCCAATCAAAGGCTCCCATCTACATGATAGAAGATTCAGGGCGCCTTCATGTTAGGCAGTCTGGGCATGCTCCAAAGCCCTGTTACACATGTATATTTACTTATTTACAAATTAGATAGATAGATTAGATAGACAACAACTGTGCTAGCAATTATGGGCAATACAGAAATATATAGAAAAATTATAATTATAGAAAGAAAAAATTACAGAAATACAAATTAATAGAAATTTTTACAGGTTAGATAAATATGGGGTAATATCTGACTGTAGAATCAGTAGGGAGCCACTGGAGTTTGTTAGGCAGGGGAGCAACATGATTGAATGTACACTTCAGGAACATCACCTTGGCAACCATGTTGAGGGTAGACTGGGGTGAGGCAGAAAGAACAATTTAAAAGTCATTGGAATAGCCTAGGTAAGAGATGATAAAGTGATAGTCTTGAATCCTGAACCTGGGTGGAGGCTGTGCGAGTAAAGAGAAGGGACAGATAGGAGAGATGTAGAGGTAAAAAGACAAGATCTGACATCTGATTGGGCATGGAGGGTAAATGGAGAATGAGAAGCAGGAGTCAATGATAGAGCAGAGATAGCATTGGATCTGGAATCAGGAAGACCTGAGGTCAGATCTGATCTGATACTAGTTGAGCAACCTAGGGCAGTTAGTTAAACTCTGCTTGCCTCAGTTTCCTCAATGGTAAAATGGGGATCAAAATAGTACGTGCCTCTCAGGGTGGTTGCAAGGATCAAACAAGATTCTATTTGTAGCAGTCCCCAGCACATAGATAATGCTAGCTAGAAGTAGTAGCAGCAGCAGCAGTAATAGTTATAGCAGTAGTAGCAGTAGTACTTATAGTGATAATGCAGAGATTATGAACATAGGAGACTGGAAGAATAACGGGAGAAAGAGGGAAGCTTGGAAGAGGGATAGGTTTGGAGGGAAAGATTGTGTAATGAGATCATAATCTATCCATGCCTTCCTGTCCTGTGAGACTCAAAATGAAAGGAGATGCAAGGATGAGTGGGGAACCTGCAGCCTCCAGGTCACATGTGACCGCCTGGGTCCTCAAGTGCAGCCCTTTGACAGAATTCCATCAAAGGAGCACACTTGAGGACCTAGAGGGCCACATGTGGCCTCAAGGTTGTAGGTTTCCCACCCCTGATCAAGGATCTTACTTCTCTAGAGCAATGTCCTAGGGGTATTTGCCACAACCACCAAGTGATGTGGGGAAAGGAAGAGGGGTAGGGTGGCAATTTTCCAAAATGACACTTGTATACCTGCTGCAGTGGTGTCCCATGGCATCATTGTTAGGGCAGAACTTCCCTGAGGAGCCAACGACCTACCCCAAACAAAATGGCAACCAATCAGGACTCCACAGTAAAAGGTGGGGGCAAAGTGGGGAAATTTATGGAGATAAAGGTAAGTGATGGCCATCTCAGGAAGGTTAGGACACAGCCCATCCTGCTACACTCCAACTGATTGATAACATACTCTTTGGGGTCAGACCATAGTCCCCAGAAGTCCCAGCTTCCACTTGGGAGACCATTGCTCAAGACTCTTGCCTGGACAAAAGGTTAGGGGGATAGCTGCATTGGGGCAAGAAGAAAGGAACTGGTGCATTGCTTTGGCCTCAGAAAAATATTAGCAGCCTGGGGAGACATCACAGGACTCGTGGAATCAAATGGAGAATTTGCTAAATGAGGTGTTGGGTTGAACACACACAGCCACCTGAAATCATACAGCGCTCTGGCTCATGCTTAATACAAGTTGACAGCCAGTATTGTTCAGATCCCAGCTAGGGCCTCCGCTGCCTGGAGATGGGGTGATGGGGCAGGGGGACAAAGAGATTGGGAGCTGAAGGAGAGGGCAAAGGAACTAGGGCAAAACAATGGGGATGGGGATGGCCTGCAGTGGTGAAGAGGGGAGATGGGGAAGGGAGGGGCAGGATCTTAATCCAGGGCCTGGCAGAAGACCTTGGGAACAGGGCTTTGGAGGAGGCAAGAGTGGCTGCCCCCCAACAGCGACAGCAGGGACTGGCATCTCCAGATGGCTTTTTGTTTCGAAGCAATAAAAAATGTAATCTGACAGCCCTGAGGCTGGAATTTGAAAATAAAGAGACCAGGGGGCAGGAGGAGGGAATGGGAATGGGGAGGGTCAAAGGTATCAGTGACTGCAAATATATACACATACTCTGTCTCTTTTTACAAGGGCAGGGAAATTTATGGGCTTTGCAAATGACATTTAATTCCAGAGGTAGTGACTCTGTTTGTTTTCTAGTCTGGGAGAGGAGATAGATTTTGGAAATTTGCCAGAATGCTATAAGGTAGGGCTCAGAATAGGAGGTGATAACTTTGCCAATTAGCTCTAGATGTGGACATTTTGCATCCCATCCTTCCCCCACTTGTACCCCCCCTCCAAAGCTTTCACAGTCATTAGGGAATGATATAAAGATACAGGGCCTCCCAGTGCAGTCTAATTGCTCATACATCGAAAAATGATGAGCTCAGTTATGCCACACAGACATCCTGTAGGATTCCAGCTGCCTTATTAATGCTGGCTTCTCAGAGGGGGAGACACCCCCACCCGCTCTGATGGAAAAATACAGACACCCAGGGAAACAGTGGCACCCCTGTGGCATTTGATGGGTCTGTCGCTTTTTATTAAGTAATTTGGGGTTTTCAAATCACTGCATGCTTCCTTTCCAAAGGTCCCAGTTGCCATGTATGCCTCCAACACTGCAGGCTGTCCATAAATATTCATCATCAGATGCCGGCAGGGCCTCCATATTTCATTGTAAGGGAAGAAAACTTGCCCCCAGGTGACCCCTGCTCTGGGGATGGTCACCACAGCTGGAGGGCCAACAGGAGGCTTAGGCTGTGAAGGTCACAGGTTTCTAGGGTATGTCGTTGAGCCACCAATGGGCTAAAAGCACCATTTGAAGACTTCTTATGAAGTAGATTTTATTTTCACATCTTATTTCATTATTTTCATATCATATTTTCATATCAGAGAGCCATGGCTTTCTATCTGGCCCCTTCTGATTTCCAGGAAGACCAGTTCTTGAATAGACTTTACCAACTTCTCATCTAAGCTATTATTTCTTCTTGCCAGTCTTTCCTCCCTAGCTCTCATTTCATTTAACATCATTTCTTCCAGGAGCTTTCATAGAGCTTGGACCAGGACATTCTCTTTTTTGTCTGTTTGGACTTGTGGAATTAATACCTTCTGTTTTCTTGGGCTTCTCTCAGTCCATGGTATTTCATTATGTTTGGCTTTTTCTTCTATTCTGTTCTTATCTCCAGCCTCAGTTTCTGTACTGGGTTGGGTAGAATTCTGCTCCCTCCTATGCTGAGGATGATGTATAAAGGCCCTGCTTGGTCCTGGATGTGGTGGCTAAAATTAGGCCAGAATTTCCTGGACTTATTGCAATTTCCTCATGACTTCAGTTAGCTCTAGACTAGGGTCCTTCCTCTGTCTCTTTCTCTGTTTTTATCCTTGCAAAGTCATAAACCCAGAGGTGACTCCATCCCTTGCTGTGAGTATGACAGGCCCGAACCAGATGTTGTCACTTCACTCCTGCCAGACTCCTCTCTCCCCCAGGTGTGACTATGACCCTTCTTTCTGCTGTGATCTGCCTGGGTGCTGGTATGACCCACATTCCTGTTGTAATTTGGGTCTGCATGCTGTCTGGGTTGGGCCCAGGCTGCCTGGATTCTGCTCTGGCCTTGTCTCTTGCTGTAGGCAAGGTGTAGGCAGCCTGATCTTTTTAGGGAGGGGTAGAAAAAGATGCTAAGGAAGTCCAAAGGGCCCTGAGGGCAGAAGAAATACTGAAATGTTGGGTAGAATTGTAGTCGCAGAAAACCAAAAGGGTATTATTTACCAGCCCCAGTTTCTAGTCCACCTCTAAATGTTGCCAATAAGGGAGTTACTTCTCTACTTGCCAACCTGTCTTTGGAACCAAGGGAGCAGTGGAAACAGTTTAATCTACTCAGGGCCTCCATTTCCAAATTTCAGAAAAAGCCCTTTGACTAGGGGTGGGGAACCTTTGGCCTCAGGCCACATGTGAAGTCTGGATTCAGTTAAAGGGTTGCACTTGAAGACCTAGAGGGCCACATGTGGCCCTGAGGCCACAGATTCCCCACCCTTGCTTTGACTATGAATTACAAAATAGATGGGGGGAAGGGGAAGAAAGGTGCCCTACTCTTCTCTTGGAGCACCCTTTAATGGAGAGGCTCCTTAGAGAGCATTTTTACCTACTAACAGTATATCCTAGCAGTACCATCAATGAGGTACACATTCAAATAGCAGCGCTCCTTTCCTGGAAAGGGCGTGATTTTGGACAAGCAACACAATTATGGTGTTGCTTTTCCAAGACAATTATGTGTAATCTGACAACAAAGGACCATTTGCATTGTGGGGACGTTCTATTGGCCTACATCCTAAGGAAGAAAGAAGTAGTCTAAAGCGTTTGCCTTACCCTGTGACCTTACCTATGAACAAGCTGCTATACTACTTGTAGGAAGGAACATAGATCATAGACTCAAAACATTCTAGAGCCAGAAAGGGACTCGGACATTGGCGAGTTCAACCCCTCTACAATACCTAGCATTTCTATATAGCACTCTAAGGTATGCGAAGTGCTTAACATATATTAGTTGATTTAATCCTCATGGCAATCTAACTGTGTGAAGCTGGTGCTATCATTACCCCCATTTTGCCAATGAGGAAACTAAAGCAGGCACAGGTTAAATGACTTGCCCAGGGTATCATAGCCAATAAGTGTCTAAATCAGGATTTACCAACCCTTTATTACTGCATCATTTACATAAAGCCATCTCCTCTATAACATTCCTTATCAGCAGACATCCCGTCTGTTCTGGAAGCTTTCCAGTGAGGGGGAACTCCCTCTCTGTTGCCCAAGGTAACACACTATTATTACTTCATACTTGGGCAGCTCTAAAAGTTAGGAAGTTTGTCTTTACATTAAGTTTAAATCTATTCCCCGTTTATATAAGATAAACTCACATAAATCATCAACATATTTTTATATGACCAATAAAGTCTATCAACAAGAGATAGAAAGAGAATTCCATTTAAAATAATTGTAAACAATATAAAATATTGCCAAGACAAACCCAGGAACTATATGAATGCAATTACAAAACATTTTTCACACAGATCTAAACAACTGGGAAAATATCAATTGTTCATGGGTAGGTTGAGCAAATATAATAAAAATGCTAATTCTGCCTAAAGTAAATTACTTATTCAATGCCATACCAATCAAAATATCAAAAAAAAATATTTTATAGAGCTGGAAAAAATAACAATTCATACGGAAGAACAAAAAAGCAAGAATATAAAAGGAATTAATGGGAAAAAAATTGAAAGGAAGGAGCAATAACAAATCTCAAACTATATTATAAAGCAGTAATCATCAAAACTATTTGGTACTGGCTAAAAAATAGAGTGGTGGATCAGTGGAGTAGATTAGGTAAACAAGACTCAGTAGTCAGTGACCCTAGTAACCTCGTGTTTGATAAATCCAAAGACAATAGTTATTGGTATAAGAATACACTATGTAACAGAAACTGCTGGGGAAACCGGAAAACAATAGGACACAAAGTAGATATAGACCAATATCTCATACTGTATACCAAGATAAGGTCAAAATGGGTGCATGATTTAGACTTAAAGGGTGACACCGTAAGCAAATTAGAAGAGCAAGGAATAGTCTACCTATCAGATCTATGGAGAGGGGAAGAATTCATGACCAAACAAGAGGTAGAAAGCATTACATGTACATGTACATAAATAATTTTGATTATATTAATTTAAAAGCTTTTGTACAAACAGAACCAAAGCAGCCAAGATCAGAAGGAAAGCAGAAGGCTGAGAAACAATCTTTATAGCAAGTATCACTGATAAAGGCCTCTTTCTCAAATACATAGAGAACTGAGTCAAATTTATAACAATACAAACCATTCCTCAGTTGATAAATTGTCAAAGAATATGAACAGGCAGTTTTCAGATGAAATAAAAGCTATCAATAAGCATGTGAAGAAATGCTTTGAATCAGTTTTGATTAGAGAAACTATAAGAATTAAAGATCTTCCCTGCCCATTAATAGGCCTCAACTGGAGCCACATAAAGGAAGCTTACTTAGGGGAGGCTTGTTTTGTAGGAAGGCCCACACCTTTTGCAGTTTCTAATGAGGCACTAGGTCATAAGGATCATGAGTAGCTGTTAAAGAACCCCCCTGCCTTTGAAAATCCAGATGCTGGTGCTTCTTTCTCTGGTAACTGTGTATGTATGTAATGGTCAGATAGTTGGATCTGTCTGTTGATCTGTGATGTATGTGGTCAGAGAGTTAGAAGCCCTGTTTGTCTTTATTTCTCTGCTTGTATTTTCTCTCTTGGTATATGTGATTAAAGAAGATTGTTGACCCCTCAAAAGTTGCTTTTCTTTTAGAAAAGCAGATCTAAGAACCTGTGCCATCAGGTCATCCTTGATGTATGTCAGGGTTCTTGCTGTTATAGAAACACAAAACAACTCTGAGGTACCATCTCATACCTACCAGATTGCCTAATATGACAGGCGCTTTAGACATCCTCTCAGTACCTAGAGTGAGGAGGAAATGAGCAATAGGAAGGATTTTGGTTAGTGTCAAACCAACATCTCCATATCAGCT
The DNA here is from genome assembly GCA_023548195.1 of Bettongia penicillata ogilbyi. Lineage (NCBI taxonomy): Eukaryota > Metazoa > Chordata > Mammalia > Diprotodontia > Potoroidae > Bettongia > Bettongia penicillata. The sequence continues at coordinate 5,713,323 of JAJHZJ010000413.1, forward strand.
GATGGCAAAGTCTTCACTGAGAGACAAAGAAGCAGAGAAGATATAAATTCAGGGGTTTACAGAGCACCCAGTCAAGAAACCACCCCATTCCTAAGGGGAACCTCTTGGGTAGCCCATGAAAGAAAGAAAAGAACTTTCAGAAACCAAGAACTTTGAAATACTTCTTTGCTAGATGTCCTCTCTCAGCTTGAGATCACTTTCCCCCAGACTTTGTAGGAACTTCTCTGTAGAATGGTTGAGGGATGTCAGATCAGATGTTCAAAGGAAATCATGGAATCTTTTTTCCAGAGATTTAAGACTAGGAAATGCAAGTATCTCCCTGACATGTCTTGAAGGAATTGGACAAAATGGTCTTCAAGTTTTCCTTCCAATTCTAAAGCTAATGAATATTCTCCCTCCTGATCAACAGATTAACAAGCAGATGGCCTCTCAGGGCGCCTTCTAATGCTATAGCTTGAGGTTTTGAAGTGTATATTCTTGCTTTTGATCCAAGAACAAATATCCAATTATAACTTAGTCCCGTGTCTGGCATACCGTAGGCATTTAATAAATACCTGTTGATTGATTTTTGTATCCCTAGCATCTAACACAGCTTACCAAACCCATTTGTTGTTGTTTGGGTTTTTTCAGTCTTGTCTGACTCTTAGTGACCCCATTTGGGGTTTTCTTGGCAAAGATACTGGAGCAGTTTGCCATTTCCTTCTCCAGCTCATTTTACATATGAAGAAAATGAGACAAACAGAGGTTAAGTGATTTGCCCAGGATCATACAGCTGGTAAGTATCTGAGGCCAGATTTGAACTCAGCACTTTCTGACTCCAGGCCCAGCACTCTACCGGATGTGCTAAATGGCTGCCTCGCTGTGATTGATGCTCTTCTTAAACCATATCTCCTAGAGTTGAACACAGTACTCCAGATGAGGTATTATGAGGGCAGATATAGTTTGCTTGTTGCTTGATTGGCCAGCTGGCTGGTTGACTAATGATTCTTCCTTCTATAGCGCTCACAGCACACTGGGTCTGCTTGACCTCTGAGTTGGATGGTCCAATCTTCACTCGACACTTGTATGGTCATCTCTAAGTCAAGTTGATTTGCCTCTCTGGCTCACTGGACCCTCCAATTGAGGTAAGAGAGAATAATGCTACAGATCAACCTTTTCAGTTATAGCCAGGAGGATTAATTAATGAAGCTGACAGGCCTAGGCTTCCACAAATACAGGTGTTAACAAAGGGCCAGCATCATTAGCCAAGAAGATGGTTATTAGGACCTCTCCCCTCTTGTTATTTGGGCACTTTCAACTCTCCAATTGCACTGAGTCTCAAGGTCCCCGGAAATTTAGGCAATTATAGTTTATACAGGTAACAAATGGATCTTTTTTTTTTCAAGGCTTAAGACTGTCTCCTGCATACATTAATCTGCTTGATTAGCTCTCCTCTCTTGTATGCTGTGTTCTCCCCCTTCCTGCCAGGGCTCTGGTGGAAAATGAATGAGTTTTAACACCTACCAGAAAGTGGGTTGCATCTTGGGAATACCTCAAGTGTACTCTGGGTCTTGAATTCACACATGCTGAGGCTTCCTAAAGGTTATGCAAAGGTTAACAAACAATTAATCTGTTGAATCAGTGTGTTGACTCTGTTTACCCAATCTCTGGATTCTAAAGGCCATCATCCATCAACTGTCTCACTCTATTTATACCCCCTCCTTCCTTTTCCTAACCCCCTCCTCCCCCACCCTGGCCTCTGGATAATTTGGATGATAAAGAGGAAAAACCTGAATTGGGGGCATGAACTGTCTTAAAATAAAATCCAGATTCTACTTCTTGGTGCAGTTGGATCATACATCCTTGAGTCCATAGTGGCATCAGGATCTATGAGGGGGAAAACACTAGTTGGTGGGGTTTCTGTGATTTTTAATATCAAATGGACAATGGATTATTAGTAAAACAGGCAAATTAAAATGGGGGCAGATAGAGGAATTCTGTATCTTTTCCTTTCCTTACGTCTTTCCTTTCATCATTCCTTCCTTTCTTCCATCTTTCCTTTCATCTTTGTTTCCTTCCTTCTTTCCTCCCTTTTTTCCATCTTCCAAAAATCCCCCTATCATTCCAGTCTTGGGGAAGAGCCATTCCAACACAGTTTCATGAAAAGAAATGTTTTCCTCCTCTTTAGTGGAAGAAGGTAGAGCCATTAAACTACCAGTAAGAATTCAAGTCACTCCTTTGCATCCCAAGGGTCTTCTAATACCATGACCTAGCTCCCTGGCTTTCCTGCCTGAAGATGACTCTGCTACCAGTAATTTCTACGTGTGTGCAGGAGTGCCTAGGGAGAAAACCAGGTGACCAGAGATTAAATTTGTTCTGCTTGGACCCCTGAGGCCAAACTAGAAGGAATAGTTGGAAGTTATAGGAAAACAACTTTCAGCTGGATATAGATTATTAGAGTTATCTGAAAAATGAAGAGAGTGGTCTGAAGAAAGAATTATTTCTCTCTCATGGAGGGTCTACAAGTAAAGGTTGGATGACCAGCCATTGAGGAGCATAAAATGAAAATCACCCTGCCACAGCAAATTGACTTGGAAAACCACAAGTTAACATTTTCTATGTTTTATTGAATTCAAGTCTCAACTTTGCTTCCAACTACTTGTGTAACCTTGAGCAAATCCCTTAATTGTTTTATGCCTCAGGTTCTCCATCTTTGACATGAGGGAAACTGGAATCAATTCCTCAATGCACTTTTAGTTCTTAATCTATCACCCAGGATTCTAAACTAATGAAGGTGTTGTCACTATGGCTGGGCAGACTGGGCTCATCTTTCTTACAGAATAAGTTTCTCCCTACATTTAAAAGGACAACTTGTTCCTTCACCACCTGCACCTTTACAGAGAGCCAGAAAAAAGAGATGAGGGGAGAGAGTGAAGTGGAATTTAAAAAATAAAAAAGCACCTGCACTGTTGCCTAGGCTAGATGCAAAGCTCCAACTGATGTTTTCACCTTCCACAACCAGTAGACTCAGAACCCAAGTAGACCAGTTGGTTATGCGCAAGTTGGTTTTGCTACAAGTACACATATATGCAATGGTTGTTTTTTGTAATGATTACTAGCTTACTTACTAAGTGTGTGACCCTGGGCAAGTCACTTAACCTCTCTCTGCCTCAGTTTCCTTATCTGTAAAATAGGGAAAATAATTGTACCTATTTCCCAAGATTGTTATGAAGTTCAAATGAGATAATAATTGTAAAGTGCCTGGCACATAGTAAGTGCTATATCATTATTCTCACAAGGCTCCTTCTTGCAAGGCATTGGTTTCAGCAAAAAGAAAGAATACTTTTCAGCTCTACTTCCTCCATTGTAAATGGAAAGGATTAGACTGGATATTTGCTAAACTTCCCTCTGACTCTGACATACTATGATTTTGTGATATGTGACCTAGTCCTAATTCTGACACTAAGTAGTTGTGTGACCTTGAGCATGTCACTTGAGCAGGCCCACTCTCTGGGCCTCAGTTATCTCTGCTGTAGAATGAGCAGGTTGGACTCTGTGGTTTCTAAGGTCACTTCCAACTCCAGTGTTTGTGATAATATGATATAGGGGTCTGGTCCTGGCTTTGCCACTAATGAGCTGCGTGATCTTGAGTATGTCCACTCAGTTTCTCTGGTCCTCCATTTCCTCATCAGTAAAATGATGGAATTAGACTAGAGAATCTCTAAAATCCATTCCAGTTCCAATATTCAATGACTGCAGAACTATCAAGGAACAGTGCTAATCCTCCTAAAACATTCTACTAAACTCAAACAGATCCATTCTCACAACACAAATAGACAGGGCCAATATTCCCTTCGAACCACATGGAAGGAATTTCTGACTATATAATTAATCTTCCATGCCCCCCCTTCCCCAAGACTGGAGCTCTGATTCTGTCCTGGAACCCTGAGCTTGGACAGGTGACCTTTCACCTTCTCTTGCCCAGAAGTTCCCAACCCTTTCCAAATATCACCTTTCCCTGCTCCTTGTAATTTATTTAATCTATTTATTAATGTAGGCAATGGGGTTAAGTGACTTGCCCAGGTCATTCCATTTCATCTTAGAAGGAATGTGTAGGGATGGGAGGGAATAACCAAGCCCCAACCCTCTTAAAGAAATATCAATATGTCAGATATCTGGGATTTCACTAATGTGGGATCTCCTTTTACCAATACCCATTTATACCTTAGTAGATATCTTAGAGGACTGCTTGAGGCTCAAAAAGGGCAGTGGTGGCAGATTTTAAACCCGTGCCTTCCTAACTACAAGTCAAGTACCACTTCACCACTATACCATACAGCCTCTCACTTGTAAGGACAAGACACTAATTAAAGGACAGTTAAGACACACCTAGGAATGAACTACTCCTTGGAATGAGGGCCCTTTCTACTCTGTAATACTATAACTTCTACAATCAGCCATGAGGCCAGGACAGACCTGTCCAGAATCTGGCCATCCAGACTGATCCTAGAAATTCATTTGCCCTTGATCTAAGAATAAATGTCAAACCTATTTTGATGGGAGAGAGAGAAACAGGCAGACAGAGACAGAGATGGGTAAGAGAAACAGAGACAGAGATGGGAACAGAGAAAGACAGAGCTGATAAAAGAGACAGAAACAGAGAGGGGAGAGACAGAAAGGAAAAAAACCTAAATAGATACAAGAAAAAGAAAAACAAATATGTTATGCACAGATGATATCTCTTTAAAACAACAAAGAAGAGGGGGAAAAAATTAGGTTATGTTTGGGGTCCAGGGTTGGTTGAGAAAGACTCTGGATTGCCCAGTGGCCAGCTCCGGATGCTGTACATTGTATTGATTATTCAGAAGATGGCACTAGGAAAAGGATATTGGAAAACCCTAACAAAAACCACTGGCGAGGAAGAGTTTGCAAACGTCTGGCAATTAGCACAGTATGAAACGCAGACTGATCTATGCAGTAGCAGATGGCCCTGAGGAATAGATCATGCCTTGTCCAACTTGATTAGAGCTTAGGAGATGGAATTTACCCACACGTGACAGAGGTACCTCTCTGCTGCCTAGTGACAAGGGCTTAATCCATGCTGTCTAGAACTCTCTTTCCCTTTCCTGGGCCTTAATATCCAATTCATGAGAAATAATTGCTGTTGGTATGTAAAGAATGATTCATTTGGCCTCCTCCCACCCTGATTTTTAACCAGCCTGGGCTTGGGAGGGTAAAGTAGATGCTTTCCGACAAGACAGCTTTTTCACTGCCAGTCAGCGGAAAGAAGGATCATCACGTCACACCTTGCCTGTGTGGGTGCCAGGCTGGGGGTGGTAGATGTGTTTTCTGCTTCAGGCTCCAGCTTGTTACTTTTGAGGGAGCTGGGAGAGGCAAAGGGTCCTTGCACCTTGGAGATGACTCCTATCTCATCTTATGATTGTAATGGAGGGGTTCTAAGCCTTTCTTGTGCCTTGGATTCCTTGGAGAGTATGTATTGATTCCTTCTCTGGATAATATTTTGTTGCCTAGATTCATAATTGAAGGAAACTCTCATTCTCAGTTAGAGGCTACTGAAAATAAAGATGTATTTTTATTTCCCGGACAAATTCACAGACTTTATAAAGTCTATCCATGGACCCTGGGGTTAAGAAACCTTATATAACAAAAGAGGACTAAATGCCACCAACTGGTAAGCTCCACTGTCATGGTCAATAGGAAAGGAACCTAATGACAAGAAGGAGAGGTCACTCAATTCAGGCATAATACCCTGTCTGGTGCCTGCTGCCCAGCTGCTACATACATCCCTTTCCCACTCACAAATCCTCTTCTTTCTTAGTGTTCACCAGTCACCATGACCAGGAGTCCTAGCATCATCCCCTTGTGTGCCTCTCTTTGTAAAGAGAGAATAAGAAAAAAGTTCCTTGGAGGAGATGCCAACACACAGGGGAAGCCACATGACCAAAGAATCTCTCTGAACCACAACCCTAACAGAGACCAGAGGCCAAGAAGACAGAGCAAAAAGGGCCACTTAGTTCTCTTTCTCTCTTAATTATAATCCCATTTGGAAGCAAAGCTCTGTCATCCTGTTTCACTTAATGGCTAGTTTCTATTCCTGTCCTTTCTCCACCTATTATCTTTTGTAATGTTCAGGCTCTCTGGGTTATGAATGGGCAAAGCCTCTCCTGTTCCTTGCCTGCCTGAACTTCTCTGGCTTTTTAAATATTTCAGTTGCTCAAGATTTTTATTTTTTACATTTCGATTTCCTGTAATACAGTAAATTTATCTTGGTCATTCAATCAAGCTCTCTCCCAGCTCTTCTCCTTATCTTTCCTTATCCTGCTTGATTGAAAATACCTACATTATCTTTGCAGCCAATATGCCAACTGGTGGTAAATCTGCAGATTGTCTTGATAGGATGACATCTGAGGGAAAACTTGGAAGCATTGGGCTTGTCAGAGGACAAGGGCAAGATATTAAAGCCCAACTTCGTACTTTGCGTCAAGGTTAAAATATGAATTTTAACTGCAATCCCAGTCCAAATTAGCTTTTCAGGATTCTTCCCTTATGATCAAGTGAGGAGCTAGATTGTCTGCTCATTTCTCATACACTGAGCCTTGAGCTGACCGCTAACTACACTCCATCCAGTTGCCTCTTCCCCAAACCGAAGCACATCTGAGCTCCAGACTTTTAATAGATTCTGCCAATGCAACATTAGGGGACTGCTGGTAAATATATATCTCAAAGGCACAGTAAAAACCAATGTTTGAGAATGAAACCCCATCTTCTATGTCTGATGCCCTGTTTCAGCCTCCAGTTGAAATCTCTTTCCACTCTACAATCCATAGATCACAACATAGTTGACATGGTTTGAGCATCACCTAACATGCCTCCTAGGATATTAGGATCATAGAATTACACTTATTAGCTGTGTGACCCTGGACAAGTCACTTCACACTGCTTGCCTTAGTAAAATGAGCTGGAGGAGGAAAGGACAAACTAGTCTAGTATCTTTGCCAAGAAAACCCCAAATGAGGTCATGAAGAGTCAGACATGACTGAAAAATGACTGATCAACAACAAAAAAGTCCAGAGTTGAAGAAGAGGTCATCTAGTCCAACTCGATCCCAGATAAGGATCCTCTCTAAAATATATGCAACAAGAGGTCATCCGTAAGCGCCTTTGCAAGATTTAAGAACTCAGATAAATGCGATGACCAACCATGAGCCGTGCAACCTACTTCCTGAAAGAGAGACATCTATTTCTGGATATGATCCACTGGAGTATTTGTTTGATTAGGAAGCTATATGGCACAGTGGATAGCATGCTGAGTAGTTCCTAGAGTTGAAATCTAGCCTTCGACACTTTCCAGCAGTGTATCCTTGAGCACATCACTTGATTTCTGTCTGCCTCATTTTCCTCAGCTGTAAAATAAGGATAATAATAGCACCCTACCCTACCTGCCACATAAATAAAGTCAAATCTAGACAAATGGAGAAATAGTAATTGCTCATGGGTAGGCTGAGCCAATATAATAAAAATGACAATTCTACCTAAATTAATTTACTTATTCAGTGCCATATCAGTCAAACTACCAAAGATTATTTTACAGAGCTAGAAAAAATAATAAAATTTAACTGAAAGAGCAAAAGATCAAGAATATCAAGGGAATCAATGGAAAAAATGTGAAGAAAGGTGACCTGGCAGTACCAGATCTAAAGCTGTATTACAAAGCAATAATCGTCAAAATAATTGAAGACCTCCATTGAGAGAAAACCTATTACCTTCTAAGTCATCCCATTCTACTTTCAGCCAGCTGTCATTGTTAAAAACTTTTTTCCTTATATCAAGCCCCAATTTGTTCCTACAACTTCCACCTGCCATGTCTCATTTTGCCCTATAGATATTCTGACTCAGATGTACATAGATGGCAGGAAATACCTTCTGGTTAGCTTATAACCTCATACATGAGGTTATAAGACTCATGTCACATGGTAATGTGACACTAAAATCCTACTTGGCTATCTCATCATGATAGGAGGTGACCATCCATTCTCAAAAGCTATAATATTGGAGCAAAAGTTCTTCCATGGTCCTATGGCAAGCTGAAAAGACTCTAAGCAGAGGATCAACAGTGGCCTTTGTGTCTGCTATCCAAGAACTAGCCTCTCTAAATGCAAAGAGCTTCACCAAAAGGTTGACCTTCAAGTGAGTATTTCTTTTTCAGCTGCAGTAACAGCTGGATTGATCTGGACTGATGGAAAGAGACCCCACAACGCTTCAGTGATGGATTATTGAGCTATTGAAATGCAAGTACAGTTGCTGAGTAACCTGAAAAGAGTACTACCACCATTGACTCTAGATAACAGATGCTATTCTAAACATGATCCATTAGATGTAAAAATGCATGGAAATCTCTCACCTCATCAGGGTGAGTTGGTTCCTCTTTGAAGATTTATTGGTTAGGCTTTGTTTGGATGTGTTCAACTTTCATTGAGGTAAAAAGAGGGAGGAGAGAAAAGGGAAAAGGAGAGGAGAAGGATGAAGAAAAAAATCAGGAGAACACTAATTCAGAGAAAGAGGAGAGGGAGAGGGAAGAAAAGGAAAAGAAAGAGGAGAAGGAGGAGAGGAAAAAGTAATAGAGGGACAGGGAAATGGAGAAGGGGGCAGGGAAGAAAAGATTGAGAGGGAAGAGGAATACAGGAACAGAGAAAGGAAGAGGAAGAGAAAGGGATGAAGAAAAGGAGAAAGAAAAGGGGAGGAGGTGAAGAGGGAGGAAGAGGGAGAAAAAGGGAGAATGAGGAGAAAGAAGAAAGAGACAGGGAAAGGGAAGAGGAAGAAGATGGAGAAAAAGGAGAGGGGGAAGTGAGAGAAAAATAAAAAAGAGAAAGGGGAAAGGGATTTCAATTTGAGTTCCTACAGGGTATCAAGCACCAGAGACATGATTTAATTTTCAAACATTGGTTTCACCATATCTTTGACCTATAATATATACCCACCAGGAATCTTAAAATATTTTATCAGTATAATTAATGAAAATAGAGCTCAGATGCCCATTGGTTAGAGGGTAAGATCACTGGGTAGAAATGTTGCTGGCATTATCCTAAAGTGAGTCTATAGAAGATGAATTTACATCTCAACACATTTTACAAAATCGTAAAAGCAGCCACTTTGTCCAACTATCTGACAGTCTACAGAATATGATATATAAAATGACAATGAAAAAATAACAAACTGCCCCAGAACTATTTCTTTCTGAACTTCATCTAAGAGGAACAGGATAATAGTAATAGTGCCAACAATAATAATTGATATTTCTAAGAACCCTTTTGAGACTTGCAAAGCATTTCTGAAACATTATTTCATAGGATCATCACAACAACCTTGTGAGTTAAATACTATGACTATATTATTTCATTTTACAGATGAGGAAACTGAGGCTTCAAAGTGAAGTGCATGAATCAAAAACCAATTAAATGTCTTTAGAGAAATTTGGACCCAGAAATACAGTTTTCTATTCACTAAGGTTTCAGTGATCAAAAGAGATGCACATGGGGCAGCTCACCTCAAAATTTCAGTCTTCCTTTTCTTTTAACTCAGATTGACACACACCATTAGGAAGTGTTCTTCCATCTTTCTTTCCCCTTCCCATTTTTTCTTATAGTCTGAGCAGGAGTTTGGAGAAACCATTCCTGTTACTGAGATCCTGTATCTCACGACCTGAGCACAGTACCAGCGACTTATCTCATCCAGTGAAATTATAGCATGTTAAAGCTGGAAAGTACCTGAGGGGTCATCTACTCCAGGGCTTCTTAAACTTCCCACTCTCCATCCCTTTTGAGTTTCAGCAGTGTTTGTTGTTGTGTGGCATGAAGGTATGCACAGGGCAAAGTGCATATGCTGTGTGTTCAGAACCAAGCTTATAATGAAGCTGTATGATGCAACACAGACCAGCATTGCCAGAAACACCTCCAATTCATTACACATTGGATTTTTAGTTGATTTTTGATCATTGTGCATTCAGAAACCTTTTACTGTTGCCAAATTTTTAGGAAGCCCTGATCCAGTCCAACCTTTCATTTACACGTGTGGCATAGAGAAGCTGACTCTCCCAACATCACATGGAAGTTAGTGGTAGAACTGAGAGGAGAATCCAGGTCTCCCAATTCCCAGCCCAATCCTTTCTCTTTTGTACTACATACCTAGTCAGCCTCAATTCAGTAAGAACCCATGGAACACATTACCTAATAGTAGATAGTTTGGATAAATATCAAAGGATATATTTGATTTGAGTAGTGTAGTAAAAAAGAAAAATCTCATAGGATTTAGAGTTAAAGAATGTAAATTTGAATTCCATCCCTGCCACTGACTATTTATATGATCTTGGGCCCATCAATTTCCCTCTCTACCCTCAGTTTCTTCTTCTGTAAAATCAGGAGGTTGAGCCCAATGACCTTGATTTCCCTTCCAGATTTCTGATGTCTGAAGGAGCTATTGACTGCAAGAGACACAATATGGGTAAATGTCATGAATAAAAATATATTCACACATACAACAATTAGAGAGTTCAGTGAGGGGGCTGGAGTGAATCAGAAATTGTGCTAGGAGACTTCTGAGTGGGTGGGGTTAATCACTTGATTTCTGTACTCTCAGCAGCTAAAGGTATAAGGAGAGGAGAAACCCACCCAGGGAGCTGATATGCCGGCAATGCAGAGAGGGAATATTCAGCAGCCTCTGCCAGATGCCGCCTTCACCATGCACACAGCACTCCAGCTGACAAGGAGAGTTTGGGGAAGGAGGGGGCAGGGAAGAAGGCCACCTCTCCCGTCTTGTCCTCCTTAGGCTTTAACCTTGGGAAGCTGAAGGGACAGCTCGCCCGCAGTCACCACTGTCCATGTGAGCGATGAAAGGAGATGGGAGGTGGGGTACAGGATACAGGAGAAGGGGGCTGGCCTCCTTATCAAAGCCAGAGTCCTCTGGGGGAATGGCTTCCTCTTGAGAGTAATTGTGAGTCAGAGAAATTTTTGCCTGAATGTTTTCCTCTGACTCAGGCACTGTGCCCTTTCCTCAATCCTTCAGACCCACTCATTGGTTTTTTTCCCCATCTTAATAGCAACAAATATTTGTTTGCCTTTTCCCTGAAAAAAAAATCTCATAACTGTGGTTCAGCACAACAGTGGATTATTTTGCATGGGCAGAGGGAACCAAAAGGCTTAGTCTTGCTTAAAAGTTTGGGCTGAGGGGGTGGGGGGTGGCAAGGGTGGGGAACACACATTGAAACCCATATACTAAAAAGCTCTTCCTGGGGCAAAAATAAAAATAAAAAGCTTTCTTTATGAGGATACATAGACTGAGCCCCTTCTGCAAGGCACTGGATGAAGCGGCAGTCACCCCGACGAAGCAAAAAGTAGGACTCAGATCACACAAGCATCTGGAGAGGGGAAGCCTTATACATCTATGTACACAACACACCCATACACATGAATACACGAATGCATGTAAAGGACAGCCACACATGCATGTAAGTGTGTAAGCATGCATGCATGTTATGTATAATATGTGTAGAAGGTAGGTAGGCAGTACAGTGAATATAGTGCTGCACTTGGAAATAAGACAGGGGTTCAGATTTTGCTTCAGATACTTACAATTTTTGTGACTTTGAACATGTCACTTAACTCCCCTCAGCCTCAATCTCCTTACCTATAACAATAAGGAATAAAATAACAACATCTTCACCCTGCCGGGGTTGTTGTGAGGATCGACTAGGATAATGTGTGTAAAGTACTTTGCTCACTCTAAGGTCATCCATACATATGATATCATCTATATGCAAAAATCACATACTATACCATTACATTTAGATGCATTATATACGATATATACACATGTATTATATAAACACATATATTACATATACATCTATCATTTAAGCATATACATTTTATAATATGCACAGATATATTATATATACACATATACACACATGCGTATATATATGCAATATAGGGTGTCTGCACTGTTGTTGCTGTGTTCATCCTTCATTGTGGAAGAAGACCGTGCCATCAGAGAAATGATGACATGACTTGCACTTGACTTTGTTTTGAGTGAGGGAGGGCTGTGCAGGTCACCAGCCTCGCTTTCTCCTCCTGAGCCATCAGGATCCGGTGACCAGATATTCATCAGGATGACTGGAGGCGTCCCAGGATGCACTGGGAGACTTTGGCTTTTTTCTGCTAATGTTTATTCAGGTGCTTACTTAGTTAGAGTGAGGTGACACCCGTTCAGTGAATGGGCCTAAAACTTTGGAAACACCCAATATACAGATGCATATACATTGTTGTTTTTCTGTCATGTCCAACTCTTCATGACCCCATTTGAGGGCAAAGATACTGGAGTGGCTTGCCCTCTCTAGCTCATTTTATAGATGGGAAAACTGAGGCAAACAAGGTTAAGTGACTTGCCCAGGGTCACACAACTAGTAAGTGTCTAAGGTCAGATTTGAACTCAGATCTTTCTGACTTCAGGCTTGTCTCTCTGTCCACTGAACCACCTAGCTGCTTGTGCACATACATACATATATAATATAGGCCTATGTGCATCTGTTTGTGTATGTGCATATATGTACATATACATATATACACACATATATATGTGGCCTTACACACACACACACACACACACACACATATATATATATATATATATATATAAAATACACATATTATTTATGTGTACACATGCAAACAGGGAGAGGGCTGGCACAGATTACAGGATGCTCATGCCCTGAGAGGAAGCCCTGGCACAGTGGATAGAGAACTGACCTGTGAGTCAGGAAGGCCTAGGTTCAGATAGCAGTTCTGACTCTCTCCCACAGTAATTCTGGGTAAGGAACTTGTCCCTCAAGGCCCCTTTCAGCTCACCAGGAACCTCTCTAAGGCTGTGGGTTGTGGAATAGTTGTAGATAGACACTGGTAGGAGTCCAGAATTCTCTATACTGAAGAAATTCTAGCTCTAGTGCAGAGAAGCCTGCCCTTCCCCCACCAAACCCTCTCCTTCCCTCAGGACCCAGCACACATCCTGCTTTCTCTACGCCATCCCTGACCACCCCAGCCTGAAGTGATCTCTCCCTTTTCTGAGTACAATTACTGTCTGCCCGATTCATTTAGCAATTAATCATGTGCCACCTTATGACATCTCTTCTATTGTCTTTTGAACTGTTATTTAAATATTTCCCTATTTAACTTTTCACATGTTTGTCTCTCAGCCTACGAGGAAGAAGCTTCATCTCTCATCCCCCACCCCCACCCCAGTGCATAAAACAGTGCTGGGTGTCATGGGAGACAGGTATGGGTTTGATTTTGTTGCTGATACAGAATTGAATGGAGGCATAGTGGGGAAAAACCACAGATTCTGCTGTCAGCAGATCTGTGTTCCAATTCTTACTACCTTTCTTACTATCAGTATAATCTTGGATCAATCACCTGGCCTCCCTGGCCTTCAGGCTTATAAAATGAAGTAATTACATTAGATATATTCTGAGGTGCCTTCCCTCTCTGAAATCATGATATTCCCTCTCTCTCTCTCTCTCTCTCTCTCTCTCTCTCTCTCTCTCTCTCTCTGTCTCTGTCTCTCTCTGTCTCTCTGTCTCTGTCTCTGTCTCTGTCTCTCTCTCTCTCTCTCTCTCTCTCTCTCTCTCTCTCGTCTAACTGGGTTGGCTGACATGGAAGAAAACATGTGACTTAAAAATTAATATTTGCCAGTCAGTCAACACATATCTTTTAATGTCTACCATTTGCCAACACTGTGCTCAGCACCAGGGCTACAAAGAAAGGCAAAACATAGTCCTTGTTCTTGAAAGAGCTCACAGTCTAATGGAGGAGATACATGTAAACAACTATGTCCAATCAAGCCCTATCTATACAGGATAAATAGAGAATGACCAACAAAGGAGGTCCTAGAATGAGGAGGGATGGGACCAGACACTTGGGTCCTTTAGAAGTTGAGGCAGAAAATGTAAGGAGCATTTTGGGGATCCATGTGGTCTGTTGCTCCCCCAGTTCTGAACAGTTCCTAGGTTAAGGATTCAGTCAGGACCTGAGGATGCTAGAGGTGAGGAAAACCAAAGGGTATTCTCGGGTACAAACCACATGCCAGATAACCACTGGGTTGTGGGAGGGAGGATATCATAGTGAAAGTTCACACATCATATTAGGAGTTGGACTTAATGACCTCCTAAGATCTAAGATCCCCTCCAATCTTTCTCTTAAGGTACAGTAAGGGTAGCCTCCTGAGCTCTCTCCCTGGAGCGCATGGCATTCCTCTAAGCTTCCTGGGCAGTCACATGCAGCAGACAGCTGCTCAGAAGCCATCCCAACCACATGGCTTTATTTTTATTCTGGCACAGAGACTTTGTTCCCCAGCCCTCACCATGCCAGGGCATCCTAACCTCCCTGGCACCCCCTAACTGTAAAGCAGAATCCTATCTTCTAGACTCTATGATCTCCCTACAATAAAAACAGTCTCTCCATGTTCTTGAATAAGGAAAGGCTAATGACTGGGGATCGAACTCAAAGAGGACTAATCAGACCCCTCTCCTTTCTTCATTTTAAAATCTACACCCTAGATTTTCTTAATAGAAGGATTTGCTCTGTGAAGTTTGGATTCTCTCAGAGGGCCACACTTGAGGACCTAGAGGGCCACATGTGGCATCAAGGTCACAGCTTCCCTCACCCTTGGTCTAGGCCTTCCCCTCCTTCCTACTGCTTCACCCTTAGAGTTTCTGGGCCTTTCTATTTGCCTTGTGGCCAAACTTTGTCTTGTGTGTTGTCGGTCAGTTGTTTAGTGGTGTTCTACTGCGACCCTGTATGGGGTTTCTTGGCAAAGATGCTGGAGTGGCTTGTCATTTCCTTCTCCAGTGAATCAGGCAAACGGAGGCTAAGTGACTTGCCCAGGGTCACATAGCAGGTCATATTTGAACTCAGGTCTTCTTGACTCCAGGCTCTGTTTTTCTGTCCTATGTATGCTTCAACTGGCCAGCACTTATACTGTGCTTGGCTTTGCATGTGTTGTCTAACAGCCCT
The DNA here is from genome assembly GCA_023548195.1 of Bettongia penicillata ogilbyi. Classification (NCBI taxonomy): domain Eukaryota; kingdom Metazoa; phylum Chordata; class Mammalia; order Diprotodontia; family Potoroidae; genus Bettongia; species Bettongia penicillata. Next base: position 5,728,381 of record JAJHZJ010000413.1, read on the forward strand.
GTGAGCAAAGTACTATTACTAGCCCCACTTTACAGGTGAAGAAATTGAGCTTAAGAGATATTAAGTGACTCACCCCAGATTACAAAGATAGAAGTGGCTGAGACAGGATTTGAACTCAGTTTTTCCAAATCAATGCAACACCTACCTGCCTCCTTGGGATCAGAAACTGCTTTGCTTTTTCCCTTGGTATGATTAGCATTTGGTATATAGTGCCACTTAATAAATATTTCTTTTTTTCTTTTCTTTTTTCCTTCTTTCCTTTTCTTTCTCTTCTTTTGTCCCTCCTCTTCCTTTCCTTTTCTTTCTTTTCTCTCTCTCTTCCTTCTTTCCTTTCTCCTTTTTTCTTTTCTTTTTTCCTTTTCTCCTTTCTTTCTCTCCTTTTCTTTCTTCCCTCCTCTTTCTTCCTTTCCTTTTCTTTCTTTCATTTATCTCCTTTATTTCTTCATTCCTTTCTCTATTTCTTCCTTCTTTCCTTTTCTCTCTTTCCTCTCTCCTTTCTTCTTTCTCTTTTCTTTTTTCCTTTTCTCCTTTCTTTCTTCCTTTCCTTTCCTTTCCTTTCTCTCTTCATTTCTTCATTCCCTTCTCTCTTCCTTTTTTCCTTTTCTCTCTTTCCTTTCTCCTTTTTTCTTTTTCTTTTTTCCTTTCTTCCCTCCTTCCTCTCTTCTTTCCTTTTTTCTTTTCTTTCTTTCCTTTTTTTATTTCTTCCTCTTCCCACCCTCCCTCCTTCTCCCCCTTCCTCCTCCTCCCATCTTTCCTTCTTTCATTCCATTTATTCATTCACTCCAAACAAGACTAGAAGAGCCCCAATTCCCATTCCATCGAGATAGCAGAAACTCAACAATAAGGCAACTGAGGCCCAGACCTCGTGACTTGCTCAAGGCCATCTGCGGTGGTGAGCATGCACAGCTGGTATTCAAACACAGGTCCTCTTACAGGGCTGATGCAATTTCATTTCTACACAAGAAAAAACTCATCAAGGTGAAAGTGATTTGCCTTAATCTTAGAAGAAAGCCTGCGACCTGTTTGTCCTCCCCACCAGTTTGGTTCTCCGGCTTTCCCTCTCCTGTTTAGCCCCAAGGTCAAGCAGAGAAGCTCCTCCACCCTCCCTCTCTGGGTCACAGATGCTTGCATATCTCTGCTCTTTCTGAAAGGCTCGGTCTGAGCCCGTGAAGCAGCTGTGCTAATACTCATAGCGACATCAACAGGATCTGATGGGGGTGGCGGGGAGAGGGAGGGAAGTAGATTGAAGGGAGTGCGGAAGACAAGGCCCAGTTGAAATAAAGTCTTTCCTTATCATTTTCATTTCAGAGGTGGTGCGGTTCTAGCTACCTTTGCAGTCTAGTATCTGGTGATGCAGCACCCCCTGCTGACACACGTGGGAAGGTTTTATATGCATCCATACACACCTGGAAAAGTAGGCACCATAAGAGAGCATTTGGAATATCTGCCTTGAGCAATGAAATCATTTGGGAGGGAAGAGGATGGAGATGTGTCCAACTGCTGAGATAGTAGAAAGATGTTGCTACACCTCTAGATCTCTCAATCTTCTGCCTTCCAGAAGCTTCCAAAGCCCGGAGAGACTCTAAGCAAGTTCAAAGACTGGAAGAGACTCTCCTACTCTGCCAACTCTCTACCCCATCCCTGACAAAGGAGCAGGGCACTGATCTCCATCAGTGGGGAGAGAGTACAATACCAATGGCTTTGGCACTAGGATTACAATAATTGTATAGTTTATTATATTTTGCATAGTACATTTATATAGTTTATTATATTTAAGGTTTGCAAGACACTTTATAGGCATTTTGATCATCACAACAATCCTGTGAGGTAAGTGCTATTATTACAAATGAAATGATTATTAATAACCAATAATCTGGGGAGATCGAGAGATCCCCCTTTTCTAAAGAGTTCATTCTCTGAAGGACTTTACTAATAAAGAGATTGAATTAACTCTCTCCTCAATCTTAGTCAGACCCCACCCAACTCTACAAGGAATTTAAACTTTACAAGGAATTTAATCTAAGATAGGAAAGACCATTTTGCTCTACACAGGTTTGAATGGGGATAAATTCTTTGATTAGATTACCCAAGGAGGGACAATTTAGGAGCACATCCTCCAGTCCTTCACTAGAATGATTCCACTTCTCATTATAACATTCGTTCCTCTCATTGATTGTTAAGTAGTCAGAGTTGATTGCTACCCTAAGTTAGCACCTGAATAGGCCAAGGTCTTCCATCGCATCCTGGGCCATCTCCAGGCATCCTGAAGAATATCTGGTCACTGGATCTAGACTGCTCAGGAGGAGAAAGGGAGGCTGGTAACCTTGTGCAACTCTCCTTCACTCAAAACAAAGTCAAGTGGAAGTCATCTCATCATTTCTCTGATGTCAGGGTCTTCTTTGAAAAGGAAGGACAAACACAGACAGACCCTCAGGAATACACACTCTTCCAAGGGTATATAAACTGTAAACTCACCACCATAATTCCTCTTTGGTCTAAGAGAGTTGGCTAAATAATCATTCCTTTTATTAAAAAAATGTTAGCATTATTAATAAAATGATTAATTATCCAGAAACTATACCTCTCAAATGTCACAATTATCTCCTTTTTACAGTTGAAGAAACTGAGGTTGAAAGAAATTAAGTGACTTGCCCAGGGACATACTAATTAGTGTCTGCGGAAGGATTTCCCCTTAAGTCTTCCTAATTCTACCACCTTTCTTCCTCATAAAGGAGGATGTGATAACAGGATCAATGGAAAGAGTCCTGGCCTTGGAGTAGGAACATTCAAGAACAAATCTTGTTTTGCTGTTTTTGAACTCTATGATCTTGGGCAAATTGGAAGCCTCTTTGGACCTCTGTTTATTCATCCATAAAAAAGAGAGGGCTGGATTAAGTTATCTCTTAGGTCCCTTTCAACTCCAAATCTCCAGTTCTATATGAGGAGGTGATCTGTAAAGTTTCTTCTAACTTTAAATCTTATGATCCTATAATCTGAAAGACACATACTTATAGGAACAAGACAAACAACCCTAAGCATTTAGAGAGGGGACAGAGAAACAATTAGGTTTCCACTAGAGTCTGTTGGTCACACCCCCTTCCCTACGTTGGGTAGATATTAAGTGTGATGAGCTTATGAAAGATTCCAAGTTTTGAGGGAAATATATTCTTCCATTTGGGAGTGCACTGGCTCTCTCCATTTCACTTTAGCCAAATGCCAGAGTGAGGGGAAGAATCTATGAAGCCATCCATTCCAAGCCATCGTCAAGATAACTAGTCATCTGTCTCGTTCTTGTACCAAAGAGCAGTAAACAATTTAGAAAAATCAATGTTTAGGCTAATACCAGCTGGGGCCAAGATGGAGTCCTGGGCTCTTTTTAGTAAACAAAACAAAATGAAGGCAAAATAAGAGATAGATCAGGGCCCAAGGAATGTGAATAACTTACTAAAAGATATATGGAAATAGACAGGGAAAACTAAGGGGAATCCTGTTTTGTTTTGTTTTATGAGTTTCATAGCTTGGGGTAGTAGCTACCCTCAGTCTCCTTCAATGGTTTAATTGCAGAATTGTAAATTACTGCTAGCAAGCCCATAAACAAAACCAATGATTGGGAACGGAAGAGGGAATGACTCGGAAATCCTTCTCTCCATAAAATATTCCCTCACTGAGTGTTTGTCAATTTGCCAGACGTAAGGTGTTGGCACATTTCATTCCTCCATCCATTATGCCTTCTGAGAAACCAGGTACCAGCCCCTACCCAAACAAAAGTTTCCCCATCTGGCTGTCTCTATCCCACTCTTTTTTGACTAACGTGAAATGCTGTTATCCAGGAAAAATCCAGGAAAACAAAAGTAAGGGGAGGGGCAGGGAAGGGGCATAGGAAATTGTTCTCCAAAGACCCTACCACTAGGATTGACATTTCTATGACCCCTCCCCATTCCTACCGCTGCAGTTCATATGCTCACACATCCCGGATACCCATTTGAAAGCAGACAATTCAAATCATAGAATATTACAGCTGGTTTATGTTGTTCACTAGTGCCCAACTTTTTGGGACCCCATTTAGAGTTTTCTTGGCAAAAATACTGGAGTGATTGGCAATTTCCTTCTCCAACTCATTTTACAGATAAGGAAACTGAGGCCAGCAGAGTTAAGTGACTTGTCCTGGGTTACACAACTAGGAAATATCTGAGGCTGAATTTGAGCTCAGGCCTTCCTGAGTCATGGTACTCTATCCACCAAGCCACCTGGTCACCCCAGGTAGACCTGAATGAGAACTTAAATAATCAAAACATCCAAGCACCTTATTTGTCAGAGTATGAAACTGAAACCCAAAGAAAGGAAATGACATGCATAATATAGCACAGCAAGGCTAGTAACAGAGTGGGGATTCATATAGGATCCATTAGGATCCATCTAGCTTCATTTTAAGATGTAGGCTGGGAAAGTCACACAAGTAGTTAGACCACATTCAAACCCAGGTTCTCTGACTCCAGATTCATCAGGAACATCTTTTGATTTCAAGGTTCAGTCTCAAGCTATTCTATTCACTCTTTTGTTTGTTTTTTGGGGGGACTATGGGACAGCCTTTATTTCAACCCACCAAAAATGTGTAAGAGTCAAAGTATGAAAAGGGCATACTTTGAACAAATACAGAAAACACAAGATACTCATATATCCCACGACATGCATTATACTACCCAGCTGCTGAAGGTAAAGACCCTTTGTGTGAATGTTCAACAGATAGTTTTCATTCTCCTTCAATGCACACAGTCTGATCAACTCACAGCAATTATCAAGGAGGGTCAAGGAGATCAAGCTTTACTGCTTATCCAGGGCACAGCTTCCTGTGATCCTTCAGGTATAAGAAGAGTCAGCCTGCTGGTGGTATTCTTGTCTTTCAACATGTGTGCTGTTAAAGAGATTTTCTCCTACTCGTCAGAAGTTGCTTGACTCTGAAACTCAGAAATTCTTGAACTATATATGAGGGGGCTGCCAAAAGCTAGAAATGACCATTTCTTGGGATTGTTAATCACTGATCTGTGCTCAGAAAAGTAAGTGAAAAGGCAGAAAAAGACGGCAGCAATTTGGGAAGTCTAGGTCCTTCCAGCAGTATATGCACATGGGGTGTTCTTGAGGATTAGGCTGTCTGGTATGAGGGCTTACTGAGCCCTTTTCCGGGCTGCTCATCCACATTTGGTAAACATCTCTCACCCAGATCTCACTTGTGGCTCCAAAAACACTGTAGAACATCCTGTGATTATGCTCCAGTAAACTGTCTTAGCAGATAGGCTAAGCCAGGTTGAGGGTAACTGACAGGGCTCAAACCCATTGGTGAGTTAGGAGGATACCCCAAGCATGGGAAGACTTCCTCCAGCAGAATGGGCAGATGAGAACAATTTGTTCCAAAGGCCATGAAGGCGGCTGAAGCCGGCGCTGTAGAGCACTTAGAGCTTGATCAGACAAGGTCATCATCATCCACTGAATCCCAGGCCATCAACTGTCATCTTGACTTTTGTTTTGCGACTGGAATCCAATGACTCTGGAAGAGAAAATAAGGCTGATGACTTGGTGCAGCTCTGCTTCACTTAAATCCAGTTCACACATGTGTGAAGACATCATCCTGTGATGTCATGGGTCCTCTGGTTCAGCACTCAATTGGGCTCTGAGTCAGCCATCCTACCCTGGTAGCTTCTTACTCACCATTTTTTTAATCAACCTCAAAGTTCTCTTTTCCAGTTGATTTCACAACTCAATCATAGCAGCAGCACCATCATTGGGCTCTTGATCTCTTTTCCTGAGAGAGCACCCTACTCCCCCACTCCTCTTCCCATCTGTAGGAACTTATCCCTAGGGCAACGTTTCTTCTTAAACATTGGCTACCCATTCCCGTATCTACAGCATAATTACTGTTCATTTATCCTGGTCCAAGACAGGCCAAGAATTCCCCAAAGGTTTTTCTCTATCCTTTTGCCACATACCTTTCACTCAATATCAAAGAGAGCTGGATCAACATCAAGGAACCAAAGCACCACTCACTTCCTTTTGCAGCCTCAGCAGAATCTAGCAGTATCAATAGGACGGAAGCCCGATCCTTCTGGATCCCACCAATGCCTGGACAGACTCTAGTCGAAACATAATTGTTCCTTTTCCACCCCTCTAAACACTTTCAGATGTTTGTCTGCTTTCCACTACTGTGCGTCTTCCAGGATGGGAATGCAAACAGTCAGACTCATGTAACTATTTTAATCTATCTCTATTTCTTCCCTTTAAATCACAAGAATTAAGAAGAGGTTTCTGGAAGTGATTTTCCTTTCTTCCTGTTGGAGTTGAGAATAGTCTTAACCTCACAGGAATTTTTTAAAAAGACAGTGATAATCACAAAAATAATGATAATACTAGCACTTATATGTTGCTTTAAAGTTTACAAAGCACTTCATATATTTTATCACATTTGATCCTATCCTACCTATAAGGTTAGTTCCAGTATTATTCCCATTTTTTGGATGAGGAAACTGAGACTCTGAAACATTAAGTGACTCCCACGGTCATACACTTACTCTGGCACAGGATTTGAATGGCAAACTAGGCCCTGCCCACAAATATGCTAACCTTCCAACTCTCAATAGAATTTAAAGGGACCACAATCCCACATAGAGATAATACATATAAAAGTTACAGGTTGGAATGGGGAAAGGACAGTTTCTAGTTTGGGACCAAGGTTCTGGATTGCTAAAGCAGTGGGGTGATTGTTGCCTCGGGACTCAGTCAGAGGTGAGGGTCCCTTCACAAAATCTCCCTTTGGAACTAGGCTTCCAACTGTCCTTCTCACCAACTGGCTACCTGTTGCTCTCAGTAAGTTTCTTCCTCATTGCTTCCAGCTCTGTCCCAATAAATTACACACAGGTCTTGAAAAACAAAGCCTATTAGCACCAAATATAACAGTCTACTTTATATCACAGTATATTTTAAGAGAATGGCTCAAAAATTTATTTGCTATGAAACTCTGAAGATTTGGTCATGTATGATCCCTTTGAAGACACTGGGGTTGTGATATACCTTTCACATATTGTCAGGCTGGAAGGAAACTCAGAGATTCCTTAGCCCACACCCTTCATTTTACTGAGGAGTAAAATGAGGCCTAGAAAGGGGAAGTAACTTACCCAAAGTCATACACAGCCAGGATGTGGCTTGTTAGAACTGGAAGTGACCTTCAAGGTCCTCTAGTCCAAATCTCTAATTTCACAAAGGGGGAAATTAAGACCCAGAGAGAAGTGACTTGCCCAAGGTCACACAGCTAGTGACTGATATGGCTATGACTTGAATCTGGTAGGGGATGTGAGTGGGGAGGGGGGTCCTTTCCCTTCATACCATGTTGTCAGTTTTAATCCTAGTGCTGAGATTGTAGCCCTTTGAGTACATCACAATCTTGTGATGCTCCATGGGTTTCTGTACTCCACATCTTATCCTTTTCTCTAGGTAAGAGAGCCTTCCCATGTATCTTCAGCCAGGACACACACAGGAGAAAGGAAGTGCTCTAGTAGACTGTGAACTCCTTGAGTGCTGGAACAATTTTTTGCCTTTCTTGGCATCTCCATCACTGGGCACAATGCCTGGCACATAGTAGGCACTTAATAAATGCTTGTTAGCCAACTCACTGGTAACAAAAGTCAGGTGTGGTGCCCATCATCCCATTCCCTTTCAGCCACAATCCTAATACTTCCAGAAACTTTCATCCTTTTGTCTCTAAAGGTCAACCACATCATGGACTGATGCCTTCCAGCCCCAGCTAGTCTACAGGAGAAAGACTGGGCTTTTTGTCCTCACTCCCTACCAGCTCTACTTAGGACAAGTTACGTGAAAGACAGGTAAGACTTAGTACCTGTCCCACTTTCCATGCATTGTTCTGGGTTTTCCATCCTTTCCTTAGAAGTTTACTTGTGGAAGTTGTCCCTCAGAAGCAATAAAGCTCTAAGGAGATGAGAAGGTTCCAATGTTGGCCTTAGGGAAAGTGATGCAAATGGCATCGCAGGCTCTTTGGTCATCCTCCAAACTATTACTAAGCTTCACTGATTTATGTTTCAGCAGAACCAGAACTTAGAGTTCGAAATGGTTGGGAAGGGAGGAAAGGAAAATTGAGAGGGCAGCTTCTTAGTCCAACTTTGGTGGTAGTTGTTCCTGAAGATAAGACAGCCCCCAGATTCTGACCCTCATCCCTTTTAGGTATTGAGAGGAATGGGTCAGGAGGAGGGCATCATCGTGATGGAACCTTGTGGCTGAGGCAGGTGGACAGAAAAACCTGAGCAGAGAACAGGGTGATATGATCCGGCTCAGGCCGGCAGCACCCTAGGTGGGGTAATAGCAAACCATGATGGGTGACCAGTAAGCTCTGTCCTGCCTAAGGGAAAAAGAATGCTCCTACCATCCTGGAGAGATTTTCTCAGGGAGGAAATTTGTTGTTGTTATTGTTTAGTCATGTCTGACCCTTTGTGACCCCATTTGGAGTTTCCTTGGCAAAGATACTGGAGAGGTTTGCCATTTTCTTTTCCAGTTCATTTTACAGATGAGGAAACTAAGGCAAACAGGGTTAAGTGACTTATCCAAAGTCACACAACTAAGTATCTGAGGCTGGATTTGAACTCAGGAAGATGAGTTTTTCCTTACTTCGCTCTATCCACTGAACCATCTAGCTACTCTCAGGGAGAGAATGTGCTCCCCAAAGATGTCAGATCCCTGAAGCAAAGCCTCAGTAGCCCTACCCAAGTTATAGCTCTTCATAGTAGTAAAACTCAACCATTCTGTATCATTCTGCCCTATCCCATCTCTATTCTATATCTGGATCTTTATTATGCTTTCCATCCTCCCTAGAAGGGATTCCTTCAACACTCATACCTCACTCAGTCATTAAGAATCCTCTCTTCCTTTAAGACCTGATTCTGGTACCATTCCTCAGTGGAGTCTTCCTTGATACCTACACCTCAGAAGGATCTCCCCATCCATAAATTTTCTCACAGCATTTTGTCTGGTTCTTTCCCTTGCCACTGTCACCGTCTGGCTTGTATCATACCTTTTTGTGCACGTGCTTTGCCTCTCCTACTAGGTTATGAACTCCTTGAGGGCAACAGCTGCATTCTATTTCATTCTGAATTCCCCTGACTAGCACAATATCATATATATATATAGACACACATATGTATATATGTGATATATATATATATACATATATGCAAATATATCCTCCTGATATACTATATATGATAGTATGTGGTTCGTCCTTCATTGCCGAAGAAGACCATGCCATCAGAGAAATGATGACACAACTTGCACTTGACTTTGTTTTGAGGGAGGGAGGGCTGTGCAGGTCACCAGCCTCACTTCTCCTTCAGAGCCATCTGAATCCAGTGACCAGATATTCATCAGGGTGACTGGAAATCACCCAGGATGAGGCAGTTGGGATTGAGTGACTTGCCCAAGGTCATACAGCTAGTGAGTGTCAAGTGCCTGAGGTGAGATTTGAACTCAGGTCCTCCTGCCTCCTGCACTGGTGCTCTATCCACTGCACCACCTAGCTGCCCCGTATGATAGTGTAACAATAACGGTAACAGTTAGCATTTTAAGGTTTACAAAGCACTTTACAAATATGATCTGCCTTGATCCTCATAAAAACCCTGGCAGGTAAACAATATTATTATCCCCATTTTACAGATGAGAAAACTGAGGCAGACAGAGATAGTGACTTGCCCGGGGCACATAGATGGTAAGTGTCTGAGACTGGATATGAACTCAAGTCTTCATAAGTCCAGACATAATTTAGTACACACCTTGGGCTTACTTAACAAACTTTGTGTTAGATCAAATCAACAAAGATAGAGAAAAGTAAGTAAGCAAAAGGGACTACAGTATGGCATAGTGGACCTGGAGTCAGATGCTGGCACTGCTGCTTACTAGATGTGTGATCACAGGCAAGTAATTTAACCTCTCTGGGCCTCAGTTTCCTCATTTGTAAAAGGAGGAGCCTGGACAGGACACCTTTCAAGGTTCTATTAAGTCTCTGACCCTAAGGGAACAGATTGCTTTATAATATTTTCCAAGGAGAACCAGAAGACTGTTAAAAAGGAATGCCGTTGTTTTATGGGTCTAGACTTCTAAAATTTAAATCTGAGTAGGGATATAAAATAAGAGGCGCTGTCATAAGAAAAATTCCCTTAAATGTTTAAAGCTCAGAGACTCACATTAAAGGCCTAATTGAAAATCTCCATTATTGGGTCATTGTCATTGGTCGAGGAGGAATTCTCGGCTTTCTGTTCTCCTCTAACTGATCTTCGGCTCTAATATCCCATGAGAAAGTTTTTGTTTTCCATGCCATTGCTTGGGAAGCTCTTCAGAGTGAAAGCAGGTGTACCCCTAGCATATCTCTTCTGAATCCTAGGCTTTTCTCCCCTTCTGTGTGTTCATCCTTCGTTGCCGAAGAAGACCGTGCCATCAGAGAAAGGATGACATGACTTGCACTTGACTTTGTTTTGAGTGAGGGAGGGCTGTGTAGGTCATCAGCCTCACTTCTCCTCCAGAGCCATCTGAATCCAGTGACCAGATATTCATCAGGATGACTGGAGATGACCCAGGATGAGGCAGTTGGGATTAAGTGACTTGCCCAAGGTCACACAGCTAGTGAGTGTCAAGTGTCTGAGGTGAGATTTGAACTCAGGTCCTCCTCACTCCTGCACTGGTGCTCTATCCACTGTACCACCTAGCTACCCTTCTATCCCTTCTCCCCTATCTCCTCTTCTATACATAAGAAGAAGGGCTGGCTTTGGAAATCAACTTGTTAATTTTGGCTGTGAGCATTTATACCTCAGGAATCTGCACTGGTTACCAATCAGGGGTTGATTTCTTGTTTTGTTGCTCATCTAGATTTAAGAAAATGATGGAGAAAATGTTCATAGGGGAAGGGACAAGAATTTATTAAGTATCTACTATGTGCCATGCACATGCAAATATTATTTCACTTGATCTTTGCAACTATGCTGGGTGTTAGATGCTATTAGTATCTCTATTTTACAATAGAGGAAACTGAGTGACTTAGTCAGGGTCACATAACTGGTAAACGTCTGAGGCCAAATTTGAACTCAGGTCGTCCTGACTCTATCCATTGCACCACCTTGCTGCTCTTATTTCTAATAGGGCCTTGGCAAGAACCAGGTCACAAAGGACCCAACACACTTGAACAAATAGCTTCCAATCTCAAGAACAGATACATAATGACCTCCCTTCCTCCAGTACTAGGAAAACTACCACAAAGCACACCTCATTCAGCAGACCCCCACACAGCTGAACCCTAGGCACAGTGAGCAGGTAATTGGCCAGAGTAGTTTGCCATAAGATCGAGCAAAAAAAATTGAAGATTTTGGTTGCAAAAAATCTGGAGGGTAAAGGAATTTTTTCAGTGACCTAAAGAGAATAATGGCGGTAGCTAGTGGTGCAGTGGACAGATACTAAGCCTGGAGTTAGGGAGACTCATCTCCCTAAATTCAAATCCAGCCTCAGACATTTCTTAGCTGTGTAACCATGGGCACTTAATCCTGTTTGACTCAGTATCTTCATCTATAAAACGAGCTAGAAATAAAAACGGCAAACCACTCCAGTATCTTTGCCAAGAAAATCCCCAACAGGGTCACAAAGAGTCAGACAAAATTGAAATGACTCAACAACAAAGGAAAGACACTGTGTTGTGTCTGTTAGTTACAAATAACAGTGAAGTGTCCGCAAGAGTGTTCTGTGAGAATAGGGTCAAGAGGGCCAAAGCTGAAGTTAGTTCTAATCACTAAAGACAATTAAAAAAAGGAAGGGGGCAGTCACTTTCTTTTAAAAAATAAAATTTGGAGACATATTGGAGACAAGAAGAAGACTCAAGAAGAAGTAAGACCACTGCTGGGGTGGATGAGATGATGATAACAGATGGAAGAAAAATGTAGAACGACTTAACTCATATTTTATTTCTGTCTTCTTTGCCAAGGAGAACAATATTTAGACTAGAAAGTATAAAACATAAATGGCTAAAATAGGATTTGAAATACCAAATTAGTGGGGAGATGGCAAAAACACACACAGAGCTTTACTCAGTGCATGGAAAATATTGAGTCTCTCTTACTCTGCTGAATGTGTTAGCCTACACTTAAAATTCCTACTACTGGCGAAGGCTGAGGCTGGTGGATCAGTTGTAGTCTGGGGGTTCTGATAGACAGTGGATTAAAACTTGTTGGATGTCTTCATTAAGTCTGGCACTAATATATGAGCCCCAAGAGTAAAGGACCACCAGGGCCCTTCACCAGGTGTAAGGAGGAGTAAATGACCCAGGTAGAAAAATGGAGCAGGTTAAAGCTTCTATATCAATGCGTATTAGTATCAGACTCAAGTAGAGAAAGAAAAGGAAGGAAGGAAGGGAGGAAGGGAGGAAGGAAGGAAGGAAGGAAGGAAGGAAGGAAGGAAGGAAGGAAGGAAGGAAGGAAGGAAGGAAGGAAGGAAGGAAGGAAGGAAGGAAGGAAGGAAGGAAGGAAGGGAGGGAGGGAGGAAGGGAGGGAGGAAAGGAGGGAGGAAGGGAGGAAATAGGAAATAGGAGAAGTACTGAAGGACTACAGCTGGGAAAATGCCATTTTAATTTTTTCTTAAGGTGGTGAGGAGGATGGGCAGGAAAAAATCTATTTTTTAAGCTACAGGCTAGTTAACCTGACTTCAATTTCTTAAACAATTCTCAATTTTAATAGGAATTGTTTCTGAACAATCATTAAGGTAAGAAATAATCACTAATTTCCAACAAAGGTCCATCAAGAACAGTCATGCTAAGCTAAAGGAAAGGTCACTGACAAAATTATATCAGGATTTTGGCATTGTATTTGACAGTGTCATCTTTATGGAGAGATGTAGGCTAGATTATCATAAAATCAGGTAGATTTGGCACTGGTTTGAAAGACTCAAAGAGCAAAACCAACTTGGAAGCACGTCTCATAGAGTATACCATATGACTATTCTATTCCATTTTTTTTGAATCAACAGCTTTCAAGAAGACAAAGATGGTATGCTTATCAAATTTCCGGGGACACAAAACTGGGAAGGACAGCTAACATGGTGGACAGCAGAAAAGGATCCCAAAAAGATTTGATGTGCTAAAATGATGGCCAAATCTAATTAAGTTTCATAGGAAAATGTAAACATATTTTATTTATATTTAACAGGAAAATATAAAGTGCAAATCCTTAGATTGAGAAAAACCAACCAATTCCATAAATTCTGGTCAGAGTGAGACAATGGTTTGTTGCCATGAAAATATTTGGAAGGCTTTAGTGAACTGCTAACTCAGTTTGATCCAAGAGTGTAATATAGCAATCAAAAAAGTTAACGAGATCTAGGTCAACATTAGTAAAGGGAGACGTCTGAATGACATAAGGATGATTATCTCCATTTGACAGATGAGAAAACTGAGATCAAACAAGAACCTTGAGAGTCAATAATTTGCTGAAGATTTATGTATGTGCCACAAGAAGCCTTCATTCCAGTGTGTAATCTGAGATGCTCCTGGGATTTTTTTTTTTTTGCTATTGTTTATTTAATGAAACGAGTCTTTTAAAGACTTAAAAGGAATAATGAAACAGAGCAGCCAGATGAATGCCACAGAATTTTCCCCCTTAATTTAGTCTATTTAAATTCCCTCTGAGAACAATATAGTGGTTTCGATTCAATTCATTTCAATAAACATTTATTACTTGAGCTGTCTCCTATATTCTAATTCACCCACAGGAAGAGAAATGGTCTTTCCTTCTCCTGATACTAATTCAAATCAATTTGACAAGGGTTTAGTAAGCACCTACTATGTTCCAGGTACTGGAAATCCAAAGACCAAAGTGAGATAGTAACAGAATCACAGACTGGATCTCATCCAACCCCTGCATGATAAAAAGTGCTCTTAATAACATACCTAACAAGTGATTATCCAACCTCAGACTTCAAGGGAGGCGGCAGCCACCACCTCTCAAGGTAACCAGTTCCACTCTCAGACAGCTCTCACTCTTAGGAAATCTTAACATCAAGTTTAAATTTGTCACTTTTTCACTCTTTGTTCCAAGTTTTGCTTCTAGGGCCAGACAGAACAAATCAATTACTTCTCCCCATGAGAGCCATTCAAATACTTGGAGATAGCTATCCTCTTCCCCCTGAGTCTTCCCTCTCATGTTAACCATGTCCAGTTTCTTCAACTAATTCTCCTATACCTTGAACTTAAGACCCTTGACCATCCTCATCGCCTTCTTCTGAATATCTCTGTCTTGTCAATATCCTTCTTAAACTATGGTGCCCATTACTGGACCCAATACTCAGATGAGACCTAAAGAAGGCTGAGTACAGTGCAATGATGAGCTTCCTGTTTCTGGAAGCTAGATGTTCTTAATGCAGCACAAGATCATGCAAGCTTTTATTGTTCCCACCTCACACCACTGACTTACATTGAGTTTCCAGTCCACTAAGTCCCCAGAGCTTTTTCAAAAAAACTGACATTTAATCATAACAGCCTTTATCTCATGAAGTTTTTTGTTCACAAGATATTTATATTTACTCTGTATATAATTTAGCATATTTATAGTAAATTTCAGTTTATTGGATTCAGTCCAATGCTCTGGCCTGTCAAGATCTTTGGGGTCCTTACTCTGTTATCCAGTGTGTTAGCTGTCCCTCCTGGTTTTGTGTCATCTACAGATGTGATGAGCATGCCAGTTCTATATTCAAGTCATTGGTACGGAAAGATAGAGGAAAACAAGCATTTATTAAGTATTTTACAAATATTATCACAGTTGATCTTCATAACAACCCTGTGGAATGAGTGCTGTTATTATCTCCAGTTTACAGTTGAGGAAACTGAGGCAGATAGAGGTTAAACTACTTTCCCAGGATTACATAGCTAATAAGTGTCTGAGCTTGGATTTGAATTCAAGTCTTCCTAAATTCAGGCCCAGCACTCTATCTTCTGTGCCACCTAATTTCCTAGGCAGCTAATGTTAAAACATAAAAATAGACAAACAGCTCAGGACTAAGTACAGATCCCTGTCGGACACCACTGGAGACCTCCTGCCATGTTGACATTGGACCATTAACAACTACTCTGGATCTGGCCAGGCAGTCAGTTCTGAATCCTTTTAATTGTCCACATTTCCCCCACCTTTTCCACAAGAATAGTATGAAGGTCTTTTTCATAAGCTTTGCAAAAATCAAGGTAAACTTTGTTCATGGCCTTTCCCTCATCGACTGGTTTAGCAATCCTGTCAAGAAAGGAAATGAAGTTAGCCTGGCATAACCTGTGCTTGCTGAAGCTGTGCTGGCTCTTTGTGATTGCCACTTCCCTTTCTAGAAGTTCAACAATAAACTCTTTAATGACCCTTTGGAGAATTTTCCCAGAATTGAAATCAAGCTCACTGGCCTTTGGTTTGCAGGCTTTGTTGTCTTGCCTTTATTGAAAATAGGGACGTTTGCCCTTCTTTAACCTGAGGGACCTCTCTCATTTTCCATGATCTTTCAAATATCACTGTCAATGGCTCAGCAGATCGTGTCTGCCAGTTCATTAAGTACATAACAGTGTGTTTCATCCCAGCCTGGTGACTGGCATTCATCAAGGGCAGCCAGGTGCTCTCTAACTTATCTCCTTCCTATCTTGGATAACAACTCCCTGTTAGTCATTTTTGGTCTGACATTTCCTGTACAAAGGTCACTGGTTTCCTTGGAAGATAAAACTAAACTAAAACAGAAATCAAATAGTTCCAACTTCTGCCAGCAACCCCTGCCACGGCTTCTGTTTCTTCTCTGATCCCTTTTTTCCCCTCATATAGCTTTTTAAAAAAATCCTTATTGTTATTCTTAGGGGGCATACTGGATAGTCAGGAAGACTTGCATTCAAATCCAGACTCAGATATTTACTAGCTATGTGACACTGAGTTACGAAAAAAAAATTCTGTCTGACTCAGTTTCCTCAACTATAAAAAAATGAGATAATAATGGCCCCTACTTCATAAGGTTGTTTTGAGGATCCAAAAAGACCCATGTGGAGTTTTCTTGGCAAAGACATTGGAGTAGGTTTGCTGTTGCCTTTTCCAGGTCATTGTACAGATGAGGAAACTGAGGCAAACAGGGTTAAGTGACTTACTCAAGATCACATAGCTACTGAGGCCAGATTTGAATTCATGAAGATGGGTCTTCCTGATTCCAAGTCCAGCGCACTATCCACTGTGCCACCTAGCTTCAACAACAATAGTTTGTTGTGTGGACCAAATGAGATAATATTTTTAAAGCACTTAGTTGTACAGTGCCTAGTATATAGTAGGTGCTTGATAAATGTTCATTCCTTTCTCCTTCCACTTCTTAGCTTTATTCACCATCCTCAACTGGTTCTGAGCTTTTGCATTCTTGACAAGATTTTGACAGGACTGGACCACACTCTTTCATCTTTTGTTCCCTAACTTTGCTTCCATCTTCTACATATTTCTTTTTTCCTTTTTTTAAAATTTAACTAATGGGTTTCCTATGCAGTCACATTGTCCACTTCAGAAAATTCCATTTTTTCTACTGATTGGGATTGTAGGCTGACTTTTCCTGAAGGATTTTAGTCCTTGGGATCCTACCCTAGCCTCTGGACTCCTTTAGATCTGATTCCCCCCCAAATCTCAGGTGTTGGTCAGAGTCTGACCAGAGTTGTTCTGCTCTGTCATAAACCTTAGAAGGAAATGATCTATGCCCTCAAGGAATTTACCTTCTCCTGGAAAAAAAAAACCAGCATGTATATTGATAAGCAAATATGGAAGCAGGTATAAATTGATATGGGGTATTTTCTTTTTTTTAAATTTTATTTGAGACTCAAAGGCCAGAACACAAATACAGAATAGAGAAAAGAAACAAAAATATCATAAAATTAAATATTGGAACTTAAATATAAAGTAAGAAAGAAAAACAAGCACATCATGTGCGTAGCAGAACATGAGAGGATTCAAAATATGTAACAATAAATTTTCATTTCAAGAAAGTCTGTATGACAAATAATATACATAGTGTTGAGAACTGTTCATCTATTCTTTACTTACTTTTAAGTTTTCTTTTGTTTTCTGCTAGGCACTTTTTTTCCCCTCTCCTCCTGCCCTCTCCCATATGAGATATTTTCAAAAGGAAAAGAACATTAACAGCCCAATTTATCTGGGGTAAAGGACTAACATAGGAACTAGTCTCTGAGCTGAGTCCTGAAACAAGCTAGGGAATCTGGAGGGCATTCCAGATAGGAGGGCCCATCTATGTGAAGACCTCAAGGTGGGGAGAAAGGGCTATCATGTATAGGATATAGTGAGCAGACCAGTTGACTGGAAAGAAGTAGCATAAAATTATATATATATGAGAGTAATATAAGACTAAAAAGGTAGGTGAGAAGCAGATGGTGCTAAATGTAAGGCTGAAGAAAAATTTTTTTTAATTCTAGAGATAATAGGGAGCTATTGAAGATTTTTGAGTTAGGGGTCAGGGGAGGGTTATAAGATCAGAACTATATTTTAGAAAGATCAATTTGATAATTGTGTGAAGGATAGATTGAAGAAGGGAGAAACTAAAGCAGGAGACTAATTATTGAACCATCTTAACAGTCCAGATAAGAAGTAATGAGGCAAATGAGTGTGTATGAGGGGAGAAAAGGTTGGTGGTGGTGTTTTTCAGTCATTTCAGTCATGTTTGACTTTTCATTACCCCTTTTGGGGGTTTTCTTGGCAAAAATACTGGAATGGTCTGCCATTTCCTTCTCTAGCTCATTTCACAGATGAGGAAAGTGAGGTCAATGGAGTTAAGTGACTTGCCTAGGGTCACACAGCTAAGTAAGTGCCAGAGGCCAAATTTGAACTCAGGTTTCCTAAGTATTAAATGCTTCCTATGGGCCACACACTGATAAGCAGTGGGGATAGATAGGAAGAAATGTCAAACAGCTCCTGCCCTCAGGGAACTTACTTTCTAATGAGAGAAACCACTCTTAAATAAATAGATACATACAAGATACATACAGAGTAGATGGAAAGAAAACTTCATGGGAAAAGGTCAAGTGACTAGAGGATGAGTAAAGGCTGTTGCAGGATATGTGTTTGAGCTAGATCTTAGGGGGTTGAGGAATCCAAGAGTATCAAGAGATGAAAGTGAATAAGCAGAGTCTTTCAGGTGTGCAGTGTAGCACATGCAAAGACAAGGAAAGAAGTATCATTTGGAAGTAAGAGCAACTAAGTTTGGTCCTACTTGACCAAAAATCAAGAAGACTGGGGTAGCATAAGAAGATTAGAAAGGTAGGAAAGGGTCAGGTCATTAGGAGCCTTAAGTGCCAGGCAGAGGACTTTATATTTCATCCTGGAGGTTATAGAGACCCACTAAAGTTTGTGGAGCCAGAAAATGGGGAAGGGAAGTGACATGATCATATCTATGCTTTAGGAATATCTCCTTGGCAGCTGAATGAAGGAAAAATAGAAGTGGGGAGAGACTTGTAGCAGGGAGAAAAAACAGGAGGTTATCATAATAGTCCCAATAAGAGGTGATAAAGCACTAAAGAAGGCTGGTGGCTGCATGAGCAGAGAGAAGAGGACACATGCAAGAGATGTTGCGAAGGTAGATCTGACAAGATTTGGTAATTGATTTAGATATGTCTGAGGATTGAAACCAAGGGATCAAGGAGGATGACAAGGTTGTGAACCTGGGAGACTAAGAGGATGCTTGTACCCTCAATAACAATCAGAACTTTTATAAGAGAGGACAGTTTTGTGGGAGGAAAAGAGGGAATGATAATGAATCCTGCTTTGGACATGGTGAATTTGAGATACCTATGGAACATCTAGTTTGAATTGTCTGTCTATTTCAGGGTAGCCTATATTCAGACCAATATGACATATATCAGTGATTTGGAAGCAGCTATAGAATGAAAGCATGAGAATCTAATTTGTGGATGGTACAAAACTGGGAGGAATTGCTGATATGACTGACAAGCAAGATTGAAAATAACCTCAATAAGTTGAAACAATGGGCTAAATCCAAGAAAATGGGAGTTTGAGAGGCATAGATATTCAATCCTTCAATTTTGCAAGACTAATGATAAGGGTCACCTGGACTGACAACAGTTCACATGAAAAAATCATTGGTGTTTTTACTCATAAAATCATAATGCAATGAAGCGGTCTCCTCCCTTCACAATCTTAATCTCTTGGCGAACCAATTCAGCTCTCCATTATTTCCTATTTTCAAATAGGCACTTGGAGAATTGTGAGAGCTCAGAAAAAAGGCTGGAGATATAGATCTGTGAAGTATCTGAATAGAGATGATATCTGAACCTATATGAGTTGATGTGATCTCAAAGCAAGAAAGTATAGAGAGAAAAGAGAAGACCCTCAGCAGAGCCTTGGGGAACACCCATAATAAGAAGGTAGAAGATAGTGATGAGAATGAAGATCCAGCAAAGGAGACTGAGAAGGAGAAGTCAGAGAGATAAGAGGAAAACCAGGGGAGAACAGTATCTAAAAAACCCCAGAGATAAAAGAGTATCCATGACGAAAAAAGGTGATCGCCAATGCTGAAGTTCTAAGAGGTAGAGTTGAGGGAGGGCATTCCAGATATGAGGGCCCATCTAAACAAAGGCCTCAAGGTGGGGAGAAAGACTACCATGTACAGGAGACAGTGAGCAGGCTAGTTGACTGGAAAGAAGTAATATAAAATAATATCGATAAAATGGAGAGTAATATAAAATAAGACTAAAAAGGCAGGTGAGAAGCAGATGGTGCTAAATGTAAGATGGAAGATTTTTTTTTTTTAATCTTAGAGGTAATAAGGAGTTATTGAAGATTTTGGAATTGAAGGTGGGTGGATCAGAACGCTGTTTTAGAAATATCAATTTGATAGCTGTTTAAAAGAATGAGAAGTTTAAAAGGATGAGTCTGGAAAAAGGTCATTGGATTTGTCAATTAAGCAATCACCGGTAAGTTAGGAGAGAGCAGTGTTGGTGGAATGATGAGATTCGGGAGCCAAATTTCAGAGGTTTTAAATGAGAGGGAAAGGAGAAGAAATGGAGGCATTGAGTATGGATGACTTTTTCAAGGAGTTTGGTAGAGAAGGGAAGTAGATTATAAGATCCAACAATTCTATCCCTGCTCAGAAATCTGTCATTTTTCTTAGCCAGCTGGCAGGGGTAGTAGGATCAAGAGAGAATTTTTTTTTGAAGGAGAGAGGATGACATATGAGCATGTTGTAAGGCAGTAGGACTCAACTGGAGATATTTAAGTTTCTAAACTCTTTCTAGAGGGGAGAGGGATGCCTATGGAGTCAATCTGAGGGAGAAATCAGGAAGGGATGGGGTTAAGAGTACATATAAAAATTGATCTTGGCAACAAGATGGGCTACCTCTTCATCTGAGATTAAAATGAAGAAAGAAGAAAAAAAGTGAAGAAAGATAGAAGAGAGAAAAGGGAATGATGTCAAAGGGATGTGATGTGAGGAAAACAGGAGAAAAGGGAAATTGTGGTGGATAGATATTTTTGGTGAAGCAAGAACAAGCTCCTCAGCTGAGAAGAAAGATTGTCATGGGAGGCCTGAGGAGAGATGAGGTTTGGAACAACCTCTGTCATGAGTATCATAGGGAATAAGACAAGAATAGAATGATTGCCTTGCTGCTATGAGATCCTAGTTGAAATTAAATAACATAAATTTATAGTGAACTCAATCAGAACAGTTTTATGACTTTCTCTAGCTTAGTTCAGTGCCATGTTAATGGGAGCAAAGGATGTGGTTGATAGGGATAATCTAGGTTTTATGTCAAAGCATAATTGGGAACAGGATAAGGAGAAAAGAAATTTGAGAATAAGAAATAGTGTAGAGATGAAATGGTTTGCCAAGGGATTGAGATGGGGAAAGGAGGAGATCTCTTCATTACATTATGATTTTATGAGTAAAAACACCAATAATTTTTCATGTGAACTGCTATCAATCCAGGAAACCCTTATCCTTAGTCTTGTACAATTGGATTGAACATCTATGCCTCTTAAATGCCCATTTTCTTGGATTTAGTCCATTGTTTCAACCTATTGAGGTTATTTCCAATCTTTGTTGTCAGTCATGGTATCAGCAGTTCCCCTCAGTTTTGTACCATCCACAAATTAGATTAGCACACATTCATTCTACAGCTGCATCCAAATCACTGATATATGTCATATTGGTCTGAATATAGGCTACCCTGAAATAGATACCATATCCCTAAAAAGAGCTCACTTTGAAAAGAAACATGATATCCAGGCATACCCAGAAAAATAACACCAATTATGAGCCACAGTTAGATTTTATACAAGTGAGATTTGTGGGGGAGTAGGGGCTCAGGGCCTGGGGAGAGGGAAAGACAGTCTGTTTGGACTATTATAGTAAATGTTGGACAGGGTTAGAGAACAGTTTCTAAGTCATAGAACTCCAGGCACGCACATTCAGTCCCCTAGCAATAATAATTCCTGGCTCCTGTTCTCTCTTATTAATGGTCTGTTTATGCTTCTCCATACTCAACATTCCACATCTCATCTCAATGCCTTTGAACAGACCATCCGCCATGCATGGAATGCTTTCCCACCTCACCTCATAGAATCCTTAATTTCTTTCAAAGCTTGGCTCAAAGTGCACCTCCTACAATAAGTCTATCTTGATCCTCTGCAGTTGCTACTGCCCTATCCCCAAGGAATTATTTCTTGTCTACTTTATGCACAATATATCATGTAGTTATTTCCGTGTTGCTTGCCTTAATAGGATGCATGTCCCTTGATGGCAGTGGGCTACCTTGCTTTTGTCTTTGTATCTCCAGCACCTAGGACAGTGGGCTCAGAAGGAGAAAGTGAGGCTGGTGACTGCACAACCTTCCCTCACTCAAATCAAAGTCAAGTGCAAGTCATGTCATCATTTCTCTGATGTCATGGCCTTCTTCGAAAAGGAAGGACGAACATAACAACAGCAACCTAGGACAGGGACTGGCACCTAGAAGCACTAAAATACTGATTGTTGCTGAGTATCACTACCCCAGTATCCATTCTTGGACTTCCTTCCTGTCAAATTTGTGTGCTCTTCCCATTTTCCCCTCGCTGGATCTCTTTGGTCTAATTCCATTTCTCTCCAACCAGAATTAGAGTGTACTCTGAGCCAACTTCTGTGGCTTATAGTCACAGAGGGTGTCGTGAGGCTTATACACTTGGAGTGTTGTGGCCAATTATAGAGGCCACGAGTTAAGGGGGTCATCAACAAATACACCCTACCCAACAGTGAGGTGGGGCACCATAGTAGGGTGATTCAGGATTTTAGATGTCTTGTATTAGAATTAGTTTGGAGGGACACCTACACTAAAAGCATAAGGCGCCCTGAAGGAAAGATTATGATTTGGATGACCCCTGAAGAGATACACTACTGTAGTTCATTTGTATGTATAGTGAGTGTCTGTGTAATGGTGCATTTAATTCCAGGATTTCAAAGCACTCCATAAAGTCAAATTAAAATTATCTTATAATCAGTATAATTAGACAATTCCTATAGAACATAAGCTAAGTAACAAAAAGGTTTTTGAATTAAAGGACTTCCTAAAACAAATTAATAGCTATCATTGCTCACTCAGCCTTAACAATCTGACCACACTAAATGTCTTTCTTGGGGTTTTCTGATTTTTGTCTCTTTCCTACAAGCCAGTTCACTTTTGACTGCTCCAGAAAGAATAGCTAAGCCAGAATTCAATCAATTAATCCATATATACATATATACATACACATATATATGCTCATAGTGTTTTAAAGTTTTTCTTAAATTTGTTATTTATTTTTAACATTCTTTTCCTTTTAAATTTTGAGTTCCAAATTCTCTCCCTCCCTCTCACCCCCTTCCCCACTCACTGAGAAAGAAAACAATATGATATCAACTACACACAATACATATTTATTAAGCATGAATTATGCCCTGTAAAGGACCAGGTCTCTGCATCCTTCGCTATGTACAAGCACAATTATCCCCAGAAAGATGGTCACTTTAAAATGGGTTTGTTTGTTTTTACTTTTATTTGTTTGTTTTCTTTATTCCAGAAGACCATCTCCCTGCTTCTTGCAAGCTGTGTGACTTTGAGCAAGTCATATGACCTCTCTGGATGTCAAATTTCTCATTCATAAAATGAGAAGGTTGAAATAGATGACCACTAAAGGCCCCTCCTAGGTCTAAATCTATGATACTATAGCATAAGGTGTACAGGGGTTAGGGTCTATATCACAGGACCTTAGGCATCGAATACAAATGTGGAAACTGAGGCACAGGAAAGTTAAGTGACTTGCTCAGAGTCACACAACTAGTAAGTGTCCAAGTTAGAATTTAAACTCTCAGTAGAGGAAATATCCACACCAATGAAATCACAGACTTTTCAAGTCCCTTCAGAGAAGAAATTACTCAGGGACAGCCCAGACTGACCAACCTAGGATCCTAGTATTCCTATAAATTTTACAGAGAAAGTAGACTTTGAAGGGTGGGAGGAGATATGGCTAGGAAGAAGAGGTTGAGGAGGACCTGTCAGTTACTCTTGTCTAAGAGAACATGAAATGATGGTGAGATAGTCAAGAGGCTAGAGTTTGGGTGAGACCAGGCTATTTTCCTTTGGGGAGTAATGAGAAATAAAATGGGCTGGCATCTCTTTGTTCTTTGAAGCTTAGGTAGATTCAAAGTAGGGCAGGTAGGTGGCACAGTGGATAGAATGCCAAGCCTGGAGTCAGGAAGATCTGAGTTTAAATCCGACCTCAGACACTTACTAGCTGTGTGACCCTGGGCAAGTCACTTAACCCTATTTGCCTCAGTCTTCCTCTGTAAAATGAGCTGGAGAAGGAAATGGCAAACCATTCCGGGATCTCTGCCAAGAAAAGCCCCAGAAGGGGTCACAGTCAAACAACTAGAGTTAGAAACGACTAAATACAACAAAGACTCAAAGTGAGAAGTCTCTCTTGTCAACAAGATAATCAGAGTCCCGGAGGCACCAAGCACTCCTCTGGTCTCCATGGCTCTCCAAACAGCCAAAACATCAACACTGTCAGTATTCCTCTGGCACGTTGTCTGTTGTTGAGATGAAAGATGGTTTGTTCTCCATGATTTCAAGAGCCAAAAGATTCAAGAGGGGGCTCTCCCAATAAATGGAAAGACTGGAAAGTCTGCCGTCGTGACTTTTCTTTGTGGCCACACCACTTCTCCCTCAGTCCCAGTCAGAATTACATTAGGATATTGATGTTTCAGGGAAGCCAGCCCAGCCCAGGAGAGAGGGCAAAGTATAAAAGGCTCTCTGTGCCTTACAGTTAAGCAGGAGATGGGAAAGGCTTTACAGGTTCTTGCTTTGTTTTGGAGCCGTCATTGCCATGACAGATTTTAGTTTTTAGGGTTACAAGAGAGAATCTGCCTGTGCTCAGGAAGCTGATAATTTTCCAGCACCATCAGTAGCCCAGGAACTGTAGGCTGATTAACTTGGGAGAAGCTGATTTATTTAAAGGTTTTGTTGGTGTTTTTCCCCTTCTACTGTAGCTGGGTTTCTAGGGGCTTTTCCCCCTCCTTCTCAGAATGAGTCTCTTGTTCACTGTGTTGATAGATACAGTCAGGAGGAAGCAGGGAAAAGATTAGTGAATTGTCTGCCTGGCTCAGGCCCACAGGACAGAGACAGACTAGCAGATGGCCTGGCTTAATCTGTCCAGGGTACTGTCATCCCAGTTCAGGAAAAAATGTGAAAACTTTAGCTGGCCCTGCTTTCTCATTCACAGAGGCTTTATTGTGCACTGAGTGATAAGGATACTGTTTGGGAGTAAGGAGGGGGCAGAGGGGATAGGAAGGAATTCAGGGCTAATAGGGCCTCTCACATTAGCTCTCAATATATGGTTCTTGGGGAAGGGCTCTGTGCAGGATTTTCTCTAGAAGAAAAGGCCTCCATCTCAAACTGGGAAAATGAAGCTGGACATTCCAGTCCTACTCCATCCTCTTAGTAGGGTCCATCTGTTCAACTCCTCCCTCCCTCATCAATCCTGACAAAAATGCTCCTTTTCTGTGCCCATCTCTCCAAATTTATCTTCCTTTGGGTCAAGGTTGTTCTAAACCTTTTCTGTGTCAAAGATCCTTTATACAATCTGGTGAAACCTACACACCCCTTCTCATAAATAATTGTAGGAAATGCTAAATTTCAACTAAAATTTAATGAAAATAAAGACATCATTTTTTCCCATCTAAGTTCATGAATGTCCTGTAATCTACCCACAGAACTCTTGAGAGTCTGTAGACTCCAGATTAAGAACCCTTGCTTTGTGAAATAGAAATAAAGTCTAGGCTTAAAGGAGAAACTTCATGTTGGACATAGAAATATAATCTCCTTTGTATTGATGAAATTCTCTGGTCCAAATGGGATATGGTGTGAGGCGATCCTGAATCTAAAAGTCATTAGTCTTGGGATATGGGGTTTTTTGTGTGTATCTGGACTTGTGATTTCATCCATATGGGGAAACTCCCATTATGGAAACGGTTTCCCCCTCTCACCAGTGCAGATAGACAACTGGTCTGTAATTTACAGTCTTAGAGAATTATCCAGTGCACTGTTGGAAGGTGAAGAAATTTACCCAAGGTTATACAGCTAATATGTGTCAGAGGAATGATGGTGCAGGATTTTTCCATTTGACTTGTTGTCGAATATAAATAATATTCTGATAGTGCCCAATTATTTTTTGCTGCAGTAATAATCTAAATGCATTACTGCAAAACTGAAATGATTAGATTTTAAAGAATACATACTTACTGATGTAAGCTATGTTCCAGGGAAAAATGGATAAGTGCATCTTTCAGTTTCTGGGGGGCTTGGACCGTGCTGACCTTTGAGATGGAAGAGTACTGGATTTGAAGTCAGTGGTCCTGAATTCAAATTCTACCTGTGTCACTTACTATCTGTGTGACCTTGAGCAAGTTACTCAACCTTTCTTAGTCTCAAGTTATCCATCTATAAATTAATCAATCAATAAGTGCCTACTATGCACCAGGTACTAGGCATACAAATACAATGAAATGAGGGAGTTGAACTAGATGGTTTCTAAGGTCCTTATTGACGGAATCTCAAGGCTTTCTGACTCCAGTGTCAGTACTCTCTCCTCTACGCTAGATGGCCCTTCACTGGGAATGAGGAAGTCTTACTTGGAAAGTGTCTGGCCCTTAGACTCCTAACCAAGATACAATGTCATGGTGGTTATCTGTGCCTGTGTCTTACTCCCTTACAAGACTGGAATTCCAACCAGGAAGGATAGAAATGTATACTATCTAAACGTTATACCTCCCTAGGACCTGTACCCAGGAGATGCTTATAGGGGACTAGATTGAGACAGCCAGCTGATACATTGGATAGCATGGTGGACCTGTAATCAGGAAGACTTGAGTCCGAGTCTTCCCTGGGTCACTTACTAGCTGTGTAATCTCTCTAAGACTGTTTCCTCCTCTGTAAAATGAAAACACTATTAATAGCAACCTTCCAGGTCTATTGTGAGGATCAAATGAGAAAATATGCTATGAAAACCTAAAAGTGCTATCAAAAGCTAGCTATTATTATTATTAATAATAGATGGCTGTTGGATGAATAAATAAATGAACCAAACCATCCTTGCTTCATGGGATCATCTTCTTCAGAGGAAAAGAGCGTTTCATGATTACAGATCTGTCACTGAGGGGCAGCCAGACTGGCTGACAGCAGAGGGGCCTGACTCAGTTTGTGCCAGGCTCCCTTCCTCACATTCCTGACAGAATGCAGCAAGGCTCATTCCTTCTTCTCCTCCATCCCACTCCTTCCCCATCCCAACAGGCTGGGCTCCCATGCAAGACTCCTCAGCCTATGACTCAATCTGCTTTGGAGAGCTGGAGCTCCCACACCCAGCTTCATGAAGTTGAGGTAGGAAAGGAGGGCCTACAATGGGAAATATGGAAAGGGAGGAAGCGTCTTTGTGCCATAGCAGTGAATGGAATGGATCCAGGACTAAGAGATTGTGGAGCGTTTCTCCTCTTAGGCAGCAGGTGCTCTCCTGGATGTGGTTATGGCAACATAATAAATGATGGATAATTGCTTTTGTGACAACTTGCCAATTAAATTAGGCTCAGCAGAATAACATAATGACAATTTGTTATGCTCCGGTGGGCACTAACATACCAATCATAATTAAATGCTAGGACTGAAATAGAATGCTGCTCCACGCAGGAATATATAACCCCAATTCCCTCTCAGTGAAACATTATCGGCTGAAGCTTGATTTTAATTTCAGGAAGATAATGGCATTAGTGCGCATCCGAGGAGGCTTCTGGAGAGGCCAGTGGTAAGGGGGAGATGGGCAGGCATCACAAAGAAGCCTCCTCTTAGGAAAGGCCCTGGGGCCAGATTCCAGGGTCACAAGGAAAATTCGGAAGAAGAGGTCATACAGAGTGGTCCACAAATGTTAAGAATGCGCCTGCCCTCTGGACCAGGGTATGCTCTGAGCAAGAACTCCCAGAGTCCCCCTGTACAGAAGGCAGAGTCTCTGAGTAAGGACCAAAGGGCTGAAAAGGGCTCCATGTTTATGTCATTGCATAGCAAAGCTCTCCTCCCTGCTCCCATCACTGATGTTTCCTCAGATAGTGTGGAAGATGCCCACAGCAGAGGCCAGTGGACAGATCATGGACTCTCAGAGGTCATTAATGTTGCCTTGTCCTGAATTGCCCATACTTTCTCCTCTAAAGATCTCTTTCATCTTCTCTGTGTTTTTCTTGTATATATCTTTTTATTTACATGTTATTTCCCCTATTACAGCTTAAGCATCTTGAGAACAAGGACAGTATTTTTTCTTTCTTTGTATCCCTAGGGATTATCAAAATACCTGGCACCTTTTTAGCACCTAATATCTGCTTGTGGGTGGGAGATTGATTCATTGATTGATTGAACAGGGATCCCCTCTATAGAATATTCCACAAGCCCATTCTAACACTATTCATTGTAGAGCAGGTTAGTATAAGGCAGATCCATCTTGGATCTCAATCACTGGGGTTTTGTGAGAGAAGTGTCAAAAAAGCAGGCTTAGCCATTGCCACAATGCTAAGCAGACTCACATTGATCCGGTGTATACCTGGAGGTGGGGAAGGTGAAGTCTGGCAGGTCTATTTACTTGTACAACAAAGGGAATATTTTTGAGGTGATATCATTTTTGCAAAAACAGGGCTCCGCTTCTACCACCTCAAATCCCAGTTCTTGTCGGATAATACTAGTAATTCAGAGTTTTCCGGCTTCATGCCCTGATTCATTCGTGGGAACAGTGCTGAAAAGTAGATTGTCATCAAGATTATATTTTCCCATAGGAATGATGCTATAATTGGTGGCTGCGTTTCTAACCAAGAACTCATCATGACATAAATCACAGATACAGCCAATGACATGTCATAAAAGCAAAGGAAAATTAACTATAACCCCTATCATCATTTAAAAATGATAAAATTATACTGTCTGTCTATAAAATGGGCCAAAAGGTATTGTAAACTTGGAGTATACAAGGAATCCTCATATACTATAAAGTATACAAGTACTATATAAAAACAATTTACCTGTCATGTATTTTTGCTGGGATTTTTTTCTTCTTACTGATACATTTTGTTTTGACTAGTCAGTTACTTCCCAATAAGTAACCATGAAATGTTGTGTGGTAGAGTGGAAAGAGGGTCAATTTGGAACCAGAAGACTTGGATTCAAATCCTTCATCTTTCACTTATTATATTGTGACCTCAAACAAGTCACCACATTCTTCACCTGTACAATGATGGAATTGGACTAGAGGGTCTCTTGGGTCACTTCCAGATCTAGAATCTTTGATGCTAAGAACCTGTCCTGACCCTTAGTACCTTCCACAAATTTTTTTTAAAGTTAAGCAAAACTATGTAATAAGGTGATTAAAATGGATTTATAAATTTGACCTAAAACTAACATGACAAATTCTTTTAACCAGATGCTTGAATGAATGAATGAAAAAGTGCCTAACACATGTAAGAGCTTAACATGGTGAATGCCTGTTGCTTGATTGACTAAATAAGGATCTCCCCTATAGAATAATCAGCAATCCCATTCCACACTATTCATTATAGAGAAGAGATTGGTATCCCACCCACTGAGGTTCCAATAGTAAAGTTCCAGTTACTATACCAATCACTAAGGATTCAGGTATAAAAGGAAGGCAATCCCTACATATTTACTAAATAGGAAGAAACCTATTTTGAGGAGTGATAGTCAGGAAGGGTTATTCTGGTTTGGGAAGTCACAAGGCTGGTAAGTAGAGCTATAGGACAATCAATTGAGAAGCCCTTTCCAGAAGCACCGTCTGTTGTTTTTCAGTCTGGTCTGACTATTCAGGACCCATTTGGAGGTTTTCTTGGCAAAGATCCTAGAGTGATTTTCCATTTCCTTCTCCAGCTCATTTTACAAATAAAGAAACTGAGGCAAGCAGGGTTAAATGACTTGCCCAGGGTCACACAGCTAGCAAGTGTCTGAGACCAGCCTTCTCCTAGGTGCCTTGGTGATGAGACTCTCTGCACTTAGTTGGGCTGTTACTTTAAAGTAGAGACAATCTGCCTGCAGGCCTGCACGTAAAAACTTTAATACAAAGTACCAAAGCTTATGTTATACTGGTGGAGACTTTGAAAACTTCAGGCTACTTCCCTGACACAATGGGCAGTTGAGAAAATATTTGTAAATGAAAGACCAAACTGAAAGATAATTCTTACCATCAAAGACTTTGTATTCTATGGGGGACACTATAAACTGCGTGGCAC
The DNA here is from genome assembly GCA_023548195.1 of Bettongia penicillata ogilbyi. NCBI lineage: Eukaryota > Metazoa > Chordata > Mammalia > Diprotodontia > Potoroidae > Bettongia > Bettongia penicillata. The sequence goes on from JAJHZJ010000413.1 coordinate 5,758,252, forward strand.
TGCCAATATTCTGCCAGTGCCATATGGCTGGAAATCATAGAACACCAAAAGCTCTGAAGGTGAAGGAGAATGAGTGGTGGGTGAAAAAAGACTGCAACATATTGTAGCTGTTCAGTTGTTTCAGTCTCTTTGTGACCCTGGTTAGGGTTTTCTTGGCAGAAATACTAGCATGGTTTGCCTTTTTCTTCTCCAGCTCGTTTTATAGATGAGGAAACCGAGACAAACAGGATTAAGTGACTTGCCTAGGGTCACACAGTTAGTACGTGTATAAGACCAGATTTGAACTCAGAGAGATGAGTCTTTCTGACTCTAGACTGGCACTCTGTACACTGTGCCAGCTAGCTGCCTGCAGCAAATTACTTATGGGTTACTCATTTCCAGGGGGACCTTTTCTACCTCAAAGGACTATACTATGTTCTGAATATAGTATACTATATTCTGAAGTAGTTCTGACTTCCAAAGAGATGGAAAACAGGCTTTTCTTATACTCTGTGGTTTATTACATTCTTACCACAGGGTAGAACTCCAGGGGAAAATCTTTTATCTTTTTTTTGTTTATTTATTTATTTATTTAACTTTTTACATTCATTTTCACAAAATTTTGGGTTCCAAATTTTCTCCCCTTTTATCCCCTCCCCCCACCCCAATACCCCAAGCAATCTAATTTTCCCTATCTCCAATCTGCTCTCTCTTCTGTCATCCCTCCCTTCTCTTGTCTCCATTTTCTCTTTTCTCCTGTAGGGCCAGATGACTTTCTATTCCTCATTAACTGTATGTCTTCTTTCCTAGTAGCAACAACAATACTAAACAGTTGTTCCTAAAACTATGAGTTCCAAATTCTCTCCATCCCTCCCTCCCCACCCATTCCCTTTGGGAAGGCAGGCAATTCAATATAGGCCACATCTGTGTAGTTTTGCAAATGACTTCCATAATAGTCCTGTTCTGTAAGACTAACTGAATTACCCTCCATCCTAACCTACCCCTCATTGTTTCTCTTCTGTCTTTTGATCCTGTCCCTCCCCAAGTGTTGACCTCAAATTGCTCCCTCCTCCCCCCGGCCTCCCTTCCATCATTCCCACCCCTGCCCACCTCCTTCTCCCCCACTTTCCTATACTATAAGGTAGGTCTTCATACCAAAATGAGTGTGCATTTTATTCCCTCCTTTAGTCAAATGTGATGAGGGTAAACTTTTTGGTTTTTGTTTTTTCTTTCTTTTTTCTCAGCTCTCCTCTTTTTCCCTCCACTAAAAAGTCTCCTACTTGCCTCTTAAATGACATATAATTACCCCATTCCATTTCACCCTCTTTCCTCCCACTACATTTCTCTCTCACCATTTACCTTAATTTCTTTTAAGATATGGTCCCATCCTATTCAATTTAATCTGTGCTCTCTGTCTCTGTATGTGTGTGCATGTGTGTATGTGTGCATGCGTGTACATGTGTGTGTAAGGACCCACCAACTACCCAGATACTGAAAAGTTTTAAGAGTTACAAATATTGTCTTTCCATGTAGGAATGTAAACAGTTCATTTCTGGTAAGTCCCTTAAGACTTCTCTTTGCTGTTTACTTTTTCATGCTTCTTCTCATTCTTCTGTTTGAAAGTCAAATTTTCTTTTCAGCTCTGGTCTTTTCATCAAGAATGATTGAAAGTCCTCTGTTTCATTGAAAGACCATATTTTCCCCTGAAGTATTATACTCAGTTTTGCTGGGTAGGTGATTCTTGGTTTGAGTCCTAGTTCCTTTGACTTCTGGAATATCCTATTCCACGCCCTTCAGTCCCTTAATGTAGAAGCTGCTAGATCTTGAGTTATCCTGATTTTATTTCCACAATACTGGAATTGTTTCTTTCTAGCTGCTTGTAAGATTTTCTCCTTGACCTGGGAGTTCTGGAATTTGGCCACAATGTTCCTAGGAGTTTCTTTTTTTGGATCTCTTTCAGGTGGTGATCGATGGATCCTTTCAATACTTATTTTGCCTTCTGGTTGTAGAATGTCAGGGCAGTTTTCCTCGATAATTTCATGGAAGATGATGTCTAGGCTCTTTTTTTGATCATGACTTTCAGGTAGTCCCATAATTTTTAAATTGTCTCTCCTGGATCTATTTTCCAGGTCAGTTGTTTTTCCCATGAGATATTTCACATTCTCTTCCATTTTTTTATTCTTTTGGTTTTGTTTGGTGATTTCTTGGTTTCTTGTAAAGTCATTAGACTCCATCTGTTCCATTCTAATTTTGAGAGAACTATTATCTTCAGTGAGCTTTTGAACCTCTTTTTCCATTTGGCTAATTCTGCTTTGGAAAGCATTCTTCTCCTCATTGGCTTTTTGAACCTCTTTTGCCAACTGAGTGAGACTATTCTTCAAGGTGTTATTTTCTTTAGCATTTTTTTAGGTCTCCTTTACCAAGGTATTGACCCATTTTTCATACTTTTCTTGCATCTCTGTCATTTCTCTTCCCAGTTTTTCCTCCACCTGTCTAACTTGCTTTTCAAAATCCTTTTTGAGCTCTTCCAAGGCCTGAGCCCACCCGACATCCCCCTGGAATGTCTGGGGTACCGAGGCCCTGCCCTCCACGTCTTTCCCTGATGGCAAGAATATTTCCTCGTCATCAGAACCAAATGGCGGGAACATTTGCACCTGCTCAAAAAAGCTCTCTATAGTCTTATTTTTCTTCCCTTTTCTGGGCATTTTCCCAGCCAGTTACTTGACTTCTGAGATTCCTGTCCACCCCCGCCTAGATCCACCCAGCTAGTGCTTGGGGTCTGAGATTCAAATGGGCTTTCCGGGGCAGGTGCAGCTGCTAATCAATGTGAGCTTTAGTTCTGGTGCTGGGGAGGGGGCAGGGCCACCTCCCAGGCTCAGTTCCCTCAGGGGCTTTATGCAGAGACCTTCAGTAATGGAGCAGGTGGGGCAGGGCCGTCTCCAAGGCTAAGCCCCCTCAGGGAGTTTATGCAGAGACCTGAAGTTCTGCCTGCCTGCTGCTCAGGGAGTCCCGGGCCGCCACCTCTGCCTCCGCCACTTCCTGCCCCTGCCTCTGCCACTTCCTGCCCCTGCCTCTGCCTCCACCACTTCCTCCTGAGGGGGCCCGAGTCACGGAGACACTCCGCTCCCCTCTCGTCCAGCCCAGCCGTCTCTCTCACTGACCTGTAGCGTCTGTGGGCAGAGAGACCTTCCCAGCCGCCAGAGGTTCCGTCCCTGAAGCCTGCTCGGATCAGCTCCTCTGGGGCCGCCTGGCCAGGGCCGCACTGGGGTGGACTCCACTTTCCGGGGTGCGACAGACCCAGGGCTCTCTGGAATGGAAATCTCTTCCACTGTGTTTCTGCACACCCTGCAGTGATCCAGAACTTGTGGGGAGCTCTTCTTACATTAAATCCATGGGCTGTGGGTTCAGAGCTAGCATACGTGAGTCTTTCTACTCCGCCATCTTGGCTCCGCCCCCTAGACCCTGATGTCTTGAACTAAATAAGAGCAGGTACTACAGATGTTTTGAATTTTGGTGCCCCTTTAGCTATTTTGGTTCTGCTTCTTCTAGACAAAAGATCATTCTCCTTGTCAGGAAAAAAAACAAACCAAAGAACATAAAAGTTGAACAGGTCTGTTCTTCATTATCCATTATCATTGTCCCGTTCACCTTGCACAGCAGTTTTATCCTTTCATTATTGTCTGCTGTTATTATTCAGTATTTTTTAGTCATATCTGACTCTTCATGACCCATTTGGGGTTTCCTTGGCAAAGATACTGTAGTGGTTTGCCATTTTCTTCTCCAGATCATTTTACAGATGAGGAATCTGAGGCAAACAGGGGTAAGTGATTTGTCAAGGGTCACACAGCTAGTAAGTGTCTGAGGCTGGATTTGAACTTAGTTGTTCCTGACTTGAGGCTCTGTCTAGTGATGCACATATCCCCTCAATGATCCTCTTCTTTTCTCCACCATATCTAAAAGCACCCCCAAAACCATTTTGGTTATTCTCCACTTTCATTATCAGCATCATATCATTCTGGTATTTAATCATCAGTGTTCCTACCTTTTGGTTTCTCCTCTATTACCTGACTTTGTTTTCATATTCTGAATTTGTCTTTTTAAATCGAAATTGTTTGGTTTGTTGGCTGTACATCCATACAGGTCTCTTTAGATAATGTTCTCCTTTTCTCCCATCATAATTTTTCTTTTGTGTCCTAGTATTTGATGAGTAAACACTTCCCATCTCTCCTGGGTTGTTTTCGCCAGTAGAATTTTATTCCAATAGGATTTTTTTAGCAGAGAAGATCTTTACCTCTCCCTCTCTACTTTCTGAACTCTGCTCAAACCAGATCTAATCTATGCCAAATTTCTTCCTTTCACTTAGGCAGCTAGGCGGCACAGTAAAAAGAGTGACATTATGTCTTTCTGACTCCAAGTCAGCACTCCATAAACTGGGAATAATAATCTTTTGCTATTAGGAATATGGAATAAGAAATACCTTTCCATAGAACCATATTCTATTCATGGGCTCAAATCACTCGGTTTCACTTACACCTATGAAGTCTTAAGTTAGGATCCCTCATTCATCTAACTTTTTTAACCATCTGTATATAAACATCTGAGGCCAGGGATTTTATTACTGGCTCCTTACTGGACAAGTCCAGAGACATTTTGCTTCCTATATTGTAGCTACTGTGTATAGTAGTAAGCTTGGTGGATATATATATATAGGCAGTTTTCACCCTCTTTTAAAGTTTAAATCCTTTTTGCTTATTTTTTCAAGATTCCAGGCAAACTGGTTCTTACCAGCCTTTATTAGACATACTCCATCCCTAACCAGGAGCCTATCATCCCTACATTTTAAGATGTGACCTGTAAGTCCAAATCTCATTCCTAGACAATACCTTCTTAATTAATTATTCACTTACCAAATTTAATTTTCTCTTCTGATGCCCCCACCTTTGATCAGAAGCTGAGGAAAATGTGTATGTCCCCAAGGTCTTCAGTTTCTTACCAATACTTTAAAATTTTAGCAATGCCTTCTAACTCACTTCTGGCAAAATAAAAACTTCAGAAGGGGAAACAGACAACAGGATCATTTCATTACTATCATGTTAAATGAACTTCTTTTAAAATTATGTAACAGAAATTTAGAGATTCATGTATAATCCTCATTTCTGTTCTTTGTACATTGAAATTTTCACATTTGTTGATGACTTTCATAGTAAGAAAATTTTAAAAAATAGATTCTTTATCTACATCCAGAGAAAGAACTGATAAATAGAAGTGTGGAATAACTTTACATATAGACCTATTTGTTTCTAATGGTAGACATCTTTGGTGGGGAAGGAAGAGAAGGAAAAAAAAGAAAAGAATTTAGATGATAATTTTGTTGTATATTTGAAAGGAATAGTAAGACGTGCATGGTAGATTTGCAGTTTCATGTACAATCATCATCTTATTGTATAATATCAGGGGTGGGGAACCTGCAGTTTCAAGGCCACACATGGTCTTCTAGGTCCTCAGGTACAGCCCTTTGACTGAGTCCAAGTTTTACAGGACAAATTCTTTTATTAAGGGGATTTGTTCTGTGAAATTTGGATTCAATCAAAGGGTAGTACTTGAGGATGCAGAGAGCCACATGTGGCCTTGAGGCTGCAAGTTCCCCTCCCCTGTACTGTTATGGAAATGCTTGCTTTATTCCATGAATCAAAAAATTAAATAAGAACAAATAGATTCCTTTTAGGGGATCTTCGTCTTTCACCATCTTTATCTTGCCATGGACTTCTTTGGCAACCTGTTGAAATCAGGATAATGTTTTGTTGCCTGCGTTCATGATTAAAGAAAATGCTAAATTTCAGTTAGAGGTTAGTGAAAACAAAGATACCATTTGATTTTTCCCATCCTAGTTCACAGGACTCCTGAATGTATCTTTTGACCCCACTGGGTCCTCCAGATTAAGGACCTCTGTTCTAGCAGTATCATTTATACCCATTTCAATCACCAGAAGTGGGTAATAACTGTCTGGTCTGAGAGTGCTTGTAGGGGATTTCTCTCTCACTTCTTGGACAAAAGCTATGGGAGGCAGCCACCCTTTCTCTTTTTATCAAGTCAACAAATAGCTGCCTCAATATCTTTAGACAGAGAGAACCAACCAATACACATCATCTCTTTTTACCCTTGCTAGATGTTTTCTCATCTGGAAGCTGCCATGGATCCATTTCATCATTCCTGGGAGGACAAGCAGCTGCTTCTTCCTAAGAGAGGACAGGACTCACCTCTTCAGGAAAAGCCTCATGGCTGTTATTAGCTCCAAGAGTTCAGTGTCTTTCTTCCCTTTTTCCTCAGCATCATATCCTTCCATCATCCAAAATCTTGCCTCTTCAGGCCCTCTTTCTCCTTTATTTTTACATAGAAATTCTTCTTTTGTTATTGTTGTCATTGTTTTTTTAAAGAAGTATTTCATTTTCCCTAGAAAGGTGTGGTTCGAGTAACTTTAAAGCCTCTTCTAGGAGAGAAAACGACCTACAACTTTAACATAGATAATGGTTACTTTACTAGGGCCAATACAAACACTGTACACTCTGTAAAGCTCACCTAAAAATTCCTCTAGCTCTTCAAATCTACTAAAAGTGAAATAACATTGATCCAATAATTCTTGAGAACAATTTGGAACTATACCCAAAGGGCTATAAAACTGGGCATGCCCTTTGATCCAGCAATTAGATCTGTATCCCAAAGAGATCATTAAAAAAGGGGAAATGACCCACATGTACAAAAATATTTATAGCAGTTCCTTTTGTGATGGCAAAGAATTAGAAATTGAGGGGATGTCCATCAACTGGGGAATGGCTGAAGAAGTTGTGATATATGAATGTAATGGAATACTATTGTTCCATAAGAAATGGTGAACTGATGGACTTCAGAAAAACCTGGAAAGACTTACATGAACTGATGCTAAGTGAAATGAGCAGAACCAGGAGAACATTGTACACAGTAATAGCAACATTGTGCAATGACCAACTTTGATAGACTTACCTCTTCTCAGTAATACAATGATCTAAGACAATTCTAAAAGACTTATGATGGAAGATGCTATCCACACCCAGAAAAAGAACTATGGAGTCTGAATGCAGTTTAAAGCATGCTTTTTTCTCCATTTTTGTTTTTCCTTTCTCACATTTTTTCCCTTTTGTTCTGATTCTTCTTTTCACAACATGATTAATGTGGGAATATGTTTAAAATGATTGAAACTGTACAGCTTATATCAGATTGTTTGCTTCTTGGGGAGGGGGAGAAGAAGGAAGAAGGAAAAAGTTTGGAATTCAAAATCTTATAAAAGTGAATGTTGAAAACTATCTTTAACTGTAATTAGAAATAAAATACTATTAAGTGGGGAAAAAGTGAAATGACAAATAACCAAATATTCTCTACAGAAAAAAAAACTACTTTAGAATCCTCCCAAAAACTCAGACAAAGAATAGCTCCATCTGTTTCACCTATTCTGTATCCCTCCTTGCAAAACGAAAATAAATAGGACAGTTTCCAGTATACTAAAAGAAAATCTTCCATAGTTTTGTCAGTGATGCTTCCCAGGTATTCAAGAACTGTCCCAATTTCAAATACTTTTCCCCATTGTTCCTGTTAATGATCACAATGTACTTGAAATCCCAATGCGGAAGCAAATAGAAATAGAATGAAGCAAGTCAGTAAAAAGACAGAAAATATACAGATATTGCAAAAAAAATGAGGATCACCAAAATTGGAAAATCACAAACTGAAGAAACATTTACTGATATTGGACAGCAATGTCCAAGCAAAGACGTGTGCTTGCTCCCATGCTTTTTAGCATGATGTTTTCAGCCATATTGACAAATGCTTTCAATGAGGATGAACATGGCATCAAGGTCAACTACCATACTTATGGTAAGTTCTTCAATTTGCAAAGGCTACAAGCCAAGACCAAAGTGGAGGGAGTATTGGTGCATGATTTTCTGTTTGCAGAGGATTGTGTACTCAGTGCAGCCTCTGAAGTTGAGATGCAACAAATTATGGATCAATTCTCTGCTGCCTGTGCTAATTTTGGCCTAATAATTAACACCAAGAAAACACAGATGCTCCATCAGCCACCACCACACCATCCATTTATGGAACCATCAGTTACAACAAATAGAGAAGTTTTGAATGCTGTGGATAAGTTCACTTACCTTGGTAGTGTACTTTCCAGGGATGTACACATTGACAATGAGGTTGATGCATGCATTACCAGAACTAGCTCAGTGTTTGGGAGGCTCCAAAGAAAAGCTTGGGAGAGAAGAGGTATTAAACTGACTACCAAACTGAAGGTCTACAGAGCTGTTGTGCTGACCTCATTGTTATATGCTTGTGAAACATGAGCAGTCTACCAGAGCCATGCCAAGAAACTGAATTGCTTCCATTTGAAGTGTCTTAGGAATATTCTGAGGATCACCTGGCAGGATAAGTTACCAGACACTGAAGTCCTTGCTCGAGCTGAACTGCCAAGTATTCAAACTATGCTTCGGAGAGTGCAACTCTGATGGGTTGGCCACATTGTCCAAATGCAAAATGTACACTTGCCAAAAAGATTATTTTATGGAGAACTCACATGGAGCAGGTGATCACATGGTGAGCAGAAGAAGCGATACAAGGACACTCTTAAAGTCTGTCTCAAGAACTTTGGATTTGACTACACAACATGGGAGACACTGGCACAGGACCACTTAGCATAGTGTGCCCACATGAGAAAGGGTGCTGTGGTCTTTGAGCAAAGCAGAATTGAGACAGCACAAAGTAAATGCAGGATGCGCAAATTTGGCATATCCACCTCAAATATTCACACTGACTATCTGTGCCCAACCTGTGGTAGAGCATTCTGAGCTCATATTGGTCTGATCAGCCACAGTTGGACGCACTGAAATTCATGGTGATGTCATTTTGGTCCTCTTCGAAGATGAAGGACAACAACCAACCAATCCATGAAATAAAGCCCAAATAATGTTGATCCATCCCCCTAAAATAAGAGTCCCCAACAAATCACTGGTTATCTAACCAGTCAATCACAAATCCTTAAGTGTTTGCTGCTACCATGCCTGTTCCTTTAGAGCCACAGGTAGCAGCAACCACTGTACATCAAAAGGTTTGGGGGAAATCCTGGATCTCTCTGCTCTTGGAGACTTCCACAGAGAGAAAAATTTGGTCGACAGTCACACCCTGTCATCAACTTGCACTCTTCACCCTGCTTTAAATCATGACTCCACAAAAATCAATAGTAGCACAAGGTCAGGGCCTAGGATGATTTTCCTTAGCTCATGGTCATTTTCTCCTTTCTCAGACTGCTTAATATTTTAAAAGTCAATAGAGAGTCTTATTCAATCCAACAAAATAACGCACCTCCTGAGTGCTCTATAACCCTCCCAGAAACTCAGAATGACTCTACATCCTCCACCTGTTCTCCTGATAAAATAAAATTAGATAGGACACTTCTAGTAAACTAAAAATGTCTTCCATGATTGACAAACTAAAAGACATTTGCCCTCAAAATGTTTACATTCTGCTGGGGCCAACTGATATTACTTAAATGAGAGATGATATTGCTAATGCACTGCTCAAGAACAAATAGAAAGAATATGTCTGATTTCTTTTAAATCTGGAAATCCTTAGTAAATACATCAACATAGGAGTGAAAGACAGGTAGGTGGCACTGTGGATAGAACGCTGGGCCTGGAGTGAGGAAGATTCATCTCCCTGAGTACAAATATGGCCTCAGACACTTATTATTTGTGTGACCCTGGGCAAGTCACTTAACCATGTTTGCCTCAGTTTCCTCACCTGTAAAATGAGCTGGAGAAGGAAATGGCAAACCACTCCAGTACCTTTGCCAAGAAAAACTTCAAATAGTAAATGAAGAGTCAGGCATGACTGAACAATAGCAAAGGGAATGAAGAATTTATCTTACTACTATCTGCACCCTCTTAATGGATGGGAGGTTCTTCTGTTCTAAAGTTCTCTTTTTACTCTGATTTCCAAAGGCAATCAGGGAAACTCTTTCCCAAGGACCTCTCTCCAAAGGGCAACACAGTGGAATGGATATGAAAAGCTGGGTTCATATCCTGCCATAGATACCTCTTAGCTGTATAGCCCTGGGCAAATCACTAAGTCTTTCTATGCCTCCACTTCTTCATCTATAAAATGAAGGAGTTGGTTTCAATGGCCTCCTCTAGTTCTAAATCTATTAGAGTTTGACCCTATTCAGACCCTATACCCAGGTCTGAAACAGCTTTGAGCCAATATCCTGAAAATTTGTCTATTACAATTGGACAATAAAGTAACTGAAGCTTTGAATTCCACCTCTTTCATGGAACCTCTGTTCCTTCTTTTAAACAGAAAAGAGATGGAAATATCTGCCTTTCCCTAACAAAAGGACCCTGTCCTGTGAAGCACAACCCTACTGCCAACACATTACCATAAACATCCTGAGGGCAGGAACCACATATTTTCTGTATCCTGACTAATAACAGGGGCTGTGTGAAATGACTCAAATTCACAGGAGCATTTTACTGTCTACCTATTTATAATTTTTCAAGGAGCTGAGTCATTTTGGTTGAATTTGGTTCCATAATAATAAGCAACATGATGCATTTTGTTAGCTTTGCCCATCAGACCTCTGACTGGAAACAAAATGGTGGACAGTAAGTTTTCCAATGAGGGAGTCTTCTGGGATTGTCAGCATGAGGCATGTCATTTGTAGAATCAGTAGTTTTATGTTGATTGGATTAAATCCCCATTCAGATGATTTGTTGCTTAAATTTTATTTTATTTTATTTTTAGAACCTTTTCTAGGTTAACATATACTGATACACTACTCCAACTCTTGGCATAGAGATGCTCCTGGGCTCTCCAAGGCCATGCCAGCAGAGCCTAAACTGGAAAGGCTTCAAGTCCAGGTCCAGTAACAGATTGTCAGTATCTTCCATCCAAGGACCAACACAACTAAATTTGAAGAGTCTCTTCAGCAGCTAATTGGCTACATGGTAATGCATTTTTGGTCACAATAATTCATAAAGACCATCTACTGAGGGGTAGAATGATTGTGATCTCCATAAATAAAGAGTTAGCAATAATGGAATCAGGAATCCTTCAATATATGGAAATATTTTTACACTAAGGAGATTATTCAGAGGGCCTGAGAGTCAGGCCTTTTGGAATTTATCCCACTTGATTCACTCTGGGACCTAGAATTGTGAAAAGAGAAAAATAATTCAAGTGGAGAAAGGGGCTGGAGATGCCTGGATAAAAGGTACAGTGGTAGCCACATGACAAGTTGTATTACTATGATAAGGCAGAAGGCTGTTTGAAAATAATCAGAAATTCTCTCAGGAAGCCCAATTATATTCTTATATTGTGAATCAAAATGCTGGTGCCAAAGGCCCGACCTATCATTCACATACCTTTTATCCTGTAATTAAACCAGATAAGCTGCTGGGCTAATTCTTTCCTGAATGATACCACCCTTTGAGCAAGACTGTACATCTGTAGAAGACTTCACTCTGATGATCTATTATACCAATATTTCACTGCAGTGAGCTGCCTCCTTAATGATTTACTCATAACACATCATCAGAATGAGACACACTTATAATATATTACTCAATAAGTGTGGGTGGCCAGGAGAGAAAGTCAGGTTCACTGACAGAGGAAGTGCCCTCAAGTGGTAGATGTCAGCTCCTACGTAACACACTGGGCTCTCTCTTCCTATATAAATATGTGTGTCTATTTACATGAGCCTCTCTCTGTCACCTATCTCTGTCTCTCTCTGTCCCTGTTTGTCTGTGTCTGTCTGTCCATATCTCTACCTTTCAGTCTCTGTCTCTCAATATCTCTCTGTCTCTCTCCCCTGACCTGTAATGTCATTGGCATGGAGAGCTCCTTGGTGTGGAAATGCCTTTCAACAATGCAAATAGGCAATTATTCCATAATTTAAAGTCTAAGAACCTGGAGTTACTAAGAGGATAGGTGACCTATTCACACAGCCAAGATGTGTCAGAGGCTTTGAACCAAGACCTTCCCCTCTAAAGCTGTCCCTCTAGCCACTATGCCACACTGCTTCCATCTTTAGGTCCATCCTGAACAAAACATGATCTTGGCTACCTCATAGACTCTCAGAATTGAAGGGATCTTCAAAAGGCCATCTACTCCATAGCCTCCTTCCTGTCTTCATCTGAGCCATGCCAGACGGAGGTCTAGCTATTCTATTCTTTAAGATCTCTGGGAGAGATTCCATGGCCTCCTCTAGCAAGTCTGAGAATCTCTTTCTCAGATCCACAGCTGGCTCCATCTACAATGTAGGTGGCTAGTTATGTTCCATCATTTTCAGAGCAGGTTGAAAGTTCTCCTGCTCAAAATTACCTTTGCTTTGGACCTGCTCTGGTACTTGATTTTCACCACGTTTGAATTCAGGTCCTGTGATTCCAAGATACACATGTATTACCTAGGTGGGGTATTATGCCCTCATTAACAACTATCTCCCTATTAGCATCTATTCACTTCTCAAATCAGTTTTCTATTACACAAGACACTGAGGTTCAGTTCAGTTCTGGGCAATAATGTTTGAAAGAATGTTAACCCCCTGGGCAGCCAAGGAGAGGAAGAGACTCAGAACTACTACAGTGCCTAGTACAGTGCCTAGACCATGGTAGGAATCTCATAAATACTTTCTGATTGATTGGCTGATTGATTCCTTTTAAGCTCATATTGGTCTTATCAGTCATAGTCAGACACTGTACCTCAACCCCAACATAGTGATGTCATTTCGGTCCCTTGAAAAACAAAGGACTACAACCACCATAGATTGATTCCATCCATGGACCAGCTAAAGAACCAGGAATTTTCAACATGCAGAAAATAATACTTAGGTAAGAGTCTGTAAAATGAGTAAACTGGAATAGTCTCTAAGTTTTCTTCCAGCTGTAAACCCTGTGCTCCTAACATCCTATGTATGACCCTATGATGTGATGACTATCTTCAAGGTTCCAGAAGGTAGAACTAGGGACAATGAGTAGAAGTTAGAGAGAGGCAGGCTTTAGTTCAGTATAAAGAAAAAAGCTCCTAACAATTAAGTTATTTCAAGAAGTAGAGTTAGCTGGCTCTGGAGGTCATGGTTTCCACATCATTGAAGATCTTTGAAGCTAATGGAAGCTGGATGACAACTTGTCAAAAATTCTATGAACAGGATTAATGATTCAGTGAAGGGTCCTCTGAGAACACTTCCACCTCTAAGATCCTATGAGTCTATTTTTCTGGACTTAATACCTTATCTGCCCAGAAGGGGTGCTTCCTTTCTTGTGTGTCATGGACCCTTACTGGCAGTCTAGTGAAGTCTATGAACCCCTTCCCTGAATCATGTTTTTAAATGCATACGAGAAAACACATGGAACTGCAAAGAGAACTAATTATATTAAAAGAAAGATGTAACTTTTTTCACATCCAAGTTCACAGACCTCCTAAGAATGCCCTACTTAGAACATCAATATATGCCAAACTCTCCTACTTAGCTGGGTTCCCTATTCTGGCCCCCTTTGACCAGCTCTATCTTCTTGCTATCAGTGCCCTATCGGGATGAAAAGGATACCAAAAGCTGACAAGCTGGCAAGAAAAAACAACTTCCAGATTGGACTGGAAATCATTCCCCACCCCATCCCACCAAGGAAATTCACCTGCTTTTTGGAAGCCTACCCTGGGGCTGAGCTATCCTAATGGTTAAGTGAAAGCAAACTCATTTAACTCCCTAAATCTAGCCAGTCCCAGACCAAGCTTTTCACATCCTATCCAGCCATCCACCTTGGGCATCCTGCCATCCACACTGCCAACCACATAAAAAACTCCCTAATACCAGTCTTCTACCTCTTGCTCTAGGAAGAGCAATGAAATTAACACTACGACTGCTTTTGGAAATAATACAACAATCTACTGCCCTGTGAATCTACTCACTGTCCCTATGACTCCTTAAACCGGAACTTTTTCTTGGACATCTCTTCCCTATGTGTGCTGCCCTATTGGAAGATAAGCTTTCTTGAGGTCAGGAATAGTCTAGCTTTTGTATGTGAACCTCCATTAGTCAGTACGGTGCTTAATATATGGCAGGTACTTAATTTTTTTTTCATTCATTTAAAGTCAGCTTCCCCAACTTGTGATTTGTATTACAATATTAATGTATCGATGTTCTAGCCTCAGCTATGCACTGCTCTTTCCACCAAAAGCATCTATCTGTAAATCCCTGCAGTAAGCAAGAAAACTGGGAGTCAAGGGTCCTGAATCAAATAGACTAAATGACCTCACATCAAATATCAGGGCATCAAGGGTCTTGATTTTCCTACTTTAAAAATGGAAACTCCACTAATCACGTTGGTTGACTATGAGATTACCTCCTTAGGTAATTAGGATCTAATTCCCTAGGTCCTTTATCTGTAATTCAAGGACAATAATATCTGTAGTATTAATAACCTCACACATTTGTTGGGAAGCTAAAATGAGATAAAATACATAAAACACTTTGCAAATGTTGAAGTGTTATATAAATGCCAGGGGGTAATGGTGGTGGTGTTGTTCTATCATCATCATCATCATCATCATCATTATTAAATAGCCTTGAGTTTCCCATATAACAGGACCCCAGACAGGCACTCCATATATTGTCCCTGACATCCCACCATGTGTCTGGCTTTACCCCTAGATGGCTGGAAGTCTTTAGAATCTGTCTCTGTTAACACCAAAAATGAAAGATTTGGCAGTTCAGGAAGATGGTTCTTGGTGGGTAGCCAGGCATGAGAAATGCGATGACTTAGAGAAGGTCCTTTAGGAACTAGGAGGCTATGACTCCTGCTGGGGTGATGGAAAAGGGCCATTGCGTCTCGACTGGTGGAAGGAAAGAGAAGCTGGGTGATAAAGCCCAAAAGCTGCCTGGCTTCCTTTTTAATATTCAAGAGATGACCTCAAGCATCCTCAGCTTTCAAGCTGAGAGCTTCGGGAGGGGATCTGAAGAACAACTGGTGCATCCTTTGGAAAAGTCTCAGATTCAATTGCGGGATCAGAGCACTCAACTTTTCCACTCATCTACCCATATCCTGCTACCCTTCCCATGATTTCATAGTCCTCAGATATCTGGGCCAATTCTTCAATGACGTCAATTGCCCCGTGGCATTCTTGGCTTTTGATACTTTTAGGAGGGGCCCACCTTCCTACTCGCTCCAGCCTGGGGCAAAGAACAAGAGGCCACCCAGAAGGCACATAGTTTACACGGAACGCTTGGAGACTAAGAGGCAGCCTAAAGCAGAGGAGTTGAGATGGAAGAGGGAGGAGAACAAATTCTCTTGGACCTTCAGATCTCTGCCTCCGGGAGGGCCCCTCTCTACCCTCACCCTGACCCCAGCTCCAAGTGTAGAGTCTCACTAATACTGGGATCATGGATATAAAGCTGAAGGAGACCAGCTAGTCCAAACCTCATTTTACAAATAAGGAAACTGAGACCCAGGGAAGCTGATTTGTCTAGGTTCATGGAAACAGTAATGATTGGGACTGGGATTTGAACCCAGGTCTCTTGAATCTAGAGATAGTTCTCTTTAAAATAATTCCTCTTTTTCCTCTTCCTCTTCTCCCTTTCTTTCCTCCTTCTCCTCCTCCCTCCTCCTTTTCTTTTTCCTTTTCCTCTTTCTCCTCTTTTTCCTCCCACCAGCAGATTTAGAGCTGAAAGGACTGCTCCTCTCCAAATTTCACGTGGAGCATATTCAAAGCATCATCCTTTGAAAGGATCCAGCCTTGAAGAAGATGGTTCAGGGCAACTGTTGACCTCATCTGAGGCCTTAGAAACAATGTCTTGAGGCTAAGGTCTTAAGCAGTGACCTATGATCTATGGTTTGTGGAAAAGGGAAGGAGAAACGATGAATGATAATCACTCACATTTCTATAGAGATCTCAGTTTTCCAAAGAACTTTTCTTACAGCTACCCTGGGAAGTAGATAGTGCTATTATCCCCTTTTCACCGATGAGGAAAGTGAGACCTGATGTACTAAAGCGTGTAGGTAGATTGCTGGCTAATTAGCTGGAAAAGGAAAAAATCCCTGTTCTCTACTCTGCCCTTCTTTACCCTTCCCCAAGTCTACCCTGGGCAGCTAGTTGACACAGTGGAGTATGCATAGCCTAGAGTCAGGAAGACTCATCTTCCTGAATTCAAATCTGATCTCAGACACTTACTGGCTGTGTGATCCTGGACAAGTCACTTAACCTGGTTTACCTCAGTTTCCTCATATGTAAAATGAGCTGGAGAAGGAAAATAGTAAACCTCTCCAGCCTCTTTGCTAAGAAACCCCAAATGGGGTCACAAAGAGTCAGACAATGACTGACAAAGAACTGAGCAACAAGTCTATTCTAGCGTTGATCTCTCGCTTTGCCCCTTTCCAATCAAGTTGTCCAGGCTAGTCACAGACATAATAAGGATAAGAAACAGTAATCTGGACCAGTTTCCAAGGGTTGGGCACATTTCTACTCCCTGACCTGCCCTTCAAAAAGGACAGACTGTCAGTGACTTCACAGGTCCCTAGACAGAGGTCTCATTGTCCCCTATCCCACCTCCCTCCCACTCCCAACTCCGCCCCAGGACCTCTGCTCCCTAACTTTTAGCCAAAACATGATGGTATAAGGGCACGCCCCAACCTCAACAGGTCTGGAATTCTGCAAGGCACCAGAGCTCTAGCTGACCAGTATGAGGACACAGCGCCATCTTGTGGTCTTCGTGGGCACCCACGCCCACAGTCTCTGGCCATTGACATTTGCAAATAAATCCATACCTCATCATTACCCATCATCGCAACCTGATGTTCGCTTGGAGAGAATGTACAACAGCAAGGGAGACGCACACACACACACACACACATACACACAGAGGCACACACAGGCACACTGGTTTGGGGTCAAGGATCCTAAATGCCACAACGACTATTAAACAATGTCCTGCCTGTGCCCGAACAGGAGGGAAGCAAGGATTGACTGTCTCTCTTTTTCCATCTAAGCTGCTAACCCAAAATAAAGCAGCTGTTGAAGCCCCTGACCTTTCTCTAGCTGTTGGAAGGGAAATTCTGGATAAATAATAGATAACTCACTGCTGGGTTGTACTTAGAACCATCTTTTAATTAAAACAGCTGAGCAACCAGAAGGTCATGAGGACTGACATTTGAGGTAGCAGTCCAGCAGAGGCACCACCCATCTGGAAGTCTGGTCTGGAAAACTGGACAACCCGACCCCTGAGCCCTACCACCAGATACATCCTCTCTGAATTGTGGGTGGGGTTTTGATTTTGTTTTCTTGGGGCAGACAGAATACCTGACTTCCTGTCTTTCAGCGACAGACAATCCAGAATACGCATGTTGCTAGCCCTCCTACAACAGTCTTTCCACTCCTAGAGCCTGCTGCAGGAGAGTAACTGCTTGTCTGACCGCAGCATCCCAGGGCAGGGCCTGCCTCAGTGCTGAGCTCCACCAATCAGGAGTGGACTTGCCACTTAGTTCCCTGACAGTGACACTAGCCACTTCCTGTTTCTCCTCCAGGAGGCTAAGTATCCTTTCTTGGTGAGCCAAGGTGACCTTCTACCAGGTAGCTCACTGATTCTGCACCCCTGCTTAGGCATTGCTGGCCTCATCAACTATTGGATATAGGTTCATCCCTGTTTATGAACCCCAACAGGATCGGTCTGGTATAGCTTTGCAGGAATGAAATTTATCTCAGGAATGGAGGCAAAGAAATAGCCCTATTGCCATCTTGGACAGTTCATCTGATCATGCCTCCGATTCCCTGTTTCTCTAGGAGGGGCACAATGCCAACTTTTCACACTGTTAGTACCACACACAGGCATCTATCTGAACTTATGGGTTGTCAACAAAGCTGCCAGATCACTTCCGAATCTAGTCTGCCACAGCTGAAAGCTGAGGAGGATATATGAGACAGGAAAACTATAGCCCACCATATTTTGGTTTCTAGACAACAGGAACAGGCTGCTGTGACATCTGTAAGGAAAATCCAGTTCCCCATATGACTGGAACTTGTGGGGAAGAAGACTACTGGTGTAGGATTGAAGGATTTGAGACTTTTTTTAATGACAAGCTGTCATTGGGAGGAGGGAGAAAAGGTCATTATTTTACATAATTCAGGAAACCTTTAGGGACATGAATGGATCATAATTGCCAATGCCAGCATTAGAGAGCTTGGCATTATTCAGAACCAATTTTTTTTAACTATTTGGCCTGTTTATCTGGCAGCTTCCATTCAAAGGCCAACTCGGTGAATGAGAGAAATCTGTGTAATAACCTAGCATATTGAGGACCAACATTTCCAAGAATTTTAGAATTCTCTTCCACGTGGAAGAGAAGAGGTTAGATTTTTATTTTCTTCTCTGACTCACCTTCCTCATTCTGCCCTTTAAATGTGGGTGAAACCCAAGACTCAGTCCTCAGTCTTCTACTTTTCTTTCTTTTCATACTCTCAGAAAACTCAATCATTTAAAAAGCTAAACACTTAACTCTTGTTGTAGTGATTTATTGTTTTGATTTATTAATCAAAAGAGGGAGTGAAGGCAAAACACCTTACAAACCTTTAAGCACGTATTATTAGTATCATCATCTTTGGCTTTCCCTTTCAGTTCAATAGAGTGTTTCTAAATGTTTACTATATTTTTGGGTGAATGTTTCGGGGAGGTTTTTGGGGGGTTGGGGTTAACCATATTTTAATTTTATCATTCATTTTTTTAAATTTTACATTCCAAATTCTCTCCCTCCTTCCAGCCCCTCTTGTATCCATTGGAAAGAGAAGAAATGTGATCCTCATTGTACATGTGAAGCCAGGGAAAACATTTCCATATTAGCCATGCTGCAACAACCACAAAAAAAAGGCAAGAAAAACAAAATGAAAACCAATATGCTTCAGTCTGCATTCAGAGTTCATCATTTCTCTCTCTGGAGGTAGGTAGTATTTTTCATGAATCCTTTAGATCCAGCTTGGATCATTGTATTGATCAAAGTGGCTAAGTCTTTCACTGTTGATCAACATTATACTATTGTTTTTGTATACAATGTTCTCCTGGTTCTGTTCACTTCACTTTGCATCAGTTAATACCAGCTTTCCTGGGTTTTTCAAAAGCCACTCTTCAACGTTTCTTATAGCACAATAGTATTCCATCACAGTCCTATACCGCAACCTGTTCAGTCATTCTCCAATTCTTTGTCACCACTAAAAGAGCTTATATAAATAATTTTGTTCATGTGTGTCTTTTTTTTTCCTCTTTTTGTTTGATCTCTTTGGGAAATAGCCCTGAGAGCTGTATTGTTGGTTCAAAGGGTATGCACAGTTTTAGAGCCTTTTGGGCATAGTTCCAAATTGTGACCTGGAATGATTGGACCAATTCACAATTCCACCACTAATGCATTAGTGTATCTATTTTTTCCATATCCCCTCCAGCATTTGTCATTTTCTGATAGGTGTGAAGTGGTACCTCAGTGTTGTTTTAATTTGTATGCCTCTAGTTATTAGTGATTTAGAGCATTTTTTCATATGACTATTGATAGCTTTGGTTTCTTCTTCTGAAAACCATTTATTCATACTTTGACCATTTCTCAATTAGGGGATGACTTATTTTTTTATAAATTTGGTTCAGTTCCCTATACATTTGGGAAATGAGACTTTTGTCAGAAAAACTTGCTAATTGTTTTCATTTGTGCAAAAACTTTTAAAGTCCTCAAAATTATCCATTTTACCTCTGGATCTCATTTGGTCATAATCTTTTCCTTTATCCATAGAAGTGACAAGAACAATGTTCCATGCTCCCCTAATTTGCTTTTGACATCCCTCTTTATGTGTAATTCATGTACCCATTTTGATATTATCTTGCTATAGTGAGAGATGTTGTTCTATGTCTAGTTTGTGCCAGGCTGCTTTCCAGCTTTCCTGGTTTTTATTGGTGAGTTCTTACCCCAGTAGCTGAGAGCTATTTATCAAACACTAGATTACTATGAACATTTGCTATGGCATGTTGTGTACCTAATCTCTTCCACTGATCTACCACTCTACTTCTTAGGCAGTACCAGATTATTTTGACGATTACTGTTTTGTAACATAGTTTGAAATATGATACTGCTAGGTCACCTTCCTTTGTATCTTCCTTTTCATTACTTCCCTTGACATTCTCGATCTTTTGCTGCTCTAGATGTTGTTATTTTTTCTAGATCTATAAATCTTTCATAGTCTGTTTGGTAGGGCACCAAATAAGTAAATTAATTTAGGTATAACTTTCATTTTTAGTATGATAGCTCAACCTACTCATGAGCAAATAATATTTCTCCAGTAGTTTAGATCTGTCTTTATTTGTGTGAAGTGTTTTGTAATTTTGTACAAGATTTTTAGTTGACTCTCTAGGGTTCTCTAGTATAACAGTCTATTATCTACAAAGAGCAGTAGTTTTGGCTCCTCATTATCTATTCTTATTCCTATAATTCCTTTTTCTTGTCTTACTGTTACAGCTAGCATTTCTGGTATGATATTGAATAATGAGGATAATGGACATCTTTGCTTCACCCCTGATCATTTTGGAAAGTCTTCTAGTTTATCCCCACTACAAATAATGCTTTCACTTGGCTTTAGATAGACACTACTTATAATTTTAAGAAAAGCTTTATTGATTATTGTGCTTTCTAATGTTTTTAATAGGAATAAATGTATTTTTTTTTCAGAGTTTTTATGCATCTATTGATATTTGGTTAAGCATTTTGCAAACCCCTTGAACTGGTCTATCAGTGTTCTCTATCTTGGGCGGACACTATAAACTGACATTGGACTGGAGCAGAAATGAATAGAACAGTGTTTGGGAAATTATGTAGTACTTTTAATGACCTCAGTCTCCTCCCTAAAACAAAGGTCCACCTTTACAACATGACAGTCCTTTTGGTGTCTCTGAGTGGCTGCAAATCATAAAATAACACAATCTTCATCTCTATGTAGATGACGCAGATCTAGGTCCTCTGTTGTGCTTCAGTCTATCCCTGGCTACCTATTGGATATTTCAACTGGATGTTCTAGAGGTACCTCAAACTCAGCTGTTTCAAAACAGAACCCTTAACTTTTCTACAAAAACCCAACCCTTTTCCAAAATTCCCTATTTCTGTTGAAGGCATCATCATTCTATCAGTTTTCCAAATTCATAAGCTCAGTATTACCATCAGTTCCTCTCACTCACCCCACATCAGTAGACAAATCTTGCCATTTCTACATCCTCAACATCTCTCACTTCTGACCCCTTTTCTCTACTCCCATGGCCCAAACGTAGTTTGTGGCCCCCTCACCCACTCTCTAGACCATTGCAACAACTTCCTAATTGGTTTCCAGGGCTCATCTCTCCCCACTCGAATCCATTTTCCACACAGCTGCCAGTGATTTGATTTCCCTAAAGTACTGACATTATTTTGTCACTCCCCAGTTCAAAAAACCAGTGACTCCCCATTGCCTCTAGGATAAAATCTAAACTCCTCTATTTGACATTTAAAGCCCTTCACATCCTGGATCCATCCTATCTACTGTAGCCTTGTTCTATATTACTCCTCTCCCATACTCCACAGCCCTGCCAAACTGCTTCTGTTCCTCATACATGGTACTCCATCTCTATATGTTTACATTAGATGTTCCTCACTCCTAGTACACACTTTCTCCTGACCTCCACCTCACAGAACCCCTCTTATTTCAAGACATAGTTCAAATACCATCTTTTACCCAAAGTCCGATTCCCCCACCCCCCCAACTCCTAGTGCCCTAGTTGCCTAACTACTTTGGGTCTAACAACCTTGTGTTTATTTTGGATTATTTTGGATTTAGTTTACATGTACTTATGTATGTTTGAGTTTTCTCACCCAATAGAATGTGATCACTTAGGGCCCAGGTGAGAAAACTCAAATATACATAAATTACCTATAGAGTAGGAATTGTTTATTTTTTTTTTTCTATTTGTATCCCCGGCTCCTAGCACAGTGCTCAGTACATAGTAGGTGCTTAATAAGTGATTATTCACTGTCAATGAATTAAAAGTATGAGTCACACAAAGGGCAATGAAAAGATGCCAGGTGGGCATGACTAGCCTGTGGCACATTAGGAAAATAGTTTTCCTGTATCCAAGTCTAGCATTTTATCTGTCTAAAAGAAGGTAAGTTAGCTTTGTGTCATGAAATCAAGGTATGAAGAATTTTCTTGCTCCCCTGGTATTTATTCAATATCAAGAAAACTAGAAAGAGTTCCCAACATGTTGGGTAGACCCCTGTGAAGGATTTCTAAGAGGGTACAGATGAGTTACACAGGATGAGGAGGCATGGATGATCTGCAATCAGTACTATTGGGAAGGATACTCGCATTGATGAGATCACAAATCCATCAAAGTACCGAAGGCAAGTGTTGGCATTATCTCCTACTCCACATGTCCAAAGCTAAATCCATTCATTCTCCTGTTAAGACCTGTTCCCTTTCCTAACTTTCTGTCAGTGATCACCTACAGGCTCCCAATAACCCAAACTCATAATTTTGAAATCACTTCATTCCCATACTCAGGCTGTATTCTGTCTAAAGTGGTTCTTCCGTCCTCCATTCCCACTGCCAACACGTGAGTTCACGTTTTCCTATCACATTTGAATTATAACAGCTTCTTACTTAGTCTAACTAATCTTTCCCCCTTCGGTTCATTCTTTATATCACCGCCAGATTAATCTTCTTTTAAAAATAAAAAGTCTTCATCTTATATTCCTATTCAAAAACTTTCAATAGCTTTCTATTTCTTTCACTAAGTCTCAGCTAATCTACCTGGCTCTAACGCCTCCATCGTCCAGCCCAATATGGGCGTCAGTGTGTGGTAGTGGAGTGAAAACAGCTCCAGAATTTTACCAGGTGATTAAATCACTTCACCTCTGGGACTGTTTCCTTCCCTGTAAAATGAGGGTTTTCATCTAATGACCACTGTTGTCCCTTACAACCCTAAATCCTAGCCTACAACTCTTCCAAACTTACTTCTAACAATTGACACTCACCCTTCACCACTCTTAGGGTAATTTAATTCCCACATACATCTTAGAAATTTCCAGCTCCAAATCTTTGCTTTATTATCATCCTCCTTCTTGGCATGCCTCTCCTCTCCCTTCTCTGTATAGTACTCCAATACAGTACTCCTTCAAATCCCAGTTCAAGCCTAACCCCCCCCCCCCTTGAAGCCATCCTTGATTACCTTAGCCCCTCCGATCTCTCTCCCCTCTAAACTTATAGTTTTGGTCTGCCCTACATGGTATATTGCTTAGAAAGCCAGCCTCAGAGTCAGGAGGACAGGGATCTCAGTCCTGTCTCTGACAAATGTTGACTATACAACATGCGCAAGTCATTTCTCAGTGCTCTGGGCAAATCCTCAAGACTTTAAGTTGTGGCTAAGGTGCCTACCTGCATTGGTAGGATTGTCTTCACTTAGAGGTCCCCTGTGTCAGTGAAATCAGATACACTGCATCTGCCTGTCCTATCTTACGTTATTTTCTATTGTATTGTTTGTGTTCGTATTCTACGTATTCATCTAGAACTAGGCTTCTGAGGGAGAGGACCATCATTTTTGCTTGTTTGATTGATGCCTTTTTAAAATTCATATTCACTTCCAAATATATCTTTTCCATCCCTATTCCTTCCCCATCGAGGTTTTCTGTGTAAAAAAGAGAAGAGGGGAAAAAAGGAGTTGAGCAAAACTAAGCAACCCAGCAGCCAGAAGAAGCAACATTCCATAGCCATAGACCCTCAGCACTTCACAATGACGCAACATTCAGCTTCACTTTATTGGTCTTTCCATCTTTCCATTGTTGAAGTCGTTTACACTGCTTCCATTTCATTCTGCACGCACCTGTTCATGCACAGTCAGCTAGGTGGTGCAGTGGACAGAGACTTCCCAACTGGGTGACTAAAGGTCACTTCACTTATCTGCCTTAGTTTCCTCATCAGTAAAATGGAAACACTAACACCTACCTCTCAGGGTTATAATGAGGATAAAATGAAATATTTGTAAGGTGCATTGCAAGCCTTAAAGTGTTATATAAACACTGACATATCTTTTTGGAACATCTATGTGTACATGTTCAGCTATTCCCCTCTGATTGGAGGGCTGGAGGTAGAACAATAAACTCCTTGAGGGCAGTGACTGTATTTTTCTTATTTATGTACCGAGCACCTAGCTCAGTGCCAGTTAATTAATGTTTGTTGAAATGAATTGGTGCTTAAGACACACACACACACACAGACACACAGATACATGCACACTCGCCCCCAAATCTTTGCTTTCACAAAAAAGTACTGCTATAAATACTTTGGTACACATGGGATCTTTTCTGTTTTGGGGATGCCTTTCTTAATAATCTTTGGGATATATGCCTAGCAGTGAGATCTCTAGGTCAAAATATATGGACATTTTAGCCACTTTTTTAAGTATAATCCCAAATTGCTTACCAGAATGGTTTACCTCATTCATAGCTCCCAATGTATTAGTGTCTGTCTTCTTGCCATTCCTCTAACATTGACCTAAACTTTATTCCCTTTACCCTCTATTACTCATCTCTGGGTGAGATCCAGGATCAGAGATGTTTTAATTTGCATTTCCTATAGGTAATTTAGAGCATTCTTAATTATTAAGCTAAGTTTCCAATTCATTTGAAACCTGCTCATCTACTTTGACCATGTATCTTCTATGGGGACCTGGCTTTTGGTCTCCTATCTATTGATTAATTTCCTATTTATCTTGGACATCAGACTCTTGAGATTTTGTGGGAGAAGAAAACTTCAATCCACAATTCCCTTTCTTATCCTTGATGCAATAAAATCATTTTCAATTTCATGTAATTTATTTTATCTTCTGTAGGAGGCTTTCTCTTCTAAGATTACCTTCCATCTACTCTATATAATTTGCTTTGGAAGGTACCTATTTATGTACATGTTGTCTGCTCCATTAGAATGTAAGCTCTCCAGTGAATTGAAAGTGAAGTAGATGCCCAGCAAAAGAGGAACAGTTACAGAAACTGCACTAAATTGACGCACTGGAATATTATCAAGAAATGTTAACTATGACTATAGCCAAGCACAGAAACACTTATACAATCTGATGCAGAATGAACTAAGCAGTGGAAAGACGCACAAATGACTGAACGTGAACAGAGCAGCCACAAAGCCATCGAAAGGAATGTGCAAAATTACAAAGAACAAGTTCAGCTCCAAAGACAGATGAGGAGACAGCTTCAGCCCGCTTCTTTGTAAGGTGAGAGGTTCACAGGTGTGGTACACTACTTGTATTGATCAGCATTACCGACTTTTGTTTTTTCTTTTAAAAAAGACTTGGTTATATCAGATGGATCTCTGGGAGTGGGGAGAGGAATTCTCACAGAAATTCTGGTTTTGTTAAAAAAAAAAAAAAGCTATCAACAACAAAAAACATTTGATGTAAGCTCCCTCAGGGCAAGGACTGTTTGCTTTTTCTTTTCATCCCTCATGCTTAGCATGAGACCCAGCGCATAATAAACACTTACTGCTTGTTCACCGTTGGGTCTCCCTTTTCTTCCTGATGACTGTAGTAGTTGGTTACTCTTATTCATTTTCTACCGTTTTTAACTGAGTCAAATATACATTTGTAACTTGTATATAGTATAAGACACTGGTAAAAACCTTTAATTTTTTGACGAATTGTTTTCCAACTTTCCTAGTTCTCATCAAATAGGGAATCCCTCCTGAAGGAGTTCACTATCTTCTTGGACTAATCAAACACTGTTGCATTCCTTCATGCCCAGAATGCACTCCTCTTCATGTGTCCTAGCTTCCTTCAAGATTCAGCTCAAGTCCCACCCTCTACAAGAGGCCTTTCCAGTCTCCCCAACTGCTAGTGCCTCCCACTCTGAGATTACCTCCCATTTATATGATCCATGTCTTGTACATAGCTGTTTGAATGTTGATTCCCCAGTAGACTACAAGCTCCATGTTAATGCCTTCCTTTGTACCCCCAGCGTTCAGCACAGCGCCTGGCACATAGAGGGCACTTACTTAATACAGGCTTACTGATTACGTTGAGTTCAATTGATTTTTGCATATCTAATCTGTTCCACTGATCTATTTGCCAATTTTTAAACAGTACTAAGTATTTCTGATGACTACTACTTTTTATAATTGCCCTTTTATCGTTCAGTCCTCTGTGGTGTATACCAGAATGCTTAAGTTCATGACAGATAATCAAAATCAGATTTTGACCAAATTGGCTGCATAGATGGTACCAAATTGCACTTTTAATTTTGCCTTGGCAGCAGAGTTAATCAAACAACTACAGGCCAACATTCCATTTTTGTTTTCTTTCCAAAATTGTGTTGTAGATGGGGGGGAAGGTATTTCAGGGCAGCCTCTCCCTCAAACCTGAGGCTTCCTCACCATCAGATTAACAGCCTGTTTTATTAAGACACTCACTAAAGGAAAGCTTCATATAAGAAAGTCAGAAACTTTGTATCCTAGAGATTAAAGTGTACCTGCTAACAGTTCCATTTGTTTTCATTTTTCCTTTAGACTGTGAGTTCCCTGAGGGGAAGGATTATCTCTTCTACATTCTAATTAATTTCCTTCCACATTTGACTTAACAGTAGTACTTTTATGGCATTATTACAGTATGTCACTGTTTATCAAAGAAAATTAATTCACTCCCCTCATCCCCCTCCACTTTAGCTGTAACAAGAACAGTTTCATTTAGATGAAATTTAAGATGGGTTTTTGAAAGGATAAGGGATATTTTTTTATTTGCTCCTGAATAATTTCATTACAGGACAACAAGGTTATTAATTACTATAAATTCAAAATAGCATTCCATTTGCTTCTAAGTGGTGTGGGAAATAGATGAGGAGATTCAAGTAAATTTATAATTATAATTTATAAGATTCAAGTAAATTTATAAATATATTTCTTGGACTAAAGTTTTGCAGTCAAAGGTCACATCCTTAGCACAGTAAAACAGCTAAATTTGGGGTGGAATGCTTCCTTTTTTAGGAGCTGGGAGTATGTATATTTCAACCAAGTCTGTCCCTTTCTCTCTGCCTGGACTGCTTCCAAGGACACTGTCTAAATTCAAATCTTTCACTGAATGGTCTTCTTCAAATGCTCTTTTGTGGAACAGGAACTGTAGTTATAGCCTCCACCCTCTATCAACCACGCATTCAGCTCTCTGGCTGTTACTTTACAAAGCAGGTCAGCCTGGTGTTCCACAAAGAAGGCAGATAGCTCTATAGAAACAAATATAGCAGGCATCATTTGAGAAGAGTGACAAACCTGTCATGGGAACACACTGAATCCATGTGAACAATCAATTGATAGATTATGAATTGAGGGAAAAACAGCAAAGAGCAAAATTCATCCTATCTACAAACTAACACTGAAATCCAACCAAGCATGTCAGAAAAAAAAATCCATTTAAAAATACTGTGTGAGCCTATAAATGAGGATTTTATCAGACTATTGACAGCTTCAAACAATTTGTTTTACAGTTAAGCAGTATTACAAAATAAAAATTCATAAAACTGCTTGCTGGGTTATGGGCTTTAATGAAAACCCCCAAGGAAGGGTGAATATACAAAATTCAAGTGTAAATACTATAAGTTAAGATATATTTTCCCAGTTCAACCATGAAAAAACAATTCAATACTGATCTACTATGTATGGTTGTAAAGAGATCAGGCATTGATAGAAGAAACAGATTTTTCAGCTTCTCTTCAGGGAACTCCAAAGGCTGGTCATCTGGGGCTGGGTCATTTTTCCTCCAATATAGTTCTGATCTGAAGTTCTTGTTTCATGTTTCTGACTTCCCTAAATGCTAAAAAGACAGATTACCAACACAAGACGTATGTCACAGATATTGACATTTTTTACCACATTAATGGATGCATTTTATCTCTATTAATTAATGGAGTTGCCTTAAATACACAGACAACACATCAAAGCTTTGATATTTCAGGGCAAACCCACTAAAATAAGTATCATTACATTCCAACTCCAGTTGATGACCCATATCTTTCAAGCAATATTCAAAATAACAATACTCCAATAGATCCTTTGGCATTCACTGTAATAGGATTTGACCTGTAGTTTAAA
The DNA here is from genome assembly GCA_023548195.1 of Bettongia penicillata ogilbyi. Taxonomy (NCBI): domain Eukaryota; kingdom Metazoa; phylum Chordata; class Mammalia; order Diprotodontia; family Potoroidae; genus Bettongia; species Bettongia penicillata. Next base: position 5,786,431 of record JAJHZJ010000413.1, read on the forward strand.
AGTGAAACTAGCGATGGAGAAAAAAAGAGAAAGGTGGAGAAGAGGTTTAGATGTTCTTTGATTTCTCTGACAGTAGACTAACCCAAGATCAGTATGAGATACTTACAATTGCTCCTTCTCCTCTTCGTCGTAAAATTATGCCTTCTGCCAATAAAGCCTTTCCTGTTTCCACAAAGAGCGTATCTTCATCTGTTTCTCCCTTTTTCTGTAGCTCAATATACTTCTCCACAAATCTGAAAGTCCAAGCAGTCCCCTCTCAGATATGAACCTTTTCAGTTTTTCTGTGCCAGGAAATTATACTTTCTTTGCTCAGCTACTAAAGAACACCAAACATACTTATTGAACATCCCAGTATTAAACATCCCAACCTCTTCTCCCCTTAAATGAAACTCATAACCTTATCACACAGCCAAATTACTTATTATTAAATGTGAACTGGTACACATACAAATCTCTTACCTCTGGCAGGAAGATTTAAAATTTGGGTTGAAAAGATCGAAAATTCTGGGACCAGATCCATAAACTGAATAGAATTTCCTAGAGAATAAAAATCAGTGTTATATCTCCAAACAGAAACCAATATCAATGACTGATACATGAGGAGGAATAATCAATCAACCTTTGAGAAGTATATAACGATACAAAACAGCCCAACACACACTGCTGTCAGTTCCTATAGACAGCATTTCAAGTTATACTTTCCTGGCGTTCAGTTATATGACAAAGCATTTTAAAAATGTAAAGGCACTAAATACTTCCAAGGTATTATGATGTTAATATTATTACCAATAATATTAAGTAAAAATCAGGAGCTAAAAGGGACAATCTGCAACACTCCACTAAAATGTCTTCTGCTCCTTTGTGTTCCACAAAATCAACAGTCAAAAATCCCTTAATGTATGAGCCATACAGACTTTTAGTTAAAACTGCTGCCCCTCCAGTGCCTAGCAGTGTTTGGCACACAATAGTTGGTTAACAGGTATGTGTTTTATATTACTGATTAAAAAATTAGTGGAATGGAACCCAGAAGAATGCTGAAGAGCCAACTATTTAAAACCCCAAATAATAAATCTGAATTTCTCGACTTCCTTTCTATGATGTTCTCAAAATAGGGATAGAATACCCCTGTCCTTCTGACTCACAGAAATGAAGACAGATGGGATTATACATAGAACTCATCAGTGGGAGAAATATGACATGTAAAATCAAAGTATAATGGTTTATAAGTCATTGTCTCCTAGACCAAAGAAACAAGGAGTATAAATGAGGTGTCCTGCAATGTTTCACTGAGGCAAAACCTCAGGTATTAAGCTGACAATTAAATATTCCTTATCTATTGAGCTATGATTAAGAGAAGTGTAAAAGTCTCTAAGTCACTGTTCCAGAAACCGTTTCAGGCAGTTGCTGATAGCTGCCCAACCGGTAAGAGACTTAAAATTCAGTCCTAGTCCCCAAAGTTCACATACCAATTGCCATAAGTGTCCACTCAATGGTCATATGGCCCTTTTTGGGGAAGGATGGAATGAAAGGTTCTGAATATGTCTTGGCATTTCTTAATTCTTTGTCTGCAGCTTGATTCTAGACCCTTCTTTCAATGGCTTCCGTATTTCTTACTGATTTTCTTGACTGAGACTAGATTAGAAAATTTCTATCTCAATTCCCTTTCAAGCTCCAGCTCCTATCTACAATTTCTTGAATGGTTTCATGGAGCATTAACTTAATTTCCCCCTGCTAGGCTCCGCCACCTCCTTTCCCTGGGTGAGCAGCGCAATCACTCACGCTCTAATCCGATCTTCCTCGTACAGGACCTCAGGTACCTGATCCTTGGCTTTGCCATAGCGTTGGCGGGGCCTCCGGAACACTGGTTCCCTCAGTGGTGGAAAGGCCTCATACACATCATACCACAGGGGTTTCTCCTTCATCACCCCAGCCCGCATCAGGTCGCGAGTCCTTGAGGGAAAGAATGAGCCAGCTTAGCTAAAAGTGGGTTTTTGCAAAAGACCCCAAGGGCTGCTCTTCATCACAAGCAATAGTCCCAAACGCTGAGGAGCCATGCGTGGGTGGGGGAACTTATCCCTCTACCTCCCTATATGGTAAGAAGTACAGGAAACATCTCCCAGGACCACAGGATTCAGAAAGGAGCATCTGCTGTAACTGTTTCTCTTTTACCCAGGAGGAACCCTGAAGGTCTTCTCCCAGTTTCATTTGTTTGTTTGTTTAAAGGGGGTCATCCCTTGAGCAACTTCTTACAGAAGCCGATTCACTGAATGGCTGTATCTCACTCCAAGTGAGAACATGGTAAGACCTTAGCCTGAAGGGGCCAGGGTCTCCCACTGCATCCTGGTTCATCTCCAGTCATCCTGATGAATATCAGGCTGCTGGACCCGGATGGCTCAGGAGGACAAAGTGAGGCTGGTGACCTTGCACAGCCCTCCCTCGCTCAAACCAAAGTCAACTGCAGGTCATACATCATCTGGATGTCATGGTCCTCTTAGAGAACGAAGGACAAACACAACCCACAACGACAACAACCGCTGAGGATACAAAGAAAGGAGGAAACAGGTCTGCCCTCAAGAGCTCCGAGGAATCGCGGAGGTCCCCTAGCCTAAGGGTTCTTAACTCAGGGGCCGTGGAGAGATCCAAAGCGTCTGTGAACTCGGATGGGGAAAACTACGTCCCTGCGTTCACCTGCCTGTAACTGGAATGCAACGATTCCGTTCACCGACTCTTTAAAAAGTTATTCTGGGAAAGGATCCACAGGCTTCGAGCGAGTCCATCACACACGCACACACGCTGCACAGAAAAATAAGCTGAGGTCGAGGGGCTGTCGTAAAGGTGTTAAGTGACCCAGACAACATTCTCATTCTTCCACGGTGCCACAAAGCCTCTCGACCACTCGCTCATTTTACAGGTGGGGAAACTGAGGCGCAGGGAGACGAAACTTGCGCAAGGTCACGGTGAGTCCCTCGGCTATAAGAGAAGGAGCACTGCCATCCCATGGGGGTTTCCGCCGGGACTCCGGCCCAGGAAGCCCCAGGGCGTGTGTCCCCCCACCCCCAGCTCCCCGTGGGGGAGCCCTGGAAGTCTAGGCACCCCGCACCCCACCCTGCCCCGGGTTTGGCCCCGCAGGCCGAGCCCCGTGCCCTCTCCGCGCACACACCGCGTGAAGATCGTGCCGATGGTCTCCAGCCGGCTTCCCGCCATGACGACCCCTCTAAGAGGCCCCCTTACTTAGGTCCTGCCGCCACCCTCACGAGAGCAGCTGGCTGAAGCTGAGAACCGGAAACGGAAACAGAGGCGGGAGGGTCACGAGGGTGCAGAGGTGGGGCGCGCGCCAATCCCAGCTTCGGCCTCCACGCGTCGCCAGGGAGGGGGCGGGGCAGCGCCGAGCACGCCGTGGGTACGCTGCCAAGCAAAAGCAGAAGATGGCCGAGTCCACCGGAGAAACGGGGAGGGGGAGGGGCGGGGCGGGGTGGGGGTGGGGGTCGTTCCCGCTCAGGCAGAAGTACTCTAATCCCAGAATCAACAGAGGGAGGGCCAGGCAGGAGTCGTGAAACAGCGCCTAGTGGGACGTTGGGAAAGGCCTTAGGGTGTAGAAGGTCGGCGCCGGACTAGGGAACGACCTAAGCCGAGCCGTCTCATTTTCTATGTAGGGACTAGGCAAATCTCCAAGATTCGTTTTCCAGAAAGCCCATGAAGCATTCTCAGTGGGAGAAACCGCTGGGACTCCATTTCCCAGGAGGCCACGGGGTGAGCGGCTAAGATTCTGATTGGTGTAAAGGCTTCTGGGAGGCGGGAGATTTAAAAAGTCCGGGCTGCGCTGATTGGAGAATTGCTAAAGCAGCTTGGAGTACACGAATCCAGTGGAAAAGACCTCCACGACGGGGGGCTGGGTAAAGTGTGCGGAACCAGAATCACCGGTGTAGACGTGGAATGTATCTCAGCGCTGTTTAGTCTATCCCCCTCATTTAATAGATGAGGAAACTGAGGCCCTGGCTTTGGTGATCCTCCCAAGGGTCTCGGTAATAAATGACAGGTGAAATCGGAGAGCTAGCTTCTTACACCTGCCGCCTGTGTGACCTTGGTCAAGTCACGCTCCCGGGGCTTTGGTTTCGGACTGTCTTTGATCCCTTGCGGCTCTAAACCCGGCATCCCACAATACCGTGCCTGCGCTCCGGAACTCAGCGTTGGGAGATCATGGGCAGTGCTTTCTCTTCCTTGCATAGGTGGGAAACTGTAAGTGTGCAGCCCTGCGTATTCAGCGTCGGGTTTGAAGGTCTGCGAAAAGCGATGCAGGCCGAGGAAAAAATGGAATAAAACTGAGAAATTCAGGTTTCACTATCACGAGGGCACCTTCCCGTTGAAAGAGTGGCAGATGCTGGAACTGTGAAATTGAGGATTGTGCACAAACTAGAATTAGACTCCATGATGCTTTTGGACACGTGGACCCAATGAAAATTCTGCAGCTGGTTCACAATAAAGTTTAATAGCCTAAGCTGGCAGAGAAGGCGTATAAGAAATAGGAAACCTGTTCTCTGCGCTCAAAGGAAAGGGCTATTTATTTGACTCTGTTACACAATAAGTTATATTAGCGTTCTGTGAATCAGCTTGAAAGACTTAACTCATATTTGACTTAGTTTCCTTCTAGGTGATAGTCAAGAGTTCATATCTCAAATTTCTGTTTCTGAAGATTTATCTTCTTTCAGCTTCTAATTTTCCCACCAGGGGTAGGGAAGGCATATTGAGTTTCTCCTAGGCTACTACCCCATCCCCCACTTGCAGATGTCCTGTGCCAAGTCAACTAGGGAGCATTTTGTTTTGAAAAAAAATGACAAAGCCACAAATCTCAGGGCAGAGACTTTACTGTACTCTTTCTCTACCACTCCCTCCAAACCCACTTTGGACATTAGCCTCAAAGAAAAAAATCGAGCTGTCAGTATTTTCCCTGCAATGCCTGAAACGTATACAAGTAACCCCACCCATGTCTCCAGACAGTGCCTTTGAGTCATAGAGTATTAGGAGTAAGACTAATTCATTTTTTAAAAAAATGGTTAAAGTTTAATTTACCTCAACTTTGAGAATTTATGTTTCAGTGATAAAGCTGGTATGTATGTGTCTATTCAAGTTGTTTCATGACATTTGTGATTCATATGCTATTTAAATATGTGTTCACTAACATTTTAAAAGCTAAATTGCATATGTATTTTCTACCCCTATTAGAAGGTACACATCAGCTTCCAAATCATGTGACCTCCAAGATGCCACACTAGACATTTTCTCCAGTCTTCACTTAAATATCAAAAACAGGGGGTGGGGGTGGAAGGAAGAAATATGTGTCGGAGATAAAACAATTACACTGAATCCATAGGACAAGAAAGCAAGAAGCCCAGCAAAGTAAAAGCCTTATGAATTAATACTGGAGAATTCTAATCCTTCAAGTACTCATGTAAGGAGTAATACAAGAAAATTGTTCAGATCTTCTGCATACAGAAAATGAAGCACCAATTGAAAAAAATCTATAGAGCTCCTTCCAGAGGAAAAAAACAAGAAACTCTTCTTTAAACTACAAGACAGTGGTTAAATTTTCCAAATCCAAGATAAACAATAAATTTCACAAGCAGCTAGGAGAAAAACCTTCAGATATAAAGAAAAGGAAATTTTCATAACGCAAAACTACTCTGCATCCTTTGGAAATTGCAGAAAGGAATACAATAATATATTTTGAAACTCAAAGGAGCTCAAGAGGCAACGCAGAATGATATGGCCAGCAACCTGAACACAATCATCAATGAAAGAAAGGATGATAAGAAAAAGAAAAATAATAGAGTGATTTGGGATATTCCTGCAAAAAAAATTAGTTTCAAACACATTCATTGCTCCTTTCTTTAACAAGCTACCAAGTTCAGAAAAATGTGGGAAGAAAATTATCAGGTTTCTGATGCTAGAGATAGTAGGCAGAAATTGACAACTTCAGTTTAAAAAAAATTTTTTTAGGAAATTCAGAGAGCAGAAAATATTCTTTGAACTTGGCACCAACAGACATACATATACAAAATTTATCAACATTTCTAATTATAAAGTAGTTGCCGATTTACATTCTTGCAACCAAGAGTAAAATTCAGCATAAGATTATAACATAAATGTTTGTGACTTTGTGTATTAGTATGTGAGTATATCTGTGGCACAATTCTGTTTTTGTGAATTTGGCACAAATTATAATGGTAGGGAAATTAGGCCTTTATATGATTCTGATGAGCGTTTTAAGCAGTTTGTAACTTAAATTTATATCAATAGTATACTGCATGTATACTGAATTTCATGGTCTCTATGGTGGGTGTGGGTGTATTCCACCATAGGCTATTAAGTTAGAAATCCAACCAATGAATAATTTGGGCACATGTACCCAGAATTCCTTACTGGCACTACTCCTCTGCCTCTCTCCTAGAACCAGGAATGGCAGAGGGGTAAGAATAGGGTCATCTCTCTCTCTCTCTCTCTCTCTCTCTCTCTCTCTCTCTCTCTCTCTCTCTCTCTCTCTCTCTCTCTCTCTCTCTCTCTCTCTCTCTCTCCCTCTCCCCTCTCTCTCCCTCCCTCCCCCCCTCTCCCCCCCCGCTCTGTATTTATCTTATCATGTCTCTGGTGTGCATGAGATGCTATTAGAAGTTCCAAAAGTTAAGTTCCTTCTGTTAAGTAGTTATCTCCTTAGGCTAATTCCCGTTCAGATGAAAATTATTTACATACTTGTGTTGAGCTAAAAATGATCTAATAATATCTTAGAACTGGAAAAGATGCTAGAGGTCATTTTGACCAACTCCTTCATTTACAGATAAGGAAACAGACCCAGAGAGTAATTTGCCCATGGTCACACAGACAGGAAGGGGAAGAGGCAGGATTCAAATCCAGATTCTCTGACTCCAAAACCCAAAGCTCTACTGCACCATGCTACCTCCTATGTTTCTTTGACAATAGCCCTTAGCACTTCTTTCAAGTCTAACATTAGGGACCCACTATTTAGCCCAAGGGACTGGGGCACTGTGCTGACTCTTCTCTAAGGGAGTCGTCTGCTGTGTACCTATGTGCACAATTCAGACCAAATTCAATCCTAAGAGAGCCTTGCATCTAATAAGTGGCAGACTAGATCCCCTTTTCTAACACTCCTTAAAAGTGTTGGCTTTTTAAAGACTCCTTAAAGCACCCCCTACACCTTTGCCCCTCAGATATAAATTATTTAGAATTTAGGTTTGGGCTTTTGTCTATGGTCTTCCCAAAAGGAAAGAGTAAAGTGGTGCTTAATGTACAACACAAATAAGGTATGGGATAGGTTTTCTTGCAATACAAAAGAAATACTAAACATAAAACACTAACAGAGCACATTGACACAACAATTAAAAAGGTGTTTCAGGTAACAGCTTCTGACTGTGTTACAATCTGCTGAGAGGCTGATTCTTAAGCCTCATGCTAACATAAAGCAGTGTTCAAAACTGCTGACCAGGCATTTTGTATTTCACCTTCCCTCTGCACTGTTCAAACAACTGACTTCACTTGTCATCTCTGACTTACTCAAATGTTGAATCACCAAGTCCCTGAGGTCTTCAGAAGGTTTTTGTAGAGAGCTACAGGCATAAACACACTGGCATGGCCTCTGTAGATCAATCTAAGGTTTATAAAGCACTTTTATTTATTTTTTTTTTTACAATAATCCTGTGAGGGAAATAATCAATGTTATACTTAGATTGTATTTGGAGCACTGAATTTTGAGTTAGGGACCAGAGTTCAAGTCCCAATTCCCTTTATGATCTTGAACAAATTATTCACTCCTCTTAGGTTCTAGTTTCTTCATCTTGAAAATGGTGAAAGGAAGTTGGAGTAGGAGGCTAACAAAGGACTCTTTTATCTTTAAATCTGTGGTCCTATAAAAATTTATTCCAGCACAAATTTAACCCCCTGCATAATTAACTTTTTAATTCTGTATACTTGCTAAAGTTGCATTCCTGTTTTCAAAGAAAGACCTCTGAGAATATAAGTTCTTGAGCATAATCTCCCAAGACTTCCTATTGGCAAAGCAAAAAGAGCCCAAGTTCATGCAATCCTTCAAATGTGTTGAAGATAAGTATACATCCATGTGTTTTCCTGAATAGCTCAGAAAAATTTTTGAAAGTCTTTTTGAGTTTCCAGATATTGTCATAATTATAGGTTTGTGTAAAATTGACTCAGCTTACTGCTTTTGTCAGCATACAACTTATGTTGTATTTGCCTGTGTAAACGGAAAAAGAGCTAAGGAGGCTAGATTTAGAATGTTTGAATTAAAATCTTAAAATTGGAAAGAGCAGTCCTATGATGGGAAGCGTTGATTTGTGTACCTGAGGGTATCCTAGGTTTTGAAAGCATTATCTTTGTGCCAAGTAGAGTAGAAGAATTTATAATAATGGCTTTACGATAACTCACCATAACTACTCCTTGTGATGTTGTCTTTTTTTTTTTTCTCAGTTTATTTAACGTTTTGAGTAGTTCTAGGAACTATTCAGATGGGAATCTGGGATAGTCATTTTTCTAATAGCCTTGGCCTTGACCTAAAGTAACATTCAGGTTCCCTAACTTTCTTTCCATCCTTGGTTAGCGTTTGCAGGTTGGTAATTGATCGTCCCTTAAAATATATACCCTCCTGGACACAATTCCTCAATGACAATTGGACAAGGATAAGAGCCCTTGTGGTTAAAACTGTCTTTTTTGTACAGTTAAGAAAGAAGTTCTAAATAACAGTGTTTAAATTCTAGAACAATAAACTTGCAGGAACTCCAGCTTCCAAGATAACAGTTTCTGCTTTAAGAGCACATCAAAAAAGGGGCAGCAGGAGAGAGAATCTGAGTCTTGCAGTCTGTGTAAATGAATGTAACACCCCGGCAGATGTCACTGTAGAGGGCAGTTTGAGTGAACATCACTTTTCACTCTCCTCCAATGGAAATGGGCAGAATTAATCATGCTTATCTCCAACTCCCCCCCACCCCCAGACTTGGGGCAAGGGTCCAAGCTCTACTTGGCTTCCTTTCTCTGCAAACTAGAAGGCTTAAAAATAAAAATTGTAAGTAAAATTCATAAAATGTTCTGAGCCCCCAGGTAACCTGTTGATTGACAAGTCAGGAAGTCAGCCCCTCAACCCGCCGAATTTGTACTAAACAGTTATCCACAGTTTTTCCCTCTCAGGGCAAAAACACCTACTCAGTACACACCTATAATTCTCTTATCTTTATCAAGTAAGTAGCTTTTTAAAATGCAAGTAATTTGTAAGCAAAATTGTAAACAGCAGGCAAACACTTGGTAATGAATCATATCTTCCACTGAATGCTGCAGTAAGACATAAGGGAGAAGCAGAAAGGGCTTCAAATCAAAATCAATATTTTTCCAACTCACTCAATCCTTGCTGGACTCCCTTAATAAGCTGGTGATGAACCAAGGTGGGGGGAAGGGAGGTTCCAACTATAAACAAGGCTTAGAATAGTCTCTTGAAAATCATCTTTTAGCTGCTCTCTCTCTCTCTCTCTCCCTCTCTCTCTCTCTCTCTCTCTCTCTCTCTCTCTCTCTCTCTCTCTCTCTCTCTCTCTCCCTCTCCCCCCCCTCTTTCTTTACATCTATCTGTCACTCCATCTCCTCTCTTCTCTCTTCTTTTTTATCCCTTTCTCTCCTCTCCTCTTTCTCCTCTCCTCTCTTTCCTCTCCTCCCCTCTCCTCCCCTTTCCTCTTCTCTCTTTTTTCTGTCTGTGTGTGTGTCTCTCTCTCCCCTCCAATTCCTTCTTCAATTCTATCCCTGACTTCCTCTCTAGAAAAATTTGTAAATTTTAATCATAATTTTAAAAACTCCACTCGTCAATTTTGATACCCCAATAAATAGTTCTGTGTCTTCCCCAGGTGGGAAGAAATATAACTTATTGACTTAAGGACACCCCACAAGGCAACTCAAGCCATGTCAGAATGACTACCATAAATGTATGCATACAGATCTAGCTTTGAAATATAGATAAAGCCAGTAAAGGCACCTGAGCAACCATAAAAATAGGGGGAGGGGGAATTGATTAATCATAATGGTTTCCAGAGTAGTCGGATCATACCAAGCCAAAAAATACCCTATCCACAATAGAAAAGTACAGTAGTTTGAGGAAAATGCTTGCCTGGATAGTGCTGAATCTAGAGGCTCTCCAGCTGTGGAGGCTCCCAAGGGAATGGAGACCACCTAGAGAGTCTGACTCATTAGAAGCTATAAACAAGACCATCCATCCATGGAGTCAAGACCAAGTCTGCATGCCAGTCTGAGAATACTAAAGGTGCAGAACTGAGAGTCACTGCAAAAATGCCATGACTCTCCGACCAGAGAGCAGGCTACCCAGGGGTAATGAATAAACATCTGTTGCTGGATGATGCCCACCAGTGGAGTGTATGTGATATGTACTTTTTTAATTAAAATTTTTATTGATATCTTTTGATATAGCTTCAGTTCCCAATATATACCTCCTGTAGTGTGGTTCCTTGTAACAATGAATAAGAAAGCAAAACTAACCCACACATCTACTGAGTTCATTACGTACAGTATCTCACACCCATCATCCCCATCCCTGAAAGAAATGGAGGGAGGTACCTCTTCATATCTTTTCTTTGGGGGTATTTGTGGTTGTTCTTTAATCACTGTAATTGGACTATATTGTATATCACTTTCCTAGTTTTTTCATTTCTCTCTGTATCATTTCAGGTAAGTTTTCCCCTTCTCTTTAGTCATCATCTAGCAGTAACAACCACTTTTGCTGCAGGGCTGGAGGTGCTGGAGCTTTCACTTTTTCTCTCTTTACAGTCAAGGATTCTATGCATGCATACGGACCACTTTCAGTCCTGGGGCACTTCGGGCCCTCGGAAGAGTGGGGTCAGTCTCTTTTGTCTAATTGTCTCTATCTCTCTACATTCCTAATCTACCCTGTGGGGAAATTAAAGTTTAGATTTGGTTCTTATGTAGAGTCTCCCAAAAAGCGGGAGTAGAAGAGTACCCAGCGTATGATATAGAATCAGAGGTATAGGACAGCAATTCATTTGCTTTACATAAAAGAAATGCTAAATACACACCAGTGTGCACTGACAGAAAATTTAAACAAATCATACCAGTAACACAGTGTTACACTCTTCCTGGATGCTGAGATTTAAACTTCAGAACATGGAGCAGTTTTGCAAGACTGCTGAACAAGCATTTTACATTTCACCTCTTCTCCATGGCATCCCAAGAATTCCCTCTAGGTCCAGGTGTTCTGGCAAGCCCAGCCAGGGTTAGGGCTCATCCTTCTGCTGGTGGTTATTCTCTCTGATGCAGAAACTCCTCTTGCTGCCAGTCAGCTCTGAGGCAGCCACATTTTACTTATCATCACTCAAGGTTCAGCTGAGGTCCATTAGATTGTGAACCTCTTAGAGGCAAAAATCATCTTTTACCTCCTTTTGTAGCTGAAGTGCTTAGCACAATGCCTTGGCTCAAAGTAATTACTTAAATAGATGTTAATTGATTGATTGAAGTCCCTTGGAAGTGCTCACTCTCTATCTCTTTCTCCCCCTCCCTCCCCCCCCTCACTCCCCTCCTCCTCCTCTCTCTCTTCTCCTTTTCCTCCTTCTCCCTTCTCTCCCCTTCCCTCTGTCCTTCCCCTCTCTCCTTTTCTTCATCTTTTTCTTCCTCCTCCTCCTCTTCTTCCTCCTCCTCCTCCTCCTTCTCCTTCTCCTTCTTCTTCTTCTTCTTCTTCTTCTTCTTCTTCTTCTTCTTCTTCTTCTTCTCTCTCTCTCTCTCTCTCTCTCTCTCTCTCTCTCTCTCTCTCTCTCTCTCTCTCTCTCTATCACACACACACATACACACACACACACACACACACACAAATAAGCTAGGTGGCACAATGGATAGAGGGCACAGTGAATAGAAGAAAACCTGAATTCAAATACAGCCTCAGACGCTAACTAATTGTGACTCTGGGCAAACACTGAACTTCTGTATTAGTTTTTTCACATATAAAATGGGGGTAATAATAGCATTTACTTCCCAGAATTGTTGTGGGGATCAAGTGAGATATTGGTAAAATGCTTTGCAAACCTTAAAGTGCTAATATAAATGCTAGTTATTATTATAGGAGAATTCAGAACATCAGAGCTCAGTGATAAACACAGTTCAGCATCTCCAGGGACAGCTTCTGCCTGTTTGTCTGACTCTCTGCAAAGTTACACAGCCTTCTCAGCCTATTTTTTTTTTAATCTCTAGCTTTTGCCAGTTCTGTTACTACTTTTATAATCTTGTTGCCTTCACTGGTCCTCAGTTTCCTCCTCTGTACAAATGTAGGGGTATGTTCATAGCAGCACTTTTTATATTAGCAGAACAATAACTGGGAGCCCATCTATGGCAGAATGACTGTATTAATCATTGTATTATGGATGTTCATGGTGGTAGTGGTGGTATCATTTCAGTCATGTCCAACTCTTCACAGCCCCATTTTGGGTTTTCTTAGAAAAGATATTGGAGTTACCTTTTCCTTCTCCAGCTTATGTTAGGAAGCAAACAGAGTTAAGTGACTTGCCCAGGGTCACAAAGCTGGTAAGTATTTGAGGCAGGATTTGAACTCACGAAGATGAGTCTTCTTGACTCCCGGGCCAGTGTTCTGTGCACTGTGGCACCACCTACCTGCCACTATGTGGATGTGATAAACTACTGTTATAACACAAGAAATAATGGATAGGAGGAATTCAGAGAAATGTGTCTAGACTTGTATGAACTGGTGTGGAAGGAAGTGAGCTGACACAGAAGGACAATATACACAGTGACTTCAAGAATGTAAATGAAAACAAAAATAAAGGAAGTATGAATTAAGAGTCAGTCGAATGACCAATCTTGCTTCCAGAGGGCAGACAATGGAACAAACATGCTTCTCTCCTTTTGGCAAAGATGTGGGGGAACAAGGGTACAGAGCGTCACTTGCATGCACCATCAGACCTAGCTTCTGAGTGGACTGACTTGGTTTAACTTTCCTTTATGACACTTATTTGTCATTTCTATAACAAATTTATTACATGCACACACACACGTATACACACATGCACACACACACATCTTCAGGTCATTTCTACATCTTCAGAAACTGCTGAATAGTGCTGGAGGAAGTCACAGAACCACAGATTTAGAGTTGGGAGGGATCTTAGAATCTAACCCTTTTATTTTTCAGATGAGGAAACTGAGATTCAGTTAAGTGACTTCCTCCAGGTCACATAGTTGCTAAGTATCTGAGGCAGAATTCAAACTCAGGTCTTCACCTCATTATGCTGAGTAGTTCCACTAGAAATGACAAATAATGACACTATGTCATTTTCTGTCAGGGAGTATTTTAGGAAGTGACTTGTGTAAAAGGAGTCAGAAAATCTTTTTTTTTAATGAAGTGATGAAATTAGAGAGTCAGTATAATATAGTGGGAAAAAATATTACCTATGGATTTAATGGGTCTGCATTTGAGCCACACTTACTACTTATATGACTTTGGGCAAGTCATTTATCCTTTCTGGACCTCAGTTTGCTCATCTCTAAAATGGACTTCCACGATCTCCTAGAGTCCTTCCAGAAAGCACTAAATCATGGGATCCTAAGATAATAAAATTGATAACAAAGTAGAAGGTCTAGGGCAGGTATCACTCTTCATGAATCTTTCCTTCTAAACATCTGTGGCCCCAGGAATGTGATCTGACACTTAGGTGTGATTCATTACTCTCTCCCTGCTACCAGTAAGGTCCTTGTCCTGGTTTTAGCTCTTCTTGCCCCTCCCCAGGGCCTAACACGTACTACTTAGTAGATGTTTGTTGAATGAATGTGTTCTCTAGGCCCTCTCTCCCTCCTCCCAGTGGTTTCCTTGAGGGCAGAAATCAGACCACTTTGACATGTCCATAATGCCACTAGCAACTAGTAAACACTGAATATTTGTGTCCTGACTGTGTAAAAGAGTTGAAGGAGAGATAATGCAGGAAGTTAGAAGACAGGGTCAAATGCGAAGGGGTGGAGACTATAGGGGAGTGAGATGGATGAAGAGACAAAGAAAAAGGCTCCGAAGAAGGAAGGCAGAGTTGAAGAGTGGAAGGACTCCTAGAGCCTAGAGTCAGAAGAGCCGAGTTCCAATCCTGACTCTGACATTTATTACCTATGTAACCTTGGTCAAATCAGTTTTACTGTCTGGGCCTTGGTTTCCTCAATTGTAAAACAGGGAGGTGACTGGATAACTATTAAGGCCCTTCCAACTCTGAGTCTGAGACAGGTAGGGGAAATGTTGAAGGCTGACCGATCCTTCTCTCATTCCCTAACTCACCACACACCCGTAAGGCCAGGACAAATGGACACCATCCTCCTTATTGCCCACTGCCCCCTCTGGAGCCTTCTTTAGCATCCTTACCCAGCTACCCTCTCTTCCAAGGTTTACTTCAAATGTCTAAATCGCCCCATCCAGATTCTTCCTTTAGTGAGCTACCAGCTCTGAGGCTATTAACCCTTCTTTCTGTAGGAATTCAGTCTTCCTGTCCACCTTCCTCCTGCCCCTCCCCCACCCCATCTCTGCTCTCATACTTCAATGCATGTGTTGACATCCCTTCAAGAGCCCTGGACTCCCAGTTCACCTACCTCCTCAATGCCCACACCCCTCCCTCCAGCTCAATCACCCATATGGATAGCCACACCTTAGATCTCACAGTCACCCATAATTGCTATTCCCAATATTTTGAATTCTGAATTTTTTCCTCAGATAACAATCTTCTGTCCTTCCACCTTGGCCTCATTCCTTCCAAACTATTCTTCATCCTTAGCATAACCTTCAGTCCCTCATCCCTTCCTGTTTACCCAGTCTGTCATCCTTGCTCTGGCTTCATTTTCCTTCCTTAATGTGACCCTGTAGGTAACCAATTCATTTATACATTGCCCTCTGCCTTTAACTTCTTGCCCTCTTTTCCTAGTGCCATTCATTTCCTACTATCCTCAATCCTGTATCATACTCCCCTCTCATCCCCCACCCCCAAACACACACTCACACATATTCTTTTCCACACCTTGAGAAACTGCTGAACAATGCTGGAGGAAGTCACAAGACCGCAGATTTAGAGTTGGGAGGGATCTTAGAGTCTAACCCTCTTATTCTTCAGATGAGGAAACTGGGGTCCAGTTAAGTGACTTCTCCAAGGTCACATAGCTTCTGAGGCATAATTCAAACTCAGATCTTCATCTCATTATGCTGAGTAGTTCTACTAGAAATTCAGGTTATCCCATGTCATCTGGGCCCTTACTACTGCACAATTATTTGATGCTTTCTCATTCTCCTCAACAGCTATCCCAAACCTTTTCTTCTATCTTCAAGCCTCCAACACAATCCTCTTTCCTCTCAGTAGATATCCAGTGGGTGTCCTTTACAGAAGAAAACTAGATATCTGTGATAAGCTTTCCTCATCTACTTTATTCCACACTCAAATCCCCTATACACCTTCACCCTTCTCCTCTTCTATTGCTCTCTCTGAGGAAGAGATAGCACCTCTGTAAGCCTTTGATCTCTCCAGGAGGGAATGGTCCAAGGCCACCCTCTGGCGCTGGTCAGGCAATCTTGAGGGTGGCCTCCTAGGGAAGATTTCTGCTTGTATAAAATTGGCTACTATTCTATATACCTATGTCATTTTAATTGTTTCTCTCTTTCTTTTACTTTTATCCCTAAAAGCATCCTCTTCTTTCCAAGGCTACCTCTTCTGCTCTTGCTCTTGGTTCCTTCTCCACCCAATGTGTCCGGTAACTTTCCCATGGATCCTTCCCCTTCTCTCCTCTTTCCTCTCCTATCTTTCCATATCTACTGACTCCCTTCTTTCTCAGTTCTACCACAGCCTTTAAAAATCCTTAATTTGAACAAATAAAACAATTTATACAAGAACAACAACATTGTAGAGGCAAACAATTTGGAAAGACCTAGGAACTCTAATTAATGCAAAGACCGACAACCAACGATGTAGCTCTGCTGCCAGATAAAGGAGGGACTCGGTGCAGACTGAGACTATGCGTATTTGTTACAAGGGTTTTGGTTTTCCTTTTAAAAAAGCAGGAGGAGGGGGGAGAAATAGATTTTTGTTGATTGAAAACTTTTTTTAAATCCTTCACTTGATCTTGCCAAATTTAGAGGAAGCTATTGTCCTATGTCTTCCCTTCTTTTTATTGCCAAACTCCTAGAAAGAATGGTCAGCATTCACTGCCTCCACCTCCTCAAACCCATTGCAATCTGACTTCTGATCCCTGAGTCCCGACCCAACATTCTCTTGCTGCTGTTCTCTCCAAGGTTGCCGTGTTCTTGTGGCCTTTTCTCAGTTCTAATCTTCTGACTTTCATGTAGCTTTGGACACTTGACCACACCCCACTCCTGAAACCTCCTTTGACATTGCTTTCTCCTTTTCTCCTCCAGTCTGCCTCCTGGTTCCTCATTTTTCTTCGCTGAGTAATTGTTCACCTCCCACACTCTTGGCAAGGGTATCCCTTCAGGGCTGTGTCTTGGTTCCTCTTCTTTGCTCTCTCTACACTCCCTTAGTGACCCCATCATTTCCCTTGGGTTCAAGTATTAGATCTATGCCGATGATTCCTAAATCTGTAGACTTAGCATAGTGTTTTCTCTCTCCCTTGACCCCTGGTCTTGCATTGCCAGCTTTCTGCTGGACACCTGTGCCTGAATATTTCATAAGGTATTTCAAACTCAACATTCAATTCAGTTCAAATGTATTGAACATTTGCTAGGTGCTGGGGATAAAAAGACAAAAATGAAATCATTTCTGTCTTCAATTTGTATTTTGCTTAAAGGATACACCATAGGGCCATTTTGAAAGGGACATTTGAGATCATCTAATCCAAATACCACATTTTACAGATGGAGAAACTGAAACTGAGAGGTTATATGACTTGCTAAAGGTCACACAGACAGTATGTAGAAGAGGAAGAATTTGAACTCAGGTCCTATGACTCCAAATCCAACCTCTTTCCATTGGGGCTATGTACCAAGATCAGTAAAAATAAATTAATTTTAAGAGAGAGAGAAAAAAAAAAACATTAACAGATAGATGGGGTCAGAAAGGATTTTATAAGTTAATTTGCCTTCTGTTTATCTGTGGATATACCATTTAGAAAGTAAGTTCTTTCAGGGCAGGGATTTTGTCTACCCCAGCTCTTACTACAATGTCTTGCACATAGCAGATGATGAATGTTTGCTGAACTGAACTGAGTCTGGAGGCAGTTTCCTAAGCTCTGCTAGAAGTTACTGTTGCTTCCTTCAGTATCCCCTTGGAGCTTCAACTTTTGCAAAGCACTTTCCTAGGAGGCCTCTAAGTGATACAAGTATCACCACTCCTATTTGTTGCCAGGCCTGTTAAATGATCACAGTCACGATTCATTTCAGAGTTCCTGATGTGTGTTTTCCATGACCGTTTTTATGTTGTGTATGAGGCTAGGTTTGCTTCTTGGAAATTTTTAACCACAAATACCATCCTTCCTCTGAGGAATGTCAATGAACTGATGTTGCTTGCCAGAAAATACATACACACACATTTATACATAGCTATATTGAGCTCCACCCCCACCCTGTGAGGATCCTTGTATTTTAGAAGTCTGTTCCTCTCGTTCCAAAGAAATTGGGAGTCACAAACCCCTCTAGGGCTACATGGATCAATTTCAGGGTATCCATTAAGTTTAATAGAGGAAAAAATGCATCTTTATTTTCACTAAACTCTAAATGAAATTTAACATTTCTTTCTGTTAATTTAGAAAACATTCTAAGAAGAGGTCCATAGGCTTCACAGACTGTCACAGAGATACGGGAGAGATAAGGACCATTGCCCTAGAATATGAGTTAGCATTCATATAGGTAGAATCCCAAGGGGTGAGAGGGGAGTTATAAGCACTTTGATCTTTAGTGTAGGAACAACCCAAGACCACCCTCTAGCACTGGTCAGGCAGTTTTGAGACTAACCTCCTAGGAAATATTTATGCCCATACAAATTGGCCACTATCTACCATTTTAATTGTTTCTGCCTTCCTTTTGTTCTCATCCCTAAAA
Source organism: Bettongia penicillata ogilbyi (assembly GCA_023548195.1). NCBI lineage: Eukaryota > Metazoa > Chordata > Mammalia > Diprotodontia > Potoroidae > Bettongia > Bettongia penicillata. The sequence goes on from JAJHZJ010000413.1 coordinate 5,804,531, forward strand.
CTAGTTGAGAAGTCTCTCTTTGTTTCCCTAAGCATAACTTTGTAGCCTAGTGTCCACCTGATTCCCAAAAAGTCCTATATCAGGGCTAGATAACCTTTTCCTCCCCATCCTTCTGGTTAGCAAATCTTGAGTAAATTGGGAAACATTCTAATTCCACATCTTCTCCCCCTTGGCCAATTATTGTGTTCAAAGTTCTCAAAGTATATATATGGAAATTGAGGTAAGAGAATACCTAGCTCCCCACCAATTACCAGCCTGGAACCCTTCCCCCCCAAAGGAGAGAACATTCATAAAATATTTCAGAGATGGAACTTTTACCATACAAAAAGAGAAAGGCAGGAAACTGTCCCACCCAATCTGGATGCAAATTTGGGGAACCACAGCATCCCAATGCCATCTCCAGTCATCTGGAGAGAACATCCCATAATAGAGCTCCTTGGGACATACAAGAATTGTTGTTCAGTTGTTTCAGTCATGTCTGAGTCTTCATGATCCCATCTGGGGTATTCCTTGACAAATTCTGGAGTGCTTTACCATTTCCCTCTCCAGCTCATTTTACAGATCAGAAAACTGAGGCGAGCTGGGTTAAGTGACTAGCCGAGTCACACAGCTTGAAGTCGTATTTCAACTCATATCTTTGTGACTCCAGATCTCAGCACTCTATCCACTGAACCACCTAGCTGCTCCCTTGTGTACAGGCTTCTTCCTTTTTCTCTTCTCCATTGGGTATTCAAAACTAGCATGTTATCATTCCCAGAGAGGTTGTAACTACCAAGGGATCCAAGGATCTTGGATATAACTTTGCCCCCAAATGAAAGAATTCACACCAAAAACTTTCAGGTGCAGTGAGTGATCCTAATTCCCCATTGTGCAGAGGAGAAAACAAAGATTCCAAAAAGTTAAATGATTTGCACGCACTTAACAGCCTTTGCTGAAATTTAGACCCAATTCTAATTTCACATCCTATACTCATCCCACTACACTTCACTAACTTAAAAACAAAACAAAACACTATACCAGGAGCCAAGAGAAATGTGCCTATGTCTAGGTTGGCCATTAAGCAGCTGTGTGGTCTTGAGTAGATCACTTCAGTTTCACTCTGTGCAAATGATGCTGTTCACTGGGAAAAGATCTTGGAGTTTTCACATACAGAAACGTTCAATACAAGCCAACAGCACTGATGTGGCAGATAAAAAAAAGAGACAGGGACCGAACTTTGGCTACCAAAGAGGGCAATAGCCCACTACACTCTATCTGTCCAGGTCAGACCCCATTATCTAGAGTATACTGTTCAGATCTTGGTGCCATATTTTAGGAAAGACCAATGTCTTTCATTACAATATGTAGAGGAATTGATGCAGGAAAGCGTGGCCAAACTGGTGACTAATAATAATAGCTAACATTTATACAGCATGTTAAGGCTTGGAAGCATTTTCCAAATATCTCATTTTGTCCTCATAATGGGGCCAAGGTGTTATTATTATTCCTCATTTTACAGATAAGGAAACTGAGGCAGATAGGTTAAGTAACTTGTCTGAGGTCACATGACTAATAAGAAACTGAGGTAAAATTTGAACTCAGATCTTCCTGACTCCAAGTCCATCACTGTGTCACTTGGTTGTCTGGTGAAAGTCTTTGAGATCATATCAAACATGGTTTAAATTTAAGGAAATGAGAATATTTAGCCTGGAAAAGAAAAGATTTAAGGAAGCAGTGGTAAATATATTCAAGCATTTGAAAGACTATCACGTGAAAGCAGGATTAGAATTGTTCCACTTAGTCCCAGAGAGCAGAATTAGGAGTTAGAAGTTTCAAAAGTAAATATTTAGTTTACTGTAAGAAAAAACTTTCTAACAACTAGAGCTCCCCCAAAGCAGAACGGGTTGCTTTTAAAGGAAGTGAATTTCTCTTCATCACGGATCCTCAGGGAAAGTTGGGTGACCATCATTTATTGGGCATGTGGCAACAGGGTGTCCTCAGTCAAGCATGGATTGGACCAGCTGGCCTCTGGGCTACCTTCTGATTTACATTATGGAACTAAGTGATCTCTAATATCTTGTCGAGTCCCCAAATTCTAAGTCTAGATCTGTAAGAGAATCCTAAATTTTGACCCTACTGTGTGACCTTGGGCAAGAAACTCTCTGGACTTGAGTTTTATTACCTTTAAATGAGGGGCTTGAACTAGATGACTTTTAAGATCATTTCTAGCTCCAAATCTGTGTGCCTTTGATCCCTGGGGACAGGGGGAAGATTAGAATCCAGATGCCTTTTGGCTTCCCGTAGGGGAAATAGGTGGTTCAGCCTTTGGAGCATCCAGGTGTGATTACTTCTACAAGTGCCACCAGGTGGCAGTCAATATCCCAGCTGCTCTTAACTTTCCTACTTTTCTTCTGCAGCTGGCCTGTCCCAGGGACTCTTTATGGCTACAGCAGCTAATGCCAAGGTTATCGCCCCGGGGAGTGAATAGGCTTTTCACAAGAGAAAGCATTTCCAGGAATTTGACTTCTGAGACATTCCAAGAACGGCTGTTGTTCTGAAAGAGGCATTTCTAGACTCTTGGGTTTCCCTCCCCAGTCCCACTGACTGTCCACTACTTTTCTCCCCTCTCACCCTCCATCTAAGGCCAGGTTGACTGCCAGTTGTATTTTAGAGCCTCCGTACTACCTGTGACCATCAGAAATGAAAACTGAGATGGCCGCTTCTCCCCTCCCATGGTCTACACACACACACACATGCCCACTATGTCCACAGTTTTCCCACACACTCCATGCTTATGGAGAGCACAGGGACAGAAGGAACAGGTTCAGTTTTAGCTGCAGAACCAACCCTAGGCAAAAATGTGGTTGGTAGGAGTTCTTTTAAGTCTTTGGCACCTTCTTTTGGTCCCTTTTGCCCCTGGACAGCACTTGCCCCCATCACCCAAAAACCCCCAAATTCACTTTTCTATTTCCCTCCCTATCCATCAAAATTAACCCATTTCCAGATAAGTCCAAAAACTAACCCAGCATTTCCCAAATGAATTTAGCCATAATATAATTATGGACTTAAAATATTAGGGAGCCCATAAATGCTGGGTTGTAGGGGCAGGGAGAGGGGATGAGCCACAAACAGAGTGACCGAGAACAGAGTCGGGGAAATATTAAAGCAACATTGAGGAAATTAAAGCTGTTTTATACCAAATGTTACTACACATGAGTCATGTTGATGTATACGTTTTATACTTTTGAAGGGAAAAATATTTTTACTAAAAAACCTTTCATGTCTCCCCACTGCCATTAGGATAAAATGAAAAATCCTCAGTCTAACATTTAAAGTTCTTCACAATCTGACTCTGACCTACTGTTCCAGTCTTATTTCATATTACTCCCCATTCTTGGTCACAGTCAAAATGGTCTATTAGCTGGTGCTGGTACATGACCTTACATCTCCTGCCTTTGGGCTTGTCTGGAGTCTGGAATATATTCTCTCCTCACCTCCTCTACTCAGACTCCAATCCCTGACTTTCTTCGAGAACTTACTCAGGAACTGCCTTCTAACATGAGGCCTTTCCTGATCCCAGCTCCTCAATCCAATTTATTATTACAACTATCCCACTTTAACTTACTTTACATATGCTCTGTATTTACTTGTATGTGCATTTTATTCACCCCCTCTTCTTCCCCCAAGAAGGCAAGCTCTTTGAAGACAAGAACATTGCTTTTATCTTTGTATCTCTTCCCTTCTTACACATGGAAGCTACTTTAAATATACTGAACTGAAATATTCTTATGGAACCCCTTGTGGAATCTCTTGTGGTGCCAGAGAATCAGAATTCCACAGAGCAGTTTGGGAAACAGGAACTAATCTATCCTCTGATAATAGATATTAACCCAGTTAATATGTTACTATCCCAGTTAACATTTGCATTTTAATGGCCCCCTCTCAGAACCTGTTTCTTGACCCAGACAATTCTAATGGTGGCAAAGTTAGACCAACACTGGGGAGATACTTTTAAGTAGGTGTCCTTCCACTTCACAGCATGACCTTGTGGGCACTTACCTATTTCTTCTCTGCATGACACTTAGGTTCAGCGCTGCTCCATCCCAGCTGCCTTCTCCCTCTTTGCTCCCTCTGCCTGAAGCTCTCTCCTGCATCTCCAAGCCAGCCCCTGTGTCCTTCTCCTCAGTCCTCTCCTACTTGGGCATCTGTTCTGGCTAGCAGGAGAGACCCTCCTCTTGGGAAGATGAAGCTGCTCTAGTCATCCCGAGTAGGAACTAGACGCCTCACTCCATTCCCAGAAGTAGAAAAGGCCAAGGATTTCAAGAGTCTGAGAGGAAATCTTAGAAATCCCCACATCCCCAAACCTGACTCCAAAGTCTATTCTCTTCCTGGACTTCACTTCCATGACTCAGCTGCTATCGTGCCCTAGCTCATCCCTGTGGCAGGCCTGCCCGCTCCTCCTATTAATGAATTTTTAAGGTGGGGTCCTCTATTTCAGGGAAAGACCCCAGCCGGCCAGCCAGCCATCCCCCTCCCAGCTCTATGCTCCCACCCCAACACCTTCCACCCTACACATCTTCTTAGCTTCTTTTTCTGTGCTGTCTTCCCCCTGTAGAATGCTCCTTGAGGGCGAGGACTGTGTTTCTTTTTTGCTTGTATTTGTATCCCCAGAACTTAGCACAGTGCCTGGCACATAATAAGCAACCAATACATGCATGTTGCCTTTCCTTGCCTTAGTCCCAAACACCTGTATTTACCCTTTGAACAGATCCAAGTACTAAGTGATCCACCACTTGCATGGAGTCAGTGACTTTGTTCCAAAAGACCCCAATCTAGAAAAAAAATTCTACTTGACTTGGGAGTAAAATTATAACATGCTTTTGTAAGAGACCAGCTTTCCCAGTTGTGTTTTGCTTAAGCAAAAGGAGTTTATCTTCCCTAAGCAAACACAGGCTGGGTGACAGGAAGAGCACAGCCTGGAGAAAGGTGCTTGGTGATGGAAGAAGCCAAGCAGATAATTAAGAGTCCACCGACCTGGAAACAGGTATTACCGTCCTTGTGAAAGGAGTCTCTTAACCCCTTAGAAATGCACCTTGCTGGATAAAAAGCTGGGGCAAGAAAATAGGAAAGAAGCAGGAAAAGAGGAAGAAAAGAAGCAGTTGTCCTGGGCCCCAGGTCCCTTGAGGTCAGTCTTGTCCCCAGTCTTTGTCCTGCTGGGCCCCCTCAACCCAGACCATGACTGCAAGTTAAGAGTACACCATGACTTTATTATATCAATTCCTATTAAACATCTTTAAGAAAAAACAACACCACCACATGTGAAAACAAAACCTAACATAGCAACCAACACTCACAAAGCTCAAGGTTGGGTTTCCACCTTATGAATTCCCCAAGTGCATGGGGGTTTGTTTGTTTAAAAGAATTTTGTGTATTCTTCACTGCACAAACTTTGTTAGAAGTGAACAGCTTTTCATTTGCAGGAGGAATGAGTCTCTGAATGTAGCTTGCTTTGGCTACTTCCAGCCCAGCATCCTTCTCTCCCCTCTCTCTGAGGGTCAAGAGAGCCTGGGGCAGGGTAGGCATTTTGTTTTCCATTTAGTTTGGGATAACATGATTGCCAGGGCAGGTCCTTTCCCTGTCCTATGGGGAATAATAGATTCCAGGAGCCCCAGGATAGGAATCCTCAGCTTTCTCTTGGGCTTTTAGCTTGTCCCAAATTGTTACTATGGAAAGGGAAAAAGCTGTCATTCTGACTGGCTGGGAATGGGAGCGTTGACCTCCAGATAGAAGGGTCAGGCAACTTTGGAGCCTTGCTGTCTTCTCCTTATTCATGCAAAGCTAGAAGGAAGGCACAAGGGGATGGGGAAGCCTGGGGGAAACCTCAAAACCAAACAGATCCTTGCTGGGTAAGGGATCTGGGTGAGGAGGAGAGTTAGGCAGCTACAAAGGAAAGGGAGAAAAGCAAAAGGGAGGGAGAAAAGAAATAGAAAGGAGGAAAGAAAAGGTGGCCTTCCCCTCCTCAGCTGTGAATTATTCATTCCTGTGCCAAGGCGCCTTCTGTTACCTGTGGCCCCACTCCAGCTTCACCCCTAGCAACCTCTGCACACACTTCCAAACTTGGTTACATTTCATAAGCGGTTCCTCTCCCCCTGGTAGCTGCAGGCACATTCCAGGGCCTGGGCCTGCCAGCCAGCAGACCTGAGCACATTCCAGGCCCAACCACTGGCCAGGGGGGAGCTCCCACTGTGGAATCCTTTCTTCTTTGGGCCCCCCCAGGGTTTGGGGAAGAAAGCACTGCACTTCAACTTGTGGGATGGAAAGGGAGAAATTATGAGTCTCTAAACCCTGGCCCCTCTCACATACCACATAGTCTGTCTGTCTGTCTGTCTGTCTCTCTCTCTCCTCACTAGGGGAAAAAAATACTACAAGAATAATCTCATCATTTTATCTTGGCTTAGTGCTAACAGAGGACCCCCCAAATCAGCTCTAGGCTTCCTCCTCCTACCCCAGCGTTAACAAGCCCAAGTTCTATACTGGGCAGTACAGATTTAATGCTTTAGTGAAACTGAAAGCCCCTCCCCCAAAGCTCTCTCCTTTCCAAGTCTCTTGATTCCTCAGATCAACTTCTCCCCATCCTGGTGCCAACCCACTAATGTGAAGAGGCAAAGAAAGTGAACTCCCTGGGACAGTGAGTAGGTGAGCCAGTGGGTGGGTAGGCAGGCCCCCTAGAGAGCTTCCTCTAGAGAACAGGTTTCTCCTCCACCCCAAACAGGACTCAGCCTGCCCTTCTGCTCTGAGGCCAGCTTTCAGGGCTAAGCAGGTGATACCCAGGGCAGCTCCACCCCTTGCCCCTGCACACTGTATAAAAATACTGCTCTTTCTAGCTCTGAAGGTCTCACAGTTTAACATTTTCTGCTTGTAGGCATAGAACTCCTCCCTTAGGACCTGGGGTTAACTAGCTTAACACCAGTGCTCCCCTGAGGATAGGGGAAACCCAGGCCCCTCTGCTGCCAACTACACTCTAGCATTCTATCCTAGAGCCCCTCTCCCTTCCCTTGGCTTTTCCCACACCAGTTTGGTCTGGCAGGGGACCCTGAGCTTAGGAGTCTAGCCCAGAAGTCAGTTCAAAGCAGAGCACTGTCACTATGCCCAAGAGCTCTTTGCCTCCACTGATTCCACATTGGATCACTTGCCCCCGTTCTATTTTCCAACAGGAGTAAGGGAAGCAAGTGCTCCAGTCTGCCCTTGTCCTAACTCCAGACTGTTAGAGAAGGCCCCCTACCACCACCATCACCACCAAACTCCAATGTGACAGCAGATAGCTCTCCCTATGACACTATTTCTCTGCTTATGGAACAGTGGGGAAAGTACTAAACATGGAACTCTGAACTCAGAGTCATAGAATCTGACTTCAAATCCCATTTCTGAAAAAAAAATACTTGTATAACCTTGGGTGAATCAGTGAACCTCTCTGAGCCCCAATTAACTCATCTGGAAAATGAGTGTGTTGAATGACTCTAACATCCTTTCCAGTTCTAGAGCTACCCCTTTTGCCCCTTCCTCCAGGAGGTGGCAACCTTAGAAAAGACCCTCAGGAAACTGCTCCTAGGTTGGCTTTCTTGTACCACTCCCACTTAGTGGCTGTGGGGTTCTTGTGTCAGGTCATCATCTCCTGCAACCCCAATCCGAGTGTGGTTTTCCCATCTGACACTTTCTTCATCCTTGTGACTGAGGAACCTCTGGTGAGGGGATGAAGATAGAAGATGGGTCTCATCCTGAAAAACAGTAGCCAGGGGCCCAGGAAAGAAGAGAGCAAGGTGCTGGGAGTGGGGCAGGGAGGATTAGATCATGTATCAGACTCTTCAGTGCTGCTGAGACTAGTCTGAGAGAGAGATGGGGAGTTGAAGGGGAAAGAAGAGGCTCCATTTTGCCCTTGCCCATACATTTACCTGGGTCTGTGCTTTATGTGTCCAGCCCTCCCATTGATTGGACCTGCTCCTTTAGGAGAGGAATGGTGGGAGGGAGGAAAGGAAAGCCAAGAGGCTACAGAGAGACATTAAAAAGAAACAACAGGGAGGGGAAAGTTCCCCTTCACTCATTGCCCCTAAAACAACACAGCTACAAGAGAAAACTGTGATTGGCTGCTGCCCTTGGTGGGGTCCCAGGTGCTTCCCCCAATCACAATATGGCAATACCAAAGTTCCAAAACCCTGCACAACAGGAGAAGGACAAGAGGCAGTTGAAAGCAAGGCTTCAGAGGAGCAGAGAGTGCCCTAGCCGAAGAAACTTGGTGCCTCGATGCTCAAACATCCTCTGTCTTACTGCAGCAGATCTGGGCAGCTAAGGACAGGCCTTCACTATTTGGCTGCCCCATTAGGATATTTCCTCTGTGGTGAACTCCAGCACCTGGGGAAAAAAATAAAATGTGTTTTGTTGGAGTAGGTGGAAGAGAGGAATTTCCAAATGACGTCTGCTACAAAGTGAGTTTCCCTGAGCACTAGACCTGAAGGAGATCCCTTGACAGCATGGATTGTCAAGTCCATGAACTCAACAAGGAAAGGGTTTTGAACACCCTTCTTTGGGGACTATCAGAGCTCTCGGTAGTCTTCCAGCTCCCAGGGTTCTTTCACCTATTGAGTTGTACATGGAAATAGTGGCATTTGATCCGAGCTTTTGTTTTGACAGGTGAAGTGAGAGTGGTAGGGAGGGATTTCTAGGGACAAGAAGCAGCATGAGTATTGGCACAGACATAGGAGATTAGATATATGTGAATACATTCAAGTTTGCTGAGCCTAAGTATGTAGCGGTAAGAGTAAGAGATTGGACTTTATTCAGGAGACAACAGGGAGCTATCAAACGTTTCTGAGTGGAGGAATAACATAAACAGTGGATAAAGTGCTGGACCTGGAGTCAGGAAGACTAATCTTCATGAGTGCAAATCTGGCCTCAGATACTTACTAGCTGTGCGACCCTGGGCAAGTCACTTAACCCTGTTTGCCTCAGTTTCCTCATCTATAAAATGTGCTGGAGAAGGAAGTGGCAAACAACTCCATTACCTTTGCCAAAAAAAAAAAGGTCAAAATGAAGTCACAAAGAGTTGGACACTACTGAAAACCATAAGCAGAGTTTCCTTAAGGAGAATCTTTCTAGCAGCCATGAGTAGAATAAACTGAAAGGGAAAAGAAACTAGTTTGGGAAAATAGTTATGAGATCATTTTGATAGTTTGAACAAAAGGTAATTAAAGGTCCAACTATTCTGGAAAACAATTTGGAATTATGTGGGGGGAAAGTGATTTAAAAATCCATATCTATTGACCCAGAGATTCCATTGCTGCACATCTACCCCAAGGAGACCAAAAGTAGGAAAGGAAAAAAAATGCCCCATTATTTACCAAAATGTTTGTAGCAGCAAAATATTAGAAATGAAGTGAGCATCCACCAGTTCTGGAATAGCTGGACAGACTTTGATTAAAGAATGTAAAGCAATATTAGGAATATAATTGTCCAGTTGCATCGAACAATGAGAAGCAATGGACGTGGAATTCAGAGGACCATGAGAAGACTTGTAAAAACTAACACAAGGTGAAGTGAGCAAAACCAGGAAAAAATCAGCACAATGACTACAATCATATAAATGGGAAAGAAAACATACATTAAAAGAGAGCTGAATGCTGAGTAATGGTAATGACTAATCTTGGCCCCAAGGAATGCACCCCCTTCCTTTCCTCAGAGAGATAGGAGACTGTGAATGCACAATGTTACATATGCAGTCCCATGTGTGGGCTGGTTTTTCTTTGTTACAAAGGGAGACTCACTGAGTGGAAAAGGGGAATAGCTAGAAATGACTGTGATATTAAAAAAGGCAGCAATATAACATAAAAATATTTTTAAATAATAAAATGAATTTTTGAAGGCAATGGAGGCTCTGATGAGGATGGAAGTATGCATGTAAGGGCAATAAATACCATAGGACTCATGGATGTGGGGAGAAAGAAGGGAAAAACAAGGATAACTTTGAGGTTTCAAGCATGATTGACTAATAGAATGGTGGTTCCACTAACAGATATGGATGGGGCCATTAGGAGGAGGAAATCATTTGGAGAAGGCAATGGATAAGTTCATTTTTAAACACAAGGAGTTTCAATAGAGATGTCCACCAGCTATGAGAGATGTCTAATGGGCTACTGGAAATGAGAAATTTGGGAGGGAGAAAAGAAAGGCTGGAAACATAAATTTGAGGAGTAATGGCATAAAAATGATAACTGAGGCCATGGGAGTTGATGAAATTGCAATGGGAGAAAGTATGGAAAGAGAAGAGAAAAGGCCCAAGGATGGAACCTTTGTTAACACTCACATTTTGGGGAAAAAAAGAAGAGCTACTAGAAAAGAAAAAGAAAGAATGAACTAAGAAGCAGAAGAAGAAACAGGTGTATATAGTGAAGTCAAGAAGAGACTTTCAAAACCAAGAGGTCATCAATAGTGTAAAATGTTGCAGAGAAGTCATGGAGGACAAGGACTGAGAAAACCAACTGGATTTAAATATTAGATAGTCACAAGTAATTTGGATCAAAGTGGAAACTGGAAGAAGTGAGATCAAATAGAACAAAGGAGTAAATAAATAGGATAAGTCCATAAAGAAGAGTGAATTTTGATGACTATTGAGAATTTTAACACTGAAATTAAAAGATAAAATAGAGCATTTAAAAAGAGTGCAAGGATAAAGAGAAGCTTTTTTAGGACTGTGGAGATCTAAGCACTGTTTGTGTGTCAGAAGGAAGGAAACAATTGAGAGGGAGAAAGTGAAAATCCAAGAGAGAGACTGGCAGACAGAGGAAGAGAGAGTCAGAGATGAGGGAGAGAAAGACAGAGAGCAATGGAGGGGGGACAAGGAGGGAGTGGAGGAGGAGAGAGAGAGGAAGAGAAGGGAGAGAAAAGAAGGGAGGAGACAGAGACGGAGAGATGGAGAGACAGAGAAAAACAGAGAAGGGGGCAGGGAGGGAGGGGGAAAGAGAGAGAAGGGGAGACAGACAGACAGAGGGAGAGAGACAGAGAGAGATAGAGAGAGACAGAGAGAGAGAGAAGCTAGAGGAGACAGCCAAAATGGGATCAGAGTACAATAGGCAGGGTTAGCCTTGGCAAAGAGAAGGGCTTCTTGTTCCTGTGAGAATAGAAGAAAGCAGGAAAGGATGGGTAAACATAAGAGATATTGTGAAATATGGAAAAGGACCGTCAAGGAAATTCACACTAGATGAATTCCCTCTCAGACAAATAGGAAGTCATATTATCTGCTGGGGGAACCACACTGAAGAATGGGAAGTATGATAGGGAGTCAAGAAGAGACATCCAAAAGACTTGTTGAGTCACAGCGAGGGTGCAGGTGAGAGAGCAGTGCCGATACAGAGAGGTTGTTGGTATCTCTGGTCTTTGCCCAGTACTTTGCATGTTTATTTTATTACCTCTTCACCTATAAGCTCCCTGAGGACAGAGATAGTACATCCTTCATGATGTCTATACAGAGCACTACCACATGTGCTCCAGTATTATTACACAGTCTACTTATCTATCTATCTGCTAAAGGTGACAACAATCCAGAAACAAGACCAGTTTGGGGGCACAGAGAGAGAGACACCTCTGAATGAGGAGCAGCTGTAATTGGAGTAGAGGGAGGTGGCTCTCTCAGATGGCTGATCAGGCCCACTTTATCGAAGCAAGGCCCCAAGGAGAACCGATGTCTTCAAATGGCAACCTTCAACTGGCTCTCTAGACCAGGGGTTCCTAAACTGTTTCAGTTTGTGGAGCTCTTTGGCAGTCTGGTGAAGTCTATGGAGCGCTTCTCAGAATAAATGTTTTTAAATGCATAAAAATAAGAACCATAGACTTACAAAGGAAACGAATCATATCAAAATACTTATCAAAATATTTTCTAAACAGGTTCAAAGATCCCAGGTGAAAAACCCCTGCTCTAAATGTTTCAAGTTTGGATAGTTTTTCTTCTTGAGTAGCCTGAGATTGGTTAAAAGAATTGGAGATGTTTAGCCTAGAAAAAGAGAAGGCTTAAGGGAAAATGAGTGCTGTCTTCAAGTATTTGAGAGGCTGTCATATTAAGAACAGAACAGTCTCTCAGATTAGATTAGACTGTTTGGCTCCAGGAGCAATGAGAAGAAATTGCAAAGCGGCAATGTATAGACTTGATGTCAGGACGAACTTCCTACTACTGAGAGCTGTTCCAAAATGGGATGGGCTACTTGAGAGGGAGTGGGTTCCTCCACACTGAAGGTCTTCAAGCACAGACTGCCGGAGCACTGGGCCAGTGTGGTGTAGAAGAAATTTTTGTTCAATTATGGGTTGGATGAGATGGCAGCTGAGATTCCTTCTAAGTGAGATGCTATGACGGTGAGTTTCAGCTTCCTCAGGGCTTGGTCTTCTATTGCTGCTGTCCCTGTCTCTAGTGCTTAAATGCTAGCTGAAGGGAAGAAACAATGCATCTTTTTTCATGCCCAAAGGGCTAGTTACATGGGGGGCAGCGGGAGGAAGAGTTGCAGTAAGAGAAAGGGAAAGAATGACTTGGGACATTAAAGTCTTCAAGAAAGTCTTCAGGTAGTGCTGGTTTTTCACCTCTGTGCCTTTGTTCACACTATGCCTTTAGCCTGGAATCCCTTTCTACCCATCCTTCAAAGTCTGGCTCAGATGCCTCTTTCTTCATCAAGTATTCTTTGGTTCTTCTTGGAAATGATGTCTCCTTCTTTTGGATGCACATGGCATTTTGTGCCTGTGCAGATACCCTTTGACATTATATTCTGTGCTATGGTTGTGTACGTATCTGGTATGAGCTGTGAGATGCATGGGAGTGGGTCCTATGTCTTTTTTGTTTGTTTTTTCCATTTACATGCAAAGATGGTTTTCAACATTCACTTTTATAAGATTTTGAGTTCCAATTTTTTTCTTCCTCCTTCCTCTCCCTGCTTCCCAAGACAGTATGCAACCAGATATAAGCTATGCATGGATGATCATATTAAACATATTTCCACATTAGTTATGTTGTGAAAGAAAAATCAGAACTAAAGGGGAAAACCATGAGAAAGAAAAAAGAGAGAGAAAGAAAATAGTATCCTTTGGTCTGCATTCAGACTCCGTAGTTCTTTCTCTGGATGTGGATGGCATGAGTCTTTTGGAATTGTCTTAGATTGTTGTATTGCTGAGAAGAGCTAGGTCTATCAAAGTTGGTCATCACATAATGTTGCTGTTACTGTGTACAATGTTCTCGTGGTTCTTTTCACTTCACTCAATGATCCCATGTCTTTTTTTTTAATGTTTTTATCTCCCATAGCAACTAGCCTTGTGCAGAATGGAGTGCTAAATAAATATTTGGTTTGAGAATGAATAAGTAGTGAGCTGCTGACCAAAAGTGGTCCCAAAACAGAGTCTAGGACCCCAGAAGAGTTATATCTATGAGGAAGAGAAGGAGGATCACAGGTTCATAGGTTTAGAGTTAGAAAAGACTTCTGAGGCCAACTAGTCTAACCCTTCATTTTGCATATGAGGAAACTGAGTCAAAGAGAATTTAAACGACTTGTCCAAAGTCACAAAGGTAATAGGAAACAGAACTAGAATATGACTCCATCATTTGCCCAGGTACAGACCCATCACATCAGCTGGAGTTAGCCTCCAAATTTGGCACTCTCAGGGGTATATGCTGATTATATGAGATGATATGGGATGACTCAGAAGGATGCCCTGGGGAAAGTGTGGTAAATCCTCCAGTCCCATATGCCCTCAGCTCACCTCTTACTGCCCTTCTCTGGGTGCTTCCTCCTCCTTGAGCGTCTCCTGCTTCCTTGCCCGGAAGTCTTCATCTGAAAGACAAGAAAGGTGCTCATGTAGGTCTCATCTTCCCCTCTCATTCATACCCTACATACAGACCCACCCCAATAAGAAGTCTTCTCAGACTAGGAAAGAGAAATGCCTCCATTTCCCCCCACCCCACCTGCTTTTCACATGTACTGACCTTACTACTTAACCTCACACCATGACATATCTGTGTCTTGTGACCTTGTAGCGACCTAGGGTCTAGTCATAGTTATGACCTGAAGGCAGTAATTTTGACTTTTCTGGGCCTCAGTTTCCTCAACAAAAAACTGAAAGAATTGAACGATAGATCTGAAGGTCCCTTCCAGCATTCAAATCCTTCCACATCACATAAAATTCCCCTATTATCCATGGATGGTCACAATCCATACAACCACTCCATTCCATAAAAGCAAATAATTAAGAGCCGATCAAACTAAAATGCAACAGGCTGACTCCAGAAGTGGTGGGGCCACTGTCCTCGGGGGTCTTCGAAAAGTACCTGGACATCTACTTGTTGGGTGTGTTGTAGTGGGCATTTCATTCATGTATGGTTTGAACTACATGCCCACTAGATTTTCTCCCAACTCTTTAAATCCTGTGATTCTGTGATGGACAAGAGCTATCTCTTCTATCTCCTAAATCTGAGCCTGGCCTGTATTCCACCCCACTAGAACTCCCCCCAGACAAAAGCATCCCTCCACTCTCCCTTACAGCAGCCACCTGGAGGTCTCCACTAAGAAGTTTCTCCATCAACCCAGGATAGGCATCAAACAAGGTGTATCTCCCTTTGTATCCTGAGCATGAGGTTGGGTTTAGGTTGTGGATTTGGAGGAAGCAGCACTTTTCAGCCCACCCAAGCCTCAGAAGTTTAGGATGACTCAAGCTGAAAGAACCACTATGTTTGTTTTAGAGCCCAAGGCACCAGTAATGGTTTTCATGTTAATTCAGTCTGCAGGTTACTGGAGTGGGAAGAGAGAGATTATGTCCCACCTAGCCTACCTGCTGACCATGGACACAATAGGGCACCGTGGGAAGAACACTGAGTCAATCAAAGGATCTGGATTCAAATCCTGCCTGTGCTGCTTACTACCTGTGAAAATTTGGGAGAGACAGAACTCCCCTGGGCCTCAGTTTCCTCAACCGTAAAAGGAAGGAGACAGACTCTATGGCCTCTGAGGTACCTATGACCCTTTGATCTTACCTCCATGTTTACTAGTTCTTTTGTCATTGTGTGTTCAAAGGAAAAAGTATGAAGGTAAGAGGAGGCTTTATTAACGGCTGGAGCTTTGGAGGGCACGGTAGTTTATCTAGTGCTTCTGGGTTCCAGCTGGCAAACTTCTACTAATTACTCTCCTCAAGCTCCTTCTCCAGTCTCTCTGTGCATCCCCAACCTTGCCATGTGCATGGAACCCTCCCAGGATCCTGGCTGAAAATCATCAGCTTCAAGGTGTTGACCATGTTGGACAAGAACCCAGATGTCAGCTCTCTGCTCCTGGAAATTTTTCCCCTCCTCCCTTCTCAGCCCCCAAAGGTTAAATCCTCACCACAGGCATGGCCTTCTACATCATCCAGGAGATTAGCTGTAGATGCTGCTGTCCCCAGCCTGCCCTTGCATTAAGGAAAACCATTCAGTGACCTGGCCCATGCTGCTGTCTACATCCCACTCCACTCCCTCCAGCCACCCACCTACTAGTTGCCTATCCATGTCCTCTCAGCAGACTCCCAGTCTAGGTCCCAGAGTGTCTTCTACTGAAGTTATCCTATCCTCCCTCCCCTGGCTCCTCCCCCTTGAAGGAGAGATTGGCTACAGAGCATGATGGTTGGTATGAGGTAGTTGTGACATCCCCTCTTCCCATATTACAATCTATGGCTCCCATTTCTCATAACACTCTCCAGGTCCTTCATTTCTTATTCAGCATGCTCATAATTCCAGAGCCCCTATTCTGGACTGTACCCAGGCAAGGACTTGATAGGGATAAAAGAAAACCTTCTTCTTAGTACATATGAGACAAAAGATGGGGCTTGAGCTTGATGTATTTGAAGTAAGGAAGTAAAGAGGCTTATGAATCACCTCATTTGGTGAAACAAGACAATGAGATCATTGGTACAAAGATACAGATGTTCTCAGATTGTGAGATGGCTTCAAGACCTCCTTAAAAGATGTGGGATGGCTCCTTGGGTCATCTCCATTCCCACATCCTGTCCTCATCTCATCTCCCCACCATTCAAACACTGGGACTAGGCAACATGAAAGGAGGGAATTACTGGTAATGAGGGATAGCCAAATGATGAACTGAACTTACTAAGAAATGAGGTTAGGTACCCCAGAATGACTTGGGGACGTAGTCAGCCACACAGAATCCAGGTGGGTGTCTCACCTGTTTTAAGAACTGACACTCACAACCTCTATTTTGAATACACATACACACACATCACATAAACACACATCACACACACATCACACACACATACCATACACATATCATACACACACCACACACACACCACATACATACCACACATATACCATACACACACCACACATACACCACATACATACCACACACACATACACACACACCACACACACACACACACACACACACACACACACACACACCCTTCCTGGCCAGGGAGGAGCTGGAAAGGATACGACTGGTGCTTCAACAACTGTTTTCTCTTTGTCTTCCTCATCTTGGTCTTCTCAGAGAAGGCCCTGGCAAGTTCAAACAACTTCCTCCGTGTGGCTGTGAGCAAAACAGGAGGGAGAGGGAAGTGTAAATGACTCTTGTTGGCACTGAGGGGCCCAGGGACTTAACCCTCTCTGAATTAGAGGGGCAGACAAAGAAGTCTAGCCCAGTTTTTCTTCAAGTTTCCCCTTCTTTGAAGTTTAACTGTAGAAGGGACACGGAAAAAGGATACAGAGCTGGGCGAGAGGAGGAGAGCATAGGGCTGGGCGAGAAGAAAGGGGGAACGGGTCTGAGAGAGGAGGAGGGCACAGGGCTGGGCGAGAGGAAAGGGGGAACGGGTCTGAGAGAGGAGGAGAGCACAGGGCTGGGCGAGAGGAAAGGGGGAACGGGTCTGAGAGAGGAGGAGGGCACAGGGCTGGGCTAGAGGAAAGGGGGAACGGGTCTGAGAGAGGAGGAGGGCACAGGGCTGGGCGAGAAGAAAGGGGGAACGGGTCTGAGAGAGGAGGAGGGCACAGGGCTGGGCGAGAAGAAAGGGGGAACGGGTTTGAGAGAGGAGGAGGGCACAGGGCTGGGCGAGAGGAAAGGGGGAACGGGTCTGAGAGAGGAGGAGGGCACAGGGCTGGGCGAGAGGAAAGGGGGAACGGGTCTGAGAGAGGAGGAGGGCACAGGGCTGGGTGAGAGAAAAGGAAGACCGGGTCTAAGACAGGAGGAGGGCACAGGCTGGGCTAGAGGAAAGGGGAAACAAGTCTAAGAGAGGAGGAAGGCACACAGCTGGAGGAGAGGAAAACACAGGGTTAGGAGAGAGGAAGTGGGCACGGGGGGGGGGGGGGGGTGAGGAAAAGGAGAAGAGTCTAGAGAGAGGAGGAAGAAAGCACCAGCCTAAGAGAGGAGGAGAGTGCAGGGTTGGGGTTGAGGGAAGGGCAAAAGATTGGGGAAGAGAGAGGGCATTGGGCAGTGCCAGGAGTTGTGGGGAGAGATTGCCAGAAGGTGAAAGGGTCAAAGAGGATACAGGGACAGCTGCTGCTTAAGAAAGAAGGGATGCTATCTGAAACTTGGCCAGCAGGGGCAGTATAGGACACCCCAAAGGCCAAGGCAAACAAGCCAAAGATCCGGGCATTCCTCTTCCTAACTCCTCCAGAACAAGCCGAGCGTCTTCCCCCTCCTTCCTCTGCTCCCTCCCCCTCCCTCCCCAGCAAGCAAGGTTGGTTCTAGGATTTCCATGACTAATCCCTGATCTTCCCTGAAATGGAGCCTGAATCACCCGATCTTTGGTACATTGGGGGCACAGGAGGGAGTGCAGGACAGGAGAGATGGGAGGTTGGCACAGCTTACCATGGAAAAAGGCTGAAAAGAGCTGAGGGTGGAGGGGCACTCAGGCAGCCGGGTACAGGCTCAAGAAGGACTTTTAAAAACTGCACAGGAAGGAAGGGGAGGCGCGGGGCAGATAATTGGGAACCAGGGATCCTTTAAAAAAAATTCCTTTTGGACTGTGAAGTACAAGGTTTGACTTTTCACAGGGGGACCAGACTGAAAGTGGGGTGGGGTGGGGCGTGGTATTAAGGCATGGGGAGGGGCTTGGCTGAAGCACCAGATTTACTTTCCTAAGCATGTCCGACTGTTTGGCTCAAGATGATGTGAACATGAGTTTGCATTCCCCAAGCACATGCTGATTAGCTGGTGTGCAGGAAATACTGGAAGGATGGGGGCTGGGGGAGATGGATTGGGAAAAGGGGGAAACCACTAAGGGAAGCCAGCCTGGCACTAAGACCTTCCTACAAACAATCATGAATTGGCTAAGGGGCAGAATCTTGGGTGGTCCTCTTCTCCTTCCCTCTTCCCTCCTCCCCCATGTGCCTCACATAGACAAGGAAGGCCTTCAGCAGAGGGGAGTACCTGAGCCCTGCTGCCCCCAGTGGGCACTCACATTTCCCCATGTGCTTCAACTTGTCCCTGAATAAGGCATCTTCAGACACAGCAGGGTTGGCTTCACTGGCTCCCAAGGCAGCATCACCTAAAAAGAGGCACTGGAGTGAATGGTACAACCCAAGAGCTCACAATCCCTGAGACACCAAGGGAGAGACAGGTCCTCCTAAGGCAAGCTAAGGAGGAGCTGCTGTATTCTGAGGCCCCTTAAATGGAGAGGGTAGGCCTGTGACAGGCTGTGACAACATCTCCCCTAAGTCAATTGGTCACCAAGTCTTGACTGTAGACTGGAAAAGTTCAGAATCGCAGATCCATGTGGGATATGAGATAAAAGAGAAATTATTTTCTGCCTTGAGGGAGTTGAAAGCAGGAAGAAGACAGAATAAAACAGATACTGCAACCCTCTTCTTCCTCTATTCTGGAATTCCCTTTTCTTGTTTAATTGGTTGAAATAAATAAGAATGTCTAGGATAAGGAGAAGATTGGGGTGAGGGGGGAAGAACATGAAACTGTCTTCAAGTATGTAAATGGCTATCGTGGCTATCCCATATGCAGAAGGGATTAGCCTTGTCCTGTTTGGCCAAACCAGGAGTGAAAAGGCCAATTTAGACATGAAGTTAGGAAAGACATCCTTAGAAACTAGAGCTATCCAAAAATAGAGTGGGCTTCGATGGCAGGTGATGAAAATGATCTTCCTTCAAGGAAGGCTACAAGGATATGGCACTTTCCAGATGAGTGCCTTCCAATCCTCAGATTCTGTTTGTCCCTTCCTTCTCCTCTAACCTGTGCCTGAAGCTAACTAATGACCTGGGATGTGAAGGCATGAGCCCACTCTGAGTCACAAATCTTCCTTCCCATGAGGGATAAGCTACTGCTACATATACTCTTTCTCTTTGGAGAAATGGAGTATATGGAAATGGAATGGAGAGATGGAAAACAGCAAGGACCACAGCTGTCAGAGACAAGAGTGGAAAGGAAAATAAAGGGGAAGGGGGTGAGTCAGATGTGCCACCTGTACATCTGTCTCTCCTGCCTATACAGAAACCAGCCACAGTCCTTTTCATTCCTCCCCCAAACCCTGTTTTGGTGACTCATTAATCCCAAGGTCACCTGGCCTCCTAAATCCTACCCTGAGGTCATTATCACATTCTCAGCAGCCCCAAAGCCTTTGGTTAATTCAGAATCAAGGACAGAAAGGTTATTAAAACACCCTGACGTATCTCTGGCTACATCTAAGCTCCTCAACCTTCTGCTTACTAATCAGTTCTCCTGGATTTTCTCTCTCCAAGCTGGGCTCAGTTTAGAGCACAATCCTTCTGCCCTCCCCCCAGTTAGGGGAAAACTTCAATCCTTACCCCCCTCCCCCTCCATGTTGGATCCTGTGTAGGGGAAGTCTCTGACAGAGGCAGCTTAGAGCTTCTATCTAAAAGAAGCTTTCTTTCTCTGAGACAGGAGAATATCATAGGGCCCAAAGAAGACAAAGTCTGACTTTTAGTACACTTATTAATAATGCAATAAATAAGAGCCCACTTTTACTTTCTGGAGCAGACTTGGGATCTCTTTGACAGAGAAAACTTCCTAAATACCTTACTTTTCGTTTATTATTAATACACTCAGGGTTAAGTGACTAAGGGTCACACAGCTTATAAAATTCTGAGGCTGGATTTGAACTAATGTCCTGCTGGCTCCTGGACTAGTGCTCCACCTGCTGCACTACCTGGTTGCCCCTTGCTTTTGTATTCATATTCCCTATGCTTTGCTACTAGTAAGTGCTTAATAAATACTTTATTTTTTCAGTGATTCATTCCCTCTAGCAGACAGATATGTATCCACTCAGAGGGCAGAGTGTGCAGAGAAAGTAGAATCTGAGATGGTTCTTAAAAGGAGAGAACTTTTAACTGGAGAAGAGGGGCAAAGTATAGTGTGATTTCCCTGACATTGGGGAACTCCCAGCAAGACAACTCCTTCCACCAAGGAAGATCAGCAACTAGTCTACAACTTTGAGTTTTGTAGAGTTGCCTAAGACACTTGCTTCAAATCACAGTCTTGCACACATGCCCTTCTTGACTCTAAGCTTCCCTCTCTACGCACTACTCATGCCATCTCTGCCCATTTAGCCCAGGGATTGAAAACCACTCACAAAGTACTTTCTTCCCACCAACTGTGAGGTAAGTATGTATTATTATCCCCATTAACAAATGAGCAAACCAAGACTCAGAGACATGAAAGTGACCTCCCCAGTGTCACACAGTTTCAAAAGGCCCTGGCCAACTACTAAGTGAATCCTTTGCTTCCTTGACCAAGGATTCTTAATCTTTTTAGTGTGTCATGGACTCTTTTGGCAAGCAGGTGAAGTCTATGGAACTCTTCTTAGAATGATGTTTTTAAATACATAAGAAAATAAATTACATTGAAATAGAGTTATCAAAATATATTTTTTTAAAAAGCAAGTTCATGGACCCTAGAGCTAGACAGTTCTGGGGCCAGTACCTTAGATTAATAGCTGACTGAGATGGAGCATCAGGAGAAAATTAAATGTGTTTCCTAGGAAGTTTCCTAGGAAGTTTCCTAGAAGAAAAGTGACTGGCACTTGGAAGTGGCCCCCTCCCTGACCTTTCAAATTTCTTCCAGCTCCCCACTCTTCATTAGGAAGAGTATCAGTTTCATTAATGAATATGGATGCAAAAATCCTGAACAAAATTCTAGCTATAAAAATGTATTACAAAGCTTACGTACTGTGACCTATTTTCTCTGTATAGGGTAATATGCTTGGTGTCTCTCATGTTGAACTTGTCTCTCTGCCTCTGCTCTCTTGTCTGCTCCCACCACCTCAAATCACTCTCCCTGGAATTAGAATAATTTAAGTCCCTTTTTCCTACTACCTCCATATAGCTAGGTGGTGTAGTAAATAGAGCACTGGGCTTAGAATCAGGAAAACTCATCTTCATGAGTTCAAATCCAGCCTCAGACACTTACTAGCGTATGACTCTAAGCAAGTCACTTAACCCTGTTTGCCTGAGTTCCTCATTTGTCAAATAGCTAAAGAAGGAAATGATAAACCGTTCTAGTATCTATGCCAGGAAAAACCCCAAATGGAGTCACGAAGAGTCAGGCATACCTGAAATGACTCAATAATAACAATTTCCCCACTCATCAACCTAGTTCACTAAGATGAGAAAAAAAGCTTTTCCCCGCCTTTAAGGAAGGACCTTCTTATTCTCTGTCCTCCCTTTGCTCCAGGCTCCAAATCTGCAACAACTGACAAGGAAAAAAAAGCCATGGTTGGGGACGGGGCTGGGCTAGGAGTGGGGGAATGGGGGACTCCTTTGGAAGGCCCTTGTCCAATCTGGGCCTTAGGCAGGAGAGGCCGCTGGGGCCATTGGGGGATTACCTGTGACAGTGGTCGGAAAACCAAAGTCATTACTGACAGCCATGCTGCTGGATTTTGATTTCTGGGACTCATATTTCAATCGATCTGAAAAGGGAAAGAGATCCTGTCAGGTGACCTCCCAGGCTGGATGCCCAGAAGTGGAGGTAGATAGACTGAAGGTCTGGCTAAAGAAAGAGGTCTTCACCTTTGCAATGTCATAGACTTCTTTGGCAATCTGAAGAAACCTATGGACCTCTCGTCAAAATAATGTTTTAAATGCACAAAAGTAAATACATCAGATTATAAAGGAAACAAAACATATTGAAACATAGCTATCAAAAAAAGAGTTTCTAAAAAACAAGTTGGACCCTAAGGTAAAGATCCTCTGGGCTACAAACACATGCAAAGTATCCTAACTATTGTACACTCTACGAGGAAATTTGTGAAAAGTACAAAGTCCTTTCCTCCCTCCATTCCCTGCCTCCTACCCCTCTCGAGGGCAAGGAGGAAATCTCGGTTCCGTTGAAGCTCTTTCATGAATTCTTCATTCTGCAGAAAGAGGGCAATCCGCTCGTCCTCCAGGTACTGCTTCCAGCGGCATTCTTCCTCCAGGTTTCCCGCCATGGGTTGGCTGACTTCCCCAAGCCCTAGCTTTGGGGGGCCACTCTGGGTACTCTGCAGGGGAGAGACAGGTACTGGCATGGGCATGTATACGCAGCCACACACAGAGATACAACCAGCTCTTTCCCCAGGATCCAATGATACACTCAACCGCATACTCCCAGACCAGTTATGTTAGGAGAAAAGAAGTAATCCAGTCCCCAGATCGTAGTCCCAAGGGAATGTGCCTCAGGATACTGGTACACACACACACACACACACACACACACACACACACACACACATCCCTTGATTACTGGCCATGGACTGGGAAGCTACTCTGTATTTAGAAAATTATAGAAAAATAAATTTAGAACTGGAAGGGAAATTAAAGGCTATTTAATCCAAAATCTTCATTTTAAGGATGAGGAGACTGAGATCCAAAGAGACAAAGTAACTTGCTGAGGTCAAACTCAGGCCTTGTCAGTCCAGACCCGGAGCTTTTCCCCAGACTGTCTTTATACATGATTTTTCACAGCATAGTCCTAAATGAAATGGATTCTAACACTCTCCCCCAAATCAGGCAGATTCAGTTGTCTCCAGAGCAGGTGAGGTGGTCACAAGCTTGTATCTTATGATTTGGCATGGCTCTATCCTCCCCATCGCCAATCCCAAGTCCTCAGGCACATGTTCTGTGGGCAAATAACCTTATTGCCCCCTGGCCCCATCCCTTTGCCTAAGTCCTACCCAGGATGGAAGTTTTACAATGGGGGGGCTCCCAAACCCCTGCTTTCCTAGCATGTACCCTAAGTATTTTTATAACCACCTGCCCTGCCAGGATATCTAGACCAAGCCAGGAAACTGAGAAGAGGTTTCCTGTTTGGGTTTATTTCCCTCTGAACCCAATCGTGAACACTCTGAGCCCAGAAAATTGGGAAGTGAAACAGGTAGATACCAAATCTCTTATCTCTCTATCAACAAAACAGAACCTCTGGTCTGGTAGACTAGAGGTAGGCAGTAGACAGGAAAGGACAGGACATCTTTGACTTCTACTTTTAGCACCTACCTTACCCCCAGCTACCTGCCCCTTGCATGGGCTCCTTTCCCCTCTTACCTGCAAACTATCCAGCTGCTGGGGCAGAATTCGAAGGAAGTCATCAGGAAGGTTGCCCAGAAGGGGGGGGTTCCAGTTGCGATAGCGCCTCTGTGTTGGGGGGACCCCAGCACTAGGCACATCTATCCTATAGGGGAACAAGTAAAAGAGGGACAAACCAGTGACGTCAAAGGCTGGAGGAGTCAATGGGTGCCTAATCAGAGTGCGTATTACCAATGAGATGGAATTTGGGAGCAAATGGGCAGTGCCATTGAATGCCATCCGTCCTCATGCCCTGACTTTAGAAATGCATACCAAGCTAAGCTATGCTTCATAGAAACCCAAGGATTGTCACAGACCCCCTGATCTGGGGATTGAGAGGGCTGGGTTTTCAGTCCTAACCAGGGCTACAAAGTTCCTGTACAAGTTCCTGAAAGGCTCTCATGAGATGATGCACATTTTCCATCTGGCTGCATTCCTTTGGACTTCTCCATCATGTCAACGTGCCAGATACCTTCCCTTTCTTCCCCTACTTTTCCAATTTCCTTTTGTGTGTTCTCTTCCCACCCATCCCCCATTAGATTGTAAACTCCTTGAAGACAGAGACCATCTTTCTTTTTCATGTATGTATCTCTAGCACTTTAACACAGTGCTTGGCACACAGTAAGTGCTTAATAAATCTTTATTCACTGACTGACACATGAAAGTACTTTAAGATTGCAAGGAATTATTATTACTCATTATGCCAAAAAGGAGTGGAGAGAGATTCTACGACAAATTAATTTGGAAAAATAAGGAAGTGGGTTAGTTTACCCAGAGGAAGAGGTTAAAGAGGCAAAGCTGTTCGAATGGAGCGGTTTTATGCTCTACCCCCTGAAAATAAGCAGGAAACAGCACTACCCTTGCCCCTCCCTGATGCCCAGAGGCAGTGGGTACTGCCAGGGCAGAGGGAAGTCAGGGGGCTCTGCCGATGGTGAGAACCATCCTTTTCTAATCTGTGGACTAGGAGACATTCCTTTCCATACTTCCTTTGTGGCGTGCAGGACAGAGCCCCACAGCTCCCACAAGACATATGGTTTGCTGAATAAGGGAAATGACACATGGACAAACCAGCCTCGATGTTGGGGAAGGGGGGAAATAAGTGTTCATTTCCTTGGCCTGGTTTTGATTTCCCCATCCTCCTCCCTTGGAGAGTGACTCTTCCCTTAGAAAGAAGCTTTCCCTGGGTATCTCTCATCTTGTAGAGGCTTCTTGACCCTTTCATGGGGTCAGAGATTTAGAGCAGATGGAGATCTCGGAGACTATGGAATCCATCCCCTGATTTTGCAGATGAGGCCCAGAGAAGTTAAGTGATGTGCTCAAAGTGACAAGGTAGTTAGCCTCAGAGGTAGAATTTGAACCTAGAACTAAAGTTCTTTCCATATACCACACAGGAAACATAGGAGAATCACCTGGTTCCCTTGATGCTAGGCACATTGAACAAACACTTAAGGAAGCACAGAGCTAGGAAATGTTAGATCTGCAGAGGACTTGGCTATTGAGTCATTTTCATTGTGCCCAGCTCTCTATGACCCCATTTGCGGTTTTCTTGACAAAGATACTCCAGTGGTTTGTCAGTTCCTTCTCCAGCTCATTTTACAGGTGATGAAATTGAGGCAGACAGGATTAAGAGACTTGCCCAGGATCACACAGTTAGTAAGGGTCTGAGGCTGGATTTGAACTCAGGTCTTTTTGAATCCAGGTCCAGTGCTCTATCACCACATCACCTAGCTGAGGACTTTATTGACCATTAAATCCAAGTCCTTAATTTCACAGAGAAAACAACCAAGACCTGGAGGAAACAACTTTTCCCAGCTGGTTAGTGACAAAGCTGAGACTGGAACCCAGATATCTCAGTCCAGTGCTTTCTTCTCTACAGCATAAGAGGCAGTTTGTCCTAGTGGACAGATTGGTAGATCTATATGAGAATTCTAATTTAGGCACTCAATATATGTGTGACCCTCAGCAAGTCACTTAACCTGTATATATCTCAGTTTCTTCATCTGTAAAATGAGGATAGTAATTAGCATGTATTCATAGGGGTTTTATAAGAATCAAATGAAATAACATATGCAAAATCATCTATAAATCTTACAGCTTTGTAAGCATCCACTATCATTATTATTATTATAAAAATTATTATTACATTTTGGTGGATTGGTCTCTGAAATTCCCTATCAATCCCCCCTGGGAGTCAAATCCTCTCAGTGTGCTGTGCTGATGTCCTTTGGGTCCAGGATGGGAGAGATAGAGGGAATTATCCACCTATCCCCTCTCTGCCACATATGTCTTCTATTTCCTTCACTTCAGCATTCTCATCTGTTAAATGTGTTTGCAGCCCAGCCCGATACCACCTCTGACCCAGCCAAGAATCAGAGGCAAAAGTCCCAGAGCTGTTTATGCAGAGCAGGGAGCAGCCCCTCACTGGAGGCTAACAAGAGGGTCACCGGGAAGGACAGAGAGATCCATTAGAGGTCAGACCAGGCTCAGGCCTCAGCCACAGGCCCCACCCACTACTTCCTTTGAGTACTTGGGGTTTGGGAGGGGACAATCAGGAAGCCCTACCCTCGATTACTGGCACCTTGGAGCATCGAGAGGCGAACCCCACAGGAGTCAAGCTCGGCTCATAAAAATTGAGCTGGGGCCCTGGAATAGCTAGAGTCTCAAAAATCAGCTCTGGTCTGAATGGAATGTCAAAAATGAACTAAGAAGGGGGTGGAGGGGGAATGCCAAGGCTGTAATTTCACCAGGAAAACTCCAGGCAGCCAAGACAAAACATTTTTTCCCTTTGTTATAATACTTGATTCCATAGATTCGTCATTTGCAGCACTACTTTGAGATAAAGGGCAGTCAGTAAACCCGTATTTATGCACTTAGTATTTCCCCCTCCCCTGCCCCTCCCCCAGGTAAATTCTAAGCTATTTGGGGACAGGGCCTAGGTCTGATACATCCCTATACCCCAAGGTCCTGGTACTTCATCATCTCTGTTTGGCATTCAGAACCTTTCATTACCTAGCCAACCACCACCTTTCCTGTCTCCTTACTCCCTACTGCTCCCCCTCACCCCCATACACCTCTATCCCCACTCCCACGTCACTCTTAGATGCACTGACGCCAGCCTCCTGGCTGGTCCTCAAATGAGAAACTCCATCTCGTTTGCTCTTTCTGTCCTCTATGCCTGTAAGGCTCTCCCTCCTCCTCTCTGCCTCCTGTCTTCCCTGACTTCCTTCCAGTCCCAGCTAAAATCCCACCTCCTACAGGAAGTCTTTCCCAATCCTCCTTCATTCTAGGGCCTTCCCTCTGCTGATTATTTCTGACCTATCCTACATGTAGCTTGCTTGTCCACAGCTCCCATTAGACTGTGAGGTCTTTGAGAACCAGAGCTATCCTTGGCCTTTTTTAATCCCGCGGGGGCTCCCCCCACCCCCCCAACCCCCACCCCAGTGCTTAGCTTAGTAAGTGCATAGTAGGTCCTTAACAAGTTCATAATGACTAACTGACTAGAGACCATTTAATAAAGCAATGCCAAACGCTCCCACTTAGGTTCTAGGATGAGTCACACTTTAAATCACAAAACAGGAAGAGACTTTAGAGATCATCTAGTCTAATTGAATCAACCAACAGACCCAGAAAAGGAAACAGACTTACCCAGAGTCACATAGTAAATTAGTGGCAAATGTAGAACTAGAACCCACATCTCCGGACTTCCCGTCCAGAGCCATTTAATCAATGAGGGCATCTGGGTGGTGTGGTAGAGAGGAATACTGGACTAGGAGACATGAATACTTTGAGCTCAAATCCAGTCTCAGACACTTATTAGCTATGTGACCCTGGGCACTTAACCTCTGTCTGCCTCAATTTCCTCAGCTGTAAAATGGGGATAAAATAATAGCACCTACCTCCAAGGATTGTTGTGAGAATCAAATGAAATAGTCATTGTAAAGTGTTTATCATGATGCCTGGCATAGTAAGCACTATATAAATGTTTGCTATTATTAATCAACAGACAAATCAGGCCCCTGTTATGCTGTGCTAGCACTATGGCACCGGAGATATAAAGACCAAATTTAAACAGTCCCTGCCCTCAGGGAGTTTACATCCTCTCTGGGAAATGATATACACACATATAAGTACATGCAAAGTCAATATAAGGTAATTTTGAAGAAGGCCCTAGCAGATGTGGGAATCAGTTATAATTAGTCTTCTGTTACTTGTTATGGAGTCATTTTTTCAGTCCTGTCCCGCTCTCCATGACCCCATTAGGGGTTTTCTTGGCAAATGTACTGTAGTGGTTTGTCATTTTACTTTCCAACTCATTTTACAGATGAGGAAACTGAGGCAAACAGGGTAAAGTGACTTTCCCAGGGTCACACAGTTATAATAAATATCTGAGGCTGAATTTGAACTCAGGTCTTCCTGACTCCAGGCCCAGTACTCTATCCATTGAACTATCTAACTGCCCAAGTTTCCTGTATAATCCTATGTAATTGATTTTATGCATTCAAAAACCTTATTTGGAGAAAGAGTCCATAGATTTTAAGCACACAACACACAAAAAGATGAAAACTCCTGAACTGAAGAATGAGTTTTTCTTAATTGCCCCCCTCTGAAAAAAACTCAAGAGATGACTGCTTCAGCAAAGTAGCCGTATATAAAAGTTGCAAAAACATCATTACTGTCGCCTATATCAGATTGCATGCTCTCTTGGGGAGGGGGGAGGAGAAGAAGGGGGAGAAAATTTAGAACTTATGGAAGTGAATGTTGAAAACTAAAAGTAAACTAATTTTTTAAAAAAAAAGTCATGAGTGCTTCTGGATGTTACTAAGAAAAACTAGGGAGAAGAGATTGAAGCAGCCACAGCATTTACCAACCTCCATTCATCTCTTGGGGGTGGGGGTGGGGGTAGTAAACAGCCTGAACAGAGGCAAGAAACTCAACCAGAAGCAATCTTTGCTGTTCTGGCCTTAACTTCAAAGGTTCATGGACTCGTGACTGTGGTGTGGAAGGGACCTCAGCAGGAATACCAGAATGCTGGCCAACAGAAAGAAAAGTTAGCTGGAGTGGAAGACTTGGAGAGGAGTACCCAGGGGCGGCATGCAGGTGCACTAAATAGATTTAGGGGGGAAATGGCCATGACATCCCCGAAGAAATGACTCAGGAGGTCTAGAAGCAAGCAACAGCAACCATTTAAAAGTCTACTGGACCATATGCCTCAGACGGCTCTTGGAAGAAAGCTGTAATCACATACCACCATTCACTAGAGTAAACATCAAGTCTTTACTGAGGTTCTAAACAAACAAATTTACATGTTTATACCTTGGAGAGGCAGCATGGGAGATAGGAGAGAGTGGCCCTTATAGTTAAAAAGACTCAAGTTCCAGTCCTCCCTCTAACACTGAGGTTCTCAGTGTGTGGTCCCTTGACCTCTGGGGGTCCCTGAGACCTTTTTGAGGGGTCCTAGAGGTCAAAACTATTTTCATAATAATACTCAGATGTTATTGGCCTATTAAAATACTTCCCCCTTTTCCAACTACATATCTGTGTGAGGCCAGATTTTCTTCATATACTTTAACCAAAACAACATTATCTCAACAGATGGAATGCAGCAGCCGATGAGGATCCAGCTGTCTTCCATTAAACCAGACATTAAAAGAGATTTGCAAAAGTATGTAAAACAGTGCCACTCTTCTCACCGATTGTGTTTTGGAAAAGAATTATTTTTCACTAAAATGTTACTTATATTAACATGGAATGGGTTTGCTGTTTTTAAATGAATGAATAAATTTTTAAATGAATCTTCTTAATTTCTATTGCAGCAAATATTGATAAACATGTTGTTGTTCAGTTGTGTCCAACCCCTTGTGACCCCATTTGGGTTTTCTTGGCAAAGATACTGGAGTGGGTTGTCATTTCCTTCTCCAGTTTATTTGATAGATGAGGAAACTGAGGCAAACTGGATTAAGTGACTTGCCCTGGATCATACAGCTAGTAAACGTCTGAGGTCAGATTTGAACTCATGAAGATGAGTCTTCCTGATTCCACTGAGTCCAGTACTCTATCCACTGTACCACCTAGCTGCCTTTTTTGGGCAGACATAACCTACATAAACAAAAGTTCTTTGTGGTCCTCAATCATTTTTAGCTGCAAAGGGGTTCTAAGAATAAAAAATTTGAGAACCACCCCCTCCTCTGATGCTCAAGGCTGTGTGACTTGGGGTAGATTACTTAACCTCTCATTGCCCCAAGCAACTCTCTAAGATTTTAAGTTGAAGAGAAGGTATCTGCATTAATGGAGCGCATTTCATCACCTGGGAGTTCCCCAAACCAATGAAATCACAGGTGCTTATCTCTCTACCTGAGCTTAGTAATTACCTGTCATTATATTTATCTAGGATGTTTTATTATACTGACTGAAATTGCAGGTAGTTTTTTAAACAGTTACATGAATGAATGTAAGTTCTTTGGTATTAATTAAGTCAATTAAGTGTACCCACTTTCAAGTTCTTTGGTATTAATAATGAGGTTTAATTTTTTTTCCTTCTCTATAAACAGCAGGATTTAATTGAACTTCTTCCCTGCCTCCCCAAAAAAAGAACAGAAAAGATGGTCAACATAACCTGGCTTTGTGAATATCAGCTTCAGTTTCTACAAAGCATTGAGAGCCCCTGAGGAGCAGCAGAGATCACTCACCCTGAGCTCAAGTGCACAGATTGGAGACCCAGTTTGCAGGCCAGAAAGTTAGGTGAGGGCTCAAACTAGGACACCTGTAAAAATCCTTGCTACTCCCACAGAGCCTCAAAATGCTCTTTTTAACCTACCTCTGATCTTACTACTTATATAACCTTGAGGAAGTAACTTAATCTCCACAGGCCTCAGTTTCCTCATCTGTAAAACAGAATGGGCTTATGTGACCTCTGAGATACCTTTCAACTCTAGATCAATGATCTATTTGTGGTTTCCCCCAAAGGCCTAAGCACAAGTACATGTGCACACACACACACACACACACACACACACGCACACACCCCTTGGCTATTCTGGGATTCCCTAGGACTTTTCAAAGGAAGCATCTGACAAGAATAAAACCATGCTCCATCAATACCTCTACCTATAATGACCATTAAAAAGGCTTCAGTTACTTTGGGACAAAAAAAAATTTATTCCTGTTGCCTAGTAATTCTATAATAGAATGCTTCAGCCTGGAAAATGTAGTCATTTGTGGTGTCTGACCTCCCCACAGAACTCTGTCAACAAGTTTATTAGTTCCATATTCCCAAACTGTGGAAGAGTTCTGGTCTGGAAGAGGCCTTGAAAGACCTTTTAAGTTCATCTCACTTCCTCCCAGTGATTTGTTGGAGATAGAGAGCTCACTCTCCTTTCTTTAGAAGTCATGGCGGTCATGGGCTTTTAGGCTTGGACTGGATCGTACGGACTATATTGTGCAATTGCTTCATTTGAGACAGAAGAAAACTGACGCCCACTGAAATGACTTGCCTAAGATCTCATACATGACAGAACCAGAAACCTTGCTCAGGTTGAACTCATGAAGATGAGTCCTCCTGATTCTACTGAGCCCAGTGCTCTATCCACTGTACCAGCTAGCTGCCTTTTTTGGGCAGATAGAACCCACGTAAACAAAAGCTCTTTGTGGTCCTCAATCATTTCTAGCTGTAAAGGGGTCCAAAGAACAAAAACTTTGAGAACACTCCCCTCCCCGCCACCATGCTCAACAGGCTGTGTGACTTGGGGTAGATTACTTAACCTCTCAGTGCCCCAAAAGATTATGACTCTAAAGGAGTCCCTTCAAACTAAACCATCCTGCAGAGTCCACCCCTATCCCTTTATTTCCCTATGACCTGCTTCTCCTTTTCAGAGCTTGGATTGCCAACATTCAGGTTTTAATGACTCCTTCTCAATCTATCCTTGCCTCCATGACAATAATAATAAATAATAATAAAGCTAACATTTACATAGCACCTACTGTGTGCCAGGTACTGTGCCAAACACTTTATAATTACAACCTCATTTGATTCTCACAACAAACCTGGGAGGTAGGTGTTATTATATCCATTTTACAGATGAGCAAACTGAGGCAGATAGCAGTGAAGTAACTTGCCCAGGATCACACAGCTCACTTAGTAAGTGTCTGAGGCTGGATATGAACTCAGATCTTCCTGCTCTCTGTCCAAGGCACCACCTAGCTGCCGCCTAATTCCCCTCTCCATTCTACACACCTGCTAAGCCAATATTCCTAAAATACAGGTCTAACTACATCACCTTCTTGCTGAAAACGTACCTGTGACTTTTTGACACTAGCATAAAATACAAAGTTCCATTTGGCATTCAAAGTTCTTTGCAGTCTGGCCCCAGCCTATATTTCTAGGCTTACGTCGTATCACCTGCCTTCACACACACACACACACACACACACACACACACACACACACACACACACACAGTACATTCCGGCCAAGCTGGCTGCCAATCCAGAGCCCAGTAGGACTGCAGGCAGAACAATGGTGAGAGGGTGGGACAAGCAGGTCTCCTTCACACGCAGGCTCCAGCATCTCATTAATTCTTCTTTAATTCCCAACTTGAATTCCCTCTGCTAGAGTTGAAATCTATCCTTTCTTGTTCTTGTTAGAACAAGCCACTATGATACTACTAGAGAATTGTTCTTTCTTCCTCACCATATTGGTTCATCCCACCTACAGCCAATGGAAGAAGACAAAATAAATTCTTACCTGGGAGGTGGGGTTGGGGGAGCCAGGGGATAAGGCCTATCAAACATGTGCATGTGGTAGGCAGGAGGTGAATACACTGGTGGTGGTTCTTCATCAGAGCTATCTGGTTCCAAAGTCCTTTCCAAAATCTAAACCAGAGAGCAAAATGAGATGATACAGTAATAATAGGATCAACTTTTGCATTACAATAGCACTTTAAGTGATTCCACATCTGGCAGTGTGTTCTGGTGAAAAGGATGTTGATTTGAGAGTCAGAGGCCCTGGGTTCAAGAGCTGCACCTGTCTGATGTGGACAATTCATGTAACCTCCCCTACCTGTTTTCTCATATACGCAATAATAGGTTTGGACTAGCTGCCTTCTTAGATCTCTTCAAGCTCTATCGAAGGTCTAACTATTTTGTCTTATCCTGACAACAACCCCAATGAGACAGGGACCCGAAGGATGAATAGCCCTTCCCCCTTAGCAATGAGGAAACTCAAGGTCTTAGAAGGGAGTTGAGGAAGGACTTACTCAAAGTCAATTAGCAAGTTACCAAAACAAGGTCTCAGACTAAAAACATAGTATCTAACTCTGCGTGCCCCATTGATCCATGAGACCCCATTTTACCAGCCTGGCAAAGGCTGAGCTGGGCAGAGGGCACTCCTCCCATAGAAGCCATTTTGTCAACTTCTGGGAACCGGGGAGAGAAGATGAGGAGAGAGCCCAAGGGATAGAAGCTATCACTACTGATTCTCTTTAGGTGACAGAGAAAGTGGTTTCTGAGTATTGGAAAGCATTATCTAGTCCCAAGGGAGGACTGAAAAAAATCTCTACATAGATACTCCAACCTCAGTATGAATAATTAGCCTCCTTCTCTCTTCCTCTCCCTAGTTTGGATTTTTCTCAGTAATTCTGTTCCCTCTTTCTGTTGCTACTACTGGTGGTGAAGAAAATGACCAGAGATCCTCCCAGGAAATGAGGAAATCAGGCAAAGAGACAACCCAACATATCTCCTATAGGGAATTCGGAAGTCCCTTATTGAGGGACACTTTGCTACAGCCTTCCCCTCTGCAGTTATGAATACCGTGTATCATCTTGTACGTGCTTTTTTTATACATCATAACTTGAGTCCTTAAGGTTTGCAAAGTATCTCTATCTCATTTAATCCTCACAACAATTCGGGACGGTAGGTGCTATTATTATCTTTTTACTGATGGGGAAAGGGAGTCTGAAAGACTCAAGGATTCTTGCCCAAGGTCCTACAGCTAGTAAGTGTCTGAGGCAGGATTTTCAAACTCAGGGCTTCCTGACTCCATGTCCCATATTCTATCCACTGTGCCAACTCGGACTTTCCCAATAGTTCACGGAAAGCAAGGGCTGTTTTTTGCCTTTAATTTTATCCCTAGAGCTTAACACAGTTGCTGGCACATAGTAAGTACTCTGTAAAGTTCTGGTTTCTAGTTTTCACTCTCTGACATTTAGTAGGTGTACGATGATGGCTAAGTCGTCCAACTTCTCAACTAAGTTTCCCTCATCTGTATTATTGGGAGGGGGAGAATAATTCTTGTATTACCCATGCTCCTGGATAAGATCATTGGAAGTAAAGTAAATGCATTGCAAACTGAAAAACATGGAATGAATCTGAGGTATTAAGGCCCTAAGTTCAAATTCTGCTTTTAGCTGGTTTGCTCCCTAAAGCTACCACATTCAAAGGATCAGACTGGCATGGGTTGTGGGAGTCTGAGAATGGGGGCAGACTGGATTTCCTTAGTGGAGTGGAGGGGTGAATAGGGACTGGATTTCCTTAACACAGTTCTGGGTCCTGATGTAAAACATACACAGAGGTACACGGCATTCAAAACACACATGAACACACAACACACACACACATACACACTCTGTCTTCTCTCTCTCATACATGAATGGCGCCTATGGATATGCACCAGTGGTTATCCTGTGGAATGCACCAACATTTTTCCTTTGAGACAGAAACTATTTGCACAGCTGTTTTCACAAGCAAGAATGCACTTGACCACTTAGCTGGCCAGGTCTGCTCCACGCCAATATTTCAAGAACGGAAGAGGTTGGGCTATCAGTAGCTACTAGCTTCCCACACATCTTGCCCTCTTTGCTCTCAGGGTCATCAGGTTAGGTTAGGATGATAAACTGAGCCAGAAGTCCACTCATAGGAGACCACCCTGCACCTTTCCTCCTCTGTAAATGAACTAACTACCTGGGACAGCTCCTTTTGGGGGCCAGCCTGCTCTTGTTTGCCCCAGGGATCAGGGAGTCAAGAAGCTGCTTATTCCCCTCTCCACCCCTACCATTCCCACCCCCAGAAAGCTGGGCCTCTCTTGTCCTTCCTCAGAAAGACTGATGGACTAGACTCCTCCTCCTAGAGGAACCTAGCCAAAATCAGATTGTGTGTGCTCCCTCAAGGCCTGGTAGCTTTGAAGCTGCAATCAGATTCTCTCTCCCAAGGCCTCCAGTCTCTCAGCATCACTCATTCCCAAAGCAGCAGAAAACAGATGCTTCTATCAGAGGGTCTAGGCCCTGGCCCTGATTTGGAGGAAAAGAAAACGAGAGACCACAACAGCTCCAGCAGCACTCCTCTGGCCAACACTAATCCGCCTCCCATCTCTGGAATCCCCCTGTCTCCCTCCCTGGAGCAATATGTTTATTCTTCTGGTTCAAAAATGTGCTGAAGCTTTTGGCTTTGCAGCCTTCTTGTTTAACTCAGCGTGAGTGATAAATGGATGCCAGATGCTCTAGGATGGCTTGTTTTTCTGTCGTTTGCCTGACAGGTGATATTTTTCAATGGCAAGGATACCCCACAGCCCAGTACACCATCCATCAGCCCCTGGGGGAAGGGGGAGGCTTACAGTCAGCCGTTATTGTCATTCCAGCTGCTGCTAATAAATTTACTGAAGGACTCTGGCTCAGTAGATCCAGGCCAAGTGGTGGACACAGGGAGCTGGGAAGTGATGGGGTGGGGGAGAGCATCAAAGGATGGGAGCGGGGTGGGGGGGGGGGGAAATGTTGCAGAGAAGGTGGGGCACCGAGCCCATTCATTCAAGTAAAGCAAAAATCTTAGGAGAAGTGGAAAACACAGTGAGGCCTAGCCTCTCCCACTTTCTCACCATACCAGGTTATTCTATGCATCACTAATAGGGCAAAGGTCACTGTGGGAAGCTCTGGAGGATATTTTATGGGATGGGGGAAAAAAGAAAGAAATATTTCCCTATCTACTAGGCTAAGTTAAAATAAATCAATATTGGGAAAAATTATCAGAGATTAGAGCGAGAAGCACCTTTCAGAATCAATATGGTAAATGGTATCTAGCCTTACACTTTGCATTTGCTAAGTATTTATTGAACTAGAAGAATTTTCCCTCTCTCTCTCTCTCACACACCCATACACACTCATGCACACACACACACACACACACACACGCACACACACACTCGCATGTGCGCACATACCTGCACAAAGAATAGTGGGCTTCTGACTTTGAGGCAGAGGGACATGGGTTCAGATCCCACCTATAATGCTTACTACTCGTGTGACCTTGAACAAGTTACTAACATGCCTGGGCCTCAGTTTTCTCATCTTTAAAATGAGGGTGTTGGACTGGATGACATGTTGGGTCCCTCTCTGTTCGAGATTTGTAAGTCTGTGATGTGGCCCCCGCTAAACTGGTGGGGTGGGGGGATTTTTGATAGCAAGCAAGGGTGTTCCTAGGGAAGCTGGGAAAGGGACTCCAGGCAGCTTTTGTTCCCTCTGGGCAGAGCAAAGTAAAAAAAGACCTCCAAAAATGGGTACTACATAGTTCTTGTCCACCAGAAGCTTAGGGTCATAACTCAACACTGGAAGGGACCTTAGGGATCACCTAATCCAACCAACCTCATCTTACAGGGGAGAAAATTGAGTCCCAGAGAATGGAAGTGACTCGTTCAAAGCTAGAGGGATAAGAAATAGGTGCCTAAAACAGAAACAGAACCCAGGTCCTCTGCCTCCCAATCTAGCCATCTCTCCACTACACCAATGGGCATGGTTTAGTTTACAATCTAATTAAGGAGATGACTCCAAATAAATAGCCGTTGCAGAAGGCAATAGTTGGGAGGTAGGTGGGCAGCATATGAGCAGTCCAGCCAGCAAGAGACATGGGGTTTCCGAAGAAGGAGATAGTACCATGGGCTAGAAGAAGGTGACCTTTGAACTAAACCAGGAGAAATTAATAGGATTTTGATAAGTCTAGATTGTGGTTATATGTGTTTTTAAGGGAAAAAGGATGAATGAGAAAGAGAGAAAAGGTGAAAGGGGATAGTAGGTGACCCAACTTGGCCAGAGTAGATGGATTAAATAGGGAAAAGTAAGAGATAAGGCAGGAAAAATAAGCCATGAATTGATTGCAACAGGCTTTGAATGTCGAACTAACTTTATTCTATGAGCAGGAGGGAGCTGCTGAAAACTCTGGAGCAGAGATGGAGGTGTTTTAAGGAAAACTGCACATAGAGAAGATAGGAAGGAGAGAGATTACAGAGATGGAACCAGTTCAGGCACAAACTAATGGGGACCCGGATTTGAGTGGTAACAGGAGCAATGGAAAAGACAGGTATGGGATCAGTGCCAGAGATACTTCAAAGGAAAAGCTGGCAGGACTCAGCAAATGACTGAAAAGGGTAAGGAGGACAAGAGACTACATTCATTTAGGCATTTTTTGTATCCTGGAATTGTTTCCCACATCTATGTATCTTATCTTACTCCTTTATAGACCATGCATTTTTCAAGCAAGGGTCTCTGTGCACAGTGTGTTACTGACCCCTTAGTTGACATACAGTGTGAAAAGGTGGGACCCTGATGGAGAGGTATATGACTTTTGCTTCATGTATTTTTAAAAAATAATAATAATTACATATTTAAGTTAAAAATAAATAAATAATAAATGTGTTATATATAAATAGAAAGATTAAATACATAATATAATATATAAATTAATAAATATGTCATATAAATATGTTATATGTAATACATGAATTTATAATATGTAACTGATAAATAATGTGTGACTACATGATATATAAATATTATATAAAATATTAAATATATAAATATAAAATATATTAATAAATGTTAAATAAATAATAATGATAACCTTTCCTCACAACAACCTTGTGAGGAACACAAGCACTAGCCCCATTTTACAGATGAGGAAACAGAGGCTCAGAGAAGGCTGGCTCCCCCATGGACACACAGCTAATAAGTTTCAGAGTAAAGATTTGAGCCCAGGTCTCTTAAGTCTAGATGTCTACACACTACACTGACATGGGTGTGTTTTCTTCTTTTTGTAAAGCAGAGCTAGTGTGGCCAGCTAAGGTGCACAGGGTACACCCTCACCTCAGGGGGGATGCTGCCATCAGAGTCTGAGCTATCATCATAACTGCTCCCATCCAGATTCATCTGTAGCAATTGGTCGATGGTGGCATCAACGGCGCCATTGTTGGCACGCAGCACACACTCAATGATGTCATAGTCCATGTTAGGGAACATGGTCTTGAAGTCCTCCATGGCCTGGTTGAACTCCAGGCGCCGGACTTGCCGGGCAGGCCGGCTGTTATTGAGTTCCTGGGCCGAGGCGCTCCCCCCACCCCGGGACCCACCATTGCTGCCGCTCCTGCGGAATAGGCTTGTCATTTTGCAGAACTGTTTTGGGAAAATGTTTCAATCTGGTGCTGAAATTGATTCCCCCCAGCCCACCCACCCCTTCCCCCCACCTCCACCGCTGCCACCCCCCCACTGCTCTGAAATTTCACTCCCTCACCACCTGGGGTGGGAGGTGGGAACAGGGCAGGGGGGGTGGCGGGGCCTTCCAGTCAGGAGGCTAAGTGGTCATGCTGTGAAGTGGTCCTCAGGGAGTTGTTCTGGGTGTTTGGCGTCATCCAGCCTGAGAATGAGGTGATGGGGAGAGGCAGGATTGTCCAATGATGCCTTGACTATCAGCCTGAATGTTGTAACATGTTGAACCCAAATCCAATGATGTTTTCCACCTAGAACAGAAAGGGGATACAAGTCAGTGGTGAAGAACAGGCAGTAATATTGATGTTAATGATAACACAACATGGTCAGTCCACTGGAATTCATTTTTTCCTCCAAAGATGTCAGATTAAACCTATCATTTTCCTATCTGAGAAGTAGATTTATTTCTAAGAAATATTGGAGGAGGGATTTGTTGATAAAAACTGATAGGAAAACCAGACAAGAATCGGGCAGAATTTAGATTTAGACCAGCACCTCATACTATACACCAGCGTGAGCTACAAATGGATATATGACCTAGATATATACATAATATGCACATTAGAGGAGCAAGGAAGAAACTGCCTTTCAGACTTATGGATAGGGAAAGAGTTCATGAGTAAAACAATGACAAAATAACCAATTATAACTTGAAGATATAATTGCTAACTATAACTTGGGAGTTCCCAGCATGATGATAAAGAGAAAGTCCCCATTCTCAAAAGAAATCTGAGTTTATTTGGGTAAATGGACAAACAACAGATAGAATTATTCAAGATAAAAAGAATCATTTTGACTCTGTAAAGTTTCAAAGTTTTTGTAGAAATAAATCCAATGTACTAAAAATTAGAAGGAAATAAAGAAGTTGGGGGAAAATCTGTTTAATAAGTTTCTCTGGTAAAGTTCCTATTTCCAAGATATATAAGGAACTGATACAAGATTAAGAGCCATTCCTCAATGTCAAAGGGTTTCTATGGAAAACTAAAAATCATATATATATATATATATATATATATATATATATATATTATTTTGAAGATTAAGCTGATGAAGTCAGACTAAACTGAATTTTCATCAAATTATAAACTTAAAAGCTAGAAGAGGGCTTAGAAATAAATTAGTCCAATTCCCTTATTTTCCAACTGAGCAAACAGAGACCCAGAGAAACAAATGACTTGGCCAAGATCACAGGTCCAAATAGAAGTGGCAGAGCTAGGATTTGAATCCAATTCCTCTGTCTCTTAAGATCAGTACTGTTTGCGCCACAACACACTGCCTCTGATGTATTCCATCTCTCGAATGTATATTTTCTATGCTCTAGATTAGCCAGAATCATTTTGGGTGTCTTGGATGGTTTCTTCCCTGCCATCTGGTTCCACTGTAGACTTCTGTGACCCAAATGTCAGTTGGTGAGTGCCCAAAACTTATATTAACAGTAGTTACAATATGATTAGGAATGCAAATCTTCAACAGGAAGGCACAGTGCTCAGTACTGCCAGTTGATTGGTTGGCATATTCTGACATGGTACAGTGGGAAAAGCATTGATTCTGGGGTTCCAAATCCCATCTATTACACATATTACTCAGTTTCCTTATTTGTAAAATGAGAGCATTGGATCAGAAGATTTCTAAGTTCCCCTCTGACTCTAGAGCTATGACTTCTGGAGTCTTCCTGCCCCAGCTCTCTTCCCCAAGAGCAAATAACTGAGATTTGGTTACAACTATAATTTTAAAAATCTAATTTAGAAAATTTGAGTTATAAGACTTATATGAATTGTGTTACTCTTTGAATAAATAGTGATTCCTTGACTCCAAGGAACTTGGGAGTTGTTCTTTCTCTCACATAATGTCCTAAACATGAGGAGACAAGTGGAAACCTGTTTCACTTTCACAGGAGGTAGGTTAATCATCTAAGCATTTGCTTTATATGGAAGTGTTTGCAGTGGGAACAAATCGATATAATGGCCTGGCTTCTTGTCTCCCTGTCCTACCCCCAGATTTTGAGAGTTAAATATAAACCTTTGCCTAGGTTTGCTGATCAAGTCTGATGAAGACTGAGGCTGTAAGGGTCAGTGTAAGATGATATCCCCAGGCAAAGACCTGAGTACCTTCAGTAAGGGATTAGTTACGTGCTCTAAGATAGTAAATACACATCTTGGGATCCTCCCTGGTCTCCTGACGAGGACACATATACACACACATCACATATTCCCTTCACCTCTAGCAGTCAGCACATGGATGAGTCTCAGTAATATTTGCTGAATGAATGAATGAACGTGACAAAAATGTATAAACAGGCTCAACCAACTACAAGCCTTCTGGAATGGATACGGAAGCTTTAATATGACTAGAGAGGGTCATCTAAGGCTCTGATCTGATCTGGCCTGTACCTATACAAGGGAGTTGAAAGAGAAAAAGGATGATTGCTGGAACTCCTGAAATGAACAGGATAGGATAATGGAAAGACAGATGAATGGGAGTCTGAAGATCTGGGTTCTAGCTCCAGTTCTGCTACTACCAGTTGTGGTAACTTTGAATAATATTGAGAATAACTAACATTCATATAACATATACTATATGCCAAGTATTGTGCTAAACACTTTACACATAACATCTCATTTGATCCTCACAACCACTCTGAGAGGTAGGTGCTGTTATCACCCCCAGTTTACATATGAGGAAACTGAGCCAAACAAAGGCTAAGTGACTTGCCCAAGGTCACACAGCTAGGAAGTGTCTGAGGATAAATTTGAACTCAGTCTTCCTGACTCCAGACCCAGTGCTCTAGCCACTATGACATCAACTTTATCCACTGCACCTCAGTTTCCTCCTCTGTGAAAAGAGGAGGTTGGATTAGAGGATTATGAGAAAATGAAGGGTCCTGCCTTTCATCTTCTGGGGTTCTGTTCCAAAAGGGCCATTATATCATCATGGATATCAAGTTGGGTATAAGATTTTGTTATCTTAAAACACAAAACTAATCTCTTACTGAAGGTTTCTCTCTCTTTACACAAACACACACATCATCATCATCATCATCATCATCCTGCCTCCCCCGCCAGGAAACTGCCCCAACCAACATCAAGACAACTTTAGATTCTATTCAGGCTCCAAAAGGTAATGTCTTTGTCCAGAAACCATGTTCAGAGCAGCTGTGTTCAGGTCAGGCTCAGAGAGGGCTCCAGTTCTGGGCTCTTACTCAGCCTCTTCAGCCAGAGAAAAAGCCTTGCTAGGGCCAGCCCTGTGGCTCAGCTCTGCCACTTCACATGTATATAAATCATGCTTGAGAGTTATGGTCCTTATGCTAATGGACTCAGGCAGGCAGTAAAGCTGTCTGTCTCCTTCTCGCCCCAGGTAATTTAATAAGGGAGATGGAGGAGCTTTCAGTGCCCCACACAGTCCCCCTAGAGGGAAGAGCCAAGATTCTCACCCCCCTTCCTTCACCATCTGGAGAGAAAACATCAGCTGTACACATCTTTAGAGCCCTAGCTGAGCCCTTTCCCTCTGGTGGTCTACCAACCTCTGCAGCTCAGACCATTCCAAAAGAGATCCAGGAAGCTTCAACATAGGAGACTGGGAAGGCCTGTGTAGGACACCTTCATTATGCAGAGGGGCCACCTTTGGGGGGGGCTATACCCTCTCCTAAGGCTGCTAACAGATCTAAATTCAGTTCCCCCAGCTGGCTAGTCTTGCCCAGGAGTCCAAATTCCTTTCCCACCCTGGATCCAAATATTATCTAATCTGGGTACCTTTGGTTCCCCTGCCAAACCAAACAAACATCCCAGGGTCTTTCAGAAACATCCAGCATCTCCTGCAGTCAATGATCATGACCAAAGAAAAGCAGAGTTAAGGGAAAATCTGGGAAGCTTTGGGCTAAAGACACTTTAGGGAGTCACTTCAAAGACTTCTACAATATTGGAGCCAGGAGTAAGCAGCCTTGGAGATGCTCCAAGAAGCAATCACCCAACAAATATTTATTAAGCAGCTATGGTAAACAATGACAGCTCCAAATTTATAGTACTTTAAAGTTACAAAGTACTTTCTTCACAGCCATCCTCTTGTGAAAAGATCATTATCACCATGGTAGAAATGTGGAAACTGAGGCTCAAAGGATGTTTTGTTAAGCACAGGGGATACAAATAGTAAAGCAAGACAGTCCCTACTCTCACAGAGCTCTCATTCTAATAAAGGGACACCGTACCTAGAAAAGATGTCCACACAGCAAAGCAACTTGTTCATGGTCCCAGAGCACTTTGGTTTTTGTTTGTTTTTAATTTAATTTTTAATTTTAAACTTAGATACCAGAAAAAGAGCATTTCCACATATATACACAGAACACAAAAGAGGACTATTTATGAAAGCATGAATATCACTATTAAAGCATTTCATGCTAATTGTATTTTAAAAGTATGTAATAAATGCCACAAATTATTTTTAAAACTACCCTACTTAATCGGCAGGGCACTTTTTAAAAATCGGTCAACACAATAAGAGAAAGGCAAATTAAAACAATTCAGTGGTTCCATCTCATATCCTACAGATAGGCAAAGCTAGCCAAAAAAAAGGAAAAGGACAAATGCTGACGGGGTTGTGGAAAAACTGGTATGTTAATGCATTGTTAGTGGAACTTTGAACTGGTCCAGTCATTCTGGAAAGCAATTTGAAACTATGGCTAAAAAGTTACTAAACTGTATACATATATCCTTTGACTCTGCCATATCACTTATTAGGTCTATACCCCAAAGAGATCAAGAAAAGAAGAAAAGCCCCCTTATGCATAAAAGTAATTATAAGCACTTCTTATCATGGTAGCAAAGAACTGGAAACTCAAGAGATGCCCATCAATTGGGAAATGATTGAACAAATTGTGATATATGAATGTGATGGAATACTATTGTGCTCGAAGAAATAATGAAGGGAATGGTTTCAGAGA
The DNA here is from genome assembly GCA_023548195.1 of Bettongia penicillata ogilbyi. Lineage (NCBI taxonomy): Eukaryota > Metazoa > Chordata > Mammalia > Diprotodontia > Potoroidae > Bettongia > Bettongia penicillata. The sequence continues at coordinate 5,847,525 of JAJHZJ010000413.1, forward strand.
AACCTGAGAAGACTTGAATGAACTGATGCAAAGTAAAGTAAGCAGAACCAGGAGAACAATTTATACACCACAACAATAATAATATTATAAATACAAACAACCTTCAAGACTGAGGAAGTCTGAACAACACAATAACCAACCACAATTACAGGGGATTCATGAAAAAAATAAAACAGACCACACACCTGATAGACAGGTAATGACTCAGAGCACAGACTGAAACATTTTTTTTTAATATGTAAATTTAGGAATTTGTTTTGCTTGACTATACAAGTTTAAACCAGGGGTTTTCTTTTTCTTGCTTTCTGGTGGGGAGGGGAAAAGGAGGCAGAATAGAGAAAAGGCAGTTTATCATGAAAATAAAATAATATGCAATTTAAGAAAATTTTAGAAGTCAATCAATAAGCATTTATTAAGCACTCACTATGTGCCAGGCAGTATCCTAAGGACTGAACTTGTAAGAAAGACTCTAAAACACTCCGTGTGTAATTGTGTGAATTTTGGTTTTCTTATCTTTCTTGTTGATTGTAAGTAACTAGAGGGCAAGGATCAGGGCTTATCTAAGCTCCTTATCTTACCCTGATCATTAGGGGCAGCTAGGTGGGGCAGTAGATAGAGTACCAGTGCAGGAGTCAGGAGGACCTGAGTTCAAATCTCACCTCAGAAACTTGACATTCACTAGCTGTGTGACCTTGGGCAAATCACTTAACCCCAAGTGCCTCATCCAGGGCCATCTCCAGGGATCCTGATGAATATCTGGTCACTGGATTCAGATGGCTCTGAAGGGGAAGTGAGACTGGTGACCTGCACAGCCCTCCCTCACTCAAAACAAAGTCAAGTGCAAGTCATATCATTATTTCTCTGATGGCATGGTCTTCTTTGGCAGTGAAGAATTAACACACCCTGATCATCACCACCAGCATATCCTAGGTCAGGAATGGGGAACCTGAGCCCTTAAAGGCTACAGTAAAAAGGCCACACTTAAGGATTTAGAAGACCACAGGCTCCCCAACCCTAACCTAGGTATGTAATAAATATTTGTTAAATAAATAAATAGGATTTGATTTACAAAATTTCAATGTCCATATATAATAGCTCATCTATCATAATAACCTCAGCATGCTTGTGATTAATTATCAATTGCTGCCCATAAGGACCTTGTTTTTTAGTTTTTGTCAGGTTTTTTTTTTGGACCAGTTCCTTTAAATAACCTTTGCCACCTTTAACAACACCTTAAAAGTAGCACTTGAGGTCTGGGCCTAGGGCATAGTTACACAGCTAAAGAAAATTTGTGAAAGAAGGAAGAGAAAAGGAGAAAGTAAAGACAGTTGCAAGACTTTTTTTCCTGAGTTCTTCCTAGCTCAGCTGAAAAGGGAGTGACAACCACCAGCTGGGCCCTTGAGCAAGTTAATCATCATCTCAATTTCACTTTCCTCATCTGCAAAATGGAAGCAAAAATGCAGAGTACCTACCTCTAAGTGATTGTGAGGCTTATGTGAAATAACGAATGTAAAGATGTTATGTCCAGTGTCAGTTATCATCACCATCATTATCACAACAAAAATGAGAGGACTATAATCCCCTAAAGTCCTTTGGATGAGAAGGATAAAGACCAAGGATACAGAGAACAGAGGACTGAGAAGCAGAGGCTAAAGAAGAGCCCTCCTGGTCACAGACTCAAGGATACTTGGGTATAACTCTGTTGACTTTCTAACAGAAAAAACACAGAGTTGGCCAACAATCTTGGAAGAGACCAATGGCTTGGTCCCAAGGCAGGGAAATGAAGGAGACTTTTGCTGCTGTGTGTCTTAACAGTTTGATGGAGTCACCACACTTTTAAAAAAAAAGGAGATCAGACCTGGGAATCTGTGGAGATCATCTCTGTCTCACAACTGGCTGGCTGTTCCTGTGTTGTAGGCTATCCCCACTGTGCCTGGGATAAGGGTTGGACTCTAAGGAGGGACCGTTCCCAAAGGCTAGCTGTAACGATGAACCTTTGGAAAAGGTCTGTCCCTTTTTCAACACATCCAACCCATCTCTCTCCTGCTCTTACAACAAACCCCTCTCAAAGAGGCTGGCAGGCATTACTACTGTCACTTGCATAATAAGGCGGAAGAGATTAAGATTTGTATTTGCCAAGGTGGTGCAGTGGTTAAAGGCCGGGCCTGGAGTCAAGAAGATCCATCTTCCTAAGTTCAAATCTGACCTTGGATACCTAACTAGTTGTGTGACCTTGAGCAAGTTACTTAATCTTTTGTTTGCTGCAATTTCCTCAT